>OX439430.1:12500000-13750000 GCA_949319885.1 Mecyna flavalis
GGTCTACTTTTCTGGGATTCACTAAAACGTTGTATTACTTTGTTAAAAGCTATTTAAAAATTGCTGCGGTTTTTGGTACATACATGTGACTCTCTCTCAATCTCCCTCATTTTTCATTTTCATTTTTCATTTGAAGTATATTCAGAAACTTGGGAAAAGCGAAAGAGTATGATGATAAATGAATTGTGTGTGTGAGAGTAAAATAGCTGGCTCGATCATCAAATTAAAGCTACTAAAATTCTTTATCTCACTCGGTATTGAACTAAAAATCTTAAACCTTATACCTATTTAACGAAAGTGGCCAGAAAAGTACATCTTTTGTTTACATAAGCCAAATATTTACTCATTCTCTTAAACCTACTTAATATTAATCTCGGTCTGAACATAAATGGTTTTCTTAAAAACATTAATCCCGCTGCGCGCAGCTCTTTTACGAATAAACTATCTTATTGTGCCAGATTTTTCAATATCCGTACCATTATCTCGCTTCCTGTTAGCTCTCAGCATCCATTTCCCATTATCAAAACAATACTTTATGTTACAAGTTCAACAAAAACAAGAATGTATGCGTGCAGCTAAGCGTCTCCCTAAGGCACCCATACCGGCTCAATGCATGCTTACTTACTTATATATATCTCACATTATGAATATGGCTCGAACGGATGCGGGCCCCTAGGGGGCATTTGGGCATTTCGTTCCTCTACACACCGAATTACACACGTCCTTCCAATTTCTTTTTTGGACGCGTGTCTCCGAACGCATATCCATTTTAATAAATATTCCATATTAACTTTAATTTATTGAAATTGTTCCCGTAACCCAGAAGCTAGTATGCGTATCGCCGTATTAATCATCGATAAAAAACATAAAGATACCTTCTGTTTTTTACCAAAGCCACCGTGTACTAGAGTAACAATTTATGTGTAAGCATTTGTGGTTCATTTTTTGTTTATAGACCGGTCTATGAGATTAGTCGACTACAGATTGCTTACAACTTATAATTTGAAGGGGCATATATAGCCTGAAATAATTATAGCTAGATTTGAAGTAGACGTCTAGGAATTTAGGTTATCGTGGCAGATTTCTTTCATAGTTGTTGTTAGTTAATTTAAAGTTATTGAAATTTATAAATACTTAACAAGGTATGTTTTATTAAGTTGTCAAGTTTTGTCCGTTGTATTTTGTGTTATCACCTTTATGAAGAGAATGATCGATCGAGTTATCACCTATTGTCTATTGGGAATCTACTATCTGTTTACGTTACCATTTCGTTGTCCTGACTCCTGTGGTCTTTATTTGTTGTTGGTTTCTTAATGAAGTAGGACTAATATAATTGAACATAATACCTTCTTCCAATTAATTATTGTGTCAACACTTCATCGTGTAATTTATCAATTTGTTGTGTATTTCAGATAATGCATGTCGCATGCAATCAATCATTAAGAATTCCGTTTTCGCCAATGGCAGATTTGAGCTTGTAAATTAAATATTGGAAAATCAAAATAAAGTGGCTTTTTGGTTACCCGCGACTATAGTCAATATCCTCGATAATGAAGGAAGGTAATAGGCCCCCAGCGCCGCGCTTCAATGGGCGCGGCGGAAAATAAAAGAAACTGACAAAATAAAGCAACAAACGGCAGTTTAATTATACTCGTAGGTACTCCTCCGAGTGGTCAGGAAACGCTCCCTTTGAAATGTCTCTGGAGTTCTAGTTTCGGGTAATGGGTAGCTGCGGAGCTGGGAGCGTACAATTTGTGGTTAACAAACTTTTTGACTTGTACTTACTTGGCTACCTACCTTTACCTTTGTTATAAATTAACAGGATTACATGGAGCATTTCACAGTAGAATAAAGTCTTAGGTTAAAACTAAAACAAAAATAGGCTCCAAGAAATATTTCAAAAATTCATAAAATTATTATATTATGCACGCAGCATCTTGTACATACTATTACTACATCTACAGAATGCTTTGCAGTCTTACTAATATTATAAATTTGTATTCCCCTTATCTTATATTTTCTTTGGCGGCTATCTTTTGAATTATATTTCAGTCAGTAATTGATTTATTAATTACCGAGGCGAAACTGGCAGACATAATTAACGCAGCGGCGCCAAAGTCTACCTGTCGGTGAGCCTTTCCTTCGCTCTATTAGACAATAAAAAAGCTAATGCCTATACGGGCTTTCTGAGATGCGGCAACTTCTCACAGTTCTACCGCTCCCTCCCCGCGCGGCGCATCAAAATAAAACACAACCTTCCAAGGATACAACCACCGTAATTTTAAACTTGATGCACAATTTTGCAAGCGAATTTCAACTTTATTATGCAGATATCAAGCCACAATTTTCAACGTATGACACTTCAAATAGGTTGCAAAGCAAAGTTATCCCAAAGGCACTGATCATATGGCTTAATTTTGTGGTTTAGGGAAAGACGTTGGAGGTTGTAAAGGCGAGACAGGGCTGGGGAGTGAGGGGGTTCATTAATCCCCGCGCCCTGCGCTCACGCACTTTCATGAATGGACCGAACAGGTTGATGTATTCTGGATACAGGATGGTGTGATGTTTGTTATACTTAAATATTTGCTATTATTTCTTAAATCATTCCATTTAACGATTGCACAAAAAATACTGAATGTTACTTCTACGAAAGGTGCGAATGTCCTGGCTAAATTCTTTTTTTCTCCTACATTTGAACTGCATGTTCAAGTGCATCTTGATGAAAGCTTTAGAAGAAAAGGAACAACAAAGATCGTTTTATCCAGAATACTTCTTTTTTTTTTTGCAAATTTTAAAAAGCAAGTCCCAAATGTTTGATCACATTATTATTTCTCAATATGAACATCGCGCTTCAGAATCACAAATCGTGCTTTGTTTTCGTGAGTTCGCATTTCATTACTTCCCTTTTTTGTGTGTCATCATTTCCTTTGTGTCACACAAATCGGGGCCAGAGATCATCGTGTTTGAGTTGTTGTCTGTCACAGCTTTGTTAATGGAGTTATTTGGTACACAATAATGAAATAGTTATACGTTTGTAAGCAACAGTCGAATTTTGAGAGGGTTCTTTGAAAATTGTCTGTGTTTGTATATTTTATCTTGGCGTCTTTATTTTCTCCATTGTGTATTACGACGACTGACGGTTTATTAAAATGTATATTTTCGAAAACCGACGTTTGGATATTTTTCAGCGCACGTGTTCACGGAATAATCGCATTTAAATATTATGTTCACTCTTAGTTGTGATTTCTCAATCAAAGTGATCAAAGCCAAGGTCGAAGCGTTTACTAGCACCCTGTAGAAAGAAGGTTCGAAGGAAGCGCCGCAACGTCCGGCCGCGTGGATGTAGCGTGATGCTCTTTTTCCTTTTTGGTTTGTTTTTTGTTCATCTCATTTATTTATTCCAATGTAATCTCTTCCAGTTCATTTTTTATTCAGTCGGCCTTCAGTGTTACCTGTGCCGGGACGCCAATGCCTTGTCTATACGCTAACCTGGCGCCGTTTGCTAAAGATTTTTGAAATTATCCTATTGCAAGTGATTTAAATTTAAGATAAGCATTCGACCTTCGGCCGTGATGTTTTAAAATGTGACATTTACTGACGTCCGTTAAGTGCCGTGTTTACGTGAAGTGATGATGGAACTACCGCACTACTTGTGTCTACTGGCCCGGACTTCGCTGAACAGTTTGCATCTTCTATCAATGGAACCGCCTCAGTCGCCGAAGTTTAACGTGCCTCTATGGCAACCGTGGATATCTTCTCCTGGAAAAGGTATCTTTATCTAAATGACATTCAAAACAGATAAATTTAGTTCATTTGTTGTACCCGGCTGTGGTCTAGGGATCGTAGGTTTAATTCTCGGGTTGGGCAAAATTTGTGTAAGATGTTTTAAACACAGCTCTGATTTCTGAACTGATTGCACGGTCTAGTTTGTATGGAGGGATGGCCAGACATCCTCGACCATCTTCCAGCCGTGGTAGGTCTAAAAAACGGGAGAGGAAGGCGTTGATTTGAATGTTCTGATGTGGTGAACTACACCCTGGATCTCCAATGAACTTATACAGCTCATCAAACCTAAATGCTTTGTGCAGCAGCGGGATACGGAGAGTCCCACGTATTTACACACCAAATAGACTTTTACAATAAAAATTTATTACGAAATTTCAGTATGGACGTAAAAAAATATATTATCTCGAAAAACGTAAACACGGGGCGCAACCAGTAGCTTTATATAGATTATTTTATTTGCTATCCCCATTAATAAAAAAGGTAAACCAATTCCATTAACTACATTTGAAAGCATTTATTGGTTTAGAAAATTGAAATCGAACGAATCCTAACGAAAATGAGAGCGGGCCGAAATTTAATTAAAATCCGATGGATATTGGGACTTTGTTATCGAATCATAAACATTTCCATGGAATTCGGTGACGAAGGGGTTGATCTGTCTTAATGGTAGGGTTGCGCAATTTCGTCTTGTTCTGTGCAAAATTAGCTAATCAAGATGAGAATCCGAATGACTATTTCTATGGTCGTAACGTTGACTACCTATAGGAATTATTGGAAAATTTTGAAATTACATTTAATTGAGAATATAATTGGATTTCTTAGATTGAGTTTTCGCTCCCCTCCTACTCCATATTTGTTTGATATCCTAAATGAAGTTTGTGTTTGTTACGTCAGTAGAAAAAAAAACTTTTTTTTTTTATAAT
The DNA here is from genome assembly GCA_949319885.1 of Mecyna flavalis. Lineage (NCBI taxonomy): Eukaryota > Metazoa > Arthropoda > Insecta > Lepidoptera > Crambidae > Mecyna > Mecyna flavalis. The sequence continues at coordinate 12,504,710 of OX439430.1, forward strand.
TTAGGTTCGGGCATTATTTTATGCCTTTTTATATTAATGTGCAATGATTTCTTTGAACATTTTACGAATATAAATAAGACGTTTTGTTTATGCCGTTTTATATCGTTATCAATATAAAATTATACGTCTAAAAAACTTTAGATACTAGTTTTGAGTTTGACGGATAGATAATATGATACAATTTCTTTCAAATCCCTTTTTGAACGTTATGCAATCTGTTTATTTAGATGATCTCAAAGGTTTGGTGTGTTCATTCATGTTTTAAAATACTTTGTATAACTAAAAATAATAATGTCTGTTATTTATTTGGAAGCCTTTGACTGTGAAACTAGTTTTGCAAATTATCACACATTCTCGAGGAATTCATTTGATACTCATAATTATGTAAGTACATATTTGTATTTAATAAAAAAATATTTATGCGAAAAAAAAAACGAAATTTTATAAATTAAGTTTTGTATTGTATGCTAATAAAAAGGCGCACGCATGAGAATGAGCTTTTTAACGACAATTTAAATTGTGTTATAAGAAAGAAACATATTTTTATGGAATGAAACCACAAAAAATGTAATAGTGGAACGGTGGAACGTAACTAATAGAATTCCCAAACTCTCGTTCCGAATTACATTTCATTTTTCGTAGCTTATTTTTGGTTTTTCATAAAGCCAGTAGGTACAATTGAAATTCAAGGTTCGAAGAGGAGTCCAGTGTGACAGCGTGAGCGACGCTTACAGGTCTATTGTCCAGCACAGTAAGCGACGCTTAATGGTCAAGTGTCCCTCTATTGAATGGGTCGCAGTGGCCGCTTGCCAGATGGGCAGCGTCCTGTTTGCCAACCGAAAGACCATAAAAAATAGTCGTTTTATAAATGTAATGTATTTAATAATAACATTTAAAAGTGTCCATACAGATATTTAGCAAAAGTGTTAAATAAAATAAGTCAAGTTTGACGAATTAAAAGATTGGAGCTGAGTACGTAGGTACGAGTTATGAACGGAGGAAATAAATGTCTTTTATTTTATTTTTTATTGCAATGTGTAACAAGACGAGCAGATCGTACACCGGATGGTAAGCGCCACGTCTGCCCTTAGATAGTTCAGTGCCAAGCAGTAACTAAGCAGTTACTGTCCGGCACCGCCCTGCGCCCGCTACACCGAGACGACAGTTATTAGGTCTCATATACCCAGTAATTTCACTATGTCTAATTTTTGGTCTGGATAGTAATCTCGCAGTAGTACTTAGTAGCTAGTTATTCTTGTACTTCTGCCACATAACGCTTTCCGATTTCTCACCAATGCCATGTTATTTCCAGAGACGCCAAGCACGGCTTCTAGCGGGGAGTCGGAGGGCGACCGCACCCTCTCCCCCGAGGCGCCGCGCACGCCCCAGCCCAAGGAGCTGACCGGGAAATGGCGCCGGGAGCGGCGGTCACCGAGAATACCTGATTATAGGCCAAGGTAAAAAGACATTTTAATAAGCAAGTTGTTCTATTGAAACAACAGACTATCAAGCAGTTCTCTCAGTCTTGGTCGCTTCTCGGCCGTTGACAAAGTGTGAAGCGTCTATAGTTCTTGATGGCAATCATCGTAGCCTATGGAGACTAGCAACGCCACATCCGAAGGTTGTCCGTGCAATTCTGTCAATCTAACCCAAATATAGAGTTTTTTTTTTTATAATAAAGGGGGCAAACGAGCAAGTGGGTCACCTGATGATAAGTGATCACCGCCGCCCATAAGCACCCGAGACCCCCTTGGGGTCGCGCCTGCGCCTGCCTTTAATAAAAGTGCATTTTCTTCGGAAATCTCCGACCCTACAAGTTATGTAGTACATTTTCATGTAGCATTTGGCATCATTTAGATGTGCAGGCTAGGATAGAAATGAAATGAAAATATGAAATAGTTATATACCTCATATCTCTTGCAGAAGACCTACAAGTGTAACCACTTAAGCCTACAAAAATAAATCACAAGAAATAAATTAGTAGATACATCAAAGAAACTAGTTTGGTAATTGGACCCGTGAAGCTCTACGATGCATAGTGGTTTTAGTAGACAATTATTTACTAAAATCTAAGAATGTCGTAGCATAAGTGCTACCAAAATTATTATTATAGAATACAGGCAGCATAATTGATTTAGTCTGATCCACCTTGTTGTGATCCACCAGGGGGATCACCATTATTTTAAATTATTTTTATTCCGGTCTGATCCCCCTTATTGTGACATTTGTGTGCAGAACTCATTAAAAATGGCAATTAACGAACGAAATGAATCTCTTTTTCAGGGAGAATGGCAAGATGGCGCTTCGATCGCAGTCGTTCAACGAGAGGCGGTGCGTCCCAACAGTGGAGCGCGCGCAGCCGCACAGCGACGGCGAGCTGTCGGACGAGACCGACGACGCGCCCGCCAACCTCGCCGTCAACGGCAAAGGTACGTCACTTGACCCGAACCGGCCAGGAGATGACGATTCTGTCGCACTGGGTTGGGGAGAGGCGGTGTCTCCCCACAGTGGAGCGACGGTGAGGTGTCGGACGAGACCGACGACGCCCCCGCCAACCTCGCCGTCAATGGCAAAGGTACGTCACTTAACTCTAACCTGCCAGGAGATGACGCTTCTTACGCAGTCGGTGACGAGAGTCGGTGCGTCCCCACAGTGAAGCGAGGAGTATAACTAAGATTATGTTGGACTGTCAACCCTATGCAAGTAGCAATTGAAAGGTTACTGAAAAAAACTATTAGGGTAGTCTCAGGTGCAAAATCATATTTACCGAGTACGCAGTACTCATAATTATACTATGCCCTTAGCCAAATACGCGTATAAATGCCACCATTATTGAAGAGTATTCGTTTTTATAATCAATGATGAATCTGCAACGAATATTACTAGATACAATCACTCACCGATTTTTTTCTGGGAAATCCGATATCATCGTTCGCTTCCAAGATTGCATTTTAGCTTTTCCCCGTCGAGGATCTTCGTCAATCAAAGCAGAATTTAAAATCAATGGTATTGTTAAGAAAGATATAAGTTTTATAAAGTTTGTGTATGACATGTTGTTGGTGTACCAAATAAATAAATAAATAAAGATCCAAATTTGTCGAAATTTATTTGTAAGTAAACGTCATTTTCTGTATCAGTAAACTGGAAGCGAAAGCGAAGCTACTCGTAGGTCGTTATGAGCATAGCTGGGCATTAACTCGTTAATCCGTTAATCGTTAATTAACGAAGTTAACATTTCCAGTAACGGATTAACTTTTAAGTTAACTTAAAAAAATGTTAACGGACTCGTTAACTTCCGTTACATTTTTCCAAGTCCGTTAATCCGTTACTTACTATTGTCCCACCGTATGAGAGTGAGGGAATAGAGAGTGCACCTGTGCTTGCGAACTCACTTGTGCACTTAAATATATCCTGCGTAGTTTGCTGATCGTAAAAAGATTGGCCGCCGTAGTTGAAAAACTCGGCTAGGAGGACGGTTTACCGCACCGTGCCATTAAACACTCTAAATATACACTCTTTTTTTGTTTGTGTCAATTAATTTAAATTTTCTATCATTTATTACTATGTCATCTCGACACGTGTCCACTTAAGAAAACTTAAAATAAATCACTTTCATGTTTTCGTCAACTGAACACGTTTGATAAAATAAGAACATTATTATGGTGAAGTAAGTACAAAACATTGAACGAACAGCATAGCATGGAACGGGACGTGCAGAATAGAATGAATGCAGCATGGATGAAGTGGCGACAGATCTCGGGAACAACATGTGACCCACGGATGCCCCTTAAGCTTAAGGGAAAAAATTACAAAACGGTCATCAGACCTGTCGCAATGTATGGATCGAAAGAAAGGTACATGCAACTGAGATGCCCATGCTAAGATGGATGTGAGGAGGTTGGATACGATTAGGAATGAGTAGGTATATAAGCGGAAGTTTGAAAGTTGCACCGGTAGTGGATAAAGTAAGGAGTGCAAGGTTAATATGGAATGAGAAGAGAAGACACACATGTCGCCAAAAGAATGATAGATATATATGTGCGTAGACGGAGATTTAAGCAGAGGAGGACCGAAAAAGAGATGGATGGATTGCGTGAAGTATGATTTGAAAATAAAAGAAGAGAATGTAGAATTGACGGCTAATAGGAGTGTGTGGAAGGAAAAAACATGTTGCGCCGACCCTACATAACGTGGGATAAGGGCAAGGAAATGATGATGATGGTAAAGTGCCTGAGATCACGTAGATTAATGCCACGTAAATAGACCATCGTCTGACTAAACGATTTGGCAACTATAAAGAATCAAAGTTACGGAAATATAAGTATCGGTGTTGAAAAATATAAAAAGTAGAACTCAAATTTTGCGTTTTTTTAATGTACCTACCCGATGGTAAGCAATCACCGCCGCTCATAGATACCTGCAACACCGGAGGAGTCACAAGTAAGTTGCCGGCCTTTGAGAAAGAAATTAATTGCCCGAATAACACCTTACTTCATTTGGATTATTCTCAAGGTCCACCAAGCAACGTTGCGACAACTTTTAAGTTTTGTTCGCAAAGTTCACCAACAGGGCACGTTAGGAACAATAACAGCGAAAAAGAGATAAATATATTATTCTGAACGTCTACCTCAGAAAACGTCCACCAGTCGTGGACCTGGAATGAAATGAAGAAATTGTAAAAGCACTATTCTCAACCGGTATCTTTGAATTAGTTCTTCTCTTGTCTTTTATTATCATTGAATATCATAAAGATAACCTCCTTACAGTGTAACTGGAGATTCAATATTTTTTGTTGTAGATTTAAATATTGAATGAGTGTGACTGGTTGGGAATACGCTACGCCACTGCTCCCAACGGGTTACAGTCAAGTGTGATTCTGTGTGACTAGTTGGAAATCATTTTACAAAGTTATCCCAACGAGTCACACTGTAACCTGAAACAAAGTAAATCTTTTCGTGACGAGATAACAAAGTAATAAATGATACAAATTTTAATTTCACTAAATGGACCCACCTTGTCTAGTCTCGTGTGTCCAGTTGGTAAATAACCCCTTTAATTTCTGATTTTTTTAAGCATTATTTACCATGTGTTAACGGATTAACGATTAACGTTAACTTGCGTTAATTCGTCCCAAAAGAAGCGCTTTAACGTTTAACGAAGTTAACTTTTTTAGTAACGGATTAGCGATTAACGAAGTTAACTATTTGATTAACGATGCCCAGCTATGGTTATGAGGATAACCATTCCTATATTGTTATCTCCCGAAAGACTAAAAATAGTAGCGAGTTTAGAAGCTCTGAAATTCAAAACTATTAGAACATTTTCCATTTAAGTTTGAACGATACTAAGGGCAGCAGACGGTGAACGCTAACAAATGAGTTTAACGTTGTAATTGGATTTTCTCTGGACGTGGGGTTTTAAGGAGCTGTGTACATTAATCCCTTCTCCGCGGGTAGATGTTAGGAAGCCACGAGAAAATCCACAGTGTAGAAATGTAACGAATCATAAACATTAGTACAGTGTGACTAAACTTGAAACTTGGAAGTTAATTACATGTGTAGTTGTTTTAGAATTGTGCATGACTTTAAAATAACTAATATTAGAAAACCCCAAAAGTTAAATAAATGACTACTCAGCGTAAGGTTCGACTCCTCATTGACCAATTATATCTACCATATTTAGCTTAATAAAAATGATACGAGTAGATATAACAACATCACATATTAACATCGGGACATTGACTTGACGCTACTTTAATTTCAGGACTTCTGTTTAGGTATCTTAATTCTAATAACATCATTTTGTTGATCTTCTTTTACGCTATCTCTCTCAATTCAACCAAAAAGAAATTGTAACCCAAACTATCCTGTATCCCATGTCCTACATTTCGCTAGTCATTTCTATTATACTTTTCCCCACTAGGTGCATCGGCAAGTTTCAGCTTTAACCGTTAGTTAACTTTTAATTGAGTTACATAACTGCCGCTCTGGATGTTGCGGAAAGTGTGTTAGCGTAGTTTGCTGAGTCTCATAGATAGCTCATTCAAATAGGTCAGTGCCTGACCTCGGTGGAACTTTGGCGATTTCGTTATATCGCTTTAGATTTTTAACTTGTTTGACTTTCAACTTTTGTAGATTAGAGCAATACAATTCCATCTCTAATACTAAAATCTCTACCTACATTGTACATTTTTTTTTAGGGTTTTGATAGTTATTAGTTCGGTTTATGCTCACTATCAGCAATTTATAGGGATCCTACCAAGGATTGCGGCACAATATGCTCGTATTGCTGAAATATAAAAAGTCCCAGTTGCAACCTTACGAACAGATAAAAACAATCTTAGTAGAACTGGTGAGATAAAGTTGTTAGGTACTTCGTGTAGTCCCTTAAAAGTCCAATTTTTTTCTTCATAATTATATGAAGCAAACACAACCTTAGGTACCGTACATCAAAAAGGCTTGATGTGAAGTGATTTATAGTACGTTTTGCCCTTGACTCTGTTCTAATAGTCGACATTCTTTGAATTGATTTAAGTATGCACAGCATAGTAAGTATAATAATATATTTTGTTTCCAGGAGCACCCCCCGAGTACCCGGGCCGGCACGAGGCGCCGATCGACATGCGCTTGCGTTCGCGGCCCGCGCCGCCGCCTTACAACCGGCCCTCGGTCATCAAGACCAACGATACTCCTCCTGGTAAGAACCTTATCTTTATCATCATCATCATCATCATCAAGTTGGTGGTAGGGCTTTTTCAGAGTCCGACTGGCTAGCTACCCCCCAGGTGAAATCTGCCGCCATAACAGCTCTGGCTGTGTTCCGGCAATATTAATGTGGGAGCCAGTACACTTGAAATCTAAGGCTCGAAGATCAGATGAGTCTACAGTCTGGCAGCACATTGAGCGACGCTGGTGAAGTGTCCCTCAATGGAATAGGCCGCAGTGACCGCTTCCCATCAGGAGGGCTGCGTGCCTGTCTGCCAAAAGACTTATCATAAAAAAAACAAGCTTTGTCCCGGTTGCGCCCTTGCGAGGCCCGGAGTCCGCTTTCCTGCTTTTAAGAAACTTATTTATTCTGTACACCTTCAGTTTTTAGTTTGCCTGTTTCTGTAGCTGTAAGTTAATGATCAAGTTGATATTATTCAGAATAAAAACGAGGCTGCTGCTCTCGAAAATCTAAATCGAACTAGGTTGTGATCCCGGGTTGTTTTCTTGGTCGGACAGAATTTTGTGTAATTTTCGCCGAAAATTCTTAGTTACACTGTATAGTCTGGAAGTTAATGACCTTATGCTTACCGAGTCTTTACATCTTATCTTCGGTTATAGTAAAATACTGATTCCTAGGTGAATTTTGACTAAAATGGCATAAACGCGCCGAGCACTTGCACACAAAGATGAATGTTCTACGAATAAATATTCAAAGTCAAAGTATTTATTTTGCAATTCGATTTACCATGAAATTCTTTTGCACGTTTTCCTACTTTCTTACTTAGTTCAACATATAATTATTGTAACAAACAGGGAAAACTACTTTTATATTTGTAAAATTAGATCTGTTAACAGACAGTGTTTAGGAGTTTTACAATAATTGCATGTAAATTGTAATATTATTTTTTACAGGATCAATGTCGATGTGCGACCCCGTGATAGACGAACACTTCCGGCGCTCGCTCGGCGACGACTACATGAACCTATTCAAGAAAAACACCGAGGACGCGCAGCCTGGTCCCAAACCTAACACCAAGGACCGCGCCAGTAGCCCCATCCAGTTCACACCCGACCCGCCCAAACCCGCTAAGATAATAGCCATGGACGTTGACGACGCAAGCCTCTCCGTCGACGATCACTTCGCAAAAGCCCTTGGAGACACCTGGCGGCAGATCCAAACCTCCCGCCTAAAAGACAACGACAAGACACAAGCCTCAGGTAAAGTAGTTGACGACCATTTCAGCAAAGCGCTCGGCGACACCTGGAAGAAAATACAGTCCTCCAAACTCAAACTCGACCAGGAAGACAAAGAGCAGACGAAAATAATCTCAAGGAGCGGTGTTGTAATATAATGACAGTTAATACACTCCGTGGTCCGGTTTATTGCCTTGTAAAGTTTACGAGGCGTTTTCATGATACTAACTGGAGTATCGATAAATTCCCACTTATTTAACGTAAAGGAAGCTATTAGATGTTTTATTGTCGACACGAATTAAGTGTCAATTGTCGTCACGGCTAAGTTTAATCTGAATCCATGACAATCCTGTTACCTTAGGTTTTGGGTAGGCTGACAAAAGTAGATGATGATGAAAAACGTTGATGAACATTTGGCTTTTCATATTACTAAATAATTTAATTTCTATTTCTCTTATCCTTACGGAGAAATTTATTTTGTGTATTGGCCTGTGTCTGATAATCCTACAAATCGGGATTGGAAAACCTTTTTCTGCAAATTAAAATGATTTTAAGCTCTATAACAGTAGGCTAGCGCGCCCTGCGGCTTTTTGTGGGACTGGGCTAAAGGCAGTGACACTATTTCCCCTGGTTTCCCCTTCACACCCAAAAAGACCTTATTCTGTAAAATGGAAATAGTATTTACATCGATGATCTACTTTGGTCAGCAATGTGTAATGAAATGAATAACTATATTTGGATGTATGATAGTCAATTAGTAGTCACCAGTTACACGTTGTAAGTTATTACCTCAATGTAAGCGCTTTTGCACAATTCACTATAGGTTTAAAGTAACATTTCGATTAAGTATTGTAAATAATAGTCATTGTTTAGGGTTGATAGAGATTGAATGAATGGTCACTTATTATCGACTAATTTTGTAATGTTCCTCATGATAACTATGTTTGTATATGTGGGTAGACGGAGGTTCTTTGAATATATTTTTTGAAAGTGCAACGAAATTGTTTTCATATTATAAGTATATCTATAGATTGTTGTAAAATATAAATTCACGTGCATTTCTTGAGCCTAAAAATTTTATCACAAGTCTATAACTTTTAAAGCCGGAATAATTAGGTGTATTTTCACCTTTAATCCTTAATAAGTCAACTAGTCAGGAAAATACGACTGTAGTAATGAACGTTGTCGTAACTAAATTTTTGAGCATAAGCAATCTTAAAACACCAACAATTATTTTTAAATTACTAAAGAAGACGAGCGTGTAAAGTTTAAAAGTTGATATTTTAAGACTGTTTTAAAGAAAGAATATAATATAATCTAGATGCGACAACGTTGATAATTCCATTCGCAATAATTATTTAACCATTTAAGTTCCTCTAACACGAGGGCGACTGTATAATAATAAATTATATTTCTTTAAAAGGCAACCATTGTCATAACATCGTAGTACTTAAAACAACTGAATGTATGGTTCCTCATTATCCCTATTATTCATAGTAAAACAATCCGCAGATGGATCTGTGCTCTCATTTTAAATATTTTCGTGTAAGTAATTTAATATAATTATATCGAATACTTTGAGAAACTATTCGTTAACCTTTGTTCGATTCCGTGAACTTTATAATTTAAGTTAACCTTATGTGAATACATGACAAAAACACGACGAAAAATTCTGTCTATTATTCCATTTAACTTTTTAAGTTAAATAAAATTTTACGCCGACTGAACTGTATATTATAGTGTGTGAAATAATATAAGACAAATAGATTATGTACCGGAGTTGTATACTCTATAATAGAGAAAATAGTGAGAAAAATTTGTTTGTGAATAACACTGGAATCATTATTTGATTGGTTTGGTGACTCGATGAACGAGAAGACGAGAAAAAGGTATGACGAGAAGGAGAGCCTCTCATTACCAATCATATTGGGACCCTTGGAAAATGTCTTTACTATCTGGTGCAAATGCTATTAAGATACGACCTTTTGGAGATGCGTTACGCGACAGTGATGACTTACTCACACATAGATATACATATAATGCGTTGCTATTGGTTGCTAACGTTACGGACAAGCGCAGTTGACGTCATTTTTCGCTCAATTCCTAATAGCATTTGAATCGGATAATACACAAAACTTCCAAAAAAAATTATAGTTGTCTGACACTCATAGTACAGTGGTTGCCCCTTTTTTTGGGACCAGATAATTGCATTTTAATGTATATTTTCTAATAAAAAAATCTTCAAAAAAATATTACTTATTTATCTAATATTATTTCGCATTGAAGTCTGGCGGTTTAGATCTAGGGAAGACAGCAGGCTGTCGTCCTATAATATTGTCTGTATGTCTGTACATAGATGTTTTCCTATTTATGCACCCTAGTTTTAAAAATTTAAAATGTCTGAACATATGAAAAATACATGTAAATCTCAGAAATATTTTGTTTTATTTAAAATATACACTTATTGGTACAGCGATTTCCAGTGATATTTTATTTCACGATAAATAATTTGAAATACGGAGAAGGTTTGTTTGTTCAAATAAATAAAGTTTTTTTTTTTGTTTTCTGGCGGACAAAGTACTGTGCATAGTTTGATTTATATTATCTGTGGTTTGGGGCTAAACTAGTAGTGGGTAATATCGGATTTTTACAATATCGAATCGAAACTATATATTGATATCTGATATCGGATTCTGAAACTATATATTATTTGAAACTATATATTGGTGTATCGGAGTATCGGACTGTGAAACTATATATTGGTGTATCGGAGTATCGGACTGTATTTGGTTACACTAAACCTATAAAACGATGTGTTCTGAAACTAGATACTTATCATGACACGATATTTTCATTGTGATTTATTTCTTAAAACTGACTCGATTAGTTACTTTAGGTGTATTAAGGATGCTTTAATAGTATTTACTTAGTTATTTGTGTTTCAGTAAGTACTGCATTAATAAAGATCGTATTTAGAACTTCTAAATACGATGTTTATTAATGCAGAACTCATTAGTAGTAACTAAAAGCATGAAATACATAAACTTAATAATACCAACCATCGAATCTATTAATAGAATAACAAAAGTTAGAAATGGATCACCAATGCTATGAGTTCAAGGACGAAGGTCCGTGAGAGTTACGTAAAATTGCAAATCGAAAATGCATCTTATTGCTGACAAAATAAGGTCTAATAAAAATGTGTCAAAATACACAAGAAAGTATTGAAACAACCTTATTCTTATACAAATAAGGTTTAGAATTGTACGAAAACACGACTAATGCTATTTCACTCACTCACAAATCCTTTCTTTAGCTCGTATCGCAACGCGATACGGTTTAATATCCTTTATCGATAGGTCTTGGATATCGAGCTAGATATCAAATCGAGACGCATCGCATCGATCCAGCAATATCGTGTATCACCAAATATATAGTTTGGATACGCAGCGATATCGGATTTTACGATATTGGCCTGATATACGATTTAATATCTATATACGATTTGTATCGGCCATTCCTAGGCTAAACGGTGTTATGTGTGTGAATAATGTCCAGAACTATTTACACTCTTCCGTCTAGCCTCAAACTAAACATAGCTTGTACAATGCGTGCCAGACGACGGTTAAACATTACCTACTTATATTGATTTTTTAAATACTCAACCGATACAAATAATACGTGCAATGAGCCTGCACCGTGCGGGAGTCGAGTCTAGAACCTCTGGTGAATCCCACTAGGTAAAACCCGAACTTTAAACATCAAGAAACAAATACATACAATTCATACAAACTATGCAGGCTTACTTTTTATTTAATTGGACACGATTCCCCGATGTATATCAAACTAAAGAGACGTGTTTTCCTTTTATGTCAAGGAGATTGATCGGCGATTGAATTAAAAATGTATATGCCCTTCCGTCCTATTGATAGGCCGACGTTGTACAAAGGTAAGTTACATTTGTATCGGATCTACTTCTTGTATGTAGTACATTTATTGTACGTCTCGATTTACATAAAAACCAATGCTCCAGCTATTTGAAGAGATTGCCAGTTATAACGGGTCCCGTACGTAGTTCACTGATAGATATTAGGTCCCTTCTTCTTTTTCGGAGGAGAATGCGTTTATGCACCATAACCGCAGGCTAGCTAGACCTCAAGTAATGTCGCAGAAGGAGGCAGCGGAGCGGGAGCGTGAGGAGGACCCCCTCGCTGCTCCCCTCCGGCGTAGACGGCCAGGCCGGAGAAGGCGTGCTCACTTAGCACGCCTCTTCCGGCCTGAGGGTTGACCTGCGGGCGGGGGTAGCCCCCCAACGTCCGCATTGCACAGGTCGCCCGAGCCAAGTCTGAGGGTCACCTTGTTTCTCGGGTGGCCCTCCCTAGGCGCCACCCCGACTTGAGGCCTCTCAAGTTGGGGTACCCGGGGATGGGCTGGTCAATAGCTATCGCTGGCACCGGCTCGTCCCAATCGGGTGTGAAGGGGAACCGGGGGAGTTTAGTGGGTAGTGGACGCTGTAGTCTCGAGTCCCAAACACGGCCGCAGGTTTAGCTAACTAAGTTAAATATTAAGTCGTAGTTACTAGATGGCCAATTAGTGATGGATGAATAACTTTCAGTCGACCAAAATATTAAATTCTCAAACTCTTTACTCTCATCTTGTTAAGGTTTCGTTTCTTGTTTTATAGAATAGAAAATAGTACCAATTAATAGTTTCATATCGGTTTTTTTCAGTTCAAAGATATTAGCTTCAATAAATTTTAATGGTCAGTTTCAACACCGTTAAATTAGATCCTGATAATTAATATTTCAATTACCTCATCATAAGTCTCAACTTATAATTATGCTATACCTTCTGTCAATTTAAAAAAAAATTCGTCATTGATTTTGACAGATAAAATAATCACGAACTTTTCTGACAGTGGTGAAAGTGGCCCTTCAAATAAAAGGCATTCTATTTAAGTATTGACAAGAAATATAAAGTGCTATTATGACTTCACGGGTGTGACGTCCGATATAAACTGACCTCAATCTGCTTAGTGAGTAGTTATTCATCTGTGTGAAATGTGAATGGGCGAGCCGTTAGTCAAACGTAAGAGCGGAAAGCTGCCGAGTTTCATGAAGACTGCACTGAGACCTTTAGGCGCATTTGGTCCAATTCGCGGTTGGGCCAATTCATGTTATTCGCGGTTGGTCCAATTCGCAGTTAGTCCAATTCTCGGTTGGTCCAATTCGCGATTGGGCCAATTCGCGGTTGGTCCAATAAAAAGTCTATTTTCAAAATTAAACAAAATAACATTTTTTTGTATATAATGTACTTTAGATATTCATCATCATATTAAAAATAATCTGAGCACATATTGTAATGTTTGTGTTAACGGCCAAACCCGATTTCAGGACGAACTAGTTTTGCCTAGGCTTAACTAATTTAAGACAACATAGAATATTATTATAAAAGGTTTTCAGGGTTTAAAAAAAAAAATAACCACGAAGGCTAAGGCGGGAGCTCCGCTTCGCTTCGCTCCCGCCTTAGCCTTCTAACCTATATCCATCCGAGTCGATTTTCAGAAACACCTTGCAAACTAGAAAACATTACCTATTTTGGCCCAACTGCGAATTGGGCCAACTGCGAATTGGACCAACTGCGAATTGGCCCAACCGCGAATTGGACCAAGTGCGAATTGGTCATTTTTTTTAACGTTTGGCCAACTGCGAATTGGACCAAATGCGCCTAAACCCACTGAGAAGGTATGTACCTACCTACTTACGAGTATACCTAAAAAGTTTATTTGTAGCCATTGTTTGAATGTTTACCTACTTACCCGTTTTAATTCCTACCCTCGTCTAAATGTAGGTACATAGTAGGAGTTTTCACCCTCTTCTCGTGATTTAATTCGTTTTTCTACCCAGAAATAGAACTCAGCGCCCCAAGATCGCGGTCCAGCACTAAAACGGATGTGTTACTTTAAAAGTCATGAAAAAATGCATTTTGTGTTAAGTATGTCTATGACTAGGCTTGCGTTATTTTTCTTTTCATGTATATCGGGTTGGCTCATACGGGCAAAAGCTCTATGGGGTTAGACCATAAGGTCGGAGACACGCTTAGTAAATAAAGGCAGGGCCATAGAAATATTATGTACTTGGGCAGGCCAATGGCATTACTGGCTGGAATGCCTATTGGAGCTTTTTATTGTTAATTTAACAACTATACTTACTTTTCTAGTAAGAATAGAAAATACACCATGTAATGGTCCTAAGAGTATTTTTAATGTTAATGACTTTTTGCATGTAATGAGCAAAAGTACTAAACGCTATTGAACGTACATATAGGCATAAAATAAAACGTACCTGCCGAACGAAACTTTTTATAAGATCGTCCAATAAGGCAGAAGTTCATGCTTATTGGCTCTTAAGCGCCTCAAGCAAAGCAGCCGAGATCGCTCAGAGTTGAGAACTTTGCGCACCCGTGACTCTTCGACTGTGAAATTTCGATGAAATCTGACTTCAACTGTGAAATCTCTATGACATTTGCCGATCCCCCTGTATAAATATAGTTAAAACGCCTCCCAGTGGCGTTGTTAAATCTTTAATCTATCTGAACCGAGTCAATGAATATCGTTAAATCAATTGGATCGTAGGCATCGTAGGTAAGAGTGGAGACAGAACAGCGTTACCAGTTTTTATTTTTGCCAAGTCGGGACTTTGGTACTTTTTGAGTGAAAATAGCGGGATTCTTCCGTCAAAAGCGGGGCATAGTAAAAAAACGTACCTGTATAATCAAAGGTTTTCAAATATTTATCTTTTTATTCGACTTAAATTACGTTTACGTGAAAATACATCGCAAAAGTAGCCATCTCAAGTAGCATCTCTCTTCCACACTCTTATTTTCATTACGCGCGGTAAGCGCCTTTCTTTTCTTTCTCAGCTCTCTGCACGTACAGTCGAGTTCTCCCCGAAAAGCGGGACTGAGCCTGTCCCGCGCTAGACATTTAATTTTGATTTAAAAATCGGGACGTCCCGCCAAAATCGGGACGTCTGGCAACGCTGAGACAGAATAATATTAAATAGTTGCCTTTGAATAATATTATACTATTTTCTTTTATTTTATTTACTTAGGTAGGACGTTTACTTACGGAAGTTTTGTTCAACTCAATATTCCGCTGTAAAATACCGTTTCTTTGATCTCTAAGCCTTGTTTAAGCCTATTTGCTTCAAGTGTCTGTTACATTAATAGACGGAGTACCGAGAGGCGAACAATTTTATGATTTTCTTGCGTTTATTGATGAAGTACATAATATTTAGTATAATTATTGTAATTGGATTGGAGCCTGTGTAGACCATTTTAATGAAATCAGCATGTAATGTTATTTATCATTCTTTAAAGTAATTGAGTAAATCACTCGCTTTTTAAAAATATGTACTTTGTTGTGACATAATTTACAGTTCTTTCATACAAATTCCATAGGAGCACCCCTAGGTCATTTCCCAAATGTATTTCATTAGGAAAATGTGTTCAATATAGGTACTGATGTAGACTATGTAGTATAAGTAATTTAGTTATAATAAACTCTGTGCTCATGCATTGTCCTCGAAATAACACGAAACATGTATTGTGAGTATTGTGACACATCGGTGTGTCACAATCACAATACATGTTTCGTGTTATTAATTCGTTTCAATTAATTTAGAAAGAAAGAATAAATATTTATTTAGGTGTTTGTTTCTTCCCATCCATCCCAAGCAGCAACCAAGCGTAATGAACACCTAAAAAGTAGCCAATATAGCACTTAACGCTGTTTTACAGCTGTATAAGAACGTTGAAAAGACATTGTAGTGTTATAATGTCGGTTTAGGAGTAATTATTCAGCTCTAACTGTATTAAGTCTGTATTAAGGAGTCAAAGTACACTTAAAGTTCTAAATCAGTTTATGATAACTGTCATGTACAGCTTTAAGTTTCCTGTAACGCTTTAAACTTATTTTAGTATTAAAGCTGTACAATGGTGCATTTTGCATACCGTCACTTACTTAATACAGCTTAGAGCTGTATTATGGTCGTCCTCAAATCTTATTTCTGTATTATGAAGTAGGCAAACTCTCTTCTACAGCATATTATTATGGTGTAATTGTACACCCTTTTACAGACGATAGCTGTTTAATTTCTGTCTTTGAGAGTAATAAACAGCAATAATAATAAATGACGCCTATAGTACAGCCTTAATCTGTATAAGACCATCAAAATAGAATTTAGGCTGCTTAGCAAATTGTCGCCATTTTATCAATTACAAATCGAAGATTACGAACATGAGTACATAAAAATTAGACTAATGTTTTTATGTTCATCAATATTTTCAGTTTGTCCAATAACCTACTATGCACCAATGAGGCTCTACGTCCATTAATTCAAACATTTTTAAATTCTAACCTATAAAAACCATATTTACTTCCTTATTTAATATCTCTTCCTTGGTTATTTTGCTGGCGCGTTTATTTTTTATCACAAAACATATATATGTCCACAATAAATTTATTTTGGCACGATAATGCACTATATCCTGCGCCTATCGAATCTCCAAATCTTTAAACACAAAGCGTTTATAATAAATGTCACTTTGATCAATACGATTATAAACGCCATCATTAAAATATGTCTTGTTTCGTCTTAATTCTTTTGTAACTCTGTTCAACAGACTTTTTATAACGTAAAGCTTAACAAGTGAGTTACAATGTAGTAATTAGAGTGTATTGGTTTCCTCGTATACCATAGTACAGCCGCAAAACAGCTATTATGCAGCCTATTTTATGCTTATACAGCTACTGTACAGCTAATATAACGCAAAACGCTGTATAATTTGTGCCCTTTTCAGGGGTATAAGGGCTGTATAAGCGCTTATACAGCGTTTATGCGGCAAAGAAATACAGCATTAAGAGTATAAACGAACTTTAATAGAGCTGTTATACAGCTTGTGATGCTGCTTGGGATGTTAACGTTCCTTTTACAAAAGTAATCTAATCTGCATACATAAAAAAATGTGTTGGCGACGTAATAGTCATTTTAAAATAATGTCCTAATCGGCTAATTCGTTTACATTCAATTAATATATGACGTAATCTAAAAACTGAAAAGCTCTAAAATTTGCATGAAAACGGCATAAAGCAACATTCGTACCGTTCATTCGATTAAAAGTCCGACTTCAGCAAGGGGAGGTAATTTCATACAGCGATAACGCACATTAATAATTAATGGACGGGCCTTACTCGTATCCTACGCAAACAATAAAACAATGGTTACGTGAACCTGATGCGTATTTGAAAACTAGGTCAATCTATCATATTATTATCGTGAATGCAAAGGGAACTCTGTTAGCTTTCACGCCTTACCCGCTGCACAGATTTAATGAGGCACAGACGTAGACTAGAACTTGGAAAACGGCAAAAGGGTATACTTACGTAGGGATAATGCTCAGTTCCCGTGGTCATCATCATCCCAGCGTATTCCCGATTGCATCCAGTATGGAGCTCAGGGTACGCTTTGACTATGATCCTAGATTTGACAAGCCTGGTTATTACAATGGATCGATTGCCATCTGACCTCCGTAACCCTACAAGGAAAACCAGACCTACTTGGAACATAGTCGGAACCAACGGTATAACGTGTCTTAGGAAGCACGGAATCATCATTCTTTTCAGACATTTAGGTGATTTAAGCCTGCAATGACCTAACCGAATTGGAAACAATCACACAACATGATGCTCCTCGTGGGATTCGAACCCACGACCGGGTTTTAGGGCCTCACGCTCTAACCACTATCTATACTACAGAGGCAGTTGCTCAGTTCCCGAGGTATAACAGAAATAATAGTCAGAGAAGTCGCGAGGAAGAAGCTTTTATAATCCACTGTTGGAAATGGCCTCTCTCAATGTAGTTACAAATGTAGTTTACCAGTCAATTCTTTGAACTATGTTAGTGGCGAGCTTAGTTCAAAGAATTGACTGGTAAACTACACTTGTAAATAATAGGTAATCAGATACAACAAAAATCAATATTATTTTATTGTAATCAGAATTAAAAAGCTACCAAAAAAATACATAAAAACTAAGGTTATAAGGTTATTTTGAAGCTTTAAACTAAATAACCATTTATCGCTTTTACGCATATCGTCATTGTCATAATCTTTATTTACGTAAAAACGTAGGTGTTTATGGTGTCAAAATAATATAATAGATACATGTTCAGTCAATTCTTATAATATGCAAATATTATTATATTATTATTATTTTATTCTTAAAACCAAAGTTACCCTGCTAAGTTATTATTATAACTTAGCAGGGTAACTTTGGTTTCAAGAGTTACACGATTACATAAAGCAAAAAAAGAAATAACATTTTTTACATAAGTTTAGCCGATAAAAATAAATTAAGCCATAAAAAGTAACTTCGTAGACAGTAGAACTTCCAAATTCGAGCACTGAATTCGAATGGTGCTAGAGAATAATATCACTCTATCCACACACTCGAATACAGTTGTCAAATTATGGATCCTTGTGGACGATTGGATCTTCTTTCTTATTTTTTTCAATGCTTCTTCTTCGCCTGTCTGTGCCCGTGGTTTCGACTACGTGGAATTTGAGGTCACCAGTAAAGGGATGATAAATTCATTTTCTTATGCTAAAATAAAAGTAGACTGAACGAATAACGTTTATGCTTCGTTCGGGGACTGCGCTGTGTAATTAGTTAAATAGTGCCCAGGTATATTTATGATTATTGTTTAAAGTGAAAGTGGACCGAAGTGATCCTGATATGATTTTCCCCCACCCGGGAGTTGAACCCAGGTCCTCGAAATAATGGCCCTGCACTCAAACCACTAGCCATCGAGGCGTTACGAACATGGCTCGAGCTTTTGAATGCCAACCCGCATTTGGCATGCGTTATGAATATGATTAAGCGCTGCAGTATGACATTAATTTGTTGATACTAAATATATTAAGTTTTGTTACACTTATTGTGTTCAATATGCAGTTTACTTACAAGGAAGGAAATAATTTACTAGAAACTAAGTTACAAAAAATAGTCATACGTTTTTTGTGTTACGAGAATCAATAAAGTTAGTGTCACAAATTTATACAATCAAAATATGAATAATAATATAAATTTAAATAGAAATAAACATTCAAACTCAGCACAAAACGCAAAAAAATATTATTGCCACTTTATAGCCACTTTACATTTTTATACACAATTGGTGAAAAAATTTTAGACGTTTACGTACTTTTATGTAAAAATAAATATGAATCGTTTAACATTTTCACTGCCCCAACTGCGAAATGCAAATTTTATTACAGAGTATTATCAACGGAAAGGAGAAAATTTTTACTAGCAACAAAATTTTAAACTGGCTAAGAACTTCTAGTTTTAGTACTTAGCTGTGAAACATTTTCAAATTAACTACTCCTGCGGTCATGGGTCTCGGCTTTTGGCTAGCACTGCCAGTTGCGTGAAGGAAATTTACTATCTCTCATATCTTTAGCCTTTTCACAGCAGGCAGAGGTCAATGGTATGAGTTAAATGACGATTGAAAAAGAGTTCTTTGTTATAGCAAATATCATCATAACCTCATAACACACGAGTATTATGAGGATAGTGACCGCTAAAGTATTCGACAGATCTTTCCTCTATAAAACGCTAAGAACATACACGTGTACATTTAAACGGTCTTAGAAAGTATTCATTTTTCTATTTCTAAGCGACGAGCAACTGTTGTACCGTACGGTCGTATCATAGTAGGAAGAGTACAAAGTATGTTATTTTCTTACAACTCCCTGCGCGCGGCTTCTACATAATAATATTATATAGTATGTGCAGCACAACCGAAAACAAACGCAAACGACGGAAATCTCGAACCGTTTCTCAGTGCGCCAGTTGCAAACACCGCACAAGCCTCGCGCGTCACGGCTATTTGATATCGCTTACGCGGCACTGAAATAAAATTTAGCTACAAGTGAAAATCCTAAGACAGGCAAGTATAGTAGCAAGTATAGTAAGTACTGTCGTGTTAGATAGTAGCAGCAATTATTTATCGCGTATTGGTCTGGCAACGCATCAGCGATCCCTCTGGTGTTGCAGATGTCCATGGGCGGCGGTGATTGCTTACCACCAGGGGCGACCCGCTGGCTCGTTTGCCGCCTCTGACATAAAAAAAAAATAGAATAGAATTTATTTCATAAAGATAACATTATATACCGGCTTACTTATAAGTTAATTCAAATACCCACTTAAAAGAGATGGCCTACTGTGTTGAGTACATCTACTATGATCGTATTACCCTTCTCCGCGGATCCCGGGAGAACCCTGCGAAATCCCCTTCCAGTAGGAGCATAAGCTTAGTTTCCGAGCCAATATTATAAAACCTAAGTACCTAGTAATAGCAGTTTTACTGTACGATCCTAATATGCAAGTCTACTTTGGAATCGCCTTTTTGTTAAACAATCTACTTTTATGATGTAGGTATTGTTTTCTTTTGTCTCTAAATTTTTAATTATGTTACTATAATTCCGTGGCTGGCGTGAATACATTGATAAGTCGACTTGCATGATTTTTTTTTTATTGGCTCAATGGCTTCATATGGCCATGACACACCCCTGAAAAAAAATTCAGCTCAAAATGCTGAAAAAAGGCTGTAAAATTGCCGTCGTTCACAACTGAATAACTACATTTTTGCTGAACACCATCAGACATATTGACTTTTCAAATAATATTTTTACATAACACTATGAATAAAGATTCACAACTCGATTTATCAATGTATGGTCAATTCATATCACAATGCACAAAAATATACAACTAGACTTACTCATTTACGAATTCCATACACAAATTAACATAAATTGACATGTTCAGGTATTAAGTTAGGACCGGTTAAAATAGGTTGAATCAAAGGTTGTTAGGTCGAGTTGTCAAGTTATTCCCGCGTAATGCCAGCAACTTCAAACGTGATATGTTTAATTGTTAAAATTCAAACCACAATTTATGTACATTCATGATTTAAATGTACATACTTGCCAAACTTTGTTTAGTTTTAAAACGTTCAAAATCAAAATAAAAAAATTTGATTTACGGCGAAAATATGAATAATAAGTAATGAAGATATTTTAGTTATCAATTCGTTTTTTAAAAAAAGCCTTGTAATAAATATTTTTTTCTTAAATTTTTAACATATTACATATTTTTTACTTTCAACTGAGAAAAGAGATGGAAAATTCCCCAATCGAATTTTTATGTGGGTTTTTTCTTTTTATGAAAGCAATTGAATTAGTTGCTGCATGGAACGAATTTGTTGAATCAAATAATAAAAATAAAATTATAGTAATGGTGAATGGTAGTAAGTTACGTTCAATAACTCTGGTAAGTAATGGGACGTATGGAAAGATGATTTGTAGCCGTGGACGTATATAGACGAATGGAGTAAATGCCCAGTAAATGTTTTCAATTTACACCCAACATAGACCCAAAACAGCATTTATTTTACTTGCAAATATAACAATAATATATATCTCTCTATCTACATATATTCCGATTCGACGAGACGAGGCTATTTCACCAAAGCCAAGCCCAAACTTCAAGACCCTAGAACTTAGTACATGAATTCTTTATAATGCGTAAGTTTCCACTAAGAGGGGGTTTCACCCCTTAAGGGAGTAAAAAAAGGATTCATAGTTTGTATGAAACTTCATCCCTTTTTTTATTCTAAGTCAGTTAGCAGTCAGACATGCAGCCCACCTGATGGTAAGCGGCCACCGTGGCTATTTCATTGAGGGACACTTCAGCAGGAAGCATCGTTCAATGTTTTAGTTTTATAGATTTTTACTTTGGTGTCAGTTTAAAATAAAAAGGGGTTTTTGATAATCCAGCCCCAAGGCAGATAAAGAGGGTCTTAAAAATATAATTTGAAATTTTACCAAATTCTTTAGAATGTGTGAGTTTCCACTAAAAAAGGGTATTTGAATATTTCACCCCCCGAGAAAATTAAAAAGGGGGTGAAGACTTTGAACTTTAAATTTTGTACAGGGGTGCTTCATTATGTGTAAGTTCCACTAATGGGGGTTATGGAAGTTACCTCCCAGGGTCAGTTTCATCTTTATTTGTATAGAGTAAACTTCCACCCGCCCTATAAAACAGTATGAAACCCATAGACTGACTGACCAATTGACTGACAATCATTGCCCAGCCTAAACTACAAGACATAGGCACTTGAAATTTTGTACTGGGATTCTTTATAATGCGTAAGTTCCCCCTTAGGAAGGTAATTTTTGGAAATCCACCTCCTAAGTGGGTAAAAAGGGGTTAGGAAGTTTGTATAAAACTCTGTAATTTTAAGTAAGTCTTGTTTACATGTATATTTTTGTTTCGGTGTCAGATTCAAATACAAGAGGATTTTAGGAAAATACACCCCCCAAGGGAGGTTGCAGAGTCAAATTGAAATGAAAATTTGAAATTTCGTGCAGGGGTTACATAAAATGTGTAAGTTCCCACTAAGAGAGGGTTTTTAAATATTTCAGTTCTTTGGCAACCTCCAAAAAATCCCTCTTATACCTTGTAAAATCTAGCATGATTCCTTCGACAGCTGTCATCGGTTTGACAGGCGTATAGTTTCCAAAGATCCTGATTTAATTGACGTATCTTTTTATGAATTTTACATAAACCTAAAAAAATACTGATTGTAAGAGCATTTACCCAGACATCGATGAAGTGAATCCTGATCTAGAAAAAGAAAACTAAATACTTTTTATTATGGAAAAGCAAAAAAAAGAATCTGAGGTAAAAGAAGAAGAAGAAGATCATAAAATTAAGAAAAGAAGAACAAAACATAAATATACTGACGTTTTAAGAGAAAATAAATTTCCAAGCTAAATGCCTATCTTAAAGATGTTATTTTGTCAAAAATTTGATAAAATGTCTTAAAAGTGTAACTGAAAAAGTGTTAAAACTGAAAAAGAAACTGAAAAACTGAAAATTGTGATTAAATTTAATGTAACTTGAAGCAAATTATCCTTAATATATGGTGAATAACTTGATAAGTCGTTGGTGAATGAATTGACAAGTCTTTTTCAAAGAAAACTACACTGAATTATGCAATGAGGCTTACACCGTTCGAAAGATCAGAAAAAAATACCTATATTCAAAGGCACAGCCATTTTATAATATAATATCCTGATTTACCAGGCGACGCCAAACTTTAAAACTGCCGCCCTGTAAAATTGCAATTTTAGACTTGTCAACATATTCACGCCAGCCACGGAATTTATATATAAATTTTGTAGTTTCTTGGTCATCATGTTTATATTCAATGTTGTGTGCACCTGGAATGTCTGTATATAGGAACAATAGCGAGATTGATAATATTTTTACAAACATAACGATCCGTCATATCAACACAACCTCAAACCTGAAAGATAGATGCATTTTTAAATAGTCATCCCTTGTATCTATGAATAAAAGAGACGCCATTTCTGAATAAACCGTGCCGCTGCCGTCATATTGCAGTTTTAGACCTGGCATTTTCACTACTATTGATTGAGATACGGAATGATTATCCCAATAAGAAAATAGGTCTAAGTGATAAATAACTTCTTGATAAAATAGTCGCCACACAGCAATTACAATTACGACGATTACTCGATCGAATTAGTTTTAATGAAGTAATCATTTTATTCACATTCAAATGGTATAGGTCATATCCATTTTTAAAAACATCGCTCACGCAGCAAAGACAATTATTGTACAATAGTGACCTGTGTTTTGTTCAGTAATAGTACCTACGTACAATTTACACAGTTTCGATAGAGACATTACACAATGACAATAGTCTAACGTTGGAACCACTCGGGAACAATTACGTGTTCGATATCGCCTCGTATTGTCAGATGCCACACATTTCGTGGAGCGCGATATCCTTTTATCACGAAATAGGTACAATAGGCAATATAGGATTCGTGATAATTATAGCAGACTAGCTGTCGCCTTCGAGACTGCCTACTAAATAAACGAACAACATAAATACATTTTAGCTGACGTTTTGATTACTTGTTTTCATAGTCATTTAGTGGATGAAGAACTTATATTTAGGTTACATCAATTGTCTAGTTTCTATAGCATAATATAACATTGAGACAAGAACTCAGCGTTTACCCCTTAATTTAACTAAATAGTTCTTCTTTGGTCATCTTAACGGTCCATAACTTGGAAAATATCGCCGGCCCTACTTAAAGTAGGAAAATATGCAGTTCCAAACTAAAAATACAGGTACCTACTCGTAAATAGATATTATGTTCGTAAACGGTGATTTATCTCTACCATATTTAAATACGAAAGTAATCCTCCTTCGAAGCCTCGCAATGTTTCTATCATAAAGAATCCTACCGCCGAAATTGTATCCTAACTCGGAAATATTTACAGACTGTCGTCTTTGAACGACACAAGGGGCGTAAATACAGAAAAGTAGCGAATATCGAGCGAGTTTTAGGGAAAAAGTTTGTTAAAGAGTCAGTAGAGTAACATCAAAGGGCCCCACCATCGGAGGATCCCGGCAAATGTAGGTTACGGGAGTCATG
Source organism: Mecyna flavalis (assembly GCA_949319885.1). Lineage (NCBI taxonomy): Eukaryota > Metazoa > Arthropoda > Insecta > Lepidoptera > Crambidae > Mecyna > Mecyna flavalis. Next base: position 12,529,213 of record OX439430.1, read on the forward strand.
TATTAGGTTTCATCATGTACATTTTTAAACCGCTTTTATACCTATACAGTTTAGAGGTATAATCAGGTACTTTAGGATAAAACTTGAAGAGGCATTAGATAAGATTATAGAGGCGCAAAGAACCGCTAAGTAACACCTTTATTTGGTTACTTACATCGAATATACATCAATAGTTCTGTTTTAACAACGTACCTATACTTTACCATCTTTATTTTTTATGCTACAATGTGATTTTTTATTCAATGAAGGCACTACTTAGAGGCTGTAAGAGCCTTCAAGTTAATATTATAACAAAAATTACCGACGTCCCGCGTCTATTAAGCCTTCAAAGTGTATAAAATAGATATTGGAACTGCGTAGAAGTTAAATAATTTTAGTTTACAATAGGAATCCCTTTCATGTTCACTCGGGATGAGCTAATTTGAGTTAGGAGATAATAGCCTTAAAATGGGGTATTATTAAGCAAATACTATTTTGTTGATAAAATATACATAGTACCTAAACTGATTAATAGTCCGAAATTGGTAACTTGGACAAATCTTGTACCAGTTAAAGAAATAGTTACAGAAAATACTATGGAAGTTGTCTTTCAAACAAGGATACTTGGATGTTACCTGTTTTACCTGTTTATACAAAAACACCGTACATTTCGATAAAAAGGCTTGTTAAACACAATATTAATCATCGTCACTCCAAGTTCGTCCATAAAAATCAAGAACAGCCCTAAAATGTACTGTTAACGTCCGTACTAAATAAAACCTCATGATTCTCAATTGGGCAGATCATTTAATCCCGACCCTTCAGCGCAAACGAAAAACCCGACCCATTAATCTTCATATCAAAGTTTCCACAAGATCGGCTAAGCAGACGAAATTGCGCCTCGAGGTAAGAGCAGTACTGATCTTTACGATAATTAGATGCCACGAACAAATGTGGATATACTTTGGATGTTAATGTAAAAGCAAAGTTACGTGGCAGTCTATTAATGTCTCACTGTAGGCTAAACACCTCCACCATTAAAGTCAAGTTGTCTTTCGAATGACTTGCAAAGATTTAACAAAAACACAGTTGAATGAATCAATCTATTCCACTAGTACAGTGTTACTCGTATAACAGAAATTTTTTTTACTTGTCCAGTTGTCAAGCGAGGATCGAACTGGCGCCCCTCGCTTTACGGATGAGTGCATTTACAACTATCATTTAATATATCGGTGGTAAAATACCGTGACTTTCCCAAATACAACTGGGGTTTATACCTACAGGCTTTTTGATTAGATGTTTAACGTTTTTTCTCGGTCCGGCCACTCAAGGTCAAACCCCAGAGGTCGTGAATTAATTTGAGAGCGATCTCGCCTTATCCCGGACAGTGTTAGGGTTTTTTACGAATCCAATTTGCAAGCTACTAACCCCAAAGGTTAAATCTTCTGCCATAGAGCTTTTGGCTACGTTCCGGCAGTAATACTGTGCCAGCCATTATACTTGAAAGGCTCAAAGGTCAGAGAAGCCAACATTATGACAGCATATTGAACGATGCTTTCCTGATAAAGTGCCACTCTGAAATAGGCAGTAGTGGCCGCTTTCATGTCGGCCAATTGATGTATCAAATAGGCTGGCACATATGTGCTGAATGCTGATACATTATCAGGACGGTACATTGCTAGAGTAATTGGCATTGATAGCGGAGCGGGCTTACTTTTGTAATTACGGTTACGTCTACCGCGTGCCGACTGCCGGCTTTTATCTGATGGTATTGACATTTGACACGATCGGGCCCGAGCAGCACTGAACGCTTTCATTATTTACGTCTAAGTTACCTGTCCGGCGTATCGATCCAGCCACCCCGGGCGCCGCGCCACCGCCCCACACCCACCCGACACAACTAAATACGAAAATAATTACATCATGTAACCTGATATGATTATGAAACAGAACCTTTGGATACTTCACCGAGGTTATTGCTACAGCTTCGCCGCTGCAACACCTCCTAAGCCCTTTCATGCTAATAATTACGAAAACCCAATGGTGAAGACCGAAGCTTGCGTTTTTATTAAAATTTTATGAAAACGTTAAAATTTTCGCCTAATAGCAATTTTAGACTGCAATAAAACTGAACCTAAACGATTACAGAAAATACCTCGCTGGCAGCAAATTATTACCGAGATTGCAGAATGAACTGGAGGGACTAATTCAATTACCTTTCGCTGAACATTGAACGGAATATTGGTTTATTTAACTGAGAAATACCTAAACGGCAAACGTGATCTGGCGGGCAATATCTTAGATACTTACTTAAAACCCCTCTTTGTGTATTCAGGAGAAAGACTTGGACCTTCTTTGCGTAGGTAGCACAACTTGTATTAAAACAGTCCCGGAGCTGTTTTAGATTCCGCGAATTCACTAGATTAGAAAATAACAGAAAAGGTCATCGCTTGAACTCCCGTTATTCAGTTCGCCTCCGACAAACAATGTTCTTATATCTATCTACCCCTAAATGCCCGGAATGGGCAAAACATATTATGATAAAATGATCCGACCGAGCGGCAATTGTTACGTTGTTGTTTCCCAACATTATACTCATTTTGTTACTTTAGGATTTAGGAGTAGGTACACCAAACCCTGAAAAGTTGTATTGTGAAAACAAACTTTCTACCTTCTCATCGTAAAATTATTAAACTGCAGAAATTCCTTTGCCGTACCTTCGAACAGATTCTATTTTGTGCGTTAATTAGCTAAGTTCATTAGTCACTGCTCCTATCAGTGCCGATAGCTGAAATCTAGATAAAATGCAAAACGAAGCCTTGGTATCTCGAGTAGCAAATTAACAGTTTACCATTTCGTAAGCTGATTTTTGGCCTCGAGGGTGGGTTGTATTCCTATATCGCTATACACTACACCGTGGAATTTAATAAGAACGGTATGAGTAAAGCAAGACCCTATGTTTTGGCAAGATTGAGGATGGAGGGTTTTAAGAAAGAATTACATACATATTACATGAGAAAATATTTATCTCTACCCTAAGCACTACGCAACGTTCGAGCGGATGGGCTTGGAACAAATCTAAACTTAGACGATTTAGAAATGTCTTTATTCAAGCTCAACCGTGTTGTACTACTTGTAAGATATTAGATTTTTGGATTTAATATGCTAGATTCTTTGATAAAAAAAGTTTCAAGGAAATATTTTTTTATACCACATCAGTTGGCAGACAGACTCGCAGCCCACCTGATGGTAAGAGGTCACTGCGGCCTATTCCATTGAGGGACACTTCATCAGATGACGACGAGACGACGAAGATCAGATGGGCCTACAGGCTCATCCGATCTTCGAACCTTTAATTTTAAGTGTACTGGATCCTACATTTATATTGCCGGAACACAGCCAGAGCTGATAAGGCGGCAGATTTTACAAATAGTTGCGATTACATATTTTGCTTTGTACCTAATTGTTTTGTCAGAGGGCTACTTTTGAGCCTCAACAACAGGAACCTATGAAAAAGGCGAATTATCTCTGAAAATACTCATCATCATTATTGAAGGCAACTCTGATCTTCGCACCTTTTACTTCGATGGCATTTAGGATTTAATTTTGTTCAGATTTCGGGCCCAAAGCGAGGTAAATCTATAAATCTTTCTATAAGAAACGTGTTCGCACAGTACAAAGTCAATTAATCATCTGGCAGGTGGGTCGTAATGGGATCGATTATGAAGTTATCGCGCGAACGTTTGTTACCCAACCTTCGTCAGCGACAAGCGTTGCTCACAATGAACCGAGCCTTAGATACCTACATGGTATCTCTAAGCCATTGCGCAAACGGTATCCATTCAGTTGTAATTTACTTGATAACAATGTGTGATATAAGAGGATTGTTTTATGAGGTACGTAGCTTGTTTTACATAAAAAAAAAGAATTAACAATTTTTCACTTACATATGTGCACGAGAATTACGTTTGACAGGCGTCATTATTTCCTACTTGAAGTTAACAATAACCAATAATATTACTTCACGATACGGATGATAACGACGAAATATTTTTGAAAGAATGTTTTATTCCACTTATATGAAAGATATTTCCGGCGTATAACTTATTTACCGATGAGAAGTTACAGCCGTAAACGTCTCGAAACCGTTAACTTTCTCAACGATGCTATCCCAAACCATTAGATAATTGTAGTAGTTTAATCGTTAGTTACTGATAAACACGGAAAATTGAATTTACTGTAGATATCAATATGATGAAGTAGTCTTCCTCGACACAACTCTCAACTCTAGCACAAAATCACTTTGCACACTAGTAGATGGACCACTGTCCAGGCAGATGACTGAGGCTGACCATCCTTGGGTAGATATTTAAAGCAGGGCCGGTTCCGCGCCAGGGCTCGGGCACAATCGCAGGCGCATCCTGGCGGGAGAGCCTGCAACAAAGCGCGTAAGGGGATACTTCCTCTAACAATGGAGAACCGGCGTACTAGGGATGTTCTAGTCTACGGCTACAGTTGAGACGACTAATCTACAGAGGCCGCATATCTCACGAAAACGTCAGGTATATTTGAAATCTTTACTTTTTGTAAGGAGAGCTATTTGGGTAGTGGGACGCTTTTGCACACACACGGTACACAAAAAAAGGTATGAAAGATCGAAAGATCAAATGAAATTTTAACAAGAGAGCTCTTTTTTAAATATGACAGAACCAAATGTTGCGCCCTTTTATAACGGTTTAGTTATATTATTGACATTCATATTCACCAACTCAAATTCGTGCATTAAACCTCGTGAATATTTGATCAATCAGATTCACTCAAGTCAATTTATCAGAACAAATAAATTTGCAATAAATATCACAAAGATCAGGAGATTACAGTATGACGTTCTTAGTTAATTAGCCTTCAATGGGAAAAGCCCCAGTGGCTGCTTACTATCAGTTGCTGTGTGCCTATCCGTCATGTGAAGAGATTTAAAAAATGGGCAGAATTTCACTTTCAACGATGCTTCATAAGTATCCTTCGATGCAAAGCCCTTACCTAAAGCCTATACGGACAGTATCAACCCCATATCTGTTTTCCATCTGAAACTAAACACATAAAAAGGCCAGTAATAAGATGACCATCACCTGTACTTACCCTTTGACATTAAATACATCAAGGTCTCGACCATGGAAATAATATTGTCTATGTAACCGGAATGATATCTTTAAAAAATTGCATTTTTGAAAATGAACACTATCCCAACGCATTAAAGTTTATATTTGCTTGCGCCTGACGCGAGGCAAATCCGAGACGAGAAAGATATCAAGACGGGAGTAGCTTGTCTCGTTCTTTCACATTGCCAGCACGCAATGACAGTTCATTCATAGTTAGAGTGACCATGAATACTAGGTCTATGGCAAGGACGGTCTCGATTCTCGTTCTTTCATATTGTCAGTTTAAGAAATGTTTTTGGGCAACAATTTTGCCTGACCAAAAACTTAATTTAACGCTTGTATTTTAATGTTATTTTTACAATGTATTAATGTACAATTGTATATTTACTTATTTTTCGTTCAATGTATTCTTAAATTTGAAAAAGCGTTAATGTTATAAATTGTCTTTTTTTTTGAAGTGAAAACTTTTATTAGGCAGATCCGCAGATTGCATGTTTGAATTTGTCTCACTTATCCGAAACTTATTGTCACCCTATTAGAAAGGGACAAGCTGCCCCGTCCGACTGTTTCGCTCGGCTCGTTTTTTAGCCACGAGAGCACAGTCTAGTTAGTTATATTACGTTTATGGTCTCGACACAGGTCTGACAAGAAGACTGATGTTTTTGTCGTCTAAAGGCCGTTGTACAGGAATAGACGAGTTTCTTTTGAATTATATGCGTCAAATCATTTAGGTCCGTGCGTCAAACTCATAGAAAAGAAAAATGGTAAGAATGATAAAGTGGGCGGGGTCGGTCGGCCACGCATATGATCAAATGATCATATCCTACGTCAAATTGGTCTCAGTCTTTGCCCAATTGCACGATTTTCGCACGTGTTTCGCACTAAACACAAAGGCTAAAAACTCACGGTGCGATTTTTATACCTCCCGCCCGCGCCGGTTAATTGCGGTTGCCCGCCAAGTTACCGCAGCTGGCGCGGTTTTTAATCACGCCCCCATCGGTTGCGGGGTCACATCCTCTAAAGAATATTGATTTATATGAAAAAAGTAAGAGCAGTTTTCACGATGCTATTTTCACCCGCACCGCGCGCTCTGCGATCGCTTGACACAGAAATCTGGCGCAATTTTGCACTAGTGACATTGGCAACGTGACGTACCAAAAGACAACATATCGTGGACGGTTTGTAACCGCACGACAACCGCGGCGTCGCCGAAATTGCACAAAAAACCGCGCCGTGAATTCTTAGCCTTAATCGGCAACTCTGTGCAATTTTCGGCTTGACTTTTAGTGCTTGCATGTTATCGATAGTTTTATCGATGGCACATTTTTGTTAAGTTTTTGGTGTACGTGAAATGTGTACGGTGTGTGGCAACTTACATTCAATCATAACATAAGATAAAATTTTCGAGTAAGATATAAATAGTTCAATGAAATAGCCTATCAGTAAAGTTTTGTATGTTTCAGTTTTTCAACAAACTATGATATAATTGCAAAATAAATGAATGCAACCGGGAATAAAGCATTCTAATTGTAGAAAGCACAAGGTAGAAAAATATAATGTAAATATATCTAAGAAAAGAGACTCCACGTGGATTTCACCGTGGGCATGGCCGTGGGAACATTAGGGGAAGAATTAAGCGTTCTAATTGTGATGGAATTTTCTTAATAGGTCCAGTAGTGTTTAAGTTTACACAAACAAACTGAATTTTGCTATCTTAACACTATTATATTATAAACAAGTATAATAACCTGACTATCGATATCGAATTGTGAAATGACAAGGCGCTACACTATTCCAGTGATGCAAGCACGGAAAATTTCTTTAAAAATAATTGATTTAACATATTTACATCGTTTGTATTGCATATTTTTATACTGAAACATGTATTTCAAACGTTTGCACACAAATGTTATTACTTGCCCATTTGAAAAATGTAGAAGTAAGAGTTGACGAAATGCATTATATACATGGTTATTACAGCTGGTAACATAAGCTTGTGTATTATCGTAAAATTAACCCTATTACTAAGAAAAGAAGGATTAGTTTTGTTAGAAGTTTTTTAGCCAATGAATGCATCGTTTTCCTTGTGTGCTGTGTGAAGAAGTGGCGCGTTCGGTTCTGGTACAAAGGTAGGGACGTTATCATTCTAACCTCAGAGAGAAAATTTTCTTTGTTCTGTGGTCAAACTTTATACCTTATTGACGTTATCTTTGTTCACGGTAATAAGATCAAAGGAATCAAAGGATCGCTGTGTGAGCAGGAGGAATTATTGCTTTTAAATTAATTGCCAACGAAATCTCGTATCATCCGCTTACTTAAAATAGTCTTATATATGAAACAGAAGAGTGTAAATGCTTTTATATTTTAGAATCAGATAACATCGCCTCAAGGCTATGAAAGCTCGATCTGAATAATAAGTATCCTATCGGCAACAGCACTTGAAATATTATGCGCTCCAAGGATAGTAAAGTTTAAGGAGAATACTCTGAAGACTTATTTTACTATCTAACGTTTAGCAAGCATTTCTTATGTACCTCGGTAACCAAGCGATGGTTTATGAAGGATAACTTTTATATTAGGAATCATTTAACAATCATAGATTTTATTCAAAATTAAAGGCGAATTCTATAATTTTATACTTACTTTCTTCCAACCAACAACTTGAACGTGCTAGACTAGATAACATTAGGTACATAACAGCGTTATACAAAACAACGATAAATAGACAAATTGTATTGTACACAAAACTATTAAATACCTTTTTTTTTATATATAAGTACATAATAATATTTACAGCATTCCAAAATTACCGAACTATAAATCCGATCTCGTGATAATCATCGAGTTTCACTAAGTATATGGTGATACTTATCTAAATACCAAGTACCTATTATCAAGTAACAGTTTATTATGAAAATGCGTCCACTGTGGCGGGTCACCGAGGCGCCAGGCTTTGTCATCCGATGCTACAGATCTCGTTGCTCGCAGCTCTACCGTTATGAATAGAAAACTGAAAGAATCACACTTTCTATACAGTAATGAAACTAACTACTAATTGCGCTGAGAACACGAGGTGGAACAACCAATAATTTGCCAGCGAAGCAAAACACAAGATTTTATTTCTTCTAGAGAGCATTCTTCAGAGATTATTAGCATAATAAAAGAGGGTACCCTCGTAGAGTTACGTAGGTACTTAAATCAAGCTGAGAAGCGTGATTTAATTTCAGTTATTCTACTAAGCTAGTTCTACTATCTAAGCAATTGCAGTCTTTAGATGTTGTAGATAGAATAGTCGTTGGTAAAATTAGTTTAAAACGTCGACCGCTTCCGTCTGAGCAAAGAAATTATACCGCAGTAGCTGCCGAAGTTTCTGTTATCTATGCGATAGACACTCATAATACCTTTATAATTTCTGATAGTAGCACTAGGATAGTAGAACTTCTGAGGATAAACCGTTTTGTCTCCCAGTAAATCTCATCTTCTCCCCCACCTTAACTGGGCGGCTAGAGTGGAGCTATTTTTGAACTTTGAAGGGTGGAAGTGCTCAATCTGCATAATAATGGGGAACGGCTCGCCGGATTCCCGTGGTCCAGAAACCAGTACGACCGGTTGGCTTTGACCCATGCAACGTAGCTTAACAACAAACAAGAAGAACTATTTCACAAATTATCACAACTTTGGGCCAACCGTTGCCAGTCTTTTCTTTCATTTACATACATCAGTGCGACCAAAGTAATGATACTCGTAGCGAAACGTTTCTGCGTCGCGAAACGTTGTAAATCGTTTACTCAAAACCATATTTTAATAATATTTCATTAACATTATTTAGATGTCCACTTCGTTCATCCTAGTATATTGCCATTATCATGAATATCCTCAACGTCTCAAGTTTTACCTAAAACATGTTTATTTCAACCCTTCTTTTAATACTTTATTTGGTTTCTTAAATTCGTGTGTATTATTAAAAAACATATTGAGGACTTCAACGTTTATAGTGGTGAGAGATTGTTATATTTTGGTATCTATAACATAATTAAAGTTTGCTATGTACTGTCTTATTTTCTGTACAATTCTTTCGACGAATCTACTCGTTAACTTGAATTCCAAATAACCTAGATTTATGCAAGGTTATTCTTGACAATAACTTATAATGACGAACTACACGCGATATTCATTAGTTTTTGCTATAAATACAATATACTGCTATAAGTTTTGATTGTTATAATGTAACGTAAAAGTAAAATAAAGCGCAAAGAAATAATATTATCGTTATATCATTAAGATAAAGAGAAGAATCATAGAGACTTTTATTGGCAACCTAATTCTGATTTGATGAAAGGAAAAATCCGAAGGAATCAATCTTCCTCAACGAATCACCTAATAGACAATGACCTGTCTTCACCTAGAGACATTAACAGAGGGATATATTCAGAGCTCATATAAATCTTCCTGGCTTCCAGTCTCCACATGAGCAATAAAATACATTAACTAAGTTTTATGTGAGTCTGCTGTCGATTTGTGCACCAGAGAAGCACTGAATTGAATTTCTCGATACAGGCAGTAAAACTTACCTAATCTACGAAATGAGTTAAGTTGTGCTAATCTTCTCCTCTTTCTTATTCGCTTACATAGGTGCTTAAATAGGGAATATTAAATTCTTTCTTAGCTTTCTTTGTACATGAATTATGGATTGTCAAATGCCAAGAATCATTTGAGGTCGCTACGCCACGCCATTTTATTGTTCTTATCCTACAATGGAATGCCTCTAGAAAACAAATTGTTGGAATGTGCAAGAATTCCATTACAAGTTTTTAGGTGTTTGATGATTAAACGTTAAAATTTAGACTTGATTTTATTTATTTATTTTTGCGAATCCCATAGCCAAAAATACGAAATGGGCCTCAACTGGCCCATATGGGTCGCATGTCTGCAAATAGCTTCACAGTTTAGACAGACCATGTTAGAGCGAGTAGGTCACACCACCATAACATCGATTTGTAAGAACTATTTCCAATTTTCCACTGAGTTCATTGTATTTTTTCTTTCAGTTCAGCTAATGATGCTGTCTCCAATAAAGATAAACAATTTTAAAAGAATCTTTATCAAATATCTTTGATATTTGACAGAAAAATATTCATTTGCCAGTCTGCCAGAAATTAACAATGCTTTCTTCTTCACTATGTTATAAATCGTCGAAGCCGAATGCAGAATTGATTGCTCAGACATACCAAACGTGCTCATCGGTTAGAAATCATAAAAGTTAGGATAAAAATAGTCATAAAAAACTTCAGATAGGTAGACAAGGAAGCTTAACTTTCATAGCACTTCCTTTGACTGACTAGAAAAACGTTCAACCGGCAGCTTGATTAAAAATCATTCTTTGAAGTAATAATTGGACGTACTTTGTATACGCAATTTTCTATTGTTGCCATAATTATACGTCTCATTAATACAAAATAAAAAATGTGATTGACGGCCTGTATAATTACAGAAACAAACCTACTTATTTATTGCTACCTAACATGTAGGTTTTAATATAAAATTTCTTTCAATTGAGAAAAAAGGAAAAAACATTATGATTGTAGTGTTCCCTTGTTGTTAGGGGCCGAATTTACTTTCATTGAATGAACGTTACCTGGATAAAAACAGTTGGAACTCTTTTGTAAAGTTAAAATTTCACATCAAAGGTCGCGAGAAGGCGGCAGCACAGCCAAGAGAAGCTTATATAATATACCTGGAGACCAAAAATTTTACCTAGGAACTTATTGGTGTTCCTACAACTCTAACAGGATGTTAAGCTTTTAAGTATTGCCTGATAGTGATAATAACTCACTAGTTCTTTTGCTTATTGAAAACTTATTCTAAAGAGCCAAATAATAAAGATAAAATCTAAGGAAACATCAAGAAACTCTTCAATTTAGGACTTTTTATGCAATTGTTTTTAATTTTATCCTACCAACCTAATAAATGTTATTGTGCTAATGGCTATTTGGTTACTGTGGAAAATGTTAAGTTTATTTTTAAATTTGGTGGTTTAAAAATCAACTTCACTTTGTGGTTTTTGGAAGTAACAAAGTGAATCATTTCACTTTTTGATGTTTGACGTGCGACCTCCAGATAGTTTATAAGGTGGCGGTAATAGAGGAATTGGCGAACAATGGCGTATCATCGAATAGGCGTCGAGTGTTCAGAAATGATATTACGCGCGCGGACTGTGCCTGTTTGATTTTCTACTCGTATAGTGCCTACGTCACCTAAGGGTTGTAACGTAATAACTGTGAAAAATTGGTTTAGATTACCTAGGTTATATTCGCTAACCTTTCAAGATTGATAGGAAAAGGAATATCCTACTATCCTACTATATCACTACATAGTATAAAACAAAGTCGCTTTCTCTGTCCCTGCACATGTATGTATGCTTAAATCTTTAAAACTACGCAACGGATTTTGATGCGGATTTTTTTATTAGATAGAATGATTCAAGAGGAAGGTTTATATGTATAATACATGCAAAATATAGTAGAGAAACACTGATAATTTTAGAGGTTTTTAATTTAAGGTCGTAATAATCACATTTTTTTTGCGCTTAAATTGCAAACGCTGGCTGAACCCTACGAGATAGATCAAAATAATGTACTACACTATTGTACACCTTAAAAAGTTTTACAAAAAAGTCCGCGATGGTATATGTCTATCTCTTAGGGATAACCCACAATAACCATTTTCCTTTACTTATTACGATAAAATAATGGCTTATTTACGAAAAAGTGATTTTAAGCAATACAGTATTAATCCTTATCCAATAAAGTACCATAAATATTAAATTGTGCATGTAATATAGATCAATATGGCCCTTTACATCATGTAATTTAATGAATAGTTTCGAAGATATTACAGATTTAAAATGCAAGGACATAGCGGTTGCGGCGGTACCGGCCGGGGAGTGGATGGATGAACGTTTGTTATTCTTTCACGTAAAAACTACTGAATTGATTGTAATGAAACTTTACATATAGCTTATACATCAGCATAACACATAGGCTACAATTTACAAGATATTCCCGCGGGATAACGTTCTATAGTTCACGCGGGCGAAGCCGCGGGCGGAAGGCTAGTAGTAATATTATAAATGCGAAAGTTTGGATGTTTGTTCCTCAATCACGCCTAAGCGGCTGAACGGATTTAGATGAAATTTGGCACACGTATAGTTTATAACGCGGAATAGGACATAGGCTATAAAATTCCTACGGGAAACGTCTCATTCCCGCGGGAATATCAATTTTGAAACTACTGAACCGATTTGAATAATTCTTTCACTGTTGGAAAGCTACACTATCTCCGATGAACAAAGGGTACTTTTAATCCTGGAAATGTGGGGGGAAGGGGGGATATTTGAAAAAAGAGATTACGCGCGGGTGAAACCGCGGGCGGAAGGCTAGTTATTTAATAATTTAGTTTATAAATAAATTATACATGTAGGGTACAATGTCCAGGCCGGGGCTCCATACATTCGTGAAACATCTCCTTTCAAATTATTGAGTATTTTTTTATCTATTATAGAATCAAGAAGAAGGTTAATTAATAAATCAATTTATTTAAACGCAAACAACATTTTAGTTTTAAAACGAAAAGAAACAAGTCCAATGCACATTCTGAGAATGGCTTGATTTTTTGTTTAGCGATGTCGGCAAATTGAGCGATGCATCCTTATAAAGTTATCCTCCTCAATAGAAAAGACCATAGTGGTCGCTTGCCATCACATAGGTAGTGGACCCGCAGGCCAAGTGAAATTATATAAAATAAAAAATATACTTAACTACAAGCAAGGTTTAAATACAATTGATAATCAAAAGTTTTAAGACGAACAGAATGAAACGTTTATATTTCTTGTATATCGGAAGCAGAATCAAATCCGTTAAGGCTTCATACGATAAGGTAACATTGAACGAGGGTCCTATCGCGGAGTAGCCGTTAATAAAGTACGAGGTCGGGGTGTCTGTTTGCTTGTACACAGAACAGCTGAAGAGCGGAAGAGGACCTGTCCAAGAGGCACTGGGGCACCTTTTAATTTATACTCAGGCCCAGGGCTGCCGCATTTTTTTAATGCTTTTATAAATTGGAAAAATGGTCAAAGATCAGAGGAGACTACTTACAATATGGTACCTACCTAGCATTAGGTTATCTATGTAATAAATATGAATCGCCAAAATAGATAATTATTTCTTCGCTGCATTGTTAGTAAACGATAATTTTTACCTGTGCAGTGCTGTGTCAAGTTAGGGCAGATAGTAAAATAAAAAAATAAATTCAATCAATGATCCATGACGTAAAGAGCTGACATATTTTATATGAATAAAATGAATACTTGCAGTTTACCTTAATAAACGTCTCACTTCATACAAAAACATCACAACTCAGAATAAGGTTTTTCCTTTTTCTGAGCATCACAAAGCGTTGTCCTGTGCAAGTAGATATTAACCTACCTCCGTACTTAATATCTGTCAGCCTACTCTGGTAAAAATGTGTCCTGTTGTCCGTGCGTGGTTATACACATACAGGAGTCAGCTTTATTTATAACTGCGAGCCATCTGGGGGGCGGAAATTTCGAGGTGGGGGAAGCACATGCCTCGACATTCTCGTTAATATGAAACGGAGAAATTCTCTCGTCCGTATTTTATTCGGCTGCCAACTAATTCCGATCCGAGTTTGATTAGGATGCGATGGTTCATCTGAAACTTTGATTAATTTGCTCCTGCTAAATATAACCAGATGATTTTAAATAAGCCCGCAAATCCTGAAAGAGAAGTTTCAAACGACAAAGGGAAATTTTAATGTATTACGGATTATTATCGAAATTAAAGCATGCCCCTATTTCATGTTAAAACATGAATGCAATATCTTCTATTCATAGATACGCTGAGAACTGAGATATTTTTAGATTTAGAAGAACATATTATCTAAGTGAGATATTTTCGCTAATTACTTGTAGTAACTTACTAAATAAGTAAATAGCCTGGTGCATTTTCCACATAACACTATCTGGCCCCAAACTAAGCATACCTACTCGTAGCTTGTTTTATGGATAAAAGACAACGCGTATAAAAGAAACACGCAAATCAATTTCATCGAGAATGCACACAATTATGAATGGGGATCAATTATGCGACCCCTAGCGTAACAGCCCATTTCTCAAATAATACACCAATTCGTCAAATACACAACGTAACGCCTTAAAAAACGGTAATATTAGATCCGAAGATTCTTCCAAAGCTGGATTGAAACCCGATGAACAGATCGTCAATGCGGCTTTACGGCCAAGTCTAATCCCCGAGTATAAATTTAACTCAACTTACGGCTGAACAATTCAACGTCCACACAAGTTTTGAGGCGTACTTTGCAAAATCTCGATTGGTAAATAGATATGGGGAAGGGACAAAGACGGGAACAATGAGGCCTTCCGTAAATATCCTTTATTATCTGGCTCGGGTGGGCACTCTAGCGTCTCCGCCGGCGGTAAGTTCGCCATCCCTCCTGTTTTCCTTGGACTGCCCTATTTTCCATGACCTCTTGATGTCAGACAGCGGATTTTTTAAGTTACGCCGAAATAGAAAATTGCGTTGGAAAAGTGGAACGAGAACAATTTTCTTTACACGCAATATTCTTTCACCTTTTTCACGTAGATGCAACGTGATGATTTTGTAAACTTTTGACTTATTTGTTTCACAGAAAACAAGTGAAATAGAGCAGCTATAATAAATATAAATATAAAACACAACATAGGCGGTCAAAAACGTGATTGCAAACTGGGTAAACTTAACTTCTTAGAATCAAATGTTTGTTCAAAAGGGTCACGTTTTTAAGCACTGACGAAAGTAACGCACCCACTTAGTTCGGTGCTGGTCGTTCTAGATATGGACGTGGTTTTTGTGAACTAGGCGTAGTTGCCAACTGTTCGTAGCGGCCACTTCGACCGAGTGACATGCGGATGGCACAGATAATACGCTGTGAAGTGATTATTTCCGTCACGCCTCCACACGATTAATCAGCAATTCCAATTACGGGATTACCGTTTACGATTCCTTTATTTCAGCTATTGACCATTATCGATACTGATGTTCATACTAATAATATGGGTGCTTACACAGTAAAATTAAAACAAATACTTTCAAATGCTTAATAAATATGTAACAATACCCCTCGTTTATATACTTTCGCAAAAAATAATTGCACAAGTCATACAAATAATTTATTGTCTAAATCCTATTTACCAGAATTGATTTGTGGAAAATTTCCTTCTGTAGTGCGTAACCGTTTCCCTAATTGTTTATTTTTAGAGGGGAATTAGAAATATTGATAACAACAACACTGGCTCTATGTAGACTTTTCTACAAATTTTATTAATTTTCCAATTATGGTAACCCTATTCGGCTACCCCTCTCAGTGTTTACTGCTTCTTAAAACGACTTCGGTATTGCGTCACTGGGCCGGATATTTAAGCACCGACATCGATTAACAATTCCGTAAATAAATAAGAAAGATTTGAACGAAACGACTTCGGCGGTTTTCCTCTGCGTTTGTATTTTTTTTTTATTTGTAACCAATTTGTGTCAGTTCTTTAATCCAGAAAACTCGTTAGTAATATAATAATATATTGCCAACGGTATTTGTCAAACTGTATTTTAGCAGAACCAGTCACATGAGCGATAAAATATACGATCAACATTTCTCGTGTCTTCGGTCGACACGTTAGGCAGTACGAAAGACCTGAAGTCGCCTACTGGAAAATGGGTTGTATTTAACTGCACATCAAAAGATACTGATTATGCATCAAAAAAATACTGAATTGCTAACCTAACCTAACCTTTGGTGTGCAATCAGTTATTTTGATGTACATTTCAGTATTTTTTTTTTGATGTACACTTAAAAATATCCCATGGAAAATCTTTGTTGTAGTCTGCGCGCAAGGGGTAGTCACCTCCAGAGGTAAGCGCGGATGGCGCGGGGCAGAAAGGGGGAGGTAACGAATAGACAAGATTAAAGTAAATCATAATGACATATAATTTATAACGATGAAGTGTCTCTCTGCCAACTTAGCACGTATAAAAGTTTTGGGTGGCATGTCACGATGCTCTTCTTTAACAAAATAAAGTATTGGTCTAAAACCTATCGAAATTTTTCGCTAGTATTACCGTCATAAAAGATTTAATATACCTACTCGTATAACATTTCACTAAAAGCATCATCTATAAAACTCCACGTGAAGAAGCTCATTATGTGACAAACTGTTAACACGCAACACGCTCACGCACCTACATATGTCCATAGATTACATAGCGATCGTTTTATGACGGCATTTCACATAATAATAATGTCGAGCGTATCTATCGTGAGCACGTGGAATTTTCTCTTATTAGAATATAAACACGTCACATTCTCCTAACTAGGTCTGGATATGTCGTGTTTAGTGCTCAAAGTCAGCCGGCGAGTCGAACCGTACAATGCTTCCCGATATTCCTATCCATAGTTGCAATTATCTTTCGATGTTTATTTCTGTACTTATTAATATTAAAGACATGCTCTTTATAAATGTCAATCACTAAATTTTTTACTGGTTCGTATGTTTCAAATACTGCTGGTGCCATATCCTACTACCGGTACCATTCAAAAGACTTGTCCAAATATTAGCTTCAAAAACCCTTGTCGCAAAAGCGTTATACATACCTATAATATGTAGCATCACTACATAGTATAAAACAAAGTCGCTTTTTCTGTCCCTATGTCCCTTTGTATGCTTAAATCTTTGAAACTACTCAACGGATTTTGATGCGGTTTTTTTCATTAGATAGACTGATTCAAGAGGAAGGTTTATATGTATAATACATGCATAATATAGTAGAGAAACACTGATAACTTTAGAGGTTTTTAATTTAGGGTCGTAAATAATCGCATTTTTTTGCGCTTACATTGCAAACGCTGGCTGAACCCTACGAGATAGATCAAAATAATGTACTACACTATTGTACACCTTAAAAAGTTTTACAAAAAAGTCCGCGATGGTATATGTCTATCTCTTAGGGATAACCCACAATAACCATTTTCCTTTACTTATTACGATAAAATAATGGCTTATTTACGAAAAAGTGATTTTAAGCAATAGAGTATTAATCCTTATCCAATAAAGTACCATAAATAAATTGTGCATGTAATATAGATCAATATGGCCCTTTACATCATGTAATTTAAATGAATAGTTTCGAAGATATTACAGATTTAAAATGCAGGGACATAGCGGTTGCGGCGGTACCGGCCGGGGAGCGGATGGATGAACTTTTGTTATTCTTTCACGTAAAAACTACTGAATTGATTTTAATGAAACTTTACAATAATATAGCTTATACATAAGGATAACACATAGGCTACAATTTACAAGATATTCCCATGGGATAACGTCCTATAGTTCAATTCCCGCGGGATAACGTCCTATAGTTCACGCGGGCGAAGCCGCGGGCGGGCCGCTAGTAAAATATATTTAATACACCGATATACCCGATACAAGTATCAAATAGGTACAATAAATTCGTTGGGTACAATAAATAATAAAATGCGACACTAAATTTTCCCATACGATCGCACGGAGGCATTCTCATCTCAGGTACATACATCAAATATTTAAAATACATGAACGTACTGATTTATTGCCAAGAAGTGGACGAAAGATCAAACAACCAAAACTTTTTGTCATTTTTTGAAGAGATTTACAAAATATAAACTCCAAAATAAAGTGCAAGGGAAATAAGAGGTAAATAATACATTTCATAACATCTCAAAACTCTTCGTGTTACTACCAAAAATATCAGTATCTTCTATAATATGAGATGTAGGTACTCTTTCGACGTGACTTCCGACTTAAGATAATTTTATATAGTATTCAAAGGATAATATCTTTAATAAAGTATAATATATAATTTAATATAGTATTCAAAGAATTATATCTTTGAATACTACATATATTAAATTATATTAATTCGGAAGTCAGGTCGAAAGAGTACCTCATCTCATATTATACGAGTAGAAGATATGAATTTAAATCACTTCGCAATCTTTGTTTAGCCAACATAATATTAAAAATGCATAACATTTTGGCAAACCTATGATTAGATGTTATAATTACGTATTTAGCAAAACAATGTTAGATATTTCAAAGCTTAGTTGCAAAGTACCAACTAACTTTAATGAAACGAAAAGTCGTGTCTTTCGCAACTAAAAGAGGAATGAAATAAAGTGCTTAGCTTTTTCAATCTCGCAATATTACTATGTAAACGTTTCTGTTTCAAGCAAAACCTCCATTTCTGTCTCTTTGGATTTTTTATTTATACAGACTTAGCGAGAAGTTCTTAGCTTAGACTTGGAAACTATTTTTAGAATAACGAAGTAGGCCATCTTATCCACCTTATTCGATATGAAAACTATATTCATTTGCACTGAATTTAACAACCATGTCATACTAATTAATAAATGTTTAATTACATTAATGTTACACTTTAGGGGCCGTTCAAGTATTACGTAAGCACTATGGGGGGTGGGGGGGTCTTTGTTTTGCTTATTTTGGATGACATGGGGGTAGGGGGGTCTAGATGATGATTACGTCATCGGTAGTTATTTACTTTTTTACACCAATGGCAACCCTCACATTGCCTATGCTTGAAAATGAAACCCATTTTCGGGGATTCCCGCAAATAATGCATACGTTTAGGCACTCGCTTTAGAACCGATTAGGGGAATTACTGTGCGCTACTCAGTTGTCTAAATTTCCTCTGTCAGTGTATTGTTTCGTTTGGATACTATAGCGAGTAGACGTATTGTAAGCATAGCAAAGCAAGTTTACATTTAAGTTAGAGCACCATGATGTGAGAAGACGTTAGACATTCCAAAATCGGATGAAAGTAAGCAGACTCACAACACTGAGCAGCAATCTAAGCAATCCAATGTCATCGAAAACTTAGAATCATGGTTTCGGGTTTCATGGACTGAAGACTGTTAATTTTAATTTAATATGTGTACCAATGTTTAATATGCGTCCGGTGCTTTAATACTCCTTCGATCGAAAGAGCTATAGAGCAAAATCGGGGGTCTAAGGTGTTCGTACAATCTCTCTGAAGAAGCCACCTGACGAAGCTGACCACAGCAAGTGGAGAAGTTGTTGCCTCAAAGCCGGCAGTCCGTTCGGAGGTAGAGGACTTCTATGGCCGGTTATACGCTTCGCATGCATGTCGACCTGATCCCGAAAATGAGGACTCTAGAGCCACGTTAAATCGCCATTACACTGAAGACCTGCCAGAAGTGAGCGTTGGCGAAATCGAGATTGCTCTTGGGCAGCTTAAAAATGGAAAAGCCCCTGGAGAGGACGGCGTTACTACAGAGCTGCTAAAGGCTGGAGGTAAATCCGTACTGAGGGAGCTCCAAAAGCTTTTTTCGCTGTTCTGTTCGAAGGGAGAACTCCAAAGGCGTGGAGTAGGAGTGTGGTCGTCCTGTTCTTTAAAAAGGGTGACAAAAGCCTGTTGAAGAACTATCGAACCATTTCCTAAGCCACGTCTATAGAAGTGACAGTGGGCTGGCCATATCAGCCGCAGAACCGATAGCCGTTGGGGTAAACGGGTCTAGAGTGGAGACCGTGTCTCGGTAAACGTAGTGTAGGACGCCCTCAGGCCAGGTGGAGCGATGATCTGCGCAAGATGGCTGGCAGGAGCTGGATGGAGGATCGATCAGCGTGGCGAGCATTTGGAGAGGCCTATGTCCAGCAGTGGACTATCACAGGCTGATGATGATGATGATGTGTACCAAAACTTTAAAATAAGTTTGTTATGTTCGTAAGATTATAATATTTTTGTCCCTTACTCTATGTTGAATACTGTATCAGTAAAATCTAATCTCTATCCTGAATCTATTTTCTTATTTATAAAATTATAATTATAACATTATAATTATAGTATAAAAAAATTATAATTGAAAAATGTTTACGTAAGCATAGGGGGAGGGGGTAAGAGCTTTGCTTACTTTTGCTGACAAGGGGGGGGTGGGGGGGTAAATAATTGCAATAAATCTGCTTACGTAATATTTGAACGGCCCCTTACTTATAAAATTTAATCTGCAGTTACAATATTTTAAATAATTCGTCGTTACAGAAAAGTATCCGTTATCCACTTCATAATACATTCGTATGTAAATTACCTTTTTATGAATTCGTGTACATTGCTTAAATACCACTTTATATAACTTTGAAGTGTATTTAGTAAATTAAAATTTATGAAATAACGGTTTACCTTCCTTCCCTTCTAAAGGATTGGAGCAATTTTGTTTTAAGGAAAAAATGGTTTGTAATTTTTTTACCAGAATCCATTTGAATGTTCGGTCAACAAAAGGTTTAAGACAAATAGAATACACAATACTTTGTACAGCTATTAAAACTAGACAAGGCAACTAGTTACTTCAACTTCAATCGCAAAATACAAAACATTTTCTGCGTACTCTATTTCAACACAGTTCAATAAACTCAAAGGAACTTATATTTGCTTCGTAAGTTCACTTATGATACCCTACACTTACAGAATTAGACAACTTCTTAATGGAAGGACAAAGGAAACTTTCTATTGACCATTAACAAGTAAACCATTTCCACTATCCTTGAGAATAACTTGTATAGAGATATAAATAGGTATAGATAATATTCATGTAATATTAGAAATAAGTACAAAAAAATAATAATAGAGGGTTTGGCAACCAACAATTGGATTGGTTTATTTGCATCAAACGTGAAGCGGGGTTTGAAACCAATCGGCTACTACAGCTTGGTGAATTGCAATCTATTATACTAATATTATAAAAAGAGGAAACATTTGATTGTTTGTTTGTTTGTGGGTATTGAATAGGCTCCGAAATTACTAAACCAATTTGAATAATTTTTTCACTGTTGGAAAGCTACACTATTCCCGGTGAACATAGAGTATTTTTGATCCCGGAAATTTGGGGGAGGGGGGGATTTTTGAAAAAGAAATTACGCGCTGGTGAAACCACGGGCGGAAGGCTAGTTAAGTATAATCAGAAAAAAATGCGAATATTATTTATGGCCAACCGTAATCGACTTTCAATTAAACCAACGATCACAACACAATTGTTATCGTTCCTTCTAATAAGGCGTTGCCATTATCCCATGTCACAAAAACATGCCATCTAGCGCATTATTTTGTGACGCTGAAACTGGCCTGGCCGTGGCCAGCCTCCGCATTATTGAGGCAATAAACCGAGGTCGACTCAATAAGAATAATAAAGATATAGCTTCAGTAGCGAGCCAACTAGCGAAATATAATTTAGCCCAGCGCAGTTGCAGTGCCGCAAATTGGCTTTTGTTTGGCAAAAACACAGCCGGTTTACATCGTAAACCTTGCTTGACTTTTTAAGCGAGTTTCGTGATTCTTTGCATTAACCACAATTCATAGGTACTACTACTGAAACTTTACACAAATGTTTAACCTGATTTTACATATTAATACTTTCATTATCGCCAATCCGCATTTGGAAAGCGCACGCGGTAGGTATTTAAGCCAGCACCCATTATCAGAACGATGACTGAATTTCATTGATGATGGTCTTTGCCCTGATGTGGAACATTAAATAGACTGATACTACTTTCATCTTAGTGTATGGGTAAGCCATAAATTCTGTACCTGTTCTCGTATCTGTTCTTTCTTTGGGGTGTAACTGTGTAAGATTAGAAGCTGTAGTCAAAGTCAAATACACAGCTACGAAAGTGTGATTACGACGTACGACGTGACGTGAGTAGTCAAATCAACATTATTGTATGATAGTGCTTAATAACCAAATTAACGTGTGTTACTAGTAACGTCAATTTACGTTACATTGGATGTTATTAAGGGTTTATGAAAATCTCAAGGTCACAAAATTAGCTATAGAGAAAATTATACGGAAAGTTCCTTTATAGGATCAAAGTTACGTAGTAAACAAGGTCAAAGACCAAACTAAAATAAAAGTTAAGCAAAGTTAAATAATAAACATACATAAATCAAACACTGATATTGTTAAACTAAATATTAGTGAAAATTACATAATATATTGTAATAATTTAACGACTAAACCCAGTGAACCATTGACACCAAGGCCTTGATGGACAAATGGACATAAGCCGGTAAAGTATATAACCAGCACCTATAGAGGTGTGAAAGTCATAATTAAGCAAATATGGCTTCAATGAATGCGTCACGGCACGGATGCAAACATCGGATCCACTCTTCGTAACAGGATATGTTAAACTGACAGACTTGACGATCGATTTGGTGTCATGGTTAAAAAATTGGCTATTACAAAAGAGGTTGCGGGTTCGATCCCCGCATGGTATGACATTTGTGTGCATGGACATGTCCATTCCTATGTCTATCTTGGGACCGATAGTATGCTTAGTTTGGGGCTAGACGGCGCTGTGTGAATAATGCCCAGATATGCGATATGTTGCGCCGACCCTAATACTTAACGTGGGATAAGGGCAGGGAAATGATGATGATGATGATATTCAGCTATTTAATCAATCTAGAAAAAAAAAACAAAAAAAATTGCTAGTACAGCGATGTCAATGAATAGGTTGCCTTGGTGTTGCTTTGTCGTGGCATAATGAGCTTCGCTTTTACCTACTAACCATCAGGCTAAAGGATCTATTGAATGAAAAAAAAAATAGGCTATTTTGCAAAGTTGCTACTATCAAGACAATCACTCACTCACTTGTCACTGTTATGTATGATTGACAGGACAAGCGTAAGATCAAGCTGGTAGACAACCTTCCTCTTTGCTGCTACTCGTAAGTAGCTATCAGTGGGCTGGAGGCCAGCTAACCTACTGGGATTTCCCGCTCATTTGGCAAGCGTATAACTTGGAACATCTAATGGCAGTAATTTTAATCAAACGGTTCATTATCATCATCATCATCATCAGCCTATATACGTTCCCACTGCTGGGACACAGGCCTTATCTCAATTGTGTGTGAGATAGTACATTAAAATAAACGGTACATTATAATAAAACGAAAACGCTATATGCCTTAAATAAAACGTATCGTCGAATTACTTTTTTTTTTCACGCTAACATATTAATTTAAAAGTGCGTGTACTTTAAAAGGAAATAATTACAAAATCATTACAGTAATAAACATGCATAGACATAATATATACTTTATAACCTTTACTTACAATAAACAATTAGATTTAGAATCATTAGCTATAGCTATTGTCTTTTATCTCAAATTACCTAAACCAATGGATTTCCTGTTTTCTAAAAGATAAATAATGCAAAAGAAGATTGACTTAACAATTAACTTGTATCTTTTAAACATTCCATCGCACCTATTTGCTTGTACGAGTACTAGGTATACAGTATATGAAAGAAAGAAAAAAATAAAACAAGTGCTGAATCTGCCTCATGTTTATATTTCGGAGTTTCGTCCGAGATTCCAGTGATCGTAGAGTCCAATTTATTTACCGTGTTACCGTTGGAGGGTCGCTAGCAGTCCCCAATAGTTGATGCGGGTGCTGTTTGCCATCACAGTTTTAGTGCCGCTCTAAATGTTACCTTGTTGACACGGGATCGCGACACCTGAACCCCGCAAACGCCTCAACGCAAACACGTCTATACGTCTATTTGACTTTTTTGCTTTTAATTACAGAATCGATACCGGGTGGCGGTTTTTGATGAAAATATCTTGTGGCAAGCTGAAACGGGTTTTGCATATTTTATTAACAGTTTCATTGACTTTTATCGGCGCAATTATTACGCATCACTGATCCTGAGCGGTTTGAATATTGATTCAAGACGCACATTAACGAGAACACCTAATAAGTTATTATATTCAGGTAAACTTAGACTATATAAATTTGTGGTGCTTTTAACCTAAATAGTACCTTTATCGATACCTACATTTCTTAATGTTATTGTTAGCTATCACGTTAGACGACATAGAGTAAGTAATGTAAACATTTTAACAATTTTTACTAAAAGAAGTAACTTTTAAATGCGAAGTCACTCAAAAATAAATTAAACATTTATATCAGCAAAATATACTACATATTTCCGATACACAAACTTTCTTCACGAAGAGTAAGATTTATCTCAAATTCATTTGATATCAAATAAGCATGATACGAATGCGGATTAATATAGGTAAGAATAGTATTACGTAGGTAATGGCAAGAAATGTCAATCACTAACACTCATAATAAAATACGTGAGCTAACCTCAGCATCGAAATGAAATGGCTTGGAAAATGGCATTATCATAATAATATTATTTCGGAACATTCACTTCAAGATCAAATCTTAGTTGACATTTTCACATTTTTCCTGAGGCTCGAGTCTATTACTTCTTCATAACATTTCCAAGTTTTTTACGCTGATGGCTTCACAGATAGGTCGGGGTCAGACTTGAATGACAGACACGAGGACAAACGGCGCGTTAAGCCCTTGAACTCGAAAACATAAATATGGAAATCACCTTCGCTATCGTATCTTTATATTAAGGATGAAAATAGGTAGTTACTATAATTAGCTCTTCGCGTTATACCCAATTCGAACGACGACCTCTTGTTCAGGGATTATCTGCCTGAACAGACATACATGAACTTGTCTGGCTTCTGAATTTTTTGCACACTTAATCATAATAGGTCACCGAAAGCCGCCGTCGTCTTCTTTAATCTGAGCGGCGAGGGTTTAAAGGGGGCGCAAATTGAATAATAATGGCTATTTTGGATACGGAAGTCTCAGAACAAAAGAGCGGAACATAAGCTCGAATAATGGGACAATGTAAACAAAATAAACACAACACAAGAGGTATAATGGCCGGTACAAACGTGTGAAGCACGCCCACCCTTATCGACTCGAACACGCGGCGCCGGTCACCATGTGACCCAGTAAATTTTCCACTGAAACATATAAAGAAAGGAACTCCGAGTACTCCGACTCGTCTGCATATACGAGCAAATTATGTATGCACTGAATACGTTCACGCGTAAATATTTATTTGTAACACGAAGCTATAAAACGCAGTGGATAACATAATGAATATAATATTGAATGAAACTTTTCAATTTACGATCTGTGAGTTCTGACCGATTCCAGTCTTCATAATGGAAACGTTGCGAGTTGTAGAAAACTACGTTACCGTAACGTTACCGTAACAATAAATTCCTCTTTGTACCGCTACAACTTACAAAGAAACTCTGGTTTCATAGGTATTTCTGGTTAGATTGTTGGTTGTGAAATAAACGACCTTTCCCTTGGGTTTTCTAAATTGTACGTTATGGAGACGCAATATATTGACAATGCGTCACGTTTTTGGTTAGAAGGGATTTCCTTTCACACAATCATTTAAACTGATTGTAAACTTATTGTGCACAAATCGGCTTTCTCCGCTTCACCAAACTATTCCCTGAATGTCTATAAAATGTCCATATGTAAAAATATGACATATGAAGCAATAAAATGATTTTAAGTAAAATAAACAATTTACAAGGCAACCAGTCACATATTTATAGAGAACACAATTTATACCCAGTGTACAATTTCAATTCAGACAGAATAAATAATTTCAGTATAATACGCGAAGACAAATGATGCCTATTCGTGTCAACGTTGTCTTTTCATATAACAGTAAGTTGAATATTTCTTGTAAGTTGAATTTCCCTTCTGCAAATAACTAGTATAACGTAGCATTGAACGTAACATTTCATAAGCATATTCTTTTTATATTTTATTGACTTACCTATTTGATATAGATTTTATTTCATCAAACGAACGCGCTGATGCCGCACAAAGATATTGATGAAAGCAGCCTTGATTGGGTACATTCGCTCAATATTTATTTAATCAAAAATATTTGTGAAACACAAAAAGTTTGATTTTTCATATACGTTCGTCGAACGAAGATAGGAAATCAAGTAGCACCCGTAGGCAAAATTTTGTCCGGTCCATTTCTCTACCGAGCGCTCCAAACCTTATTTATTTAGGATCGTTCGCTTTGGTTGTTACAACAGGTCGCAAAACGTTTTTACTCAAACAACGGAATGTGTATGTAAAGTATAGTCGGTATGTACCAACTGATTTTGGAAGCGTTCGTGTACGTTAGTTTATTAACATAGAGTAATGTTGCTTGGCCTCCTATGTGTGTTGCGAAATAAATTCAAACTACGACGACTCATTGTACTGCTTACTAAATTGAGAAATTCAAATTTTCCATTTGTATACTTTTGAATGTAATTAACCAACACATTATAAACACTAAAAGTTGTTAAGTATCAAAGTTTTGTAAGTAATATCACAGAATATTATAATGGTAATATCTTCCAATCGTTATAACTAAATAACTTTGAAATTGTGAAAGAGAACCTTTGATATTGAATACTAGTACTTTATTATGTTGCTTAAATCTTTCTCCGAGCGTTTTGACCAAATCAGGTCAGTCCTCCATTTGATCTCCATAACCTCGTAACAGGGCAGGGGAACTAGACCGATTGGATCATGGGTACACAGCCATTCTTCTGTGCATGCTTCCTCTCAATGTTTTCTCGTCGTCTCGTCACCGCTGAACTAGCGGTGAATACGACAAACACGTGTACCTATATCTACCTCACGCATGAGAATTATCGCTTAAATTCACTCGGCTACTACAGTTCTGCGTTACTTATTATTTTGTCTGCATTTTTATTGTATGCCAGATAAAGACTTTATCTTTTTTATCCATTAGCGATAGTCTGTTATAGATAGTTATATAAAAATGGTTAAGCTTTGAATTTTTCATAAGGTAGTATTGTCGAATATGTTATTCATACATATCATACGAATGCTCAATGCCAATATATCGGTCTCCTCAGTTAATTACACTAGAATTACTGAAACGTAGAACTGCAACGCGGGACTGACAGTGCAGAACTCAATTAGTTAACATTTGAGCATTTAACACTCCATTTTATCGTTAGTCTTCCACCGTGCAACTGACAATATACATAACTACAAGCAGTAATTAAACAGTTCAACGGAGCTCTTTAATTATTTTCATTCTACGAACCTGTGTTCTGTCGCAGTCTAAGTATAGTGTAAAGTCAAATTAATAGCACATGATTTAAATGTAAATGAAAACTGCTTCCGTACTAGGCACTATTTAATGATCGTATGCTATTAAGGAAATTGTTGTAGACGACATAAGACCGTTTTTTACATAACGTAACCTCTAATTGGGACTTTGGAGTTTAAGTGGACGATTTAAAAAAATATAGAAAGCCAATTATAGACATTAAAGCGATCAACCTTGAATCCTCAAAATCCATATTGACGACCCGCCGAAATCACTTCTTTAATGAAGAAAATAAAGCGACAAAACCAGCTTAACATCCACTCAATTGAAAGATTCATAAATTAATATGACGCGTCTGTGCGAAGACTACCTACGCCTTTCTGACTTGGGAAAAAAATATCGCTCTTTTGTTAATTTCATGAACAAGATCGTCGTTAACGCAATAAGTAGGCCCTTGGTGCAAGAGACTGCCATTAAGAGCGTAAATGATTTTTAGATTTAAAAGGAAAAGTACAAAATAGGGTTGGAGAAATAATAAATTGAATCGTCACGTTCGCCCCTCTCGGTAAAAGGAATTGCGATTTTTTTTCAAGGGAGAAAGTAATTCAGCTCTCAATTACGTAGCCAAGTTTCTCAAAAGGAGATACGCTAACAAAAGCAAATTAGGGCATTTGGTAGATAAAACAGGAGGGAAGGTATCGGCTGACTAGACAGCGGGTCAAGCGCAAGTCCCTAGCGGAATTACGTTGTCTAAGCCCTCTGTTTTGTGTTCTTGTGCCTCCCAACTGATGACTATTAAATCAATGGCACTTATTAGGATTACAAAAGGTATCGTATAGCTGTAACTTCTTATAGTAACAATATAATATTATGTACCTTTTGCTTTTTTACGTCATATCGATTAGAAGAGGCACGCAGCCCACTGAAGATATAGCTATTTCACTGAGGAATACCAAAGCAAAGCTTAATGTGCCAACGGAGTGTATGCTTCTCCGATTTTCAAGCTTTTCATTTCAAATTTTACATAAAGTAGGTATGTTTGTGTAGCCCAACAACATTTTCTTCCCATCATCCTTGACCTGTTTCTCAATCTTTGAGGTGGGCTTTCTTTAACACTGTAATATAATAATACTTCAGTCGTCATTAAATTACGTAATGTTTTGTCATTTACTTTGACCTTTTTCCTGTGAATCACGTTTATAAGGCCCATTACGTCTGAAGCACTTGGCGAGCCAAGTGGAGGAGTTATGCAAAGGGCTTCAGAAACTTTGCCTTTGACAGACCGCAAATGTAGGCAAACCAGCCCACGTTCCGCTGCCTTCCAACAAACTTGTTATTTCAACACATTGAGCTATAAACGTAGTCGGCAAAATATTCAGCTTCTGTCAAAATCGAAGGAGCTACCTATCGCACGTTATTCAACCAACTCAATAACGTTTAGTTTGAAAGGATTCACCCACGGTCTTGTAATATGAATTTTGAGGAAAATTGCTAAGTAATTTTACTCTACTCTTTCTCAGAAGGTATTTATTAAGAAAGGATTTAATAATACCTTAATGTTTCAGACACATTCAAATTTCTACAATGAAAAATATCTCTTGTGTTAAATATTCATCCCTTCTCTTTTTATATTGAACTGATTAGTGTTTTCTGAATCTAATACTTATACGAAGAATAATAAAAAATATTACCAGCCTACAAGAAAGTTACAAAGGTAAGTTAATACTTTATCTTAAAGACTTAAACTTATTAAAAACTTTGGAAGACAATAACCTCGGCAAATAAGATTAAAAGATGCTATCTACAGCAGCTGTAAGGTATCACGAAAAAGTTTCTAAACATAGTCGATAAGACGGTATGCCTTTAATCCTCGTACACAAATTTACAGTATTATTAAAATTTGATCGAAATCCATGGTCAAACTCACGTAAAGAACTTTATCCCAAACCTATATTTCATTGAATCTGCTTTTAACACCTAGAGGTAGAGAGTCAGGTATAGCCCGAGCTAACGCTCAAGCCATTTCCTCGTAATTCGTGCGGTGGGTACCTAAATTCCTGAATAGAAAGGCAGGAATCAGTAAATTTTCTACTTAAATTAATTTTTTGGCCCAACTTCAAGTTTATTTATAAGAGGAGTTAAAACCAAAAGTTCTTGTACATATAAATAAACATAACAATAAACAAATCCTGTCCCACGAAGAGACGAAAAGAATTCCAAGAACTTCTAACGTAAGGCAGTTTTCCAGTCATGACGCGTTTTTCGTTTAGTCGACAAAAGCCGAATTGCGCGAAATGGATATCGAGTCTGAATAGGACCAATTTGTGAAACGGGTAATTTTACAAAGGTTTCTAAGATAAGGTTTGATTCGATGAAGAAGTAACTCGCAACGTAACCTATGCCACTCAACTTTAAGAAAATTAGTTACTTGGTATGAAATTATGTTTATATAACGTGGGAGGAATGCGAATGAAGTTACATACATATTCTAGCAGAAAATAGTCAATATCATGATTTGCTTATACATGCCTCTGTTTTAAAATGTGTTTTAGGAAATTAAAATACTTAATAATAGGTACTATAATGAAATAAGTTTGCTTAAATTTAAATAGCTGTAGTTCTCCGATGTAGTTGTATGAGATTGAATAGATTGGGGTAGGTTCGTGCTGTGGTTGCATAAAGTAAGAACTTTGCGTTTGTTGCGTCTTGCGTAACCACTTTAGATTCAGCTTTAGGTGTCGCCTCCCAACACTCCACTTTACTACCGTGTACGAATATAGGTTATCGCTAGCATATAACGTCACGCGTACGTAGCCATATCATAAAGTCGACACGACATCAAAACTCTCAAGGGAGGAAACGCACCTCACTTTTGCAATCTCCACCAAAACATCCGAATGTCACCCTAACACGCATTCGTCGGGCATCCTGAATACACGCGTAACAAGCTTGCTTGTTCTCTAATCTAAGCTAACAACCGTGTCTGTACCGTCGCCTTGCCCTCGTCGCGTGACGCGATCAAAACAAAAATTGCGTAACGGAAATTGGCGGAACGCGCCGGTTAATTCCACTTAGATTTCGAACCTTCCAGGAAAATTTCAAAGTGAAATTTGTAATTTCTATTACATAACTGCCAAATATGTGAACATTATAGAGCGTAGTGTTACGAATGAATCGATACCGTTACGTATACCTACTACTGAAATGTTATGAATGGAGTTAGTGGACCGTGTTTATGTTAGTTCACATTTGAAACAGTCTGAACTCGGAGAGGTGTAATTTCACAAAGTAATTACCTTCAATAACTTCGTTTTGTATACAACTCAATCAGCAGGTAAGTAATTCATCTAAATTGTATCCTTTCCCCAAAACTGTTTCATTTTATTAAATAAATTCGAAAAATACTTAATTACAGAACAAATTTTACGCAGTTAAAACTGTTGGCGGAAGCAAGGTGTAATAAAGATAATGAATCTCTTGTTCCCTACCAAAGCCAATTTAACAAAATTTATTATAACATTGAAAGATCGTACAGAAAATTCATACAGGCTTTAGACTGGAATAATTAAATTAGCCTCTTCATATACGATCATGTCATTATCGATACATACATATTGATTGCTTTAATGAGGAGTGATATTATTTTAACAAGAAATGAATTTTGGAAAGTGCAAATACGAGTAATCCTACATACTTTCACGAATCACACAATCCCTACACGTATAATTATAAAGTCATTATATTAATAGCCTATTGCCTTGCTCACAGTTAAGCTCCATTAGTTGAAAAATACCTACGTACCGATATTATCATATTAGTGCATGTCTTAATAACGTAACATAGCAACATACTTATGTATCATGTAAATTACGTAGCTAGTTTGCCAGTGAGCCACACCGCACGCTCTTGCAAGTTCTGTCAAAGTTAGAATAAAGAAATCATACAATAGACCGTCCGAACTATCGAAAACGAGATCCCACGTTAACGAACATTCGTAGTGGATGAATAAAACCGTAGTAAAGTGGGATTGAGGAACCCGGGACGGAAGCACACGACTTTATAAGACTCAATTTGGGAGTCAATGGACAAGAGGAGCTCGATTCACACAAAGTGAACGGCGAAGAGGATCGCGTTTCTTGTCATGGTATATCGAAAATCCGACCAAGTTCTCGCTTACACACAGGATATAATACTCGTAGTTTGTGCAGAATTTAATTTATGTCCAACACAGTTGCTCAGTTTTTTACCTCTTTACATCGAAGAAAAAAGAATCTGATTGCTTTGCTTTTAAATCTGATAAAACCAAAGCTACTAAGTATTTTATTTTATAAATCAATTTGGACTAGGATTTTATTAATTTTCCATTCCATGCATAATTTATCGATTCATAAGCTGTTTTTAAGTGAGGCGTGTTAAAATGTGGTTTTACATTGCCCCCTTTTCGAATCGTTATGTATGGTTTATTGTTGTTTAGTAGGTAGCAAAGGACGTGTTGCGTGTGCAACACTGTGCGTCAGTTGACAAATGATACTATTAATAGGTATCTAGATCATGCATGTTAAAATAGAAATGGACTGAACGATGATTAGAATTAACGATCGAACGAATGATCATTACAAAGAATGGAAATAAGTCGCCATGACAAAAAAAACGACGCACTCCGGGAGTGCCGGCAGAAGTGAAAACCTAAATATTAACGTTGTGCATTTTTGATATGTATTTTGGAATGGTTAGGGATTTAATTGATTGGTAGAGGTATAAAAGTACTATCATTTATGTGGTAAAATCATGGAAATAATATTGTCTATGTAACCGGAATGATATCTTAAAAAAATTGCATTTTTGAAAATGAACACTATCCCAACGCATTTAAGTTTATATTTGCTTGCGCCTGACGCGAGGCAAATCCGAGACGAGAAAGATATCAAGACGGGAGTAGCTTGTCTCGTTCTTTCACATTGCCAGCACGCAATGACAGTTCATTCATAGTTAGAGTGACCATGAATACTAGGTCTATGGCAAGGACGGTCTCGATTCTCGTTCTTTCATATTGTCAGTATAAGAAATGTTTTTGGGTAACAATTTTGCCTGACCAAAAACTTAATTTAACGCTTGTATTTTAATGTTATTTTTACAATGTATTAATGTACAATTGTATATTTACTTATTTTTCGTTCAATGTATTCTTAAATTTGAAAAAGCGTAAATGTTATAAATTGTCTTTTTTTTATTTCTTAAGGTAGTTACCCCATAAAGCATTATGTGATGAATAGGACCAGGAGCCTTTCTATCACATTTTTTGCACTGTCTACATCATTTTATAACATCGTCTTAAACAACACAGCGCTCTATAAACTTATATCAACGGTTGAATATGAAGTTTTGCTGCCGACACAACCGACTGTTGAAATATGAATTAAAAATACTATTATTAGGCAGATCCGCAGATTGCATGTTTGAATTTGTCTCACTTATCCGAAACTTATTGTCACCCTATTAGAAAGGGACAAGCTGCTCTGTCTGACTGATTCGCTCGGCTCGTTTTTTAGTCACGAGAGCACAGTCTAGTTAGTTATATTACGTTTATGGGTAAAATACAATATTTATTTATTGCGCTATCGTACACAAACATGACAATTTATATTACATTAAAAAGTTTATCTCTCAAATGTAATCAGAAACTTTTTCAGACTTATCAGAAACTCCTTGCTGTGACACTGAAACGCCATGTAATAAACGATGATAAAATGATTGACAACCGTCAATGTCATACTTTTTTGATTGACAACTATTTATTTTCTAAACAACGAAAACAAAGTTTGGAATTTAGGAATTTACAACTAATTGCATACTGGAATCTGCGGAAAAACTTTTGAATTTGGAGCAATCGGCCAAGAAATGATTCCCTTTACAGAATCCGCAGACTCCCGAATCGTTAATAACACAAGTGGTGTTACCAGGGTGTTACAGTAATCAACATGTCGCTTTCGAGGATGTTCACTGGGAATTTGGGGTAACAAGCCAAACTGTGTGTGAGAACGAGCCTCTTGTCGCAGGAAATCGGATAGCATTTCCAACTTCATACGACCTGATGCATGCTCCGCAGCATAGCGGATCCAAAGACTGCGGAGAAGTGGTGTTAATTTCCACAAAATACTGTTATATAATTCCGGCGAATAAAGATATTCCAAACTTTTTAAATGTTTTATTACGGCAATTAAATTTTGAATTTTGCAGGATATCAAATTAAGGTCTTTGTGGTCACTTTGTAGCATAGGAAGCATATAGGAAGCGACCGCACTGCGGCTATAATAGTAGAAGAGGTCACACTTGACAGTTCATTTATGCAAAGAAAAATATACCTTACGCTAAAGGAATAAAACTCAAGAAAACAACATCAGTTCTTATTAATACAATTATTTACTCTACTCCTGATGTACATAAGAAGCACTTTTCTTTGCATAAAAATGAGCTGTCAAATTGAACAAAAAACCATTATTGTCTATAGACCGACAAACTATCTGTTCCGGTGGCGGTGTCGCTACTGTCTATTTAAAACTGTCATTAAATATCGTTTGTGCATTGCATTTCACGTAGTTCCAATTTTGGCCACCGGAACAGATAAGTTTGTAGAAAACACGTGTCCGGACTTCAAATTTTATATGGATTTTCGATCAGGTCACGTGACACATAAATCCTGACGCGAGTTTAACATTTTTTCCCCATACAAAAAAAGTGCACAACGCCGCTAAAGAAGTTTTCACTTCAAAAAAAAGGTTACGCTTAGATAATACAATCATTGAACAATTGACTACGTATGTACAGTACATATATTTCACTGATTAGCTTTCAATTCGTGACTAGTTGCTATCCCAATCTATTAAGGATGCTCAATCCGCTCGATTTACGATTGGCAATATCGTATTTTTTCTTGACAACATTAGTATGTAGTAGGTATGTGTATTTGAAATGGAAGCATAAATCAAACCGGGGAATGGGTCGGAGCGTCTGAAGTCCCGGACGGAAATTTGTAAATATTTAATGTCGTTAAACTTTCACACCTCGACCGCGTTCGCACTTTACGACTATTTGAAACTTTTCGCATGAAAAACACCATATAACTACACTTAAAAATATTGCCGGAGATAGTTTTTTTTATTTGCAAATCAATTCGGATATGTGCGATTTTTGCGATTGCATAGAGCTGCACAGAAATATATTAATGCGTAATCTAGAAGCACTTTAACAGCTAGAGTGGCTAATCTGATTGATTATAATCAACTATGCAGGACGTTCAGTGCGCAAGTAAGCGTGAAAGCACAATAACACTCACTTCTAGGTTACTCTCGTTACGTGGCAGGTCAGCAATCTAACGTGACTGAAGCGAGATTGTGAGTAACCTAAATGTCTAATCTCTCTAATTTAAACCAAAGAAAATTTAATGTCTACGGATATGCATAGTTACTATAACGGATGTTTAATGCAAATATTTGGTCAAGAACTGTCTGCTAATAATGCATGGTTTTGGTGTTTCGTGTTGTGATGACTGTGTATTAAGAAAATAAATAAGAACTTAGGTAAGTGTGTTTATCTTTTGTCTGACTTTCACAGTAAATTCGACCCTAAATAGCGCTGTGTAAATAATGTCCAAACAAATCCAAAGGAAACATATTCAATAAAAGAATCCCGCTTTTTTGTCAGAAGGTTTCATAATCCCGTTTTGGCGGAAAAAAATATCTGGCTCCGCTGATTCGTAGTCACATTAAGTCGAAGGGGTGAGGTTTAGTCAAAGCTGACCTCTGCGTATTCCAAACAAATCACGTATCGATTACTACTGTTGCGCATGTTGTTTTGATTTGATATTGAATTGCTTCTTGTTTGTGAGCTTGTTACACCAATAAAGGTTCATAATAGTTCTTGATAGCCACAGTCACGAGTTTAAATGGACACATCTCTGGGTATCGAAGCGTATTGTGAAGATTTCACTCTCAGTCTATCTTTAGTTTAGGTTTACAGGTTCGAGGATGGGTCAATCGTCTGAAAAGAGGAAATCGGTGGTGTTTAGTGGGTAGTGGGATGAAAAAGTCCCGAGTCCTACACGGCTACAGGTCTAGCTAAAGTTTCGACGATAATCAACTAAAATAAAAACGTAATATTGCGATTTAAAAGGACCACCAACATAATATGACTTTTAGAAAACTGATTTCAACTGGCTATTCGCTCCATAAATATTGCAATAGAACTTTTTAATTGCTTATACAATAGGAACTAATTGGATAGCTGTCCCAGCTAAGTATCCATTGTTTGCACCGTTATCCTCAACTTTGCTTGTTAAAGTTTTATAATTGCAGTTGTTCATTTCAATTTGACCAAGCCACAGGCCATTTAGTTCCGGCTATCGTAAATCATTTAAACGCATTGACCATTATACCTACACATTTTTTCGATAAGCTGAAGAAAAAATATTTAGTTGAAAATCAGTTGAGGAGTATATGGTATAGTTGCACATTGAGCTTGTTGATTTCTATTGATGTGTACTTCAAGACCACAGTACTTTACTGCCAAAAATAACTTCTTAGTCCGTCAACTTGACAAGAAAATAGAAAAGTGCTCTCAATGAAAACAACATGATAATGCCGATGAACGAATTTAAGCAGGAGCTATTTTCCGTCAATTGAGTATAAATTATTACACGTACCTAATAGAATCATAATGCTAAATATTATGCTCTATTGATTCCCCATAAAAGGCAAAAAAGTATTTTTAACTTATTTTCATACCATGAAATTTGATGAAATGATGGATATCTAGCTAAACATTCGTCCAAAATTAAAACTGGTATATTTTATTTACATAAAGCTTATTGTCGTACCTATACCAAACCTATACACATATATTTTATTGGCAAATCATTATTTAATAAAAAGAAAAACAGTCGCAAAAAAGTAGATCCCTTATTAATAATTAATTAATGTAATGAGGTGAGTTTGTTTCTCGTCGCAAATCGAGTCTATTCTTAGAACACTTTTCCTCCTCGCAATTCCGTAATTGAGTAGGTAATAATTTTCTCGATTCCACTTACTGATATACCCTAATGGATGCCAAGCTTTGAAATCCTGTTCTAGAACAAACATTTCGTTTTAATTTTGTTTCAATACTGTCCTCTGTAAAAGTTAAAGTTATAAATTGCTAAGAATTGTAACGCTAAACGCTGAATACAAGAAACTCGTTACATATGCATTTATTATTTACCTACTAAGAATTGACACCATTTCCATGAACTTATACGTTCCTGGTATCATTTTAATAGTTAATATAAAACGTTCTTACAAAGTGAATTAAAACTATAGTACATTTATATGTAAAGACATGCAAACGAGTTACATCAGCATTTCCCACATTCTAATTACTTAGAGCGTAACTTTAAAGAAATGGTTTAATTTATGTAGCATGAAAATGTCTAGTCACAGTTTAAATCACAGTACAGAAATCATACAAGAGTAACTTCAAACATACCATATCAGATCACACGATTACACCACATGTATTCTGTATCTTTTTATACTTTAATTTCAAACAGAGGTGCCATGTGTAAAAGGATACCTTCTCAAACATGTAACACTTAAGCTCACACAATTGAAACCTTAGCACAGATACTACCTTAGTAACACAATGATGAAAAAAACCTTAGCGTTATGTATTTAGCGTCGATAGAAGAATTTAGCCAGTTTCTGTTTCTGTTATGTAATGAGGTTAATGCAGTATCTATTTATATGTGCATTTAATTTTAAAAAGAAATCAAGGTTTATCATTTCAAATGTAAATTAGTATGTATAGTAACCTAAAATAAAAAAGTGCATATTGGGTCCATTCAATATATTTTTACAGCAGGAACTTTGCTTTTTCACGAGACAGATTATTTGATTAGGACCATAAATATATACATTATACCCTTACGATGCTTATACACACATAATAACGAACACTCTTATCTTATTCGAGTCTTGCCTTATGCCGAGTATTCAGCATGACGTGCGCAAGTAGGACGAACATACAAGAAAATAGAACTTCTAAATCATAAGTTAACACTTACTGTGATTCATTCAACTGTGGTTTAATAGTTAGGCCGGCAGTTAACTGAAATCCTTGGCGCGTCCTTGGGCGGCGAGCCGTCTGCGACGCGTTCAACGCGTTCATACATTTCTTGGCGTTGTTGGTGGAATTGCGAACAATAATATGTTTTTTTTATAATCCTACGGGATTGAAGTGAATATTATTAAAACTACTGGAACAGTTTCAAAGAGTATATTCTATTAAAAGAGAGCATACGTTTCATGTTGAAAAAATATCTCCTTTAATTGCCTTTAATCAAAAACTTTTTTCGGTGCCAATCGGCCAGTAAGTATATTTTAAATCAAAAATACCTACCTTAATTAATGTTATAACATAAGATATTTAAGACTCGACCGTTTTTACAATTATTACCATTTAGCGATGATATAATAAGATTTGCTTTATATCGAAAACATGTCAAACATTATGACTAGTTTTTTAAGGAACAGAGACAAATCGGTTGAAATTTTGACTACCCATTGGGACACCGAGTACTTTGATTCATAAATAAGCCTTTGCAGATGCAAAATACGGAGTAAGTACCTACCGAGAAACAGATCATAGTTTACACACGAGGTCACAATTAAGTTTACGCTACTACGAGTCCTAGATATTTATAGGCTAATCAACTGGAGTACAAAGCTAATTTACGTGTTTGTACCAGGCAGAAGCCTGTACAATCGTATGATACAACCGTAGTTCACCCCGCGAGTTCAAAGTTGTTTTTTAGATTAGCAACATTAAGCGAACCTTTCTTCAATTTTATATAATATCTAATCATAACGAAATCACCGTATTAAGGACATTTAAAATAGTAACATGATTATTTTTAATGCTTTCTTACAATAAATACGAGTATGTCACATTTGGTAGTCGTATGAACTTAATCAAAATAACGCTATTACTCTTTTACATCAGAATTAAGAACTAAGTGTCTAATCTATAAAGAATTAGCAAACGAATCACATTCAGCATTGAAAGAACCAAGAATAGAAGGGACTAATATAACGCTGGATTTCGAGTCACGTGTAGATAGCCCGCGTAAAGCTAAGCCTTTATTTCAATGAAAGACTTAAAGTATTGAAGAAAATTGTTATAAGTTTGCGGCCATTTTTTGGTAAGCGCAGATAATATTTTTTTAAATCTTAGATATGTTATTATTCTAAAAAAAATTGCACTTAGAGGAACATAACCTCCGACCGTACATTAAAACGTTATAAAAATATAAAATCACGCGCAAGTTTAAAACGTTTCATTTTAAAATATTGTGTTTGATAATGAAAATTTACTTGAAAATGCGTAAAATAAAAATAACAATCTATTTAGTTTATTACAATGCGGGATGCTGCCAATTTAAATATTTGAAATAGCTGTCTTTGTATGCAAGTGTTATTTGCAAGATTAAGCATGCCATGCTATTTCTCCTCCGGTCTAGTGCACGCCGGTACAATCTTGTAATTAATAATGGCGTAAAATATGTGCCTCTAAAGTCTTACTGCTCGATTTTGTTACAGACTATACGGTATAATTTAAGTAATTTTACAAAAGAGGCCAGGGACGGGATGAAACAAAGCGTGAGATGTTTGCTAAGATAGAGTTAAACAAGCCGACCAGCAAACGAGGCTCCAATTTTCTCATTTCGTTAGGAGAGCCCTGAACCTAATAACGGTCTGGCTCTTCATTTACATAACAATTTATTTTTAATTACACTGTTTCGGGAGCTCTTAAAGTTGCCTAGACAACACGCGGTAACCCGCCCAAAAGGAAAGTATGCGCCACAGTATGAAAAGAATGGCAGTAAAATCCCGATCACGAACGACCGTTGACCGACCTTTAGCTAAAGCTGATTTTCATTGAATTAGATCAGACTGGCCGAGCCAACCCGTGATAAATGTTAAACAATCAGAGCGCTTAACTATTGGTACGAGAATGTTGAAGC
This sequence comes from Mecyna flavalis, assembly GCA_949319885.1. NCBI lineage: Eukaryota > Metazoa > Arthropoda > Insecta > Lepidoptera > Crambidae > Mecyna > Mecyna flavalis. The sequence continues at coordinate 12,568,525 of OX439430.1, forward strand.
ACACACTACATTCATGACTAATCATGACACGTTTGGAGATCGCAACAGGCTACTCAACTATCAAAATTCTTAGTTCTTACGAGTACGTCAATGAATCATTTACTCATGAGGTTACAATTTCCAGTTGTATCAGTTATTCTTTAACGTTTTCTACTGTTGATTGTACATTTTTGAAGTGAAAACTTCTTTAGCGGCGTTGTGCACTTTTTTTGTATGGGGAAAAAATGTTAAACTCGCGTCAGGATTTATGTGTCACGTGACCTGATCGAAAATCCATATAAAATTTGAAGTCCGGACACGTGTTTTCTACAAACTTATCTGTTCCGGTGGCCAAAATTGGAACTACGTGAAATGCAATGCACAAACGATATTTAATGACAGTTTTAAATAGACAGTAGCGACACCGCCACCGGAACAGATAGTTTGTCGGTCTATAGACAATAATGGTTTTTTGTTCAATTTGACAGCTCATTTTTATGCAAAGAAAAGTGCTTCTTATGTACATCAGGAGTAGAGTAAATAATTGTATTAATAAGAACTGATGTTGTTTTCTTGAGTTTTATTCCTTTAGCGTAAGGTATATTTTTCTTTGCATAAATGAACTGTCAAGTGTGACCTCTTCTACTATTATAGCCGCAGTGCGGTCGCTTCCTATATGCTTCCTATGCTACAAAGTGACCACAAAGACCTTAATTTGATATCCTGCAAAATTCAAAATTTAATTGCCGTAATAAAACATTTAAAAAGTTTGGAATATCTTTATTCGCCGGAATTATATAACAGTATTTTGTGGAAATTAACACCACTTCTCCGCAGTCTTTGGATCCGCTATGCTGCGGAGCATGCATCAGGTCGTATGAAGTTGGAAATGCTATCCGATTTCCTGCGACAAGAGGCTCGTTCTCACACACAGTTTGGCTTGTTACCCCAAATTCCCAGTGAACATCCTCGAAAGCGACATGTTGATTACTGTAACACCCTGGTAACACCACTTGTGTTATTAACGATTCGGGAGTCTGCGGATTCTGTAAAGGGAATCATTTCTTGGCCGATTGCTCCAAATTCAAAAGTTTTTCCGCAGATTCCAGTATGCAATTAGTTGTAAATTCCTAAATTCCAAACTTTGTTTTCGTTGTTTAGAAAATAAATAGTTGTCAATCAAAAAAGTATGACATTGACGGTTGTCAATCATTTTATCATCGTTTATTACATGGCGTTTCAGTGTCACAGCAAGGAGTTTCTGATAAGTCTGAAAAAGTTTCTGATTACATTTGAGAGATAAACTTTTTAATGTAATATAAATTGTCATGTTTGTGTACGATAGCGCAATAAATAAATATTGTATTTTACCCATAAACGTAATATAACTAACTAGACTGTGCTCTCGTGACTAAAAAACGAGCCGAGCGAATCAGTCAGACAGAGCAGCTTGTCCCTTTCTAATAGGGTGACAATAAGTTTCGGATAAGTGAGACAAATTCAAACATGCAATCTGCGGATCTGCCTAATAATAGTATTTTTAATTCATATTTCAACAGTCGGTTGTGTCGGCAGCAAAACTTCATATTCAACCGTTGATATAAGTTTATAGAGCGCTGTGTTGTTTAAGACGATGTTATAAAATGATGTAGACAGTGCAAAAAATGTGATAGAAAGGCTCCTGGTCCTATTCATCACATAATGCTTTATGGGGTAACTACCTTAAGAAATAAAAAAAAGACAATTTATAACATTTACGCTTTTTCAAATTTAAGAATACATTGAACGAAAAATAAGTAAATATACAATTGTACATTAATACATTGTAAAAATAACATTAAAATACAAGCGTTAAATTAAGTTTTTGGTCAGGCAAAATTGTTACCCAAAAACATTTCTTATACTGACAATATGAAAGAACGAGAATCGAGACCGTCCTTGCCATAGACCTAGTATTCATGGTCACTCTAACTATGAATGAACTGTCATTGCGTGCTGGCAATGTGAAAGAACGAGACAAGCTACTCCCGTCTTGATATCTTTCTCGTCTCGGATTTGCCTCGCGTCAGGCGCAAGCAAATATAAACTTAAATGCGTTGGGATAGTGTTCATTTTCAAAAATGCAATTTTTTTAAGATATCATTCCGGTTACATAGACAATATTATTTCCATGATTTTACCACATAAATGATAGTACTTTTATACCTCTACCAATCAATTAAATCCCTAACCATTCCAAAATACATATCAAAAATGCACAACGTTAATATTTAGGTTTTCACTTCTGCCGGCACTCCCGGAGTGCAACCCGTCGTTTTTTTTTTTTCAGGATGCTATACAAGTAGTTTGTTATTTAATTATATGTTTCTACCACTATGTGTAGTAATATTGAGTTTACTAAATAATTTGGATAATTAACTAAGTAATTCTGAATATAGTGAGGGCAAAAGCAACACACTACTGTTAAAACTTTTGCCCGAGCGTAATACCTACCTTACTGTCATTTATTCTATTGCGGGAGTACCGTCACACCCCGGTCTAATTTATGGTATGGTACATTTAGGCACACCCTGCCCGTCGAGTCTGCAAGTGCTATTTAAGTAAAGATTGTTTAACTAAGTCGTGCTAACATTAGTTTTGGAATCTAAACAATCCAATCTTTCTGCCGACTGGGCCTGGGTTAATGAAACTTCGAAGAAGAAAAGGTAGGGAAGTTCCCTTTACTATTCCCTCAGAATTCCCTTAGGAAACTCTGAGGGAATATTCATCCCGTTCAAGTCACATTTGAAATCAGCTTTCCTTCCAATAGTAGAAACATTTGACTAATAAAAAAAATAACATGTGGAATACGTGTGGAATATCTTTGACCTTTTGGCCAACCTAGGTTAAACGAAACATTTAATCCACCGAAGACATTTTCTTAAATTATTATGAAACTTTATCTGTGAATAAAGACAAACTTTCTTCAAGATTCGAGAATTCTATCGATTAGTTTTAAACTTGAATAAAATAATGTAAACATATCTATCAATACTAGACAGCTGGGGGTTCGAAAAGTCCATAATATCAACTAAAGGTACGAGTAAGTTCTAGCATTACCGTGGTAAAGCCTTTTCTAAAGAAAGGACGTAGACGTAATAATGTTAAAAAGTATAGGCAAACTTGTTCGAGTTCCAAAAGGTTTCTGATATTTAAATCAGTGGTCAGTTTTTTCCAATCATGTAATTTTTTAAGTTTCTATTCTACATCATGCGTATTGGACTACTTATCATCCCCATAAGCAGCGAAAGTGATAAGACAAATTTTGAAAGAAACAAGAAGCTGGATCCAACTATAGTCTCAATTATTATTAGTTCTGTTCATCTGTCATCTCCAATAGAGTCTGCAATTTCTAGAAATAATAATTCCCAATCTCGAGCTACCAACGATGGACAACAATGGAGCTCAGCCACCCCAAAGCGATGGTTCTATTCTCGGCGGTGGCGGTCTGCCATTGACCCAGTTCCAGGCTGCACCTCGCTAGTCTAAATTAATACTAATAAAGGTAAATGGGCTTAATACGAGCGTACCAGCCGGCGCGACGCATCGCCAGTGCACCCACAAATGTTGTGATTTTTTAATAGAATGAAAAAATTCTGTGCACGTTAAAAATTCAATATTAGGCAAATTGAATATCATCATCATCATCATCAGCCTATATACGTTCCCACTGCTGGGACACAGGCCTTATCTCAATTGTGAGATAGTGTGGGCCATACTCCACCACGCTGGAATTGAATATACATACATTTACTTAAATTATAAGTTTAAACACTCTAATGTCAAATATAACCTCGTGTCATCCTAAGCCACTATCACAGAATATATAAATTGAAAACGTACATAAATATTCACATACTCGTAATAATTCACTACTGAACCATTTTACCCACGCGACAGAGCAATCATACAATGTTAAAATATACAAAACTTAAAACCATAATTATTGATAAAAAACAAACGGACATGAACTAAGACAGACAATATACACTTGGAAATTCGACTCAAGTACACACTGAGAATAATAAAAGAGTTCACACTATATTTATGTGTAGGTACTCGTGGAAATTCGTTTGATGGCAATTGTAAAGCCAGTTTTATCCACGTGTGCATCTCAAAATATCGTTTATATATATCGTAAATAATATGAAATACAAATACTATCTACAAACAACTGTGTGATTTGCATCATTATCGCAGCCTTCTTATCAGTATGCCTTCTAACTTTCACACTAACGTAGGAATTTTGTATCAAATGAAATCGGATTGGTCCCATGTCTACGATTTCCACAGCTTAACGTATATTATGAGGGCACAGGCTTTTCGGAATTCCTTTTATTTTTCAACAAGAATATTCCGACCCGAGAAGATACAAAACTTTTAGGGTTCAATCATCGTACTCCCACGTATTCGGATCGTTTTGGTCCTCGTGCAGTCGCGCGAGGGAACTATTTAATAAAAGAGCCTTGTTTAACTTTCCGCTAGGGCCCTTTTTTGGTCATAATAATCAAAGTCTCCGGTACCGACTGTTAAAAGAAAACTATTGGGGACAAATGGTAGATATTATTATTAAGCCATTATTTTCAACTCAAAAGATTCGTTCATTATATTTACACTGTGCGATAAAATAAAATTGTTTTATTCGTAACGTATTGTTCTAAACATATGAATGACCAAAATATTACTTTTATTTAAAACAAAAATTATCCTTATTTAGATAATAGTTCAGAATTCTTATAAAATATCCAAGAATAGTTGGTACAACTAGAAAAATCCTTGTTCGAAAAAAGACCTACACTAGCTACGCCGTAAGCGACAGAGCTTACTTCAAATCCCTTATCGTGCGATTATTTGCGACAAAAACATTTCTTCATCTGAATAAATTTGTCCCGATAAAAAGTAAGATGGCAGCCGAGCTTCTCACAAGAAGGAGAAAATTACTTTTCTATTAAATAAACGCAACATTATTTTGCTCTGTTAGTTTCGCCCCGATCATACTCGTAGTTTGCTCTACCAATGCCCATCTATATGGGAAAAAACATCGTACCACCGCCGCCTGAACTACTTGCTCACATAATTACTCTACCTAATTATAACTTGTACCGATACGAATTACTAAGTGTAATCAATCATCTCTCGTCTTTTCTTGTCAGATGGGTTTGCTAGTTTTCTTCGTAATCAAGGGTATGATTTAAAGAATTTAAATCGAAATCTTTTATAATATGTTTAAGCGGATAATATTCAAACATATAAGCTTTTTAAGAAGCATTATAAAACTTCTGTAGAAATTTTAACTGCAGGCTAATGAAACCTACAGTTTCGGCCCACTACCCTCTAAACTCCCCCAGTTTCGCCTTAACACCTGAGGAGGAAAAGCCAGCCTCCATTTTTTTTAACTAGAGCGCTAATCGTTCGCTAGAAATGGTTCATCCTGAAAATAATAATGACCACCCAATGTCCTGGTTGATACCAAATCAATTAGCAGAGTTATCCAAGCATTATACTTAAAGACATTGCATAATTCGAAATTACTCAATCAAAAAATAATAACAGCAATTGAATAAAAAGATTTAACATTTTGTTTGACAGAGAGTGTTTATGATTAAATTATGACTAAACTTGCTTCCATCTCACAAAGCCTGTATCCACGTTCAGTTTTAATCAAGTTGCGGAATTATTTAATATGGCAGACGAGACATTTCGTGCTCCGCGAAATGAGATGCTTATTAGTAGATGGATAATAATGTATATTGCGAAGATAACCAAATATACGCCGACATGACGAGAAAAATACATTATCTTGATGTCATGATTATTGCGTTTCACAAATAAAAACAGGAAGAAGATATAGAAAAGTTTACTAACATTAGTAAACAAACATCTAAAAGAGGGACTGAACAATTTGATCCACCTTGGCTTAAGCATATGAATTATTTATAAGTTAAGTAAGTCTACTAGTATTATTTATCTGAGGTAAGACACAATTTTAGAGGTAACATAGATGAGCCTGATCAATTGCCCGATAGCAATTGTTAATTTATCATTACTGTTTATCAAGTTTAAATAAGGAATCGATAGTTTAGCACGTCATGTACATAAACGAGCACGTACCCAACCTTTGAAACATTTCCAATCCGTTAGCAATAAAACTTTCGCCGAGTAAAGTTCATCATCCCTTATCTAAAACTCAGAAAGCCGCCAATCGGGCCCAAAGCCAAGTGATGTCGAATTATCCGATCCAATATCACGTCAGATTCAATTCGGCGCACGTCCCCGTCACTGTCCACCTACTGTTTACTGATTGACAGCCTCAGGGTTTTTCGGAGGGATCGAAAAAATCAATAATTTCCAATTCCGGTCAACTACTGCCCAACTTAATGGAGTTTTGTTCACGTCCATAGCAGGAAATGCTCGACTGTACAATAATGATGATTGAAGGTTCACTGAAATTTCATTTAGTTACTGAAAATGGGGATTAGTTGTCTTTGCACATAATAAAACTATACATGAAATAAACTAGATCTCTATGTAATAGATACATTGAATATAAACTAAAAGTAATAGTACTACTAGCAGTCATCATACAAGTAACGCAGCCAAAAATATTTTCAGCACTTTCTGTTACACATTAGAAATGGGAAGGTCTGGAGCACCTCATGTGGAGCTCTAGCTTTTCAGTTTAACCTTAATCGATAAAAAAGTTATTCAGCGTTATCAACAATAATTAATTATTGACGACGTAATTTAGTATCATCCCCACAGAGATCCAATGGATCTCTGTGATCATCCCCTTCATTTTTGATCCCTAACTTTCACGCGAGCGAAGCCACACTGTCACATCTAGTTAGCCAGAAATAAATAAAACCTAATTATTACCTTCCACTAATGATAAACCAAACGTTTAGGAATATACTGAGAGCGAAAGTCTATAAATAATCTTGTAACACAATCTCTACGAGTTTTATGGTCACATAAACATAAAAATAAGCAAACATTTCAGTGATTTCGTATTCAAAAACATCGCATTGAAAGGTTTTTCTGAGTAGGGTATGAGAGTATGAGAATTATTATCGGCGAAAGGGTTCGTGTATTTGCCATTATTATATGCCGGTTGCCGCACAGCCGAGCATAAATGTGTTTCAATTATATAGCAAATGCCTTATTTTTTTAAGGAATGTCGTTAACCAGACCAATGTTCAAAGGACAAATGTTGTATATTGAATTTTACCACTTTTCATATTCACGTTGGTAGATGAACACAGATGAAAGCATACACTTAACGTTACCCTGTCGCGTAATAAGTTAACGAGGCTAAGGAAATCAACTACCTAAGGAAATGCGACTCCGTGGCTCCGATAGGAAAGACGACCTTCTTATTAACTTTAACTAAAGGAAAGCTAGCATTTCTTTATGCACACATTTTGCAGATCTAATCTTTGCTAACAAGACAGGCCGTTCACTTCTTGTAGAGGTAAAATAAAAAGAAGAGTAGGAGAGCCTATCGTATATGTACAACTAGCCTTCCCGCGGCTTCGCCCGCTTGGACTTAGTCACTTTATCCCGTACGAATACAACATTTAGCGACGTTAGAACCATAGTGATTCAAGTCACATTTTCAACTTTTTTGAGAAAACGAGGGAAACACGTTTGGATTTGTTCCTGAAATTGTCCTATTCCAAAGTGACCAATATGAGTTTCCATATGAAAATTGCTTTAATAAGCACTTGGATCAGTGTGGCATGAAAAATATGACTTTTTTTGGGATGTTAATAACAAAATATCGATTTTGACAAAAATGTCACTTGGATCACTATGGTTCTAACGTCGTCATTTTTCGGCCGCAAAGACTCAGAAATTGAGGCCATTGTAGTAATAAGCCCAACATTTGATAGGAAGATCACACCACAGAAGTAAAGGATAACTTTGAACAGAAAGTGATACAATTGTAAGCTATGGAATATGGATCTGTCATCGGCCTGAAAAGGGTGAGTCTTCTAACGAGAAGCCTAACCCTCCAAACTCGCGGCACGTGACGTGAATGTGACAACTGACAAGCAATTCTTACGTTAATTAACCTATGTTTGTATATAAGTAATTATGTAACCCTTTGTTCAGAAAATTTAACACGTGTACGAGTAAGAACCGTTGAAAATATTCATTAATGCAGAGGTGTGACTATAAACAACACACGTGAAGGAATCAAAATGGTTATCGCAAGCGTATTACGTGCTTAGTGTGATAAACTATTATAATGATATTATTTTATATAATTATTATTTGTCCAGAGATATTAATTCATTAATTCCAAAGTATTGACTGATCAATTATAATTTGACTTTAATTTAAGTGTTGTGTTTAAAAAAAAATGTTTTTAGAAATTTTGCTTTACTGAATTTCTTTTTTTAGTGTCAACACCTTTATTCATAATTTCTATTAAAAATTTCTGTATAAAACGCAGTCTTTCAGTTGCTAATGTTTCTTCATTAGCATAAACCTCTAATGAAGCAACAATGAAATCGGAGATTAGCAGACTAATCTCAAGTTCAACAGCAACATAACAATACCAGTAAGATTAGACGCTTTGTGTACATATTAAACATGTAAGAGCCCCCATCGTCGTAATGTCAAGTCTGCTCACGCAACTACGGCTGTACGCGTTGGTGAACGCGCATTGTTTCTTATTATTAAATAACTTTTATCGACCAACACCCGCCGGGCGGGTTTAGCTTCTTATATGAGTACTACACTCGAACTTCTTACACGCTTACCCCACCACTACCTTATGCGTGCTATATACCTTCTCCAGCAGAAATATTTGTTTCATCTTTCTACGTAAGAACTGGATATTATACTTACGAGATATTCTCACGTCATTCAATTTGACGAGAACCTTACTTCTACGTATCTTGCAAGATATGCGAGAGAGAACTCTACAGGGTTTGATAAATATTGTTCCAGGGATTGTGTTTTTTGTAGGAAATAGATTGAGCATGCATGCAGGAAAGAAAACGTTGTTAGTAGGTATTTATACTCGATGCATACAATGTTTTGTTTGTCGAAGTATCGCATACAATGCAAGACAGAGTCCGTACTGTTATAATGATAGGAATCAGGGATAAGTTTAGATTCCTAAAGAGGCAAGTTTACGAAACCAATAACTATCTCTTGGACGGGAATGCCCGCTATAGCCGTTGTCTACTGCTCGTTCAAAGGTTGTCCTAGTTTAAGGTCAAATAATTGACTTGCCTTATCTATGAAGCGTGTAATAAACCTAAAAGATTCATCCGCATAAGTTTGTTAGTCACCGACGCACAAACCAGTAGATTTATTAAAGGTCGGATCGCCTGAAACAATTCTAGGCTTTTACAAAGCCGCACCGAAAGTTGGAATTGTCTGCGTTATTATAGGACCTACGCAGGATGTTTTAATGTCACATGCCACTCACTTCTGTGATGGTCAACCACAAAATCCGGTCGAAGTTGTTTGGTACATTAAAATGCGGCAATGATAGTCCGAAAATGGTTTATGCAAAGTTTTACATAGATAGAATGCTCATTGTTATTTTAACTTAGTTTTAGCGGTCGTCTTATAAATGCTGTCTTTAAAGAACAAACATAAAATATAGCTCAATACGTATTCCTTTTTTATATAATATTTCAAATGTATAATTTAAGAGTCGTTGACATCAGACAGTCGTCTGAATAAGCCAAGGAAATAACCAAGAAAATTAAAGTAACCCTTTCAAGATTCTGCTTGGATCTTACCAAACCACATTTTCTTGAAAGTTATTCCAACAAATACTTAATAAAACTTTTGTTTTTTTGTACCTGAAAAATAGCTTTTATTCAAAGTATCTATTTGTTTATCCTACTGTTTTATGACTCGGTCCATTCATTATTTTGCATGGCATGTGATTTTTTTTAAGGCTTATAGGATATGAAATCTTAGTAAAATGGCTATCGTAAATATCGAAACGGAATTAGATACAATATCACGATAAGATATGAACATACACATAATATTCAACAATCTCTAACGTAAAAAAGTAAATTTGCACAACGTATCAAATGCAAAGAAGAACATTGTATCTCGACATTACAAACAAAAAAATCTAATAAATGTGATTATCCACAGACAAAAATATACCTACAAAGAAAAATATAACTCAAAAATTGATGTAAAGCGGAATACAGTAAGTTGTAATTATCCGAATTGACATTAAGAACGCTCGCACTAAGAACTTGTACTATTTATTTATCACAAGAAAGCAACGAATGCTGAAAGAAAAATACGACTGAATAAAGTAATAACAGTGCGAACGTATTACTACGGTCCGATGAACTCCAAGCTCGAGCAAAGGGAGGTTTATTTGTATGTTATTTCACAATATACATTTTTTTCTAAAGCCAGTTATAGTATTCGTCCATGCCGTGAGTGGAAAAGTATAAAATATGTATATGCCAACAGACATTATTGCCTCGCTTTTATTACCCACCCACGGCACGGTAGAGGTAGGTACTGACGCTGTGGTAGATCGGTTCTGCTGGATGGTGCTTAGCTCGTAGTGGCTGTCTTATGAATTTATAGCTCATATAACTCCGAGGAAAATATATTCCAGCAATTTTAGCCCCGCTATACCGACAGATATATCGTCGCTTGTTTTATAGCAGTATCTATAATAGAAAATTCGGGATTGGTGAAGTTTCATTTCAACAAACTCGGGGTTCTACCGCATTAATGCACTACTAGTTTTCTAATTGGCGCAATTCCAAAAACAATTTAATGCCATCAAGGCACTTCACTATGCAGGATGTTTGGTAAAAGAGTATAACAACTTGCAAACTTTTATAATCACGCAAATGAACAAGTGAAGGAAGAAATAGTACATTGTCTACAGATTAATATTTCCATTTGCGCTTTCTTATAACAGTTGTACCAACTTACCGACATCCTTTGATCATTATTTTTTATTTTATCTTAGTTGGCAACACGGCCAAATTCATAATATGAAACTGCTAAAGTATGTTCCATTAAAAGATGTACAACCTTGCTGCAGTATCCAAAGAAAATTTTCGGTCCAGTAGTCTCGTCTGCAATACATGACCTGTGACCTTAATAACCATACTACAAGCGCTTACATTGGGATCCAGATCAATTTATTTGATGTTATTACATTTTGGCAACACCATTACTTTCAACGATACCTACACCAAAATTGTTGTATAAATTCAAAGCCTAACTTCAGCGATACAACGATAACATTGAAAGCCCTTTAAATTATTATTTATAACCCCCACCACGTTATCGACAATCATGTAGACTTAAAATAAAAGGTGTAATATCGTAAAAGCAGTTATACAGACTGCGCATCTAGCGAAAGTAAGGGTCGAAGACTCGAAGTGACTTGATGTCATCAGAAAAACTACCTATGTAAAATAATTGAATATAAGAGTGAACGGCGTCAACGGTTCATCATATACTCTCCATTTGCTAGCAGGATATACTAATAAACAATAAGTTAACACTGTAAAGAGAAAATAATTGAATTGATCGAGCGATAGAGTAAACCGCATAGGGAATTTTGACTTAACCTTGACTCTGAAATACCGCCAAACCAAACCACAGCAACTTTAATTATGATGACAAAATCTCGCAAATTGTATTTTGTTTGAATCGTTCGCAACTGATATAATATTTAGAAATATTTAGCATCCTTTAAAAAGATAACTTTAATGGACATTGTGATTAACCTCGGAATTTCTGATGTCAATTAACATCGAGTAGGTACTTACATCGAGTTCATGCAGAACTGTTTTATAACGTATTTAATTGAAAACATAAATATCCTAGGTAAAATTATGTTTTCTACGTTTCAAATAAAGATAATTTCAGCGCTTTGATATGTCACCTTTGAACGAGTGCCGGCTACCAAAAGGCGTACAGAGTAGGTATGACGTCTCATTACACACCACACCCGTGACAGTGAATTATTTATCTTGACGAATACAAAGTCTGCACAAATATTTCTAGCGTGTTTTATGTTTGTTATTTAATGAGCATTTTATGATTATTACTGACATGCCATTTAAGGGTACTCTTTTAGGCGCTGCATAGACGTAGAAACTTTTGTGTTTTGTGTCGGATTCTAGCCACCAGCAAAACATGAAATCAGCCCTTCTTCTGCACACGGAGTGCTGATTTTATGTAACGAAGTCACTTTTTGTGTCCACTAATTACATACGATGCTACAATGGTGTGCCCGTGTTGGCAGCAAAAAGTGTCTACGTCTGAGCAGAACATTCGGCTTAACTCTTTATGGTTTCCAAAAAAAAAAATACTGTAAATTACTCTCGAACTTGTTCATGTCTTAATTGTGACCATTGATGACATTAAAAATACACAGAGAGCAAAGGTGATATTATGCAGAGCAATTTAGTAGAATCGTTCATGGGCGGCCGTAACTTATATTTTAGTAGTCATCAATATGCGGCGGACGACGCGAGGGGGCGGCTCTGGCGTCACGCGGTCTGCCCCACTTCCATCCATCTCTGGGCTTATATTAAATAATTTATGACTTATTCTCTAATAACGAACTAAAAAGCCAATGACAATCGCGCATAAACAATGCATGTTGTTGACCTTTTACACTTCGAGAAATAAGTTGGGCAGTTATCTTCTAACGATGGCGGTAAATTTTATGGACTCTTTGTCGTAGGATATCACAAGGTGTGAACTGTGAGCATCAGTTAGTCCTTATTAAATATCGTTAAAAAAAAGTACTTAGTAGGTATAATAAATACAGGAACATTGTGTAACGTCTATATTTCTTTCCTACCTAAAACAGTTCAGCCTATGGAAAAAAGAAGCTGATGAACCATTTATAAATCTTTAAGGAAAATATATATTTGCTTGCCTACATAGGTACATTAAGAAGTGCATAAGAAAATACAAAATTATAGTAAAACATATTCTCAGTTCCAAGCAGAAATAGAAAATCGCGCACGCTTAAATACGGACTGCAGCTAGTAGAAAGAAAACATAATTATTATTAATCCCCAACAAATACCCCTACATCACGATTCCAATCAAAACGACATTTTGCAGACTGTAGGTACACATAAGGAAAACCTCAGATGTTTAATACTTATCTATTCAATTCTAAGATTCCCAAGTCCGTGGGATCTAGCCTTGTCATAAGTCGTTCTACGAGAATATTTTTCTTCTAAACCATAATCTCGTTGGGTAGGATTTGCTATTTATTCAAATTCAACGTAGCGTTATTTGCCGCCAAACGAAATACGTTTTTTCATTACTGGTGCTATCCTACGTTAGTGTATGATAAAAACATAAATCCGTAGAAAATACTTTATAAATTGTTTCTGCAACGGTTGAATAAACCTAGTCAATTATTTCAGTGTTTTTCTCGTTAATTTCTGTATTGCCATTGTTTATAAGGAATAATTTTTATATAGCTCTTTTTGATAATAGGTCCGCAAAAGCTCCCCTGATCTTTGAACACAACCAAAGCTTTCATCAGTGGGGTCGTAGTTAGCCAGCCATGAACAACTTTTCATACTAGTCGCACCCAAGGTAGGAATTGAAACCACGACTTCCGGGTTTTTAACCTAAAGTGCTTCACTAATACTCCAAGGAGAAAGTCAAATTAAAAAAGAAATGCTATGTAAATTTTGTCACGTTAAAAATAGATATAATATCATGAGAAGCCACACTGTTTGTAAACCTTTTTAACACGTATTAAAGCTTATTTTTAAAAATTCACATTTCGCTTAATGGGTGAAAATTATAAATAAAAGAATAAAATATACACGACGCAAAGGGTATAAGAGGTAAGCCTCCATATTGGAAGATAAGGCACGCACGCCGCCACTGCGAATTTCATCACGAGCCTCCCCTGTTTTGCGTCTGTATTTACTTTGTTGGAAAAAATAAAAGCCCCGTTAGTTCCTAACATATTCATATTTAGTTATCTCGGAACAGACGAGCGTAAGCTTGAGGATATATTTGAATGTTTTGAGGAACTTTGAATAAAAATACGTCCCTCGGTCATTAAATGACAATGTTTACGAGTAGATTAACTCACAAAACGCCAAAATGTAAGTGCTTTGGTCAACCTTAATAGAAAAACACGAAAGTGTGTAATAATATTATTTATTTTGTCGTTTTAAAATTGATAAAATATATCTTCTTTACAATTTTATCGTATTTAGGGATAAAACGATCAATTGCTGCCAAATCATTAAAAAGGTGAATAAAACTTTTAAATTGTTATAGTTAAACGCAAGTCGATCTTGTGTAAATATTTTATTAAAAGGCTCATACTTATCTTTAAACAAAGGTACTTTGACATAAAGTATTTATAGGTCACAAACACATAATTATACTTAAGTGTTCCTCCGGCTCGCTTGTACGCCCCTTCTAACTCCCGCCGGAATCTAATCTCATTGAGACGGGATTGACATTAATTTCTTATGGCTTTGAGATAGTCTTTGAAGGATCGACTTTTACCTCTGTTTCTTACGTGAATCTATTTGAGACAAGTCTCGACACTCATAAAACATTAAGAACCTCAACACCATAGGCATAAAAGACACTTCTTCCGAGACACTCAGGTTTACCATCTCCTGTCTTAAAATTGACATAAAAAAGCCTTCACCCAGATTAAACGGAGCCGATTCAGAGAGAATATTAATTATATCTCATACATACATACATCATATATGATACGAATGTTTCCATTTTCCATCATTATTATGCTGAATAGATAGGTTGAAGTAAATTAGAACTTGAAATTATGATCCTCTATTATTCAATATTATTTCTTCGCATGGTGATAGTAGGTTTAGCAGTATAAAAACAAATTACAGACAATGGTAACACTTATACGTCATTCAACTGATCAATTGGAGCAAACTGTCCGAGTCTTCTTCGTCCTTACGAGTCATACAGGAGAAACATTGACTTTATATTGTTTATAAAATTATTATTTTGACAAAGAGTACTTAAAAGAACATAAATGTGACGCCAGTAAACGCATGCGTTTAGAACAACTATGACTCTTTTAAGTTATCTCCATGACCGGTCGTTCATTGCATTATCACTTAAAATACACTAATTTATATCAATTAATACAGAATCTCGAAAATTTTAATTTAGATAAAACACAATACAATCAATGACCTATTGATGCTTTCTCAAGTAAAGCAACAAGAATCAGTTAGCTTAGTAGTGTCGCCTGTTCACTTAAACTCAAGGACGGCGCTTTGATCTCGAGGTGACGCGTTCAACAGAATACCTGTCGCGGCACGTCTCCAAGCGGAACTCCTCACTTATGCATATGTAAAGCGTTCAATTAGCACATCAAAGATGAATATTGACGTGAAATATCATCCAGAATTTTATTGGCGCGTCCGAAAAAAGGTAACAAGTACGCCACTAAAGCACCAACCAGTAACAAGAGATGAATAATTCAAACACAAATCTGTTGGTACGGTCCGCCACAGCGCCGTTGAATCGTGCGATACGCGAACACATTTTTTCGGCACGTATTCATTCGACGAAAATGTTCGGATTTTGATCACGTATAAGCAAAGTTTCAATTTTACGTCTACGTTTCATTTCCATTCCTATCGATGCTATTTTCTTAAACGAGCTATTGTAATCTAATTCTAGTTTTGAGTATGTAGTCTTTTTTCGCATTCCGCTTAAAACGAAGGTTTAAATCGTTTCCACGTTTTAAATGCTAACTAGATTCGTATCAACGTTTCAACGTTTCTTTACAAACCTCTTTCAGTTTCGTGTTTTGATTTATTATTTAAAAATTTATTAAATATTTAAACAAATGGATAAAGTAAATGACGACCAGGGTCTTAAGATATGAAGGTTTTAACTCAAACGCGAGTAAACATATTATTATACAGTATATAAAATACAATGGCATTCGATTCATAGTTTTGTCTTATTTTATAGTAGTTGTTAATGCGTGTAATATAGCATAATAATTATTTATTTCGAATACGTTGGTACGTCCCAAAAGACAAATTGTACCAAACAAGTGCAAATAATATAATTATAGGCAACTATTTGTAATCAGCTGTTGCACAGAATGCCTTCAACAGAGATTGCGTGAAACCGGAGAACTCGTGTCCGATGTCGATTCAGCCTCTTGGCCGCTTGCAACTGTATTTCAAACACCTATACCTACAATTAAGAACAACTAGTGTCAAGTACCGCGTTGGAAACACAGGAATATGCTCATATCAGTTTCTCGTTATTGAGAAATGTAACGAAATATAGTGTACATTTTACAAATTCTAGACACTTGTAGGTATACGATTCAGGTATGTAAAGTACGTCATGTAATAAATCTAAATTTAAATAATGATTTATTCAACCGCTCGGTTGAAAAACTTACTTTGGGTCGCTAAACCATCGGAGTAAATATACTAGCAATACCAGAATAAAGAATTCATCCAACATTCTAGTAGCAATACGGTAACTGATCGCAAACTGCCTATAATAACTGAAATAACTTTTAATTTTAAAATGATTCAAATTGAGAAATTAAAAAGTTTTAGGTCTTCACACGTAGGTATATTGGACAAGCTCCTAGGTAATAAAAGCAGTACCTCAAAATACAGACAAAGCAGGCTACGAGTAATATCAATTCCTTTTTAAAATGTCGCAGAAAATGAAACGTTTCTTTCTTCTACGGGCGTACGACAAATCTATATAAAACTGCGGAACATTATCTGCCTTCTATAATATTGGGTTAGTAGTCGATTCGCACGAAAATAATTCGCACGAAAGTGCGAATCGACAACTTCCAAAAATAACATTATTTTTAGTAGTCGATTCGCCCGAATGAATTTTGATCGCGTGCGAGTCGACCACTTTAAGAATTGATAGTAGGCGATTCGCACTTTTGCAATATTATGTGCATAAAAAAAGAACAAAGTACAGTCGTGTACAGGAAATCTTTATAATAATATTAACCT
Organism: Mecyna flavalis; assembly: GCA_949319885.1. Taxonomy (NCBI): domain Eukaryota; kingdom Metazoa; phylum Arthropoda; class Insecta; order Lepidoptera; family Crambidae; genus Mecyna; species Mecyna flavalis. The sequence goes on from OX439430.1 coordinate 12,585,558, forward strand.
ATTCGCTGTCTATATACCTTACAGCATACAGAATCAATTAAATTTCAAATGTTATATTTTTTCGGACAGGGAACATGTTAAATTATAAACTAATATCATTAAGCGTTAAATTATATTTGATAACTTTAATATTAAAATGACACCAAAAATTAGAAACGAATATGTATAAACGTATTACGTAAAGCATTACACGCTTAAGTACCTCGGAGCAATACCTTAAAGAGAGCCCCGTTAAACTCACACAATTTCGCTTGCATTTTCACTATGCAAGTTGACATTATTTGCTTATTTCTATAATTTTTCCAATTAGAATATACATGTATCTTACATCGTTCTAAAGTTCGCGTTAATTCTAATTAGAAAACATAACTTACATATTGATTACAACAATTTTTCTTATTAGAATCTTATCTCTACGTAAAAAGTTCTTCTTACAAAACTATGATTCTTACACATTCTATGCTTAATACCTATTACAGTTCTTGCGTTACTAATTGGATTTATATTTATTTCACTTATTTACAATAAATCCTACGTAACAAAATAAAATTTAACCTAGTTTAAGCATAAATTGAGATTTTGTCTCCGCTGTCCTTAACACGTTTCTAATTATTGGTGTCATTTTAATATTAAAGTGTTCAAATATAATTTAACGCTTAATGATATTAGTTTATAATTTAACATGTTTCCTGTCCGAAAAATATAACATTTGAAATTTAATTGATTCTGTATGCTGTAAGATATATAGACAAGGAATATGTTAATAATATTATAAATATTATAAAGATTTCCTGACACGACTGTACTTTGATTGTTTTTTATCCACATACTGCAAAAGTGCGAATCGCCTACTATCAATTCTTAAAGGGGTCGACTCGCACGCGATTAAAATTCGTTCGGGCGAATCGACTACTAAAAATAATATTATTTTTGAAAGTTGTCGATTCGCACTTTAGTGCGAATTATTTTCGTGCGAATCGACTACTAACCCATAATATTACCGGAAAGTTCTTAACAAAGGAGATCGGCAGAAATGGGCTCGATCTTAAGCGTTCGTTCCACTATTCAAAATATAATTAATATTCGTTACAAGATTTTTAATATTTAAATTCAATTTTAATTAATATTTTTTACTCCGGGATAAAATATTATCTAATAAATGAAAATACTATTGGTTTTGTAGTGCATCCGGTGTGTTATGTGCATAGTGCATAGTACGTCCGGTAGAATAATAATAATGTTGCCAGTTAAGATACTTAAATACTGATTTTCCGATCAGATCCCATACAAATGACAGCTTAGAATAGAGGCACGATAATTTTCTGAAAAAATTATGGCAACAGAAAAGTCAAAAAAAATCAAATGTCATAAAACTTCTGTCAATCATTCGTTTCTGTTTGTTTTGAATAACTTATGTGAATTATTTTGTTTTGTCGTTATTGTTGGAATGCTTGGTTTAATATTTGACGGCTTTCGCTAGGTTTAAAAGACGGTTTCAGCTAAAACAAACGACCTAAGCTTTTCTTACAACGGATCCAGTGAACTCGACAATTGGGGTTATTATTGTAGAAATCAAAATCATCCTATAACTATTTTTTCCCAGGGAGTGGATTTATAAATTGTTGTGTATTTGGAATATTACTTCATTTTCTACATAATAATAGTAAATCGGTAAGTGTAATTCATAAAAAATCAAGGCCCAACGTTCTATGGATGTTCGCCCGTGTCCTTTAATCAAAAAGGAATTACAGAGTGGCATAAACATGAAACTCTCGGTAATACAGCATAAAACGATATCCGACAAAATTTCACAAGTTACGATCTTAATTAGAAACATTAGGAATCGCTTGGAAAAAACATCACAATAAAAAATATATGTTATTCAATTTTAAATACTTTAATTATTAAAATAACTTGGCTGTAAACCTGCATTACATACTGAGTAAAGCTTAAACATAATTTTTATATGACGATTCAAGGACATTACAAACGCAAAATCCGCTACTTCATTGCCGTCCAAGAGATTTCGGAAGTAATATTCGGAGCCTTTAGGGAATCAAACAACAAACAAAGGCTTTCTCCTTTAAATCCCTGTTCCTTTCGCTTTTCTTTTGAGCTTAGCAGTGTTTATTGATATATTAACTACCTTATGTAGACATTTACACAGATAAACTGTGTAAAATATTTATTTATATTTTATTTATTCATTCTTCATTGCACAGTGCTCAAGCAACGGATTTATGTCATAATGGCATTCTCTACTATTCACCCGAATATTAACGATTATAAGGTAAATATAATCGTTAATGTGCAAAGTTTCTGAGATAACATTTCTTAATTTCGTTTTTGTTTATAAAATTGATAAAATTATCAACTTTATTTTTAATCGATTAACTTAGACCTTCTACTACTTCATCGCCGAAGGTTTAAGCCTTTTTTCTAAACATTTACATAATATAATTATGCAAAACAATTTTAAGTCTTTGATATTTAAATCTGATAAATCAGCGCTCATACACAAATTTGCTTACACCCTTTTCGAGTACATAATCCAGTATGAACCTACATACATTATGATAAATCTAATACGACCTAACAATATCAATTTTCGTAGGCACGACGACTTATGTAGACTCGGAAATTTGATTTGCCAGTAACTAACGACGTTGTGGCGACATCGTCGCACAATCAATTGATTCGTCTTTTATTGTCACGTCACTATTTTGGTGGAGCGGCACTAGCGCGTCCTAGTGCCGTCTCACTCACTCGAGACTGATAATTTTAATGGCGGATATTTTGTACCTAACTTCGTTGTACTCTTGTTATAATTGTTACAATCCCAGAGTTGTAATACTGAATACATCCGGGAAATCTATTCGGCCTATCATTCATACATTCCCGACGAGTTCCCGACATTGGTGACCCCGACGTGATCCCGACATTGGTGACCCCGACGTGATCTTGTCGGTCTCGGCCAGCGACGCCTTGCCGACCAGCTGCACGATTTCTGACAGATCCTCCTCCTCCTGGAGGATCTCCTTGACCTTGGTCCGGAGCGGCACGAAGTCCGCGTAGTTCTTCTCGTAGAAGTCGTCGAGCGCGCGCATGTACTTGGAGTAGGAGATGAGCCAGTTGATGGACGGGAAGTGCTTGCGCTGCGCCAGCTTCTTGTCCAGGCCCCAGAACACCTGCACGATGCCCAGCGTGGCCGCTGTCACCTGGGAGAATATTGAGTGAGTCACAGTCACACCTCAGCGGTATGTACAATTTCCTACTTACCGAGTGATTAACCTTCTCCGAGTGATAAAGTGAAACTTTCGTGCTTTCAACTCAGTGAATCTAGATTCTTGAATATTATTAATTACCTAACCTACCTAACTAACAGTACATATAGAGACTATTATTAACCCTGAATTTATAGTTTAGAGATTCTGGTAACATAATTAACTATCCATTAATTTTAATTTCACATTGAATTGCTTACTGTGTTCTTATAATATAGATAATACTTTTTGTGTGTTCTAATTGCATTTTTGCTGTGTTTATTTGTGCATTTACCTGTTTTTGTGTGCATTTTGTGTTACTTTAATTTTGCATTAACCCATAATACTACTAATCATATTTTTGTGTGCATTGTGTGTTGCTTAGATTTAGCATTAACCAATAATACTACTAATAATATTAATTTGGTACAGGCGTTAACAAAATTACTTGCAAAATTTATTTTAAAAATAGTATTTTTAATTTAATTTAATTGTATTTCACAATTTAATTTGATTGTATTTTACAATTTAATTTTAGTTGTGTGTGTGACTAACAAAACATTAGTTTTTTTTTGTGTAATTGCCTGGTATTGTTTATACTGTGACTGAGTCGATTTTGCCACACCATATTAATCATTGCACGGATTTTAATAATTCTTTTAAACGGTTTTATTTTGTTTGTAACGCCTTCTTGCTAAAAACTAACACCACAACATGGCTGAGAGCGCAAAATTACAGGCTGAAATCGAGCGGTTAGAAGCTGAGAAAGCCGCACTCCTGTCAAAACTAAACAACGACAATGACAAACCCGAGGTATGTCGTGTAACGGTCAAGTTACCTCCATTTTGGCCCGACAGGCCAGCAGTATGGTTTGGCCAGGTCGAAGCTCAATTCGACATCGCAGGCATAACAGCTGACACTACGATGTATAATTATGTGATTTCGAATTTGGACCAACGCCTCGTGGGGGAAGTCGAGGACCTCATCATATCACCTCCACCGATAGGAACAAGATACGCAAGGCTCAAAGAACAGTTGATTAGGAGACTTTCAATGTCCGAAGAACAACGGGTGCGACAGCTAATTAGTGAAGAAGAACTTGGAGATCGTCGTCCCTCACAATTTCTTCGGCATCTGAGATCATTATCCGGACAAGCATTATCGGATGATAACATTCTTAGACAACTATGGCTAAGACGTTTACCGCAGCAAGTTCAAGCCATCCTTGCCTCCCAGCCAGAGCTCAGCCTTGACAGATTATCCGACCTTGCTGACAAGGTCATGGAGGTTGCTAGTCCTAAGAATCCACAAGTGTTCTCATGTTCTGCCCTACCAACATCACCATCAGTATTGGAATCCCTCGTACAGCGGGTTGAAGAAATGAGCAAACAAATTGCAGCCATCTCCACAGATCAGCGTTCCCGTCGCCCTCGAGACCGTTCAGCCTCATCCAACCGCAGGCGCTCACGTACTTTTTCACCAGCCAATGGTAACAAAATTTGCTGGTACCACCGAACATTTGACAGCAAAGCAACGAAGTGCACCAAACCCTGTTCCTGGACACCTGCCCAGCAGGGAAACGTCAACAACGGTCAGTAGAGGCGGCGACTGATTGTTCACATCCCGGCCGCCGACTTTTCGTCACTGATCAGAAATCCAAGCACCAGTATCTAATTGATACAGGATCGGATCTCTGCTGTTTCCCCCGGCGCCTACTGAAAGGTCGTTTCGACAGCAGTAACTTCGACCTCAGCGCCGCCAATGGGAGCTCCATCAAGACTTACGGCACCGTAGCCCTCCATCTTAACCTCGGACTACGGCGGGATTTCTTTTGGAATTTTGTTATTGCCGACGTTAGCACGCCCATCATTGGCTCAGACTTCCTAAGCCATTACAACCTGCTTCCTGACTGCCGGAATAAGCGCCTTGTCGACGGAAACTCCAAACTTTTCGTCAGCGCCACCTCCGTCCAGGTTTCTCAGTTCAGCGTCAAAGCCGTGGTTACCGGAAGTTCAGTTTTTGCCCAGTTGCTTGCTGAATTTCCCGACATCACGCGCCCGCCTGGCTTGCCCAAAGAAGTCAAACACAATACTGTGCATTACATCAAGACAACCGAAGGCCCTCCTGTGTCGTGTCGTCCCCGCCGCTTAGCACCACACAAATTAGTCGCAGCTAGGAAGGAATTCGAGGACATGATGCGATGCGGTATTGCCAGACCATCCAAGAGTGCCTGGTCATCACCACTACAAATGGTACTCAAGAAGAACGGCCTGTGGCGTCCATGCGGCGATTACCGCGGCCTGAACGCCAGGACCGTTCCCGATAGATATCCTGTGAGGAACATCAACGATTTCACTCACGGTCTGTCTGGAGCCAAAATCTTCAGCACCTGCGACCTTGTTAAGGCCTACCATCAAATACCCGTTTTTGAAGACGATATTTCGAAGACAGCCATCGTTACCCCGTTTGGCCTCTTCGAATTTCCGTTTATGACCTTCGGGCTTCGAAACGCGGGTCAAACGTTTCAACGTTTTATTGATGAGGTCACACGGGGTCTCGATTTCTGTTTCCCTTACATAGATGACGTGCTCATTTTCTCTCCAGACGAGGCTACTCACCTGGAACATCTCCGCACGCTATTTAAGCGTTTACAGGAATATGGAGTTGTATTAAACCCCTCAAAATGTATCTTTGGTGCCGAACAAGTTGTGTTCTTGGGCCATGTTATTAGCGCCGAGGGCACACAACCTCCCGAAGAGCGAGTACGCGCCCTAATGGATTTTCCACCTCCTGAAACCGTACAAGGTATGAGACGTTTCCTCGGTATGATCAACTATTACCGCCGTTTCATACCACATGCTGCAAAGTTTCAGGCACCTTTAGTTGACGCCGTTGCTTCCACCAACAGTAAAGGCGCAAAACCATTTCCATGGACGCCCGAGTTGCACGAAGCTTTTAATGCCTGCAAGCAGAGCCTGTCAACTGCTACACTTCTTCAACACCCAGTTAACAACGCTCCATTAGCATTGTTCACTGATGCTTCGAGCGTACACATAGGCTCCTGTTTGCAACAGCAAATCGACGGTCAATGGCGACCACTCGCCTTTTTCAGCAAGAAGCTTACAGCACGTCAGTCCGAGTGGCCTGCATACTATCGAGAACTTCTGGCGGTGTACGAAAGCGTACAGCATTTCCGCTATCTTCTCGAAGTCCAACACGTCACCATATTTACGGACCACAAACCGCTGCTGTACGCTTTCGCACAACGTCGTGACAAACTTCCTCCTTCCCAGCTTAATCAACTGTCATTCATCAGCCAGTTTTCTACTGATATCAAATATATCAAAGGCGAAGACAACATTGTTGCTGATACTATGTCTAGGATAGAGGCGATCTCGCTTGAGCAAGAGTACGAAGCACTCGCTAAATCCCAAGACAAGGACGAAGAACTTGCAGAACTCATGCACAAAGGAACAACGAGCCTCGCCCTTACCAAGATCAACATTCCGGCTACAGGACTGTCGTTGATCTGCGACACCTCTACTGGTAAAGCTCGTCCCTACGTTACCCCTGAGTTCCGTCGAACAATCTTCGATAAACTTCACAGCATGAGCCACCCCGGTGCCAGAGCCACTACCCGCCTCGTCACCGAACGCTACGTCTGGCCTTCCGTTAAAAAAGACTGCCAAAACTGGTCGCGGGGTTGTTTAGCGTGTCAACGCAGTAAAGTGTCTAGACACTGCTCCGCTCCGCTGGGCAATTTCAGCGTCCCTTCTGGTCGTTTCTCCCACGTCCATATGGACATTGTGGGGCCGCTGCCCGTCTGCAGCGAATACCGGTACCTCCTTACAGCCATTGACCGGGTGACCAGATGGCCTGAAGCGTGGCCTATGCGAACGGTGACGGCAGAGGAAGTTGCTGACACTTTCACCAGAGAGTGGATCTCTAGATTTGGTGTGCCTCTCGTTTTGACGACAGATCGCGGTGCTCAGTTCGAGTCCGATTTGTTCAGACGATTACTCCAAAGTTTCGCCACCCAACGTATACGAACTACCGCCTATCACCCAGCCGCGAACGGCATGATAGAACGGGTGCATCGTAATTTAAAAGCCTCATTGATGTGCCGTGGGGATTCTTGGGTGCAAGCCCTCCCTTTCGTTCTTTTAGGAATGCGCACTGCATATAAAGAAGACGTCAGGGCTTCTACCGCCGAGTTGCTCTACGGGGAAGCCTTGCGTCTTCCGGGCGAAATGCTGATCCCGGTCCCCGGCCCAGAGAAAATCGAAGACGCAGCTGACCTGGTCGTAAAGTTGCGCAGACACATGTCGAACATTCGACCTGTCGGCGCATCCAGGCACAATCAGCGCGCGTCCTTCATCTTCAAAGATTTGCCGACTGCCACACATGTGTTCCTGAGAGACGACGCGGTACGGCGTCCCCTTCAACCACCGTACACAGGACCACATACCGTGATTGATCGATCCCAGGATAGTAAAACTTTCACGATCGATTTTAAAGGCAAACCTGTCGTGGTTAGCACCGACCGCCTAAAACCCGCATTTGTAGAACAGTTTCCGGACTGGCCTAGCCAAACTGTGGCGAACTCAGAGCCGACTCCTACTGCAGCTCCATCGCCTCCAACGGACCTTATGCCAGCTCAGCTTCCACCCGCTCTTTCAACGAAGCCTCGCACGGATCCTATTACAGAACCCCAGAAGGCCCCGTACGTTACCAGAGCGGGCAGACATGTGCGTTTCAAGATCTTCGATTAGTTACCTCTCTCCGTGGGGGGGTGGTGTGGCGACATCGTCGCACAATCAATTGATTCGTCTTTTATTGTCACGTCACTATTTTGGTGGAGCGGCACTAGCGCGTCCTAGTGCCGTCTCACTCACTCGAGACTGATAATTTTAATGGCGGATATTTTGTACCTAACTTCGTTGTACTCTTGTTATAATTGTTACAATCCCAGAGTTGTAATACTGAATACATCCGGGAAATCTATTCGGCCTATCATTCATACATTCCCGACGAGTTCCCGACAACGTTAAATCTCCATATTTCATGCTTTCCATATAAATCAGCTTTCCGAGATACCGAGATCAAACAGTCTTAAATATGCATTAGTGATGCGCTGGCTAGCCTATATAGTCGGTCTTCGTCACTTGGCAATTAATCGGTCAACAGCTAGTAAATTTTCTGTGTTTCACATGTCATATATTATCTTTTAAAGCGATGTTCTCCATTATTTCAGCACAGTTTCCATCTTTAGTAATGAAATATTAATAATTATAGATTTAGGTTTTATTGGTACCAAATACCTAAAGATTTATTCTATTCTATTCTATTTGTAGTGAATAATAAAACTCATGTTATATGACGTTATTTTATACCTACATGACCAATAAATTCAGCATCACGTGAATGCATAACTCAATGCGTGAATGAGACGAATATAAATTAATAATAATAATATATCGTTTATTTCAGGCAACAGAATTACATGAATTACAGGCCCATATTATAAATACCTTACAGACTAACATACATACAATATAAATACAAAATAAAAATTAATTTAATATTGCCGCCTTAAGGCGGCTTGAGTCAGCTGGGAGCCGTCCTCGAAACCTCCGATAGACGACACCCTGCGGCCAGAAGTCCTCCTTCATAAAAGTCTCCAGGTGATGGGACGGCACTCTCACCACAAAGGAACCGAAGTTGACTTTATGGCGAGAATCCAATCGCTCAACCCTTAGAGTGAATTTGGACTTCTTTTGGATATAGTCTACGAGATCCTCGACCTTCGTAGACCAATGCAGTCTTGACAAGTACAGCTGCGTCGCACGTATCTCAGGATGTAATAATAAATAAAATACAAATAGTTTTTATTATGTAAATATCTGCTAAACTCTCAATAATTACTAAATGAAGTAACTTGGTAAGTAGTATATAAGTGATTTTATTTCTCCACTCACGCAAATCTTATGAAACGAACTTCGATAAGAGTTAGTGACTCATCAGAGTCATCAGTTGCTCGAAAATTAGTGATTCTGATTGGTCCTCCTATTGGTAGACCAAGTTATCACTCGTTGAACATTAAAGAAACCTATGTGTGGCATTGTGGTTAACTGAGATTGCTCACACTAAACAATATTACAGTGTCCTACGCAGCATTAGCATTTATATTGGCCGTAGGCCATCTTGTTACTGAGACTGTATTCGTAACTATGACATAAGGTATTATATTAACAAATGGGCTACGCTGATCCCAATACCATATGTTATATTATAGTACGAACTTTATTGCTCCTGTTCAAGTTCCATTTAATTTATTCTAATTAGGTAATAAACATTATATCGCATGTGTAGTTGTGTACGTAAGATTTTCACAAAAGTAAATTGTCAAAAGTTTAAATAAAAAAATCTTAGGAAAAGTTAAAAGTTAAAGCAATCAAAATTATTAAAAAATTTGAGAGGTTTTAGATATTGATATATCCTTCTGGATGATCCCAGTGGGGTTTCTGTGATAACAGAGTTAAAAGTGTACATACGTGAACAAATAACGTTATAGACTTACTATCTTATTAACCTAATTAAAATAGGATCAATTTAAATACGTAATCGAGACACACCAAAATCGATGAATATTTTATGTATCAGTTTATGCATTAGATAAATAAGTACGTAGGACGTACATTCGGACGCATAATTAGTAACACCATGATGAAATAAATTAACGAAACTATTTTAATTGCAAATTTTTGCTTCGATGCGTAAAAGTAGAGATGAAGACGTATTTATTTAAAATGGTTAATAAACGTTATAAGATTCACGAAAGCAAAAGAAAATGGCGACGTATAATGACGTCAGCATTGTCTACGTTACGTACGGTCACGTGGCCCGTGGTTTCCGCACGGATAACATACGTATGGGGCTGCTTCCGTTTCGTTGGTAGTGTTAGTGATCGGTTTAAGCGGTCACTATACCACTATCCTGATAACCAATGTTTCTATTTTGCTCCAGTCAGATTTGAGAGTAGGTTATTTTTTTTGTACCTTTGATGCTTAAATAAAAAAATTTTCCCTACTTAGGAAAGAGAATCGTCTATTGGTAAAGTGTACAAAGTTGCTTTTTTATTTATACCTACCACCGACCCCCGATCAATAGGATACTTACTTATATGAATCTACCATAAATAAGGCCCACGTCTCTAAAAGTAAAGACAACGTTAATTCGACATGACGCCAATCCAAAACGTCCTAGAGTATAAACGTGAGGTGAATTGAACAATATGAAAGTTAAAACAAATTTAAACAATATTAAATATGGGGTAACCTTATCCAACTCCGTAGTTTGTTTTCTCAATTTAGACAGCCAAGGTTTAGCCACGGGTTTAGCTTTTTAGCAAATATGGAATGATGGATTGATGATGTTACCTCACCCCGAATAAATGTTGTCGTATTCCTAGACTATACACAAAACACTTTTAAAGAAATTGCCTTTTTTGTTTGAATATTTATCCTCCTAAAAGGGTAGATTTATTTCCTTCTACTTAAAAATTGCTATTCATTTTTCATTAACACCTACTTAAGAAAATTACACGGTAAAGGTAAGTAAAGTAATTCATACCTTTTAAGAATATTACAAATATAAAATAACGCAGAAGTTACTTTCTTTCCGCAACTTTATCTGCGTAGATCTAAGAAGTAAAAACCTTGCCTCATTCATAGAAATATTAATAGCTCAATGGCCTCATTAGGACGCCATGGCAACGTCGCCGGCTACCGAATCCAAGCAGTTATCATTGAAATGTATGGGGCCAACCTCACATGGCGACGGTTCGGCAACGTTGTCAATTTTGACATTTTCATACTACCTGACAGGAAACAATAGCGGGCGAAGATGCCATGGCGTCCAAGTGAAACAGGGTTTTAAGTATAGATCATTAGCGGTAGCTATCGAGTTTTCTACGAGAAATTCCAAATTATAAACTCCATGAAAGCTTCAAACCCCCAAATAAGAACCTTCATGACATCAATAACTCACAAACCTTGCCATTATAACATTAATTGAATATGCGTTTCATAATTTAAAGTAAATTAATGAAAAGGATTATGCATATTTTCTGCTTTGAAGGTATTGCATGCTACTAAATGCAAACGGGAACTGTTATAAATTCACGCGAAAATACCTAGAAGTAACCTTCGTGCGAATTGTGATAATCCTTAACTTACGAGTATAATCTATGCGTTCCCATTTCACGTTAGGAAGACTAAGTAACATGCGAAATGGTTTTGAATTTGAATGTAGTTATAAAGTATAAAAAATAATACAGTTCATAAGGACCCATGATCCAATGATATCTCATCATATCTAAAACAAGAACATAATTGGACGTATTTCCATGATAACCACTCAAACGTCCGCGCGCGTTTCGCTAGGTTGTCAGGACAGTCCGCGAGTCACGTGATACGCGCAAAATAAAATCGATAGGAGACGTATGCTAAATAAATGCTTATTACTCAGTAAATAACTCAAATATCGCAAAATGAAAAATACTAATGAAAGGCTCATTAGTTGACGATTTTTAGGCAATAGTTATGTTTGATTTTAACATTATATTCTATTAACCACTCAACGCCGAACCGGCACTCGGGTGCCGCATAACAATAGATTTTCTATTGTGTCTAGTAATCCGGGGCTAGAAGGATTAATGATCTTACAGTGAACTTTAAGAAATGCTAATTTTGTCCTAGTTTTCAATTTAAATATTTTTTTTATAAGATATTTTTGACGTTTACAATATTAAAACAATTTTGGGTTTTAGGTAATTTAATGGCCTTTCATTTGGAACCAAAATCCCATTATAAATCATCTTAAAAATATTACAAATAAAATAAAAACTAAAGCTACATGATCTGTGAAAGCGAAGTTCTCGTATGGTAAATTGTCTAATCCAGAATGAAATATGGAATATTTCAAGAAAGTATGGTAATAACCAGGCTATAATATTAATAAGTTTTCATATTAAAACATTAAAGTACGATATAATATAAGAACTTTTTTAGATCTTTCAATTATTCACTAATAAAAACACAGAGTCACCGACCTATATTTAATCCAAATTTTTACTTAAAAACTGACTGGAATCGCACATAATGTTATAAAATATGAAAATATGTAAGATTATAAATATTTTGATATACAAAACAATAATATTTTATTACTTACGGCATGATTTCTCGAATAAAATAGCTGGAGTCACTCGCGCACTGATCCACAAAAACAACAAGCAACTTGACAATTTATTTTTTTTGTAGCCATGAGCCGAAGTTATGTTCCACTTGAAATAAGGTGTGGTACATATCATAGAGCGTCAAAAGCCAGCAACACTACAGACTATAAACATCCACAGCGATAAGAAAAAGAAAAAAACAATCGGCGGGCGCGAATTCTTAAAAATGTAACTGTAGTTACACGGACTGTCCTGAGGTATATGGTCTCTGTAACTGTGGTTACAGTGGACGTATGAGTGGATAAGGATCCAACCCACAAATTTACTCAAATTGACTTATGTATACCAAAATGGCCTTAATGTCATATACTTTCACGTCATGAAAACAGCTGTAGCAAAATGTCAAAGCAAAGGGTCATTTTTTGCCTATGTTACCATCCCACACATATGGCGTCGTTTCTTTTTTATTTGTGATCAACAATCCAAGCTACATGGATCATTATAAATTAAATTATTATAATGACAACAATCATTATTTGATATCTAAAACAATCCAAGTCACTTGGATCCTTAACGTGAAATGCAATTTAGATGCTTAATCGTATGTTATAGAATAAAGAAAACGATCCAGGTGACATGGATCGTTTTTTTATATTTAACGTATTAAGCGTAACTGATATCAAAAACAATCCAAGTCACTTGGATCCTTATCGTGAAATACAATTTAGATGCTTAATCGTATGTTATTGAATAAAGAAAACGATCCAGGTGACATGGATCGTTTTTTATATTTAACGTATTAACATTGTTAATAGTTAGTTTAAGTTTTATATTTTACGAGATACTGAGAAAATAAAGGAATGGATCGTTTTCAATAAAATGTGCGTTCTATGCAAAAGGGTTCAAAACTATTATATCAATAAGAATCCAATTTTTAAAAAAAAGGTCCAATATGGCACGAAAACATTTTTAATCATTTTATTTATTGTTATTTTTATTAATGTCTACAAATCTTTTAAATTAATAAAGAAAATCTGTTAAACGAATACAATAATTGTTACTTTTTTGCCTTTTTGCCTCGCGGATTCATTCTCGTCCAACATTAGAATTGCTTGCAGTCCTGAAACCCCGAAGTCCAGGTTTTTGCCACTGTTTATCAGTAACAGGGATTTGGTCTCCTTTGACATCAAAGACGAAGGCCTGCCCCATGGGTAAGAAGCATACCTATGGCTGGGGTCCACAGCAAATCTCATGCCCAAGCGAAAATCACCACAGACATAAGTATGATATCTACTCATGTTATTTGTGTAAGAACATACTATGTAACACACACTTTCTAATATTAAACTTTATGGGATTGGGATTATACTAATCAATTCTTAATTTCTTAAATAAATAAGAATATAATTATTAAAATCATGAGTCTTTTATTATTCAGAAAACATAAAAGCAAAAAAAAAATTTGAAGATACTGTGATACAGATCAAGTTAAAAAATCAAAGTTTAAACTTTCTGAATGATTACAAATTAAGTTACAAAACCATTTTATCAAAACTTTACTTAAGAAACTAAGTAACTACTAAAAACAAAACTAAAGAATTGTTAAAAGTTTGTTTGGCATTGGCATTTTGGCATTGGCATTTGGCAAAGATTTATTAAATCAAAGTACACTTATCAGTATGGTAACAAAATAGGTGGAAACACACTATAATAAAACTTTACTTAAGCACTATCTAACTAATTAAAGCTAAATCATGGTATTACAAGAAAGTTTAATATAGATGTCAATGAAAAGTATTTAAATATTATTAGTAAAGTAGGTACAACTAAACTAGTTTTTCATTCAGGAATATATTATATAATATAAATATGGTAGATGATGTTGATGGTTATGGAGGTACGTGTGATTTTGAAATTGACGATGATATCAATGAATATATTCCTGAATGAAAAACTAGTTTTGTTGTACCTACTTTACTAATAATATTTAAATACTTTTCATTGACATCTATATTAAACTTTCTTGTAATACCATGGTTTAGCTTTAATTAGTTAGATAGTGCTTAAGTAAAGTTTTATTATAGTGTGTTTCCACCTATTTTGTTACCATACTGATAAGTGTACTTTGATTTAATAAATCTTTGCCAAATGCCAATGCCAAACAAACTTTTAACAATTCTTTAGTTTTGTTTTTAGTAGTTACTTAGTTTCTTAAGTAAAGTTTTGATAAAATGGTTTTGTAACTTAATTTGTAATCATTCAGAAAGTTTAAACTTTGATTTTTTAACTTGATCTGTATCACAGTATCTTCAAATTTTTTTTTTGCTTTTATGTTTTCTGAATAATAAAAGACTCATGATTTTAATAATTATATTCTTATTTATTTAAGAAATTAAGAATTGATTTGTATAATCCCAATCCCATAAAGTTTAATATTAGAAAGTGTGTGTTACATAGTATGTTCTTACACAAATAACATGAGTAGATATCATACTTATGTCTGTGGTGACTTTCGCTTGGGCATGAGATTTGCTGTGGACCCCAGCCATAGGTATGCTTCTTACCCATGGGGCAGGTCTTTGATGTCAAAGGAGACCAAATCCCTGTTACTGATAAACAGTGGCAAAAACCTGGACTTCGGGGTTTCAGGACTGCAAGCAATTCTAATGTTGGACGAGAATGAATCCGCGAGGCAAAAAGGCAAAAAAGTAACAATTATTGTATTCGTTTAACAGATTTTCTTTATTAATTTAAAAGATTTGTAGACATTAATAAAAATAACAATAAATAAAATGATTAAAAATGTTTTCGTGCCTTATTGGACATTTTTTTTTAAATTGGATCCTTATTGATATAATAGTTTTGAACCCTTTTGCATAGAACGCACATTTTATTGAAAACGATCCATTCCTTTATTTTCTCAATATCTCGTAAAATATAAAACATATACTAACTAACAATGTTATAACTGTAAACAGACAAGATTTTCTTTAAACTAAATTAAAAGATGGCAGCTTTAAGTTCAAAACCCAGGAGGAATCCAGATCCAAGTTTAAAACTTGAATATCTCAAAACTACATCTGAGTGGGTTGGATGGATCCTTATCATGGAAATACGTCCAATTTACCTCGAAAATTATTTGTGTTAGATTCTTTGCCCCCTTGCCGGGTTATTCCCGTTTATCTTACCAAGCTTCGTCCTTGGACACATCCTCCCACCAGCAAGTTGAGAAGGACTTTGAATTCGTCCCTCCTAACTTGCTGGTGGGACAACGGGAATAAAAAAATAATATTTTATTAAATTCCCGTTCGTCCCACTGGTGAAAGAAGGCTTAGTGGGACCAACGGGAATAACCCTCTTTGCCGAGCTTAAACTGGCGTAGGTTACATTGACTTCACTAATAATTCTCTTGAAGTAAAAGATAGGATAGAAAAAGATAGCTATATTTACGTCTTACACTAGTTGGCGTCTTTTCGAGTTTTAAATAGGCAACATTGATAGGTATGATAACGTCTGAAATATCATTGTTAACCCTTTCCACGCCAATGTCTGATATATCAGACAAACCATTTTCGTGCCCACCACGCCAACGTCTGATATATCAGACAAAAAAACAGGATCAAGAAACGTTGTATTTTTACTTGCCTGAATGAGTTTAATACTTTTTTTTGTGAATATTTTCAAACGTTTAATGTGTACAGAATAAAATTAAGTTAAAATTGCAGAATATTTTCACGTCTTTTTACCCTAAAAACCCTTACAAAACAAACCTTTTTTTGGCCAACATCTTAGAGACATTTAACGTAATAGCCCAGCGCCAAAGTCTGATATATGCGACAGATAGTGACGTACCCAATACTATAATATATGTACAAAATACTACAGTATTTACTTCAAATCGTAAATATTTTCAATTAATATGATACATAAGCATAACCTTATTACGAGATTATTTTAAGATGGTCAATATTTCATGTGAAATCGTACAAAACCAGCTCACTTTTTATATTATATTACACTTATCGACAGTTGTATTTCCCAACACTATCGTAATGAATCTTTTCATTATCACCGTACGCCAAAGTCTGATATATAAGACAGGATGTGACGTCAGAGACGATGGATGTTTGTAGAAAAATTAATTTAGTGATGTGAATTGAAGGTATTCTGAATATGTTTTTAAAATGTGACACATTCGTTGCAATTAATATTTTGTGTCAGTTGTGTTATTCGTATCGTAACTGCAATATAATTATGTAATAATGTTGTCTAATGAAACAACAATCCCATAGTTGTTGCTGTGTAAAAAGAATTTTCATGAAACATAATATTATTAATTACCTTTAAAATAAAAAAAAATAAAAAATCGTTAATTTCGGACAATAAAATGGGCGATTTTGCCCGTTTTGTCAGACTTTTTTATAAAGTTTACTTTGACATGACTGTTTTTTTTTTTTTTTTTGGACTTTTTCCAATGACCGTTTTTGATAAAACGAAACGTTTTGTTTATGTCAGATGTCATTTTTAATTTCCGAAAAAAAACTTATTGGCGGAATTGCTAATAAAAAACACAAAGCAAGCTATTAATTATGTATTTTTTTTTTTTTTTTTTGGACTTTTTCCAATGACTGTTTTTGATAAAACGAAACGTTTTGTTTGTCAGATGTCATTTTTAATTTCCGAAAAAAAAACTTATTGGCGGAATTGCTAATAAAAAACACAAAGCAAGCTATTAATTATGTAATTTTTTTTTTTTTTATTTTTTATTTTTTTTTTTTTTTTTTTTTGGACTTTTTCCAATGACTGTTTTTGATAAAACGAAACGTTTTGTTTATGTCAGATGTCATTTTCATTTCCGAAAAAAATACTTATTAATTATGAAGAAGAAGAAGAATAAGTAAATATTATAGCTCCTAGTTAAAAAAACCAGAGTATTATATTATCTGTGCCAGAGGTAAAAATAGATCATAGACAAATACTAGACTTATACATACTTCGTTCAACGCCATCTAGTAAAGCTTTTGGAAACTTTTTTTTTTAAATGGCCTGTCAGAAAATCTCCCATTGGTATCCATATTTTGTTAATAATAATTACGTTAAGTAAAAATGTCAGTTATAAGCTAAGTTAGTAGTTTTTAATAAATAATTGATTAACATTGTCATTTAAATTTAAATTCACTTGCACCCGTGTCCCGTCCCATTCAACTGTGTCCAGAGATATTTATTATTATTATTTCTTATTATTTTTTATTATTTATTGTGAAATTTTGCCGCCCCCTAAAAAGTGCCGCCCGGGGTGGACTGCCCTCCCCCCCTCCCGGCCATTGCTACACCACTGACAACCTGCCCTAACAACTTTTTATTTTGGAATGACTTAGATTTATTTAAAGGGTGCGGGCGAGGGGCGGTCCGAGAATGGGGTAGCAGTATAGCAATTACCGTTATTAATAACATTTATTTACAAACTTATCGATATTATGATACCCAAACCGGAAGTAGTCACATCACTAAAACTAGATAAAGCCTGTATGCCTTCTGCTGCGCTTCATCTGGTACGCCAAAGTCTTATATATCAGACAAATAGTGATGCGAAAGGGAATTCCTCTAAGATATATTTTTGCGCTTTAAATAAAAAAATATCCTCCTGAATTATTTCAAAATTGTTTTATTCTTTCTATATTTGAACAATAGGGTGATTTTAATTCAAACATTAGTTTAAAATCATTACAATATTAACATTTTTAATCAACCTCGATAACATAGTGTCTCCGCACTACTATAAATGCGTCTCAAAACGGTCGTGGCGTGTGGGGCGCCATTTTTTGGAAAAAAGCGTGGCGTGGAAAAGGTTAAAGATATTTGGCAGTAAATTCATAACGCTAGCACTAGATCAAAACCTTGATTCAGGTAATAATAATTAAATAGTTCCGATATTGTCTTCATTAACAAATTTATTTGTACACAGGTCAGGTGCCTCGCTAGTTCATATTAAACATCTGTTTAGTGTAGAAAGCAATTCTTAGAAGTCTTAATAAGACGCTTTTACTCATCTTACACCTACTTATCATAATATTACTTAGTTGATTACAGAAAATGCTACGGTATAAACAAGTTGCGGTAGTAATGTTAGATACAAATACATTTTCGTGGCGTCACCAGAAACACTTTCGTAAACATCCATAAGAATATTTTACGACGAGGATATTTTGCTGATATGAAATATTGGTGTTGATAAATATACGGCATAAAGTACATTTAAATGTCTCGACTTCTTGGGGTATTCGCATTATGTACTTTGCGCGAAACACATCACAGAAATATGTTACATTACACCTATTTTAAAAAGTATGTATATAAAAAACATGTTATGTTCCATGTCTTACCGTGTGAACGACGCTGAGTAACAAAACTGATATATTATTGTTTAAATGGGATCTCTTATAAAGAAAACTTTTATAATAAAGCCTTCTTATTACATCAGTTACTTCTTATTACATCAGTTACCTATCTGACAGTGAAAGTCCCGTACCAAACCTATCAGGTAATTTCGAAGTTTAGTCTACGCAAGTTCAGTGTTCACAGAAAATTCTTATTTTGTTTTGTGCATAAGATTTTTCCTACCTTCGCTTAAGTTTTATGTAATTTTTACAAGTTTGCATTTAAGCACTTCATACGTACAGAGCTACAGACATTTCATCACCTCAACTTTACTAACTAACGTAAGTTAGTAAAAAGTGGTTGCCTAAACAGTGTTACCGTGCGGAAATATACTACCTAGTACCTGTACTTTACGTTATGTTTTTCACGTTTACACAGCCGCAAATTCTTAGACCGTCTGACGCTACAAGATCTTCCACATCGTAGACGATGAGTATGCATATTTAACGATTAAGTATCACAACAAAGTACATACTAAGTCACGAAAATTCATCTCCAAACATCGCATAAGCTAAGTAAAAAGTAACGTTTTAGATATTCAAGAAGTCTTCTAATTCATCTCTTATTAAATACACTTATAACAAAAAGATATAGTGTTTAAAATAATACATGCATCATACATAAAACAGATGACGTAAACACACAAAGTATAAAATTGAAAACTTAGCAAAGTTCATTGACTCACCAAATCCAGACTTAAGTAGCAGCGTCGCCCAAATCCAACTCCCGCCAAATTGAAACGATCACCGAATACACAGAACGCATTTCAGGGATAACGTGGTGGTCTGCGATCGATATACAAGCTCTCTGCAAAGCCGAGCGGGCGCTACGCGTGGTACGCTGTGCATCCAACGCTTCTACCGCACATATTATTCTCAAGTTATAATTTTACACGCACGTCCACTCATGAGAAAAGCAACTTGAGACGACCGCAGCGTTCGAAACCTTAATACTTCCCTTCGCTGACGATATTAGGTGACAGAACCAACGATGGAGTCAACCGAATACCTTCCAACGGATAATTTGCACAATTTTGCAACTTACAATTATTACAGCAGACTTGCCGCGGCTAATAACTTTACTAACACACCGTCGCGAGAACTTTTTAAAAGTAACAGAACAGAGGAACGAACTTTGCAACGCGTCAAGCGAATACCAAAATAATACGAACAATATGGGGACAGGAACCGGAGTCGCGTAATAATAAGAGTACACGCGTGGGGATGGTACGGAGGGTGCATTGTGCACCGGCGAATTTCGGAAGGGCCCGGACCGAAGGCCCTTGTTTGCTCCCCCTGCACTTGCGCAAGATGCGAACCAGTTTTGATTTTTGTGAATCAACCGTGGAGTTAGTCCGTTCACAAGGGGTCTTTCATCTCACCGGGCCTTTGCCCGTTAGACATACCGGGGGCTATTGTCAACGAGCTGCCGACGATACACAAAAAAATAATAAGCCGAGAACTCGAAAATTAATTAAGATTTTACTTACCGATAAGATGATTTAAAATTTTGTCGTTGAAAATTAGCAATTTAACTTTCTTAATGTCCTTAGAGAGGGATCCAATAGCCCAATTTGTATAATATTATGTAATCGAAAACCGTCCCTTTCACGTAGGTAATTATCGTAAGTAACTAATATTTTATTAAAATTTTGATTAGTGGATACCATAACTAAAATTTTAATAACCAATGTGAGAAACTTCTCTTCTCTGAAATAACTATAATTTGTAAATTAAAGACAGACTGCAATGAGTAATTAAGAAAAAAATATTTTTTTCCCGTAACAACTTTATAACTTAAACTGTTTATAAGACATTTAGCCGGTGGCAGATGCCGATATCCTCAATGCAGATTGTCGTCTCATAGATACAAAGTTTGTAACGTCTCGACTCAGACTCCCCTGTAATTCATACAAAAGTTTTGGCTTCTGCCTTCAACCTTTTCCCAACTAGTATTAAATGGAAATATTTTTCAAAATAATTTTCAAAGCATACTGGCGATATTAATGCAAATATACAAATTGATTTTTTTCTAATATATTTGTATATTAACAAGTGTCTTTCGAGGATAATCTTATATTTTTAGGTGTCGAGATAATAAGCTTGTTTTGATGAATAGTTAGAACCGTAGAGTAGAATCTAAAAAGCAAAAAAAAACTTTCGTTATTTGTGGGACTAATTTAATTGATTCATGTCTATTTCACAACAGTTGATTATAATTATTCGACCCGCCCCCGAACAATAAAAACACTTTTCTCGTTAAATAATTATGTATTTTCTCTAATTTTAATAAATTATATCTTATTATTCAATAAAATTATAAAAACTTCAAATTAAATACTTTCCAATTATTTCCTTTACCAATGCCGCGTTTGCTTTATTATAGTGGTTTCAACGAATTAACTATGAATGCGTTAAATTCATAAGATGCAGATTTTTTCGTGTATTTACACGAATGTCGACTATGTACTCGTACATAGTCGACATTTCTACATTATAAAAAAGGACCTTAAATATTTTATAATGTAACTAAAGCACTTAATTTTATAGTAACGTTATTTATAAGAAAAATGTATAAATGTGCATTAAAACACAATTTATATTTTTATATACCTACTGCGTGATTTTAAGTCGTCGTTTTCCCGCAGCAGAACGCTTCACCTTGTACTATAAATTTATGCAGTACATATTTATTTTTTTAATATTTTTTTATTCCTTTTTCGATTTTTTTAAAAAGTTTGATGGGAAAATGGAAACCAAATTAGTAAATAGTAATTTATAATTTTTTTGATAAACGCGAAGGGCAATGACCCCGGCCGGTCACCGCCCGCGCGACGCAGCTAGTAGGTACTTGGTTCGAGTTTCGTCTATCATAATCGTAAAACTTTTGATTTGACTGAAAATAAACTTTATTAATCTAGAATCGTTACTGCTGGAAAACAACGAGTAAAATTCCACTCAGTAGGTATATTATAATAACAACAATTATCCATTGACTTTTACCACGTGACATACACGCAACGGGCCTGATTTTTGTGGCGTGTAGTGTAATGGATTGTACTTCAATTGACGATAAGCGTCGAGGATTCGATTCCCGTACTGCCCTTAAAGATCTGTTGATGAAACAGGCATATCTCAGTATTGCAGCATGACAAAATTTTGTCTCCTAATTATTTTATGCTTCAGATACGATACGTCTTCTTATCGGTAGAATTAATAAACCCATTACTTACGAACTTAACGTGAAAATATAATAACAAAACATATTTTTTATATTGCCTTTATTCGTATTAAAAGGTTTTCATCTTTTTTTTAGATGCATAACAGTTACGAGTGAGACGTAGAATATTTTACCTAGCGATTTGAACTTATTCAATAGTTACAATAATTTTATGCTATATCAGTTGGCACGCAGCCCACCTGATTGCGACTATCCCATTGACAGCAAATAAAAAAACAAGTGTTTTATCTACTCCTTGTTTGGTACCAAATCTATGTGGAATTAAAAGTTAAAAATAAGAGCATGTGTGATTCTGTAAATATTAAATAAAGCGTTACAAATATAAGAATTTGTACCTTCTTTGCACTCCGTTGATTTCTTTCTTCGTGTATTTTATCTCTAACCAAACTTATAACATGCTCTGAAGTTTGGTCAGCTTCTTTTTGGTTATCAATGTCTGAAAATTGCAAAAATAAAATAATAAATACCTTATAAAATAAGTAGGTTGCTGTTTATTGTAAAATAAATTAATTAATAGAGCCATATGAAAATTATGAGATTAATGATTATCCTATCGATTAATGTTCGATCGTAAGTATCGTGTTCCTTCTTTAACAAAAGAAAAAGAAAAAATGAAGATTAATCCACCGCTGCCTGGTTAAATTATAATTATAAAGTGTAGACACAAACAATGGAAGGGAAGTAATTCTATGAAATTGCAATTATCCTTTCTGAATGAAACAAAAAATATAGGTATTCTTTCTCGGCTTCGGGTTTGCTTGTCAGGCCGCAAAACGTTTTTCCTTTCTTTTACTGCCCAGATGTCCTTATTTATCTGCTTCTACTGATATTATAAATACGAAAATGGCCGTGACCTTTCTAGGTTCAGATGAGATTTGAACAAATATAATTATTTTGATCCCGGAAATCGTAATGGCCTCTCGGGATCGCGGTAAACACTTTCTGTGAAAGACCCAATTTCACGCGAGCAAAACCGCGTGATCAACTTAATACTTTAAAGGCCATAGTTCATTGGAATGGATGCACGTTTATTTATACGTCATTCTCTCAAAATATATAGACTAGTTTTGAATGAAATACACTATACATATCAATCTGGATTGTAACGTAATATTTGTTATAGAGTAAATTATGTATGATTTGTGTATGATGATGACTGAAGTATACGCAAACCAAATCACGGACAGAAAGAATTTGCCGCAGGGTCCGCATTAGCCTTCGTAAATGATTATGGACTTATAATAGAATGTCATAAAAAATTTAGTCGAATGTCAAGTTAAAAAATGATAACACGTACCTAAAACGCATAACAAATTAGGTAATGTCACATCAAAGAATGTGATAACAGGTTCGTCATACAGCTATAAAAAAGGGTAAGAAAACACTGTAATTAGTCGTTAAAGGCGCTGACCTTATTTTTTTATTTTATTTTACATACGAACAAGTTTTATCACTACCATTTTACCAACATACATTATTTATGCATAATATAACAGGACGGCACATAATACATAACCTACTTAAATTTATTATTTTTCCTTGCAATTAATGGTACAATTTTATTTATAAATCAAAAACATATTTTTACTGTTTTACGCCGTGGTTTTACGTATGTGAAAGTAAACATGCATTATAAAGACAACCTTTTACTAAAACTAGTTAAGTACTTAAATAAAATAAAATACTTGTACTCAAGTTAATTTATTTCATTAAAAAAGAAAACTGTTCAACTAACATTAGCTTTATTTACATACAAGCATCACTTCTCTTAAGAATGGATAGATGGCGTTAACACCACACATTCTCTTTGGTTTAGCGCTGCGCTAGCGTATCGATTTTACGCAGACCGCTCAGTATTTACAGGACGAAAAAATATTTTAGAGATTTAAGCTTCAATCTTAACTAAAAAAGGATTATTTGACTAAATATAACGAGAAACTGTCTCTAAAACGTCTTTTACGTACCAATATTGCATGAGCGTAAAGATAAGACCTTTTTTACACGATTAAAAAATATCGTAGTCGTAAGTCTGCGCGGTCATGGCAACACACAGATGTCTATGAATTTGACCCCGAAGCTCGTGTCCCGAGCAGAAGGAGAGTGTGGTGTAGGGCCAGGCCCTTCGTTTTTAATTTTCATCTCGTTGAATACTGTGTAAAATGGGCACTTAATAGGTAAATAAGTATTTTTAACAAGCTCGTTATCGTTCACGCTTAGCAATCGGTGAAATGAAGTTATTATCATCCTATATAAATACATCGCTAGCAGTTCGTGCGAGTTACTACAGCTAAGAATATCGTCAAATGTCGCGCACTGTTCATTTCGAATCTATTAAATTTAACCGGAGTGATATTTTTGAACAGATGTATGTGATTATTTTTCAAGACAAAATTAAGCGTGCCGTATCTTTATAGGCGTTGTAGTATTGAGTGAATTATAATGTCCTCGGGATTTTGGTGAATGTGTTGAGACAATGGTGTATCGATTATTTTGCGCTAACGAAATGTCATCCCGGTGCCGTAGTGTTAATATTAGAAGTCTATGTTTGTGACCACGATTACTATTGTCTAGGCATCTACGCGTTTTATATTGAGCATGCAGAACTTGAATTTAGAGTGAGTGACCAAAATAGTGCAGACGATTCCCATTCGGATAAATTTCGTCCGCTCCTTGACAATATCTATTTTCTGATCATTTCGTAGTGGAATAGATGTTGATAGCTTTGATGAAAAAGCATGACCTATTTATTAAATTCCCAACCATCTTAATATACCACACGAACAATATTATACCAATGGAAAATGCTATGCTTGGAACGCATATTAACACATTCTGATTCAATGAATGAGAATTTTTACGAATAAACCCAATAGTTATATAGCAACATTATAAATATAAAAACGAAAGAAAACTACTTATCAAGAAAAGGAAAAGTATTGTGTGTAATTTCAGTTTAGTAAAGATTAACATGTAAGGAAAAATAATGATTGCTTGCAGTAATTTATTTATTGAATATGTACATTCACTGCAATTAATGTTGCCATGTCATGCAAAACTTAAAAAAAAAATTATATCCCGAATTTTTTCGACAATTCACCTACAAGTTAAATATGAAAAAATATTAAAAGATGACGCTTATATATTTTTTTTAACCCAATAAAGTATGTTTTGTCGTCATCGTATGCATAACATCCGTCAGTTTATGTACATTAAATTAAACATTCTAATCATCTTGGTAAAATTACATACTATTTTCGGTTATTTCATATTTTTTATTATTGTTTCAGTTACCTGCAGAAAAAGAAAATTGTGCTCAAATTTACACGCAGTAAGTTTCTTATTTGAACTGTTGATCAGTTATTAGTATTTCGTTGTGAATATGGCGAATCCAAACCGTGAAAGTGTTAGTACCCGTTTTTCCGACAACTATGATTTGAAAGAAGAATTAGGAAAGGGAGCATTTTCAATTGTACGGCGCGCCGTACAAAAATCGACTGGATATGAATTTGCTGCCAAAATAATCAATACCAAAAAACTCTCTGCAAGAGATTTTCAAAAATTGGAAAGAGAAGCAAGAATTTGTCGAAAACTTCAGCACCCTAACATCGTACGATTACATGACTCTATTCAGGAAGAACATTTCCATTATCTTGTATTCGATTTGGTTACTGGTGGTGAACTATTCGAAGATATTGTAGCAAGAGAATTTTACTCGGAAGCGGATGCATCTCACTGTATACAACAAATTCTGGAATCCGTTCACCACTGCCATCACAACGGAGTTGTGCATAGAGATTTAAAACCTGAAAACCTTTTACTTGCTAGTAAAGCCAAAGGAGCAGCGGTGAAATTGGCCGACTTCGGTTTGGCTATTGAAGTACAAGGCGATCAACAAGCCTGGTTTGGCTTCGCTGGAACTCCAGGATATCTGTCACCCGAGGTTTTGAAAAAAGAGCCCTACGGTAAGCCAGTAGATATTTGGGCGTGCGGTGTAATTTTATATATTTTGTTGGTTGGATATCCTCCATTTTGGGATGAAGATCAGCACCGCTTGTACGGACAAATCAAGGCCGGCGCTTATGATTATCCATCTCCTGAATGGGACACTGTTACACCTGAAGCTAAAAGTCTCATTAATCAAATGCTAACAGTTAATCCGAGCAAGAGGATTACAGCGTCTGAAGCGCTGAAACACCCATGGATTTGCCACAGGGAACGTGTTGCATCTGTTATGCACAGGCAGGAGACTGTGGATTGCTTGAAGAAATTCAATGCCCGCCGCAAGCTGAAAGGCGCAATCCTAACTACTATGCTAGCGACCCGAAACTTTTCGGGAAAATCTATGGTGAACAAAAAAAGCGATGGATCGCAGGTTAAAGAATCAACCGATAGCAGTACCACCCTAGAGGACGACGATTTGGATAAAGAAAAGAAGGGTGTGGACAGAGCATGCACTGTAATTTCGAAAGAGCATGATGAAGAGGCATTAACAAAAGCTGATTCCTTCGGGAAGGCCCGTGGTGACAGCAATGCTTCATTGCGTCGAGCGGAAGTTATCAAGTTCACTGAGTTGCTCATAGATTCCATTAATAATGGCGACTATGAAACATATTCTAAACTGTGCGATCCCAATGTGACTGCGTTTGATCCTGATGCACTAGGAAACCTTGTGGAGGGTGTAGAATTCCACAAATTCTTCATCGATAACACCCCGACACATGTTAAAACGAATACAACCATTTTAAATCCTAGAGTGCATCTTCTTGGAGATGATGTAGCTGTAATAGCATACGTCTGCGTGACACAAAGTGTGGATGCTGAAGGACGACGGGCTACACACCAATCGCAAGAGACACGTATTTGGCATAAACGCCACAACAAGTGGACGGCGATACATTTCCATCGCTCCTAACTAGCCCCTCTCTCAAATCAGTCCCTGACGCCAAAGGATAATGGTCTCCCAAAGAAAAGTTTATGTAACGGTGATGTCAACGCAACAAACTTAACGATTCAAAGCATTGAATAAATTGGAGATCACTTAAAATGCATCCTAAGGCAATGGTCTAACTTATCAAATTCAGCTATTAAAAATTCACGAATTTTATTAGAAAAAATCTTTGTAATCCCAAGAAATTATGTTCACTAAATCTATAGAATCAAATGTTACCCAATACAAGACAATTAACTTCAAATTGAATTCCTAATCACAGATCGTAGCCTTGATTGAATACAAATTAAATTCAAAAATGTGGCTAAATGTGATACAATTAAAATATCCAATGCTTTGTGCTAGTTATAGTAGTGTCTACAACCTGATCTCGGCCACGATCGAAGATGTCAACGAATAACGAGGCAAGTTGTTGCTGATCAACAAACAAGAAATCTCAAACAATATCAGATCTGATACTAAGGAATCTACTTTGTAAGTAAAATCAGCAAAATTTTCAAGGTTTAGAATTATTAGCACATTTCTCAGTAAGTCTCTCTACATTTTTAACTATGAATGTTTTGTCGTGCTTAAAAATGGTGTTCTATTTGTTATCAAATACCTAGTTAGTAAGAATTAAGTAACTAATGAAAGATGCAGTTATTGGCACTATGAATCTAACGGTGAGTTAACTTTCTAGTAGTTTAAATTTAAACATTTTATCTACCTTTAGATTATTATTGAGTTAGATTTGTTTTTCAACTAGAATCTATGATACCTTAGCTAGTGCTGAATCATAACTTTATACATTTTAAGTGGATTATATCAATTTTGTCAATTTTAGATTTTAATGTTGTTACTATTATTGTGCTTTTCGCTTTCACAGGAGGGACACTAAGGGTATCTTTCAGTCACTAAAGAAATAAAGCGCATTAAGAAAATGATTTTATGTAATCTAAAATACGTAGAATCCCAAAAAAGATTATAATATAAAGAAATTCTTAGTTTTAGCTGCAACCTTTTGATTAAGTTTTGAATGTTTTATGTTGCATCATTTCTTTTGTACCTGATTATCATGATGAATAAAATGACGTTGGGATAGCTAATAAAGTTTAAGTGATAACTGTGCAAGAGAATGGTCTGCTTGATGGTACTTATACATAATAAAATGTATTCATTAAGAGGAGCTTTGTCAACCGTGATATTAATGTGTAATGTGGTGTGTTTTTTGCACAGTTTCACTTATGAAATGTGCTATATTGAACTATTGGATCTATAACTGTAAGTCTGCAGTGAATTCAGTATTTTCTAGAAATATAATTAGATATAAATAACATTTATCCATGTTTTTTACAATTTTGTAACATATTTTAGTATAGTTAGCAAAACTTACGTTATATCCAGGGAGTTGGAATTGTAATTAATAAATGCATTGCATAATTAGTAAAATATTAAAGGTGATAGTTTCACTGTATCCAGAGTACATAGTTGTGCCATTATCATTGAATTTAGTGCCAATAACTGTAAAATAAAATGTATTCTAGTCTTTATTGTTACGCATATTTAGTATTTAATCAACGTTTTTCAAATTAATTTTGAACATATACATGAATTAAATAGTGACTGTGTATATAGATATTTATTTGCACATTTCATGTTTAAAAGTGTCGTCTTCAAATTATAGCTATCATGAAATTATTTTTTTTTCTTAAAATATATGTACCTATATTTATTAACGTGCGTTATCTAGTTAATTTATTTACTACTTATATCATGTTTTGTTACTGGATCTTCATTGATGTTATATTGTATAATAAGGCCGCATTCAGATAAAAGAACAACGAGTATGGATCCCTCATAGCTTACCTGCACAAGGTACGCGAAATTGACGGTATATGTATGCAGATTCCGTAATCTGCATACGACCATGGGCCATATTAGAGGCATTAGAGCCGACAGATTTCTGGCCGGCTTTGGAAGACATCGAGAGATTGGATTTAGCGTTCATATTTTATACTGAATGTGGCTGAATAAATAAATGTAAAACATAGTACCTACGTTAAGTTGTTTGCTACACTTCGGAAATAGGCGAAAGCGCTGTGAATAAAATTACCACTGGCCAATAACATTTACCTCAGAAATATTATGGTCATTATTTTAGAAGAAAGTATTACAATTAATGCTGTAAAAACCGATCTAGAAATATATGGGTAAAGAATTAAAGAAAAGATGTTAAGTAGGTGTTCAAAATAAAAGTTACATTTATAGGTCGCCTATAGTTACAAATGCTGTTATGTAAGATTTATTAGTTAGGAAATCGTTTCGAATAATCCTAACGCACCATGACCAATACCTACCACTGAATGTAGGTACCTATACATGCTTACACTATTATAGGCCCTTGATTTTCCAACATTAAATACATACCTACTCACCTATGTTTCTAGATTGGCAATACAGAGCACTTGCATAATACCTACAATTTATGTAATGTAAAAATGGAGAAAGTATAATAAGCTCATTAGTTCCTAGATTTCAATCTGTTGCCATGACAAATTAATGAGTAAATCAACCTTTGCACAGGTACTTACTCCTTGAATCTCAGAATTTCATTAGTCTCAAATCTTCTGAGCCTAACTGAATGGTGAAATTCATAGTTTGGTTTAATGAACAAATGGTAATCCACAATACTTCAACACTATTTGAAATATTAACATTTTAAAACAGTTTTTATTAAATTACTAGTTATGTAAATTTTTATCCCTAGTAAAAAATCTTGTTGAAAATATATATTATATTTAATATAACAAACCCCTATTTCTATGACAAACCAATACAACACTGTTGAATGTCACCAATAAAAAGAGTACTCCCGAGATGCACAAATGTATCATGTAACTTCCAGAACTAGTAAAGTTCTCAAAAAGTGTTTTAGTAAATTGTGTATTGTCTTCCCTCTACAGTGTTCCAGTTAACATCCATTCGTGGAAAGGAATACTTACCTACCAGCTTCAATATTACCTAACTACTTTGAAATTCTAATAGCTCTCCGCAAATTGTTAATAGTGCACTTTACCTGTTTGCATGCATTTATCTCACTGGCTTTTACATATAGGGGAGCTTTTTAAATAATATTCCAACTTTTTCTATTGGCCGCTTTTTTATTACTAACTTTACAAGTATTATACTATGCTATAAAAATTAAGTATTTTATTTTAAACTAAAAATTATTGTACTTACAATTATATTCCGAGTTACCATTTGAATACATATGGGTATGTACTTAGATATTTGTGCAATTGATCTGTATCACAATGCTGCTCAAGATAAAGCCCTAGTGTGATGCAAATGGTTTCATCGTTAAGTAAATTAAAATGTGAGTGCAGTGCAATATGGCAACAAATAATTCAAAAATATTTAAATGTATAAATACTTATTAGATACATATAATTTATATTATTGTTTTTAAATATTTCTCATGTAGAATCTTGCTGGTAAATTCTTCATATTGTCAAATTTTGACCATTCAGCTAGAAAATTGAGTTGGTTTAAATATTTTACTTAAAAAAAACCATAATTATAATAAGTTGCAATGGTTATTGTTTGTAAGTATATCAACAGCATTATATTGAGGTCATTATTAGGCTACTTATATTGAGAGAATGCAATGTCTTTAGTCAAAATTGTAATCAATATTGCACCCTTGCTTGAGTATGTGATTGAGATTATTTTGTATGTTTTATAGATTCAAAGGTTGATACTTTGATGCACCACAAATTTCATTTAGTATTTGCTCTTTATTACCACATAAAGGCTAAGTTTGTTGTAGAATTATTTCCAAATGTGAAAGTGTAGGTGTATTAAAGAATTGTCGGTAAATATATTTGTATTCAACATAATTTCTTGAACCTCTGCATTGCCGATTATCATGTAACATTCTCTAAAATAAAGTTCTTTTGATCTATGAAAATATTTTATTTTAATTTCTTTAATCAACAATTAGTTTTACTAACTACATAAAAACTACATAATATCTACAATATAAACTACTTTTATACTATACACTAGTTACATACATATTTCACTATGATAATAAATTATTGTCTTAAAATCTGATATTTTTATGTCATACCTCATGAAACATTCATAAATTTGATTTTCTTATAAACTCCTTTACAACCATCAAGAGTTACATTAAAATTACTCAAAATATTGTCCAAATCCATAGCATTGACTCTTCTTCCCTTTAATTCATCTTCGATGCACATTTTCAAAACTTCTTGAGTCAAAGGTTTAAATCTTATAAATGATTTATAGGCATCAATCTCTTTGAATTCTTGTGTTAATTCTGTGTAAAATGTGTCATCACATTTCTTTACAAAGTCTTGTCCAATGACATCACAATTGAAGATCAATATTACTGTTATTTTTTTATTTAAATCCTCACTCTTTGTTAATAATTCTGCAATTTGTTTCTTGACATCAAAGTCAGTTTGTTTTAGGTCATCCACAACTACAATTGAAGACTTACATATATTCAAGCCCAGCATTGAATCAGTTGAGAAAGTATTTACAAAACTAGGCATAGTATAGTGGTAAACATTTGTGCAGTTCCACATATTTTCTAGTGCCAAAGAAACAGTAAATGTTTTACCTACTCCTGTTCCACCATATAAAAATAAAACACTGCTTTTTACATCCTCATTCAAAGTTTGTATTATTCCATTTATGACCTCTGGTTGTCCATATAATCTGTTTTCAAGTTTAGCTCTTAACTCTTCTAAATCTATGTTATCAATGCATTTCAAACCAAACATACAATATAAAATCGCAGATATAACCAATACTATAAAACCAAGACAAAATAATGTTGTGTTGTTATTTTTAGCTTTGGTTTTATCCCTTACTATGTGGTATTTTTTGATATTCCATATTTCCGGCTCATTTTCACGTTCCACATGACCAGAATCATTAAGAGATTGCTTGGAATATTGTTCAGTTTGTGAGCGAGAGTTATTCGGAGAACCCATGCTCAGACTTAGGTCAACATCCATCGGCTCAAAGCTTAAATCCGCAGATTCCATTTTGCTTCTATTATTTTGAAAATGTCGTTGGTCCGAGGAACTTATACAACATAATATCTCGCTGGCAGTTTACTTAGCTTGATAAATTAAATGTTTTTTGGTATTCATTTAATCCGCTTTCGTTATTTGATGGCACAAAAAGTAAATACAATATTAAATATTTCACTGTATTTCACATTCAAAAGTAACCACAAAGTAACCAAATAAATTTCAAACAAACGTCAGTATTTGTCAAAATGACATTTAAAGTTTTAAAGAATTTAGCTACGATTCACCCAAGGAATTTTTAGTATAATTGGAAGCCACACGCTGAACTACAATTATTCGTGATTTTTGTATTACTTTTTCATCTGTGGTTAAAAAAGTCAGCGAGTGAGTGTAGTGATGGGCCAACTCGGAATAAACAGAACTCGAGTTAACTCGAGTTAAAATTCACGTAACTCGAGTTGTGTAACTCGAGTTAACTAGATGGAAGAGTTATTGTTTATTTAAAACTAGCCTTCCGCCCGCGGTTTCACCCGCGCGTAATCCCTTTTTTCAAATATCCCCCCTACATTTCCGGGATCAAAAGTACTCTTTGTTTACCGGGGATAGTGTAGCTTTCCAACAGTGAAAGAATAATAAATTCAAATCGGTTCAGTAGTTTAAAAATTGCTATTCCCGCGAGAATGAGACGTTTCCCGTAGGAATTTTATAGCCTTTGCCTTTGTCCTAATCCGGGTTATAAATTATACGTGTGCCAAATTTCATGTAAATCCGTTCAGCCGTGCGTGATTGAGTAACAATATCCAAACGTCCAAACATCCAGACTTTCACATTTATAATATTAAGTAGGATAGTAGGATTTTACCAATTTATTCCCTCACCTTCGCATTAATAGTAAAAAAAGGAATTTATAACACGAAAAACTACAACATTAACCGGCACTTTAAAGAGCGCTCTACCTACACTTAGCCCGCGGATCGCGCGCGATGGCTGCGAAAGGGCGCGAAGCTAAGTGTGGAGCCGTTTCGCATAAAATAGGAGACTATTTTATGCGAAACGGCTCCACACTTAAGGTAACCTCAGATCTACATAAATGTGACACTTGTTTGTTAAGGCCGCTCTACACTTAGCCCGCGGATAGCGCGGGATGGCTGCGAAAGGGCGCGAACGCTAAGTGTGGGCCGTTTCGCATAAAATAGGAGACGGCTCCACACTTAGCGTTCGCGCCCTTTCGCAGCCATCGCGCGCGATTCGCGGGCTAAGTGTAGAGCGGGCTTTATGAATGAACAGTCTCAAATGATCGGCAAACTTCGCTCCATCTGTTCTGTGCTTCGCTCCATGTCGGTTTTCAAACTCGACTCGAGTCAGAGAGAATTCAACTCGAGTTGGCTCGAGTTAAGCCCAACTCGAGTTAGTGAGTCGAGTTGACCAGTCCATCACTAAGTGAGTGAGTCGAGTGAGTGACAGGCTGTGACAGGCAGCCTTTGGATTGGGGGGGGAGATAATGATTGACTTGCTTGACGGATGCATTGAAATTTTGAAAAACCAAATAACGTTTTCGCAATGAGTGATAAAAATGAAAGCCCTGAAAAATATAAATCGACTCCTCCCACAAATAAAAAAGTGCGTAATCCTTTCGATAAACCGTTGATCGACAGGCTACATAAACCAATATGCAGGTGAGTTTATTTATGTGCATTTTTTATTTACAAAATTAAACCAACTTGTACTACCATAGTATGACGGTCTTATGTTTGTAGCCCGGGCATGTGCAAGATATATAAGAGGCAAAACAATGGCTCCTTTCGCTGGGACATTGATCAAGCTTGTGCGTTAGTACCTGCTGATATTGTGGCGTGCAACAGCCAGTTCGAGCCTTCACCAGACCCAGCCCTGGAGAGGATTGCTGAGGAAGCTACTGAGAAGTAAGTACCCATTTCTATGATGTTGTTGTGTCAAAAATGGCTCATGTGGATTAAGCTATCTATGAGATATATTGCTTTTTCAAAAATAAAGAAATATTGGATAACATTTTGATCTAAACCCTACATATTGTACTTACCTTCTTTGAGATCATTGTATAAGTATCAGTGAAAGTACAAAATTGTATACACATACATAAAAACAAAAACATTTATTTTACAAAGTTTTTACCCTGTCCTGTATTAGTGAGCCTGTGAATATATTCTGTGATGCAGTTGATGCTGTTAAGGAAGAGACTTACAAGAGTGTTGATTGATGGAGTAGTCCCTTAATTCATTCATGTTAATAGTATTCAGTTATTGACAATTTTCCCAGAGGAATGATCTAAAATTAAACTTCTAGTATGTCTTTATATTGTTATTGTTTCATACTGAGAGATAGCTTTTTGATATAATAAAAAAAATCACTAACTAAATCTCAAAGAAAAATCCTATGTATGTCTTCTATGCTAAAAAAACATTGTACTTACATATTAAAAAAGAACTGGCAATATGGACAGTTTAATTAGTTAGGTACACTAATTATAAGTATTTATATTGATATTACCACATTAACCACTCAATCCCGAACCGGCACTCGGGTGCCGCGTAACAATAGATTTTCTATTGTGTCTGGTAATCCGGGGCTCGAAAGATTAATTATACTAGTATAGGCTTGCCATGCTAATTGAATAGCATCAGTAGCAGTAGCTTCTGTGGAATAGAACTTAAAACTCTCATACTCAGAACTATAGAATATATTATAGATATTTTGGAATGGTTAAAAATACTTTTTGTTACTTTTTACATAATTTTACCCTTTTTAACTTTATTTCATATGATATAACTTCCCCCCGAGGCTTTGTCTGACTTACATGGTCGTTTTTGCTTTATAGAGAATCAAACTTCCATCCACCCAACCATCTATCATCCATCTATACTTTGCTATTTTTCATATTGAGTTGGAAGGAGTTAGGTTAATATCCATGTTTGTTGAGTTTTTTAAAGATCTATAAATTGTTTATTGTTACAGATTCTTTTCTCAAGAAATGGTCATGCCAAGTCCACTTGAGTCTTCCAAAATTGTGAAGCCTTTGCTACTTCACACTTCTAGTGATACTAGCATTAAGTTTACAAGTTTTGCAGAGGAAAAGACTGTTATTTTAAGAGATGGTAAGTACTGTTCTTACCAGGTATACATACATACATTATTTAAAAATGCTTAATTCTAGCTGGTGCGACATAATCTCTTCCATGTAATATCAAAACATAAATTTTTATAAGTACATGAGTTGGGTATTAGGGATAAATAAAACTTGTGAGCTTATCCCATGCTATGATTTTCATGTTAACATAATAAAATCAGAATGTTTAGGGTTACACATACAACATCTTTGAATTTATTTGGATTCCAAATTCGGATTGATTTGTCGCCGAGTTTAATACATGCATCAATATTTATTACATTTACAGTTTCTATTACAACAAGTATGTAAATATTATTTATTTATTGGATTGAAAACTTAGTTTCAGCACAAACTGTACTGACATTACCACCTGAGCTGCCACCAGAAATAGAAAAGATACTTCAACCATTCTGTACCTTTACACAGGTGAGTTCATTTATCATATTCCCCAAAATTATAACTTGGAGGGAGCAACTATGACATCTTTGCACTCAGACAACACTGCATGACTAAAATCTGTAACTCTGGACCTAATTCAGATTACGTCTGCATGAATTAAGGAATATGACAATTGAACTACATACTAAACTTTCTCCTTACAAATAATGTACATCATATTATAGCCATTGACAACAACAATCACATAGCAATCTTCTTTCATAAGTAATACAAAATGTTAGCACCTGCAGCCATACTCATTCCAATCAATCTGATTTAGTGCTGGAATACATTTGATTAATACAACATTCATATTCTATGAAGCTATTTGGAAATTTAAATTGAGCAATGTGACCATTTTGAGAGATTTTAATTAGATTTCCTTTAAAGTGGCTTCTAACTATTGTTTATGGAACTATGTATTTATAGTTGGTGAAATTGTAACAAGTTTGTGAATATGTAATAAGAGCAACTAAATGTTATCGTCATGACTGCTTGTTATGAAAATATAAAGCAAATCTAAAAAAAATAATTCCAGGATCAAGATATATCAGGTGATTACGAAATCACAGCTAATGGATCTCTTCGACGTAAATTATTTTTTGAAGAGCACAGTGATATGGAGAACTATGACTCTGAACAGACTGATGATGAGTGTCATCCTGAGCCAGAACCTCGCCCACCGTCAAGCTATGAAGCACATTCGCCTGTTGTGTTCAGTCCGGATTTGGTAAGATTCTTTTTTAACCGACTTCATAAAAGGAGGAGGTTCTATGTTCGACTGTATGTATTTTTTTTTTTTTTTTTTTTATGTATGTCCGTCGATTTCTCCGTCAATTGTGGACCGATTTAAATAATTCTTTTTTTATTTGAAAGTGCATAGTTCCGAGGTGGTCCCATTGTCACTATGTCAGGATCTGATGATGGGATCCCGGGAAAATCAAGGGCAAACCTCAAATTTTATAGGCGCACACTACGCGTTACTTGTTTTTTCTGAAGCCATTTAAGTTTTTGCGTCCTATAGACATCACTTTATGTTGATGAGCTGATGATGGAAGGTACAACTCCTTAACGGTTAGGAGTTAGGGGATAATTCTTTCAGTATTGTAAGAATATGTGGACCGTTATTTGTATTTCATGTACTTTTGCAGCTAAGCTGATGATGGAAGGTACAACTCCTTAACGGTTAGGAGTTAGGGGATAATTATCTCAGTGCTGTAGAAATATGTGGACCGTTAGTTGTATTTCATGTACTTTTGCAGCTAAGCTGATGATGGAAGGTACAACTCCTTAACGGTTAGGAGTTAGGGGATAATTATTTCAGTGTTGTAGGAATATGTGGACCGTTAGTTGTATTTCATGTACTTTTGGAGCTAAGCTGATGATGGAAGGTACAACTATGATGATGGAAGCTAAAGGGTACGACTTCTTAATTCTTATGTCCCTCTTGCGGGCTGCATCTTTAGTTGGTCTACTGAATGGTGCTGAACACTTAATGAATACCTAATATTGTCAAATAATACAATTCTACTATTTTACTCGTATTTTCGTTATCAATATTATGAGAGAGTTTTACTCACTCCTACGTATTATTCACACTAAAAATAGAAAAATAAACAAACTTTTTTAAAAAAAAATTAAACCGACTTCAAAAAAAAAAACAAAAAAAAAACTACCTAAAACACTGAAAAGCAAAAAATAATTTTAATAAGACATTCATCAAAATGCGCTTATTGTCTAAGCCTATTAATAACATTAAATTGTATTTACGTGCTAGGTAGGTACCTACTAATCTGTTTGAAGTCGGTGCCAAGCCAAAAGTAATGAAAAATGATACATACCTAATAATTTATGTATTATACAGGGTTACAAATAATCCGCGGACGTAGGTACGTAGTCTGGGTACCTACTATTTGGCTTGGCACCGACTTCAAACAGATTAGTAGGTACCTACCTAGCACGTAAATACAATTTAATGTTATTAATAGGCTTAGACAATAAGCGCATTTGATGAATGTCTTATTAAAATTATTTTTTGCTTTTCAGTGTTTTTAGGTAGTTTTTTTTTTGTTTTTTTTTTGAAGTCGGTTTAATTTTTTTAATAATACATATTATGCAGGTAAGGTTCTTAACTTCTTCTGTTTTTAGAGAAGTATCCTTGCAGTAATTGAGGCACCACACCAGCAGAGCCACGGAACGCGCACTACGCCGCATCGCTTTTGCTCCGTCCCTCTTAGTCGCAACGACGGTCTCCTGGAGTCCTGGGGTCAAATCTCGGGTTGAACCGGAAATTGGCGAATGGGGTTTTCAGTTCTGAAAATTCTTCGTCGCAATCTAGTTGAGGAAGTTGATGTTTCCTTGCCTCGGAAAATACAAAAGCTGTTGGGTCCCGCACCTGACCTCTTTTCGTTCGTGTAACACTGCTGTTCCACCTCGTTAGGGAATATGGAGTGGACCTGTACTTGTGCACTAACTTTTGCATTACAACTAACATTATCCTCGCGTATCTGGTTAATCATAAAAATTTGCCACTGTAGAAGGACGTTTTTATTATAATGTATGTATTTTCTAAGTCGAATGTATCATAATAGTAATACTTTTTAATAGCCCTACTTCCAGTATGGCTATATTAAACTTTGAAAGATTTAAAATTTTAAATATATTTTTTAATTTGTAGTGTCGTGATTTGGTTGCAAAAGGAATGAAAAGAACTTTTGGCACGCCACTGAAGAAAGAACCAGTGACAAACGGAAAATCCTGTTTCCGGAATAAGATACTAGAATCTGTGGAATTTGGCGAGCCGTGTTTTAGTCCGATACAGTTCCAGACTCCGAAACGAATTAACCTAGAATCTGGTACCTCATCTTCCCTGGCATCTGCGTCCATTTCGCCAGTAACTAAAGCTACATCCAGTGATGAAGAGGTATGTAATGTGATTGTTTAATGTTACCCATTTCGTCAATCTTGTTCCTTGTAAAATCTTGTTATTCCGGTCTTAATTCAGTCTCAAAGGCCTTGTATCGATCGACGCGTGTAATCAATAATTATGGTAGTTGTAGTTAGTGTAATTGAGTAGTTTATAAGCGCGCAAAAGTAAATTACTAATTAGTTACAAAGGGCTATGCAAAGGAGCGTCCCCACCCACCAACAGATTTCAAACTTATCTCTATGTATACCTCTTGCCATACTGTTTTTTTTTTTTGACGACATCCCCCGTAGGAATGGGGATTTCACGCAAATCGAATTTGAATGTTGTATTTTTCAAGTATTTTTTTGACACAGTTAATTGTGAAAATAATGTGCAGGCGATCAAGAGTAACCCCCCTGGCCTAAATAAAAGTGTTCAATAAAATATAATCTTAAAAAATATTTTACAGTCGAGTCTACTTGAAGCTAGACACTTACAGCGCAATTCTGATTTTTAGGCGTACGGCATAAGGACGGTTTTATTGTTTTTGAATACCCCGTCATTTTTTGGATTAAAAATGGTTATTAGTCTTTTTAAGGAATGTCATAATAATATTAAAACTAGTGCCAAGTCTGTTGGTGGGTGGGGACAGAGCCCATGCAACTTCTTGGCTTGTCCTTTATTATTAGTTATGTGAGATGTAACTACTTAGTAAAATGACTTTATATTATTCATCGGATAATAATTCTTGAGAAATGCTGTTACAACATACATTATAAATAATATATATGTGTTATCTGCATTGATTCTAATAATGTGTTTTCACTACAGTTTGACAAATATTTATTTTAAAAAGTACTAAACTTTCCATCAATAATTGTTATGTTACATACTTATTTATACATATTTAGTACAATCAAAAATTTTTGTTTTAGAAAAATAATTTCACGTCACCCGAATCTGAAGCGATGGCCACTTGTCTTGATTGTATAGTGTCTGATACGGAGAGTGAAAAGAAACGGCCGTGTTTTTGTAAGACACCTAATAAATCCGTTCTCAAAAGAAGCGCGTCACTAAAGGAATCATCGCCACAACGGTGCAGAAAGGACTCTTTTACATTTATTGAGAAAAGGAGTCTCAGTATGTCGAGCTTACATCGAAGTAAGTCTGTTCAAAAACTTGACTTCAGTATGGACATGAGTATAGATGGATCTTTTCATGACACCTGCCAAGGTAACTTCTTTCAATGTGTTTTATTTCATCAAACTATTTTACATGATTTTGTGAAACTAAACTTGTATAATATTTAATTTCAGTTTTAGCTGATTCTGAGCCAAACTCGCCACAAGGTAAACAAGTGTCTTGGTCAATAGTAGAAGAACCAAGCATTCTTCACAGGGCAGAGTCTACCAAGGAACGGATAGAAATACAGTCATCTACAAAAATACATAGCCTGAATATATTAGAAGAGACGCCGATTAAGGGAAAAGCAAGCAGAAATGTGCTTTCCCATGAAATTAGTAAAATTCGCGCACCAACTATCATAACGCCTGCACACATGTCCTTAGATAATAGTTTCGACAATCCACTCAATATGGAAGATAAGAAAATTGACTTTAATACTGTCGATCTCAAATTTTTGACTGAAAACATATCTAAATTTGATTATACTAGTAATAGTAATAATGCCGGTAAATCCAGCGATAGTTCTATTAGTTTTAAAAGAGTTGATAGTGGATTTAATGAAAATACTTTTTATGCAAACGCTTCTAGTTATTACGAGAGTGCCATAAAGCCTTCGGAACTGACTGTGACTGATACATCGAGGGCTAATAATAGTAAGACTGCATTAAAAGAAATATCAAATGTTAATTGGATGAGAGTAGACAGCGGGTTTAAGGATGAAAATTCCGCGGATGGCACGCAATTCTATCACGGTAATGATAGTTCTATAAAGAAAGTTACAAGTTTACGCTTCTCCGAAGCAAATTTAGATGATAAAGAGAATATTGCTACAGAAGATTTTGATAGATTCCTTGGACAGGTTTCAACTAAAAATGAAGCCATGTCTATGTCAGACATTTTCACTGACGAAATGACTTTTAATTGCAACTTTTCTTCCACGCCATCTAAGAATAAGTCGCGGAAAGTTCATTCTTAACTAATACAATACCTATATAAGTTAATTAGTATAAATTTTATATGCATTTATTAGACAAGTTTTGACATGATTCCATTATTGTGGATGATTTTATCTGATTATGTTAGTTATTATTTTGTTAATTGTGCTATGATATGACTTATTAATAAGTATTTTTGCATGGAATAATTATTTTTGTGAATTTTGAGAAATGTGTGTTTACTTGAGTCAAGTAAAGTTTTAATAAAATTTCAAGACTGAAATAAAAAGGAACCCTGTTTTGTATTACCACGTGATACATTAACCATTATTCTAAGTTTATTAACGTTGCTAGTATTTGTCAACAATAAAAAAGGGATACTTTTAAATCTAAAGAATTACTAACCTGTATTTATCATGGCATTAGTGAATTTTGCAAACGCGACTAGACTGTTAGATAAATTTTCCTGTTCGTATAATAATAATTTATCACTGGACAAAAAAAGAGGGAAAAAATATCGGGGGAACAAAGTTACTAACTGCTTAGTTTGGTGATGGTTGGGTGTTGGCTATATAAACA
Source organism: Mecyna flavalis (assembly GCA_949319885.1). NCBI lineage: Eukaryota > Metazoa > Arthropoda > Insecta > Lepidoptera > Crambidae > Mecyna > Mecyna flavalis. Next base: position 12,626,926 of record OX439430.1, read on the forward strand.
AATATTAAAGGGGGCGTGTATAACCACGCCCCCTTTAATATACGTGTATGTATAATTCTATGTATATTGAAACGTAATAGCCTTAAATATTAACTATTTTATTATCAGTTCTGATAAATCATTCAGATAAAGTGATGCTGTATTAATTTTTTTGTTGATAGAAGAGACATCATATTAGTTATCTAACAAGACAAATTATCAACTTAACTCACATTAGTGAAACTAGCCCTAGATCTATTTGATACTATACTCTTATCAATGCTTATCTCGTTTTAATAAAAGTAAAATGTATCTGTTTAGATAACAACTAGAAACGTGTTGTTCTGTGTCGTTGAAGGCATTGATATTTGCTGTATTTCGTTAATTGGAGGACTTTATCAATAACAGTCAAAGTCCGCTCGTTGTTTACTTCAATTTAAGATTTATTTGTATCTATGCTAATTTTAGAGATCCATCTGTCATGAGTATGAATCGAAGGCGGGCTATTAATATGGTTGATTGGGCCTCAGCTATATACTATCTGTGCCTGTACTAGATATGAAGACAATCGTCGCACACCTTTTACTACTACAATTTAATGTATATAAATATATAAGGAATAGGGTCGTATGGGGTTTAGGGGAATTCAATTTTACGACGTCCAAAAATTTATAAGTTTGATTTTAAAATAAGAAAAAGTAATTGCAGTAATGCGTAGGTAGGTTTGTATGTGGATAAGGGGATGCTTAAAACACCTACCAAAAGTTATCAAAATATGATCATATTTTGCCAGTCGGAGCGACGCGTCTAATTTAATAAATGTAATGCTTTGCGCATAAATCTGTTTGCTTACTCAATAGTTAATGACAAAACAAAAAACAAATATTGGTTGTTTTAAACCTGGTGTACCTAAAGTTGTCATATAGAAGTAAACAAGTACGTTCATAAACATGTTCTCTAAAAATATTTATGTGATGTAAGGTACAGCTTTCGTAAACACAGATCCCATCCAGGATATGAAAATATCCAAGTCAAATACTGTTTAAGTCTTAAATATTAGTATTATTTCTTCTCTAAAACTCCTTAATTATTAGTTATTCGTCTGTTAATTTCATGACGACATTCATCAACAAAAATTAAGTTCCGATCGAGAAGCCTGATCATTCATTTTGTAAACTTTGCAAGCCCTTGGAGTAGTTCAAAGGCTAATTAAATGTCTATCTAATTGCAGATATACACCCCTATACCGCCTACACACATCTACCACAGTCCAGACTGGTTCGTGCGTCAATCGTTTTTAACAAATAGCCGCTGGCGATAACGTTGTAACCCCTGTTATCAGTATATCCCGGAACGTCTGCGAACTATTCGATGAAGACCTGTTAGGTAACGTCGAGCTTTGTCAGAGGTTGTACTCGCTCGGTGCATTATATGGCCCTATATAACTATCGAGCCCAGTCTAAACATCTCACTTACACACTGTCAACTGGACAATTAGCACTGTTTACACTTCGGGTCAATCACTGATCATATTACATTACTGAAACAGATAAGGGACGTGTTCGCGCCCACTTTACGCTAATTGAGCGTAGTTTGCGTTTGTGATTTTGTGGAAAGTGATATAGAAATGTATAATAAGACGAGTGCGACGTTGATGCTGCAGACTATTATGGTGTTAATGGAAAAACAGAATGGCACGGACGTCACAAATTTCCCAGGTAGTTTTAACGGTAAGTTATTTTATTTAATTTTTAAAAGTCTAAGATATCCTTTAATATCCCATCTCTTTTTTATTTGATGCTATTAGCATATTTATCTTGTAAGATGTAGACGGTAAAATATATAGATTGTTATTTATGTGATTTAAGAAATCGGATTAGCCGAAAATCCGCCCCCTTTCTATTCTAATTCTTCTAATAATTGATTCAGGTCAAATACGTAATAAAATGCTACCTGCTAATAGTTTGTAAAATATCTGTCTTAGTCATAAGTTTATGACACATATTGACACGAAACTCGAATCAGCAGATAAAATATAATAATGCTGAATAGACTCCTGATTTTGCGTCATTATATGTACCTATGCGTAAATGTGTTTTTGAATGAGCCTTCCTTATGGACAAATCATAATGTATACAGAGCAAATTGTTATAACAATTAAACCTTTATTTAAAAAAGAGTTCTTTTTTATTTAAAAGATTTTCAATGCGCATAGATACGTTTTTTTTTTATCAGGACCCCTGGTCTTCCAAACGTAGGTGTTCGTATTGAAATAACCAAAGTTCATTTAGTTCATGCTCTAATTAATAACTCTACCTAATTCCGACCTCTGTTAATAACATATTGTTTATAATTGTGATAATTTTTATTTTATTTATATTTTAGATGATATGGAACTGGAGCGTTGCTACGGAAACTACGGATGCTTCTCGAAAGCCTACCCCTGGACTGAGAACCGGCCGGATAACTACTTTCCCATGACACCTGAATCAATGGTGATAAGGTGAGATTATCATAAGCAACTGGATAGGGATTGTCCTTCTGCTCGAAAAAGAATGTGGTGTGGGGTAGGGATGGCGATCTGAGATCGATTAATCGAAGAATCGATTTTTCGAGTCAAAAAGATCGATTTTATAAATCGATATGTAGTACTGAATCTGAATCGATTAATCACCCTTGAAAATCGACGTTCGATTTTTTTGATTTATTTTTGGTATTATTACCATACAATTATTTGCAATTAGTTGAATGGGACCCGTATTATTGACTGGACCCGTATAATAACCGGTTAAAGAGTCAATAACTCAAAAACTCCCTATAAAAAAAATTTACGTTTCTAATCTGACTTTTCGTATCAGTGTGACTGATATTGCGATTCATCGTTTTTATTTGATTTACTTATACTACGTTAGTACTATTATATTTTCTGTGCTTATACTAACTAATTTTTACTTACATTGTTAACGCAAACATAAAAAACAATATATTTTTTTTAAATAGTAAAAAAGATCGATTTTTTGGAAATCGATCTTTTAGAGCTCGATTTTTTTGTGAATCGTTTCATTGGGTTACGATTTGAATCGATCTGAAAATCGATCTTTTTAGGAAAGAATCGCCATCCCTAGTGTGGGGACAAGTTACCTACACCTCCTGTCATACCAACATTACCAACGCTAGTCTTTTGTCTATGACAGCTAAAAAAATAATGTTGGGTTAATCCCTCCCTTGCATTCATAACGGGTCACCATCTTTAGTTGGGGCCCCGTTCTGAATGAAAGGTATTCTAACCTACCTCTCTCAAAGATAAGTATGATTTGCTATGCTTAGGTAAAAAGGAGACTTTAATATACCATAGTTACCCATTATGACTACTATTTTGCGGTATAATAGAGTTATCGGTATTATTGGATTATCTTTCTTTTGAAATATTTTTCTTTTGTCATGAATGGTGGGTCACTTCTTACTAAAATTTTAAAAGATTTTAATATAATGTCAGGCCAACTGTAGTTTAATTTACATTGTTACATTACGAGACTTGAAGCTTTTGCGCGTAATGATCATGTACCTAAAGCCAATCTTGCAGAATTAATTGAAGACTTGTTATTAACGTTTATTGCGAAATCAAACAAAAGAGATATTTCTGGCTCATATCTGTTTATTTTATAATTTTGATTTTTGGGATTGGCTATCCAAACGGTTGAAGTATTTTTGTTGTTTTATATAAATTGAACGTGGAAAACCAGAGCGACTCGTTAGTATTTTAATCATTACATGTAGTTTAATCATATCGTTTAACTATAGAAACGTCAGTTTTAATATCGTTCCTTTAATTATGAAAATAGCCTTCTCGCAATTCATACTAATAACTATGACACTGAAGTCGAGCCTTGTCAATCAAGAAAACAGAAAATGGATTTTACTGTATTCGTATTAATTTTCATCATATACCTACTCGTAATCAGATCCTTTAGGTATGGACTGTGTGTTATCTATGCATAGGCAATAATAGGCATACTCTTAAATATATGAAGCGTCTGTTTTTATTGTCGGAATAACAAATATTTAATAACTGCGTATGAAGGTTGAAGGTATGAGGTAGGCGCCATGTGGCGAATTAAAGTCATCAACTTAGAAGATATTAAAAATCTTAAGCCCAAAAATTCGCCAAATTGTTAAGTCTTTATGACTTTGGTAGAGTGGAAAATGGCCCTACCTGATGCAGCCTGTATGCATCCAACACACTTTATCAGAAAGCATTGCTACATGTTTTGCCATATTTACTGAAGTCAACATGAGCTTTGAACCTTTTTACTCCAAGTTATTGACCTTATATAAATCATGTACCTAATGCTCGCAAGAATGTAACTTATGTGAGTAATTAAAGTTGTTTAGCCTAGAGTTGTTTAGAGTTACCCTAATCTTACTAGGAGGCTGAACCCGATAGCGGCTATCAAGAGTAACGCATGCTTTAATTACATACTTCTAAGATCCGCCTCGGTGCCAACAAACATTTTACCGATAGCCGGGTACAAGCTTCAAGATAAGAGTCGGGGGCTCGTCCGTGACATTAATAAATCAAGAGGAGACAAAACAATTGTTTGCGTAGTGTAATTGCATAGTGACGTTACTATCGGTAGCTAGATAGGTAAATAAAGTGCTTATTTTTTGATGCATGCTGCATTATCGGGTGGGCAAAAGTTATTTGGGTCCGTTGACCTTTATACGTATGTTATTTATTGTAAATTTTCTTCAGGCTGTCGACTTTGTAATACCAAAAAATCCTTATTTTATAATAGCTGGTAATCGAATAAGCGAGGTCTTATTTATTTTGATTATTATAGCTCTGCTTATGGTAAAATAGAAATGAGCTACCTAAAATCAGAAGAGCTTGCAGGACAGCATATTTAGCGGTCTTTTTGCCATGTAAACAAAAAAGAACTTACTATTAACAATTACTTAAATTAATTAATTATCGAGGTTTTTTACTTAAATTGGGTCACTGAGGACAAACTGTTGATTTATTGTTCCAGATATCCAACGTTTACGAGGCGAAATAGAAAAACACCAGTGTTCCTGACAGCGGATAATATCGAAAGGATCAAGAATGCGAATATTAATCCTGCAGGTCCTTTCTATTTGATATCGCACGGATTCTTGGAAGGGGGACATAAACCATGGGTGAGTTCATTATTTTTTATTAAAACAAAAAGTATAATTTAAAAAAAAGTAGTAACGGAAGGTATTTTTGTAAGATCAGCATAGTAATCAAAGATAATAGTAAGGTCAATCCCACATTTTATTTGTTTTAAACATCGGTAACTATATAGGTTACTGGAGTTTGGGATTCTATGCCAGTTTCTTTCATACTATCACGTGTGTTTTACTAATAATAATATGGGATAAGGCGTTATTTTCATGTCTGGGATAAAATAAGACGTTACACAAAAGTCAATAAACGCAGGCAAGTAGAGAGTCCTCTGTTTTTATTATAAAGAAAGTCAATTATAATTACTCATTTATTGTAGTTGCACAGCTGTCAAGCTGTCTCTTTTGTGAATGTTAAAAACATAAGGCAGCATTTTGGATATTTGACAGAAAAATTACGATAAAAACTTTCCTTTGAGTCTGCTACGTCGTAGTGCAATCGATATTAAATGTTTTGTTTACAAAATAACGGTTATTAAATTAATATGGATTGCACTACGGCGTAATACATAAAAATAATAAAGATTAAAATGTATCAAACTAAAACAAAAAGAGAAGCATCGTCAACATTGCACTATCTGATAAATAATAAGTGTTCGTAAATATAAGGCGGATAAATTGTTTAACATTTTGCTAATAAACAAATGCAAAAGAGGTTATCACTGTTGCATTTTCCTTATTCATACCTATTTATGTATCAAGATCTTTCCAAAGAAGTAGTCACGTAATCTTATATATTTTGTGATGATTCTAAATTTCTCCTTTTAAATATGTTGGTAAAAAAATGTTTTTATAACCTTCTTAATCAGGGTTCAATGGTGATTATACCTATTTTTATTAATAAATACATATGTTCAAGGATTGTTTATGACTTCACAATCAATTAGTCTACCTTGTCCAAAACAGAACTTGAAACTTCGGTCTAAAGTTTCAGGATGGTCATGTGGTACATAAATTATAATGTTCTTTATTGAATAAAAATGGTAGCATAGCATGTGTATTAAGTTTATCTCTTTATCTTTGTTGTGTGTCGCCTTTGATAAATTGTAATTAAACTAAATCAATATTTATTATTATCTATTTCTATTGTCTCAATTCAGTCATGATTTAATTTAAGACCAGTAAATATGTAAGTTCCATAAAAATCACGGAAATTCTTCGGCCGTGTCAGACTGCAGCAGTCTCACCGTGTGATGAGAGTGAGGGAATAGGGAGTGCACCCTTGCTTGCGCACTTATGTGTGCACTATAATATATCCCGCATATTTGGTTTGTTGATCGTAAAGTTTGGCCGCCATAGCCGAAAACTCGGCTAGGACATAAATACTTACTCTCTTTTTATAAATCAGTCCTCTTTGGACATAACATTTTATATTCCAAACTAAAATACCTTAAATCCTTTTTTCTCATTCCATAGTTTTTATCTTCTTACAGATTCAAGAGATGACCAACGCGTTACTGAATATCGAAGGCAACGATGCAGCGACGGTGATTGTCGTTGACTGGTTGGGAGGGTCTCAGCCCCCGTACGGTCAAGCTGTGGCCAATATCCGGCTAATAGGAGTCATGACTGCGCATTTGATTCACAACATCTATGTGAGCAATTATTTTACATAGAATCTTGAACATTTTGTCGATATTTTTCACAGCAATGGCAAGTCGAAAATTAAGTATAGGTTTGACTACCATGCGCCTCGATGGTCTAGTGGTTTAAGTACCGGACCAAGATCTCGGGGTCCTGGGTTCAATTCTCGGGTCGAGCTAACTTTGTGTCGGTTTTTTCCGACATAGCTCGGGTTTGTGATCACCAATCCGCATTTGGCAAGCGTGGTGATTAAGCCAATACCCATCATTGTAGTGATAACTTGATTTGATTTCAAGGATGGAGGCCTTTGCCCTGCAGTGGGACATTAATAGGCTGATACTACTACTACTTTACTACTACCATGAAATACATAGACAGATTTTATTTTTTTATTAATGTACAAACGTGATTGCATTGTGTGGGAGTAAAGCCTGGAAAGTCTAACATAGATAATAGAACCTCTCTGAACAATTTCGCCAACACCGTCAATCCTATCATTTAATATAAGGTTTCAGAAGTTAGTTTTTAAACAAACCATTATTTTTTGTTTTAGGAAGTGCTCGGACTATCGCATGTGGACAATTTCCATTTTATCGGGCATTCTTTGGGTGCGCATTTAGCTGGATATTGCGGTCATGCTGTGCAAAAGGTATGTTTAATTTACACTATGCATCTTTAAAAAAGTCTTTTGTAAGCTTATTATAAAAAGGTTTTCGCTAACTAAACGGGCTATATGCATTGTCTACGACACATTCACTCACAGCATTCAATCATTCACTCATGCGCGAGCGGCGCGCATTCAAGACTCACTCAAAGGACGGATCTGAGACCAGACGTGTGTGCTTTGTATCTACTTATTGAGTTACTTTCAATATACCAGTATAAAATTTAATACAGTCCACTATTTATTTAACATCTTTCAGAGGACCCTATCATAACCATGCATCTTTAAAATAAGTCTTTTGTAAGCTTATTATAAAAAGGTTTTCGCTCGATTCACCTGCTCAAAAGTAGCTGATGCCTGCTCGATAGTTTATTGGCTAAGCTTTCTAGATAATGTTATATATTTATGTAATACATTTTATTATGTTGGTAAAATAATAGATTGATGAATGTTTTTGATTTACAGAAATTCAACTTAAAGCTAGGAAGAATAACAGGATTGGACCCTGCGGCCCCTTACTTCAGCAAAACTGTAACCATAGTTCGCCTAGACCGCTCTGATGCTAAATACGTCGACATCATCCACTCCAATGCCATGCCTCTTTATATGTCAGGTAATTTGGAATTTTCACTTTGTGTTTTGCTTAAATAGTTGTTCTACGAAACCTTACTTAACTGCTTGCAAAAATTTGCCTACTGACTCAATCTGTGATATGTCGTTGCCATGTAGGATTGGTGTGCTTCCATTATGGCGCCGAGACTTATAATTTAAATGTTGCTTTTCTTCTCGTAAAAAAAGTTAACCATTGCGTCCGCCGCTTCTGGGCCTTTTGGATAAGATCAAAGTGTATTATTGTTATTTTATATGCTAAATTAGTTGATAGGCAGGCACAAGGCCTACCTAACGATGAGCGGCAGACGGAATCAGAACGATTCTATTACCAACCTTATCAGTCTTATCTCTATATAAGTTTCACTCCAACATTCGTAGGTCTCGGCATCTCCGAGTCGATCGGGCACGTAGACTTCTACCCTAACGGCGGGTCCGTGCAGCCCGGGTGTGGCGGCGCGGGCGTGGGCGGGGCCGACATCACGCCGTCCGTCATGCGCATGCTCGGCTGCCACCACGTGCGCAGTCACGAGTACTTCACCGAGTCCATTGCGCCTTCCTGCCCCTTCATCGCTGTGCAGTGCGACTCTTATGAGGTAAGGTTTGCATACATGAAGAGTTGACTTGATGACTTAGGTGACGGCTCTTTTAAATTAGACGTAACGGCTCTTTCAAATTAGACGTACCGCGAACGCTCGACAGCAAGACGTCAACCGTACTGTTGCCGCATTGCGTGTTTTGTATGAAAACTAATGACCGTCCGTACGCGGTGCGGCAAACGCGCGGCTACAATACCACAGCTGTCCGACACAAAACGTCTAATTTTAAAGAGCCCTAAGAGTTATTTATAACCTCAAACTTAGGATTTTTGTGATGTTTTTGCATTGTTTTAGTAACGGTTGTTCGAAAACGTCATTGTAATGACGTTATATTTCAGTAAATAGGTATGGTAGTTTGGAATTATCAGTAAACGTAGATAAATTGTTCTTATTCTAAAATATTATTAAACAAAATTAATCTAAATCAAAAATAGGAACGTTTTGTATATAATTCATAATTAATCTATATTAAGATTAATAAATAAAAGTAGCATTTTCATTATAATTATACTATTAGTGTACAGAAGTAAATTAATGTGAAACGTAAATAATTATCGTGTAATGTAATTTAAAAACATAATAATATAATTAAACATGCGTAGATCCCCATAAATAGAAAAATAATCATGGTATGTTTGTTTCAGTCGTTCTTAGCGGGCAACTGCACCACTTGCGACCAGAAGCATGCGTGTATCCCAATGGGCTATTACTCGCATAGCATGTACAAGAGACTCAAGAGTGAAGGGCTGGTTGATGGCAACACTAACATCGGTCTCTACTCCATGACTGGGAACAACAAGCCGTTTTGCAGTAAGTTATTTTTTATTTATTTAATGGCTTACATAAAATATATTTGAGGGCTAAATGGTTATGAAAGCCGATGTGAGTTTATTTTTCGATCAAGAGTGTAAAATTATAACATGTTAAAAATTAAAAACAATCAATCTTGTGCCTTTTTTTAAATTTTAAAAAATATGTTAATCGTAACAACCCTAAGGGCTAAAGGTCCCGATTAAATATGTAATAATAACTGGGAGATTTTCCGCATGCTAGACAATAGATACACAAAACACCCATACCCACGCATCTGTACTGTGCGGGGTCCAATTCGCCAACTAATCGTGTTAAATTCAAAATTGACTGATATAATTAAATGAGTAGTCTCGCTTCGAGAAATTTTTAAAGTTATATTTTTGTTGTCATATTTACAGGGGTCCACTATGAAGTCACACTGAAGGTGTCGAACACAACTGAGAGTCGGACCCACGGCCCGGAGTCGGGGAAAGTTTCCATCACGCTAGTCGACAGGAATAATAACAAGAGCGAACACAAATTCCTGGACGATGGACAGTAAGTAAAACCATTGTACATGAATCTTTCCGCCTAATACTCATAGAAAAGATAATTTCTGCTCTAAGATAAATTTGATTTTCGTGTACTAACTTAGAGTGTAGGAATTAGGTCCTAAGATCCTTTGTTTGATCCAGACAAGTACTATGGTCTGACACGTTTTCAGAGGACTCCTTTTCGTTTAATGTGTTTTGTCCACTTTTTGCAAAAGTTATGCAACAACTCGAACTTGAGAGGTTTATTATGAGTAGGCCAATAAAGCATTTTGACGGTTAAAGCATTATTGCTATAGCCGTAGTGTTTATTTGAGTAGGTTTCTGAGATATTGGAGCGGGAGCGGGTGTGGCTTTGTTACGTCAATTTGACAATTGACGTAACAATAACATACTTTTACGCAACTTTAAATAATAATATAAAGTTGCGTAAAAGTGTGTTGCGTAAAAGAGCTGTTACACGTGATAGAATGTATCACGTGTATGACAGCTCTTTTACGTCAGATATATCCCCTCCCATACCACTCTGTATCACTATATTTGATTAAAATGATTGTGTGGTGTAAATAAGTAACACGCCTTTATAAACATAATAGGTTGACCACAATTCCTTAGGTTATAATACCACATCCGGCTTATCTATTGTTTTGGACTCTTAAAAAATATTTATGCTTCATGTAATGGATAAATACAAATGATTGCTCCCGGAACTTCTTATCGCGTTTATTAAAGTCATAAGATTTGTTATGACAATATAAAGTCCATTTGATAAAACCCAAGCATTGCGAGTCGCTAATTCTAAGATTAATGCAGAAAAACACTTATGCTCTCATTTTGTTCTTTAAAAGTTATAAGTTAGGTAACTATAAATGTAATAAGTACAGGCCCTCGAAATGTGACATAAGGAAAATACTTTAGTCCAAATAAAAAACAGATTACCTATAATAACTCTTTGCAATACTTACCCATCGCTCTCACTTTTTAAATGTCAAAAGTGCCTCGTTCTTTGCTGTACTGTTTTAGTAAATAAAAAAAAACTTCATAAATATAATTCCAAATTAAAAATTGATCCTAAGAAATAATTCATATGTAGTTAATGTAAAATGTTTTTATCTTGCCTTGTAATTGAAATTTTCGGTACGTTACTAATTACATTCTCGCTTATCAAAAAATTTCAACATCGCAATATGTGGGTCACATTATAGGTTACATAAAATATTATGCAATGGATCAATTTAATTATAAAAATAATATTTTCTTTGCGTCATAATGCAAAAAAAAATATGTAAACAGTGATATGAGCTTCTATGCCTTCTATTTTACTTATCAAAGAGTGAAGTACAAACCAATATTTATTTATTGTTTATATCACAGTGTTTATTAAAAGACAATTTTTGAATTTTACGAATGGTCTGGCCTCGAACTTGTGACCCTTTCAGAATGGGAATCTGGGGAATTTCATATTATGTTTCCTATAGTTTCGTATTGCCAAATGGCGCAATAGCTAGTACTGTTGTCTGTTAAATTAATTCAATGAAAATAATATAGCATAACTAAGATAATGTTATCAATTTTACTCAATTGAGTTATTAATCATAATAAATATATAATTAAAATGTTTATGTATTCATTTTTTTGCAAATTACAAAAATCTTATAAAACGAAGCAAAGCCCCTAAAAAAAAACACATTCCACATTTACAATTTTCAGCTCAGTTTTCTATTCTAATTGCAACAGGTTAGGTCGTTGTGCCGCTTACTCTATTCTTCAATAATACGCGAATATTTTGTTACTACATTATTAATATGTAGATATTATTTCGTATGCTTAATTAAAATATCGCGATTTATTAATAAAATATCTTCTCTATATCACCGGGTTTGTTGTTACAGAAAATACTACAAACCCGGTGATATAGAGAAGAGAATGATCGCAGTGAAAGACAAAGGCTACCCGCCTCAGTTCGTGATTGTGGAGTGGAAGTACGAGACAAACCTCTTCAACCCCATGACGTGGAGGTTGCTAAAATCACCCAGCATCTACGTGGAGTATATGAAGCTATCCTCCATTGAATATAATACAGAGTAAGTCAACCCTTATTATTTATGCAGAGCAACAAATACATTACAAGCGTGGGGCTTAAGCTAAGCGTCCACAGGTGCGCATCGCACGCAGCGGACGCATCGGAAGGATCGCGTCAGACGGATAAGACTGCGTCCAGTGTTCGGTAGTGAGCGGATTGCCGACGCGAGTATCAGCAATCCACTGATCGTCGACTGATCGGCCATCCGTATGACGTCTTCGGTACGCATCGCATAGTAGGCATTGCCGAAGACGTCATACGGAATGCCGATCAGTGGACGCTGTTGTATGAGTTTTTATACAAGGTAAACTAAAATCCGTTGCGTGCGATGCGTCCGCTGCGTGCGATGCGGACCTGTGGACGCTTACCTTTAATCCCCTTGGATTATGTACACATGATTGTAATAAGAATTTGATTGCAATTATAGAGGCATTTGCTTTACAGTGCACATTATTGTAATACTTGTTTTAATTTTATGGATCCGGTCCCGAAATCAGTTGCCATAGACACAATTTTTATAGGTATCAATGAAGGCACCACAAATAAAATCTGTAATAGATAATAACATCTATAGACCAGCGAACCTATAGACCGACAAACTCATCTGTTCCGGTGGGCAAAATTGGAACTACGTGAAATGCAATGCAAAAATGATATTTAATGACAGTTCTAAATGGACAGTAGCGACGCCGCCACCGGAACAAATAAGTCTGTCGGTATAAAAAAATATAAATCGTAATGTGGCAACACTATTTGGTTTATTACAGCCAAGGTCTAGCCATAATAATATTTTAAAATGTGTTAACATTTGTTTTTTTTTTTTGTTTTGCAGCATTACTGTGTGCCCTAAGCTCAACAAACCAGTGGTCGCGAATCTACCGACAATAATGAAGACGAAATATTGTAGATTAAAAAAATAGATCTGGAACAAACTAGATAATTAATATTTTCGGACAATGCACTTAAACTATGCAACATGTAAATTACAAAAAGTATTGCACTAGTATTTATATTTTTAGGCTAATCTATAATGTTAGTTATAATGTGTATTAAGAGTAATATTATTTACATAGTTGTAATTGTACAATTTAATGTATGTTAAGATCTGTAACATATTATTTTCAAAATAAATAAAGGATTTAAGAGTATTGCAAGTTTATGTTTATTTAATCCCACCACCAATATCATTGCAACACCACTATTATCTGCCCTAGAGAAATGGTTTGATTACGGCCTTTGTGATTTTGTTGTAAGGATTTTTTCGAAGTCCGATTCGAGTCGATGTCACAATATAGCCACTGCGTCACATATGGACAATGTTCTTTTCTGAATGCCAACTGAAATAGCATAAAAATTGATCAAATTTAAGATTAATACCACCCCAACCCCAATGTCGCTGAAGTAGATTCGATTCAGGACAGGATATGCCCTGCTTGAACTGGCAAGGCTGGTTGGTATCTTCCTTATTTCCTTCAAAAAAGATAAAAAAAGGACTAATTTAATTTTTACAATATATTTCACATACATAACTTTTTGTTATTCCCAGAACGCAGCCCATACCAATTGTAAATATTTGTTTGAACGCACAGCCATATCTAGTGTTGTCATTACAAAAATCATTGAAGTTGGACATGTGGACAATACATAGATTTAGTATAACCACTCAAACGTCCGCGCGCGTTTCGCAAGGTTGTCAGGACAGTCCGCGAGTCACGTGATACGCGCAAAATAAAATCGATAGGAGACGTATGCTAAATAAATGCTTATTACTCAGTAAATAACTCAAATATCGCAAAATGAAAAATACTAATGAAAGGCTTATTAGTTGACGATTTTTAGGCAATAGTTATGTTTGATTTTAACATTATATTCTATTAATGATCTTACAGTGAACTTTAAGAAATGCTAATTTTGTCCTAGTTTTCAATTTAAATATTTTTTTTATTAGATATTTTTGACGTTTACAATATTAAAACAATTTTGGGTTTTAGGTAATTTAATGGCCTTTCATTTGGAACCAAAATCCCATTATAAATCATCTTAAAATATTACAAATAAAATAAAAACTAAAGCTACTTGATCTGTGAAATCGAAGTTCACGTATGGTAAATTGTCTAATCCAGAATGAAATATGGAATATTTCAAGAAAGTATGGTAATAACCAGGCTATAATATTAATAAGTTTTCATATTAAAACATTTAATTACGATATAATATAAGAACTTTTTTAGATCTTCCAATTATTCACTAATAAAAACACAGAGTCACCGACCTATTTTTAATCCAAATTTTTACTTAAAAACTGACTGGAATCGCACATAATGTTATAAAATATGAAAATATGTAAGATTATAAATATTTTGATATACAAAACAATAATATTTTATTACTTACGGCATGATTTCTCGAATAAAATAGCTGGAGTCACAGACTAGATAGAAGATAAATCAGACAACCGACTCACGTACTGTAAACATGGGCTTTACGGAAAAGGGGGCCAGTGATATATGACAGCTCTTTTTTTTTTAAATTGTGGTGGTGTCAAATGCAAAGGCATTCTATTCAAACAGCCACTTTATTTATTTTGGTGTATTATTTGCAGGATTACCCTATTTGAAATAAAAGGGAATTCATAATTTCATATACCCGATACATGAATTCCCTTTTATTTCAAATTTGAGCCAAAAAAGATCATTTTAAGAAGACTATTTAGGTAAAAAACAAAATAAAACAAGTTAATTACTTATTAATTGATTTATTTTTCAATTTCTTTTTGTAATAATTAATCCTTCTGTTGCATATTATTTGGTAATTTTCTCCTTTGTAAACACGTCAGTCCCTTTCAAAATGTTATTAATAGTATTCCTGTTGCATAAATCCATTTCTCACGAGTTTTATCATCAGTCGGAAATCTGGAAACAACAAATCGCTTGAAATTCCCTGAAATATGGGGTAATTTTGGGGAAATTTTTCCTTTCATTAGGCATCCGGAAATCGAATTATGAATCTACTAATTATTAATAAAATTTCAGTACATAGACATCTATGATAATTATTATGCTGGCTTCTGATGTAAATTTGTAATAATTAAGCAATTATTTTACCGGTTTGCATGTCAGACGTTTTAGAGGTTATATTCAGAAATAATTTTTAGATATTTCCCATTTATCAAGTTTTTGATGATATAACTAATGATTTAGCGCAGAAACTTGGTTCCTGTGAGATTTGAGAAAGAAATACGTGATCAAAATTTATAAAACAGTGTACTTACGTATGAAATGTAACACCCGCTTTTTCTCTTTGATTGTTGCTTTTGAAGCCAAATATTGAACACTCTACTATTTTGTATGCTAGACACAAACGTTCCACATTCGATTAAATCATATTAATTTAGGTAGTAATCCACAAAACCTTTAATTTCTTTGGCACTTTAATGATTTTTTTGCTCAGTTTGATTCAGTTTGATTTGAAGTTTGAACTCTTCTCTATTCTATTTCCTCTTACAGGAATCTCAATAAGACTATCTCACTCTGTCAAAGCATGTCAGCAGACCCTTAAGCGAGCTGGCGGGGGAGAGGGGTTACGACCACAGATTACGAAATGTCATCTGAGGTTGGCCCCCTGTACCACAGATATAACAAACGCACCAATTTTATTACTTTGAGTCAAACGGCCGTGGCTGGAGTCACTCGCGCACTGATCCACAAAAACAACAAGCAACTTGACAATTTATTTTTTTTGTAGCCATGTGCCGAAGTTATGTTCCACTTGAAATAAGGTGTGGTACATATCATAGAGCGTCAAAAACCAGCAACACTACAGACTATAAACATCCACAGCGATAAGAAAAAGAAAAAAACAATCGGCGGGCGCGAATTCTTAAAAATGTAACTGTAGTTACACGGACTGTCCTGAGGTATATGGTCTCTGTAACTGTGGTTACAGTGGACGTATGAGTGGATAAGTCCATGATGAGGTGACGGAAACCAAAAAAATATTGCAAAATAAAAAGTATTAATTTCGTTATGTAATACGTTCTATTTAATTTTGATCATCTATTATCTAATCACCATGAACATATGCATGATGGTCTTTAGAAATAAAAGCTCATTTAAGTAAGTCAGTAATAATTATTAACTTCAATAGTCGTCTCGATTTTATAGTAGAAGATTCGAATAATGTATCCGTTGAAATCCGTACAGACAACACTACTGCTCAACTGTCACATCGTCGAGTGACGTTGACATTTCGTTGACATTGTTACGGGTGTTGGGTGTTGTTGCCTGTGTTGTTAAGTGAATTCTAATTCAATTCAAGACGTAATACATAATATCTGTTATATCACACCTAGTTATCAAAAGCATATTGAAACCAGCAGCCATAATGGGTGACACGCGTAAGAAGAAGAAGTTTTACTTCAGAAAACGTAGAAACAAATACTTCTTGGAACCCGGCTTCCGTGGCTTCTTTTGCACGTGTAACTTTAGAGAGAAAGAGTGTGTTAAAGAGGTGTACAATCTGCTGAACGAGTATGCCGGGAAGCTGTACCCAGATTTGGCGGCTGACCAGGTACCACCCGTGTCTTCAGGCACACCAGAGGATCGCTCCGATAGCGAATCGGAGGACGAAACTGATATCGGGGACTTGCTTAGGCGCGAAGTGGATTCCATGAAGAAAGACTCGCAGAAGTCCCTCAAGCACAAGCGGTTTCAAGTGGTGGAGACGGGAGCTTCGAACTGTATTTTTATTAAGACAAACCTACCTAGTCCTGAGGAAGTGGCTTCAGCTATTATCAAAGACTTGCACACTACGCGGATCCAGAAGACGCGGCATGTTATGCGTCTGCTGCCGATCATGGCTACCTGCAAAGCCAATTTACCAGACATCATGGAGTGCGCTGGAAAGCTATTTGACAAATTCTTCTTGAAGGAGTCATCATCATTTTCTGTGATCTTCAACAAACGCCTAAATAGCAGTGTCTCTCGAGACATGATTATCAAAGAGCTAGCAGAATTGGTTGTCATCAAGAATGCTGATAACAAAGCAGACTTGAAGAACCCATCTCTTTGTATAATAGTTGAAATCATAAAAGGAATTTGCTTATTAAGCATTGTGGATAATTACTTTATGTATAAGAAGTATAATTTACATGAGCTAAGTAAAGAGGAGGCATCTAACGACTGTGAAGAAACACAAGCTAAAAAGTTTAAGGGGAGTTCGCAAACGGATGATCAAAGTGTTGCTCAGTGAAGAACTTTTTTATATTCACTATAACTATGTAGTTACTTCTAGGTTACTAAGTGACTTAGGGCCCCAAAACCAATTCTCACCAAAATTTTTGTCTATATCTTAAGCATTTTCAATACACTTTAAAATATACTTATTGATGTAATAAAACACTTGTTTTTTTAAGTCATTTATGTAACATCCTAGTTATGTGTACAGCTGCATTGCTGTTTTGATAAACATAGGTACCTCCAGCGTTATGCAATATAATCAATTTTGTTATGTAACCGAAGGGCTTGTTTGTGTAATGATGAGTGTTACCAAACAGCCATTACATAATGTCCAGACAGGCTCTGCGCGCGTCTCGGGTGGTGTGGCTAGGAAAAGGGAGTATTCAGTATAAACATGCATGTATCTAACAGATACAAAACTTTTATACATCTTAATAAAACATAAGATAAAAAGTGTTAGAATCCATTGAAATTCGTCAAAATATGATATCTAAAGATATACAAAAATAATATAGTTAACTGAAAATACATAATAGTAAACACTGTTAATAAAAACAACCTGTTTTCGTGGCCTGCAATAATAGGTTTGCTGGAAATGTAGTTGTGTTGAAAAATAACAGATGGCGTTACGAGTTTCTATCTTGCATCACCTTAATTAGAATTTTTCTATATCTATATGATATTTTTTATCTTAGGTATTAATAATAATAAATTATAGTTTTGTAAATTTAATAAAAATTTAATTGGTGTGATAATGATATTTTAAAGTACTAAAGTATTGCTTAGCGCCATCTGTTGTTTTACTTCAGCAACATAGTAACACGTTTTTGATCTGGTGAAAATCTGTAGGGAGTTCCCTATATAACTTTTTGTCCACTTAGCTGTTTGCCTGTCTTCTACTAGATGGTACCAAATGTGGTTAGATTTGGTCATGTTTCAAATATTTGCTGCACATTCGCTTGTACATTTCGTTTTAAAATCGTTTCCAGTTTGTGTAATTAAAAATAAAACAAACTTGCTCCAATTCAGCGTTAAAAAATTCAGTCAAATGTTTTTGCAATAAGCCAACATTCGCTTGAAAAGCGTTTCCACACATGCCACTTTATTTTCGTGTCAAAATATAAACTGTTTTCTTTCATGACTAGTAGGCTAACGAATTTTTAATAAGGATCACCGAATATAATCTTCTTACATGAATATGCCGATGACTATTTAATTATGCTGTCAGGTTTTACCCATTGAGTAGTACCACTGGTAGAGAGACTGACTCTGTAAAGTACCTAACTCAAGGCGAATGAAACCTAAGACTTCAAAATTTTATAATGACTGGATCAATTGCTGTAAGTTCCAGATGAAGTGTCTCTCAATGAAATAGGCCGCAGTGGCTGCTTACCATCAGGTGGACTGCGAGTCTGTCTGCCAACTGATGTGCTATAAAAAAAAGTTCTTTAGGCTCTTGTAACCCTTACATGGCCGCATGGTCAATATCCTGTTTTTCCGAGACCGTTTCGTCTCTGTACTGTTTGTTTTTGTGAACAAATTACTTACATAAGACTCGCTAGTCGCTGTTACACCTGTCTGACGCAAACATTCTTCGAGAATGCAAGGCGTTTTTGGATGCACCGTGCCAGTCCGATTTTACGGACACGAAGAATTTGCAGAAGGGCTGGAAAATTCTTTAACCGTTTTTTTTTCGAGGATGCTGCCTGCATTTAAGGCTGATCTAAGCAATCTAAGAATGTTTATGTTTTCTTACATCAGCACTAGGTACATTACAGAACTCGTAGTTAGACAGGTGTTTATACCGAACCCGTGTTATTTTAGGTCGTACCTACATTCGCACAAGGTTGCGTGTATAGTTGTAGCCGTAGTCTTGTCTAAATTGCGCTAAACGGGCTTTGAAAATACACAGAAACGGGTCGCACGGGCAAAGGTGGTGAAACAAAGGATGCTAATCAACAAAGGCCGTGCTCTGTTCTGCACTCGACCGGTGATTCAGTTTCCGTACCCATACCCATCACTAAGGGGTTTTCTAAATGGCCGAACTATTTCTCGAAAATTGTTTTCGGTATTCCTCGTCAAAGGAGAATGCAAGACTTGCCATTGTTCTTGGCCCAAAAAATTTAAGTTAATGTGCAGAGATGAGATGTATTCTACGTGAATGACAACACACACACCATCATATTTTATTTTATTACGATGACACCATAATCCGTCCCAGGGGGAAATACATAGTTATAGTCGATAATAATTTATTGTTTCAAATCAAATCAAATCAAAATCTTATTAAACATATTTTTTTTCACTAGGACTAATTTTGTCGACGCCATAATAAAAGTTAAAGGTGTTTATTGGATCTACTTCGTAGATCCAATCACCTATAATATCCATCCGAGTCGATTTCCTCCTACCAGTTTATCCAAGAGTGTGCGCATAAAACAGTTTTTACTGACTCGCTTTGGGAAAACGCGTTTTGTCTTGGAGAAACTAGTTTTAACTGATATTCGATTCAGACATTAGTCAATTCTAGTATTAACAAAGGCATTAAGTAAAAACTAGTTTTAACTAGGAAAAACGCGTTCTATCTACTAACTAGTTTTAACTGTAACATATAGGTACATTGTAATAACAGAGTTAAAAACAGCATTACAATATATACTCGAGCAGTTTCCTATGGCTGAGTTCTGGCCTTGTATAGAATGGAAAGACGCTACTTCGTAGTCTATGTCCCAAATCTGCACAAAATTTTTTTTTGGGCCCAGTCTTTTGCATTGTCCTTTTCGTTTCTTCTCTTGATATCACAGGTAGGTAGATTCTGAAAGTATTCGAGTGGAATCTGTCTAGGTACAAATACAAAGCGCTATTTTACACGTGTACCGTGTAAGAGACCTATTACGAGTAGGCGTACCTACGAGTATATATCGGTGGCGTGTAATTAATTAATATTAATAATATATTTTGGTCTCCTTCAAACAGGAGTCTTTTTATTAGAATTACGTAATTAAGTAAAGTATGTATTCACCGATGTGGGGTCATACCTATAAAGGCTGTCGTTGAAGATCATACCTACAGATCATAGTATTCATATTTGTAAATTAATTCGTATTGCTTGGTAAGAAAATTAAGTTAAACTCATTACTAGTAAAAATATAAGCCATCACAAAAGTAGGAACATGGGATGGGAATGGGGATGGAAGGGTAGGAAAATAAATTCATACGAGTGTTTTTACCTTAGCCCTCATCCGTAAATACCTTGTTCAACAACCAAGAAAGAAATCAATTAATTATAAAGTCCGTTGTAATCTTTACGAAATCTCTTTTGCATATCTGCTTTCCCCTAAAAAGAAATTCGGGACGCCTAAATATTATTGCTTTGCAACCTTGAGGTTTGATAACGCGGTCATAAAATATTTGTACCTATCCACCCACAGATAACAGAAATTAAATTTTTTTTTATTTTAGATCTCTATGTATCCACCCCTTTGAATGAAAACAGGTAGGTAAGTACCGCTATTCTATTACGTAGCGTAATTTTATGAAAAGCTTTATCAGGTTTTAACATTGAGTTTTCTTGTTTTCCATAGAACGTTTTATCTGTGACAGTTTTCGTATAAAAGATATATTACCTTTTCTACTATGACAAAACAATTTAATTGAAATTACTGTAATTTGATAGGTGAGCCTTCTACTATGAAAATTATGTTATATTGCGTTTTGGTATTAATGTTATAAATAAATAGGGAATTTCCAGTTGCTCTACCTGTATGTAGTAATTAATCAGTGGATTAGTACGATGCTGATTCCGTTAGTTAATAAATTAGTAGCACTGGTTTAAATCCCTCCTCCACCCAATGATCAGTTTGATAACAGCCAATAACAGCGCTTCAGACAAGAAGATTCACGACTGAATATTAATTCTCCAATTTTAATACGACTGTTTTATTAAATTTGTAAATGCATTTGCTTAGTGTTGAAAGTAACAAAATTCAACCAGGTGTCAGGCGGGGCACCACTACCTTCATCGAACGAATTACAATCACTGTCGCGTGAAAATGGTCCCATGCTCCCAACCATATTTAACCCCCATTGGAGGGATGACAACCACCAAGGAAGAGAAACCCGGATTTAGTAGGTTATGAAGCGGGTAAGCCCTTTACAGAACTTGGGACTCCCATTATGATACACCACCCTAGTGTACCAACGGATTCTCAGGGTTAAAAAAGGTGTTAGGCGGTGGCAAGTTAATTTTTATCTGGTACATATCCATTCGTTATTTAAAATTCTAGTGTTTATTTTAAAGCTATAAATAAAACTGCACAGTAAATTGGGATTTCTGTGAATTTATTTCACTTCTAAAAACGATAGATTTGAGAGAATATGGCAGTATATTCGAAGTCGATGGCTCTTGGTGTTACCAAATCAACTTGGAAAAATAGGACTACACGGGAAGAAATCGAATGGTGCCATAATATTGTTTTAGAAGGTCAATAATCACTTCATAAATCGCCATTTTAATTTTTTAAGAGAAAATACTTTCGTGTGTAAAGCTTTTTTTAACGTTAAAGTTTATAAAACCGCACTTTTGAAATATGTATGTACATTGAAATGATGGTTCGTTGACACTAGTTCCATGAATTACTTGTTTAAAAAAAATATTTTTAAGACAAATATTACAAAAATATCCCAAACATTTCCTCAGTAGGGTCACCTCTAAAATAGGGGATATCTAGCGAAATCGGGTCACCTGGTAACGTAACCGTATTTGACCGTTTTATCGACGAGGTGATCGTCCTGCATATTGTGATCAGTCAACTCAACTCTATTAGATATCGAACAGCGTCCCACCTCCGTCAAATAGCATACCTATCTGAGAATATTTTAAAGTTATTTTAAGATATTTTGCGCGAAATTTTTAAGGATTTTATGCTTAGATACTGCAGTTGATGGGAAATATCAAACATTCATAATATAGTTACTGTGAATAAAATGTTCTTATGGTGTCCTTTCTGCCAATGTGTCGCCAAAGTTAAAATTAATTTGTTTAGGATTGGGATTCAATTCAGAAATAACAACGGTGAAATTTCTCTAAATTAAAACAATTGATAACGATACTTATAACTTTGGGTCAACCGACGAAAGACCCATATTTCTAATCGGATACACAAAAAATGTTTTTGTTTTAAAAATAAATAAGTGTGTGCTTGACAATTGGGCAATTGTTCAGTTTTTTGTTTATACAAGTGTGTTTCTATTTGTAGTCTCTATTTAATATTATTAATACCAAAAACACATTTATTTGTTCAAGTTCTAATTCACGTTACTCCAACATAATTTTATTTGACTTTATCAGAACACGAATAGGGATGTAACATTTATGCAACGTCTGTAAAAGTGGAGCCGTTTCTCGCTGATTGTAGACCAATTAAAAGTTTCCAAGGGAGGGCACTGGAACTGAGCCAAGAGAGCACTGAGGATAAATCTCCGAATGCGTTAACAGTTTTCCTTGGGGCGTCAAACAATAACTTCAGGCAAACACGACAACAATACCTACCAACGTGATTGAGAAACAGAGTAAGTAGGTACAATAAAATTTTAGTTTTGACAGGCTTTTGCGTTTGTCTTTGTTTCTCGAAAATGTGACAGATAGTGGAATTCCAAGCAGAAGCAAGTTCTTTAGACTTTTTCAGAGCCAGCTATCCCCACATGTGAAACCTGCCGCCATAACAGCTCTGGTTGTGTTCCGGCAATATTATTGTGGGAGCCAGTACACTTGAAAGTCTTGAAACCAAAGGCTCGAAAATTAGATGAGCCTACAGTCTGGCAGCACATTGAACGACGCTGGTGAAGTGTCCCTCAATGGAATAGGCCGCAGTGGCCTTTTATCATCAGGTGGGCTGCGTGTCTGTCTGCTAACTGATGCCTATAAAATATGAAAATATAAGCAACTATCAGGCACCCGCCTGACATATCAATTTTGCATCCCTGATGACAGATTGCGTTGATGAATAATTTCATAGAAAATGATTTCTGCATCGTTCTAGGAAGACTCTCGCATTCAATAGCATACCAAGATGGTGCATTAAACTTTGGTTAAACTGGCTTGAAGGAAGATGAACATGGTTGGTCACGTACTCGTAACTAGGTAATAGGCAATGATATTTTAGACAATATATATGTTACGTTCATGAGAATTTATCACATTATCTTCAGTATAGAATGACATTGAAAAACCTATCTGATTGGTTTTTGAATTTCAAAATAGGCACGTTTATGGCATATCTGTGATATAATATTATCAGAATTACACAATAAGCTGCTTTTTATCAATAGGTACACCTTGCAATGGAAGCCGCTATCGGAAGCAAGTATACTTTAGTGTTTAACAAATAGTATAACTTTCGGCATTTCCAATAATTAAAACACATTGCATTAACACTCTGAGGTCAGATCAATGCATCTAATATTGTTCGATATTCGTCAGATAAATATTCAATTAGAATAGGATTGAGTCGTATATCATTACAATCTGGCGGTACAAGCATAGGTATATCGCCAAAATGTGGGGGCAATCGCTCCCGATAATTACTTAGGGGGAAATAATACGCGATTCCTGCCTCCAGCCAACAGTGTCCCACTTATTCATCCTATCATAACAGGCTTTAATCAGTAGGATGACGTATTAAGAGGTGTTCACGGATGCAATAATTCGTGACCTATGTCAACGGGAGGGGAATTAGACAGATAAAATATGTTTATCTAGAGAATGGTACAGCAGCGTAATCTGTAGAATACGAAAAAGATATTTCAGTTTTGCATTCTGTATTCCACAAATAAAGTAAAAAAATGTACCAAATGTAGTACCTACAACCAATCTATAGTGATGAAATGATTGGGTTCGTATGGTTCGATATCCGGGCAGGTAGAAAACGATTTTTTTACGACGTAATATTAGCTCAATGTTAAAAAGCAATTTGTTGTGATTTTTTCTATCCACCATTTTTCTACCCGGGATGTGAAATGACAGTGACATAGTATCATAAAAAGACCTCTTCAAATGATTTGAGTCGGAATTAGGTATATCTACGGATTTTTTTCTTGTGATTTATATACTTTTAGATTGCCCGCTAATGATTTACTGCAAGAAGTCCTCCTTCACTGTATTAGAGCTGTGCATTCCAGGGTAAATCATTCAATGAGGTTCAATCTCCCCTCAATGGCTTAGGGGAAAACAATACGCCACCGATCCCGTCTTTATCCCGTATTGTCCCGCTTATCCATTCTGTAACAAGCGTGACTTTAATCAGAGGAATAATGTACAAGAGGGGAAGCCAAATCCGTAACAAATAGAACTCTTGAACTCTCAATACAGACGTTGATGAGACGAAAGTTGATAGAAAATGTTCTAGCAAGTTATTTGTACTTATAAGAATGCTTATCAGTAGCAGAACACTACCTACAGAATAATATTTTGTGGGTACCACGGATATAATATTAACAAAGCACACCCAAATTGTCTTAGATGCGTTGACCGCCATTTAGAAAAAAAACGGACGGGAAACAGGAACACCTATGGGGGATAGACATGAGGAAGATAGCGGCACTTGGGTTGGGATCAAATGTGGACCATATTGCAAAGATACCCGATGGGATATGAAAAAAATAAGAAATATTTTTGCAATTATTTTGGCGACTGATCTACACATCATACGATCTCATTAGGAAGCATTGACATTGAACACTGGTTATATTCCAAATTTTATTCTTATTTTCGAAGGATTTTTGAATCTAAAGCTTGAAAACAGTCCACAAGCTCTCCACTATCGAGGCAAGGAGACGATGCCAATTAAAACTTTCCAAGGTCGGTCGACAGGATGGGCCGTGATAAATCGCGTAGCCGTCTCAGGATTAACTTAGGGAAACAAGGCTATCGACAAAGCAATCCACTGTTTTGTGTGATTAAGTGCATTTCTTAATCCTGTTAATGATTAAGTTAAGTAAAACAGTGTTGCTAGGCGAAAAATTAAAAGGCTCGTTTTAAATGTAAAATGTGTTACGTGTGTTAATAAGATCGTTTAGGTTAACAGGGGCCTCTAAAATGGGCCATTGCTCGTGAAATGCGTCACCAACACCGTCACTCAAACCATCTGAGCTCGGTCCAGAGCTCCAGCACTGCTGTGATGTCGAAGCACCTCCCGCAGGGTGCCGCGGTAAGGAAGCAAGCGCGCTCGGTGATGGCCCACACTCTTGTACTGCAGTTGTACGTAGACCGGTGTTTCTTCGGCGTCCATGCAGCCTCTGCATAGCGGGCTGTCCGTCATGCCGATGTTGAACAGGTGCTTGTTATGCATGCAGTGGCCTGTTATGATGCCCACTGCATGTCGTAGGTTTGCCTTTGACAGTTTTAGTATCGCGTCTGTCGTCTGAAATGAAAAAAAATAAAATTATATTTAAAAAAAATCATATTAATTGTCCACAGATCCTTTTTGATTGAATTGAGTAACTATCGAGTTTCGTGCCAGTTCTTCTCGACAGGTAAATATCATTATGAATTCGGTGGTAGAGTCACTATGTAAGAATAGTGTCTGACGACTTATAATTGCATCTTTGTTAGCCTATATGAATAAAGCATATTTTGATTTTGATTTTTCCTCTACACATATTATATTTTTTACATCAGTAGAATATCCGAGGTTAAGTGGCAACAACACAAAGCTGCATCAACATCGAACTTCGTTGAACAATGCTCCAGACAGGCGTTGATAATACTATTAACGTTAAACCTTTAACAGTCTATGATAATGCCGATGAAATATTGAGTGATACAAAAGACACTTTGAACAATCTGTTACAATATCGAGCGATGAAAGTTGTAGTCAAATCTCTTTAGATACTGTTGTAGTGTTACTACAATAACGTTATAAATATCTATCGGACAATTTACTCGTAGAATCTCCCCATTTATTACATAAACCCTTAAGGGGAGAAAAGTTAGCGACGATGAGCTGGCTAATAGCCACAAGGCTGGAACCAGTACTTCTTAATAGAATGGAAAAGGGTAACCGGGGGACTTTTCTGGGTAGTCCCACAAACGGCCGCAGGTCTTGCTAGCCTTCTAATACAACAATCCCAGACGCAGAAACCGCACTTCTCTGCGTAGGATTCGAACCACGATTGGCGAATAGGGCATGGTTGGTTTTATCAAAAATTGTATCTTCTTTAATACGTCAGGTTGGATTGGATAGTCAACCCTATTACAACAAAATATTGAGTAATGAGAAAGGAAAGAAGTACTTCGCAATGGAGCCAGGCGCGGTCGCAGCCTGAAATTTTGGAGGGGGTCACTTATTTCCTTTTTAGGGTTCCGTAGCCAAATGGCAAAAAACGGAACCCTTATGGATTCGTCATGTCTGTCTGTCTGTCTGTCTGTCCGTCCGTATGTCACAGCCACTTTTTACCGAAACTATAAGAGCTATACTGTTGAAAATTAGTAAGTAGATGTATTCTGTGAACCGCATTAAGATTTTCATACAACAATAGAAAAATAAAAATAAATTTTGGGGGCTCTCCATACTTAGAACTGAAACTAAAAAAATATTTTTTCATCCAACCTTTACGTGTGGGGTATCTATGGATAGGTCTTTAAAAATGATAACAAGGTTTCTTATATCATTTTTTTCTAAACTGAATAGTTTGCGCGAGAGACACTTCAAAAGTGGTAAAATGTTGGTCCCCCCCCTGTAACTTCTAAAATAAGAAAACGATAAATCTAAAAAAATATATGATGTTACATTATTATGCAAACTTCCATTGAAAATTGGTTTGAACGAGATCAAGTAATTAGTTTACAAATTTTTGGGGCTTCCCATACTTAGAACTGAAACACAAAAAATTTTTTTTCTTCAAACCCTTACGTGTGGGGTATCTATAGATAGGTCTTTCTTTAAAAATGATAATAAGGTTTCTTATATCATTTTTTTCTAAACGGAATAGTTTGCGCGAGAGACACTTCCAAAGTGGTAAAATGTTGGTCCCCCCCCCCCTCTAACTTCTAAAATAAGAGAACGATAAAACTAAAAAAAATATATGATGTACATTACCATGCAAACTTCCATTGAAAATTGGTTTGAACGAGATCAAGTAAGTCCCGCCTGATACCTGGACAAATTGAATTTTTTCTAATATATTTGTATCAAGTAATTAGTTTTTTTTAAAACGTCATAAATCGTAAACCGCAATTTTCCTCTCATTCAACCAACTCAAATATAAAAAAAACATCGATCAAACTTACAAAGAACTACAAGAACTTTTATATTATGATGATACTTGCTGCTACGGAACCCTTCATGGGCGAGTCCGACTCGCACTTGGCCGGTTTTTTTTGTTGGAGGAGAATGCGTTTTTGTACCAAAACCGCAGGCTAGCTAAACCTGCGGCCGTGTGGTGTGTGGGACTCGAGACTAAGCGTCCACTACGCACTAAACTCCCCCAGCCAGCCTTGTGGATATTGACCAGCCCGGGTCCGTTTATTCCGCCTAGTCCGATTAGTAGTTCGATCGTCGAACTGTTCGGACATTTTTTTCCAAATAGTTCGACTGGAGGATCGAACTATTCGGAAACGCGTTTATTCCGCCTAGTCTGATTAGTAGTTCGATCATCGAACTGCTCGGACATTTTTTTTCATCTCACCATCTCGGAAAGAGTATTTTTAATCTTCAATATCTGAGTGGAAAAGCCGTTTTTATTCTCTAGAGGATAGTAAATTGAATTTAGAACATCGTGTGCACTAAGTTTGTGAATTAAAAAAAACATTAAACCTATTTACTGCTACTTCTATGGTGCCGAATATATGATACAACTTTTTTTATTTTGTTAAAAACTCAGACTCGGAACCTTCTTGGTGTTCTTTTTACCTATCTTGTGATTGTAAACGTTTTTTTTTGCATTTAGTCATTTCCTCGCTGAGGTGGAATGAAAAGTTACGTGTTGCACTCGAGTGCAAAGATTTTTCACCTCGTGCTCTTTTGATTCCCTCGCTAACGCTCAGGATTCTAATTTTGAATCACTCGCTGCGCTCGTGATTCAATTTTAGAATCCTTCGCTTGCTCGGTCATCAAAATTGAACACGCGGTTAAAAAGCAACTTTGCACTCTTGTATAACAAATAACTATTTCCAAATAGTTCGACTGGAGGATCGAACTATTTGGAAACGTGAATTTTATTCCACCCACAACCTAAGAAAAAGGAAACCTATGGAAGTGTTACAAAATCATATATAATTAATAATTATACTTATGGAATTACCACCATTCACCACCATTATTATTTGGAAAATTTTTGAGATTTGTCAATTTGACCTTAGATTTTGGGGGGGGTCATGTCCCCTGTGACCCCCCCTTCGGACCGCGCCTGAATGGAGCTTACCAAACCAAACTTCCAACTTCCGAATCGGCTACGTGTCTTCCTGTCCTGCTCATCTCTGCCCATGAAAGTTGTATAACAAAGAATCTCTATTAATATTAGGTATAAAATATAAGCGCGTCAGTGTTTCTTTTTTTACGTTCCGTTTTCAATATTCATTGCAGAAAACATTTTTCGAACTCGATAATGTTACCGCAGAAGACCTTCACTAGTCGAAGCTGCAAAGTATTTATTCCACAAACATGATGTTGACGATCTATTTATAATTACGTGCACTTGAACATAAACAAATCGCTGTAGCGTTACAGCGTCATTTTTGTGAAATCGTTTTAATTAAGTTCCCGGCATTCAGAGTTAAGTAACGTCGAAGTCTAATTCGAGTGATGCAGCAGTGGACATCAGCTAATGACATCCCTTGACGGTCGTTAGAGCCGATCCCCGTCTTATTTTTTCCCCAGAGTGACTTACTCAGCGAGTTTCCCTTTTCAACGGCCTCGTTTTTACGTGGCAAATGAAAAATTCGACACTGGATGGGTACCTAAATTACAACATTATATCTAAGGTAAGCTGGAGTAATCTACATTTTAATCTAACATGGTTCATCATTAGGTTGAATTTTCTTGGATTTCTCGCGAAATATTTAATTCAATTTGGACTATTGTGAACGTGGTCTCTACGGGACTCAATTTCTTTTTTAATTTCTTGAATAAATTAGACTTTAAAAATAACCGGACGAGTAGAAATAACAGGGTTCGTTTATCATTCCATTTTATGTAATGAAGCACGTGCGAAAATTTGCTATAGTTATACAGATACTTTAAAAAACAAATCTATTTTCTTTCTCTAAACGCTTTGTCCTGATCTAGTTAGGAAACACTTGCACCATTACCCTGGACTTGTCTAGTATTGTATTGAAGTGACTGCCATCTAACCTCTGTAACTCTTATATAGGAAGGACACTAAAGAACACCAATTGACTGTTTAGGTTACCTCAGGATCCGTAAGGAAAATCCATAGATGCGGATTCAAACCATCGACTTCTAGCAAGTGAAGCGAAGCTGCAAACCACATGCATGCCATAGTATTGAAACCAATCCAATCTCAATCAGACAATGTCACATAAATAGATTTTGACGAAAACTAGCTTAATTCCCTCATATGTATTAGAATTTACCTACAACGAAAAAAAGGATCAGCCTATTAAATTGTCCCACTGCTGGGCAAAAGCAGCCGTCATTGAAATCAATTATTATCACAATTACCTGTAATGGAGTAATCACCACTTGTGCACAGAAAATTCAAACACATTTTGAGTCAATCTATGATAAATTTATTGTATCCTACAAATGCGTTAGTTCCCTTACCACGCCTGTGGTTATGTACTGACCGACCCCAGCGAAAGTGCTTAACTCACCTCAAACAATATATCTTACTCCTACTGTTTACTGCCTGGGTTAGGGATTTCGAATAGACGAGTACCTAATCTGTTTGCTTACCTAATAGCTTATACCTAACTCAAGAGCTGTTACGGTGGTTTTCGATAAAGCTTTCCCGTTTCGAGCGCTTAAAGTCCAAAGTCCATTTACCTTTTACTCGCGATTAGTTTCCGTGCTTTCAAGTCTAGATGAAAACCGCAAATGTAGTACAGCGAAGATTGCGAATATTTATTCAACTTTGAACCTTATTGGACGGGCTTACGGCAATCCATTAATCATGAACAATTTTAATGAAGATGTATAGTAGCGTTGTTGGTAAACAGTAAGTGCTTCTGACTTTTCTTTCGTTCATAGAACAGTGGTTTGGCAACTCCAGTTTTCCACTAGAAGTCGTATTTTTTTTAATAAGCTCAGTCTAGTGGTTTAAGTACCAGGCCGTGATCTCGGAGTCCTTGGTTCAATTCCCGGCTCGGGCAAATTTTGTGTCAGATTTTCGAACACAGCTCGAGTGAGTGATCACCAATCTATATTATCCAAAAACGAAAGTTATAATTTAAAACTACAAAAACTATTGTCCACTTCATTGGTGATCCTAAATTTTATGCGAACGAAACACAGTCAGTAAATAATAAATAAACTTTTGAAAACGCAATTACGCATGTTTCACATTTACTTAATTTATATTAATCCAAATAAAACAAAACAAGCAAGTCAAATAAAACAATGTAATATTTTATAGACACCCAGTATTTTATAGGCATAATCACATAATCTTGTTAAGTGATATTAAGTCAAGTCTTTTTATTTATTTTTTAATCACAGTGTTAGAATAAATATTAATTATTGTGAATAACTGTTTTGGCCCAAGCTTTTTGGAACTTTATGTTTAGTGCTGTATCTGTAAGTTAAATTGCCTGTTGTTATTTCTTATTAATAAAAGAAAATAAATAAATAAATAAAAAAAGCTTGTACTTTAAAGCAACTATTGATAAATATACTTAAATAGATTCATTCACTCTAATAACGCGTTTAGTTTATTAGTACAGGGCGATGCATTTAATATGGAATCAAAATCCTTACAAATTCCACATTAGTGAGCGAGGATAAAATGACATGGAGCTCGCACGAATTTAATTTAGGACTGAACATTAGTGCGCGAATTATTAAAGTGATTAATATGCGATAATACTGCGAATACACGAGTCGTGTAGGTATGGAATAGTCGCTTTATCTGTTATTCTGTTCATTACGCTTTGCTTAAACCTCTCGACAGATGAATTAAAACAGAACTGGCCATGTCTGCTTCATGTGTGGGATATGGGTGAAATCACTTCTATATTCCATGTGATGGATGTAAATAATAATGTCCCCCTAGCCGAGTGCACAAGAGAGTGCGCAAGTTCAGGTGCACTCCCTATTCCCTCACTCTCATAACACGGTGAGACAGCAATCTGACACGACCGAAGAGAGATCAGGCGCAGTTCCTGGTAAATATGCATAATTAAAAAATCATATATTATAATATATATAATAATATAATTAAAAAATCATATATTATAATTAAAAAATCATATATTATATATATATTATATTATAATATATGATTTTTTAATTATGCATATTTACCAGGAACTGCGCCTGATCTCTCTTCGGTCGTGTCAGATTGCTGTCTCACCGTGTTATGAGAGTGAGGGAATAGGGAGTCTTTGAAACGATTTAGCTACCAAATCACGCTCTTCAAGCTACCATCTTGGCAAATTCAAAAATACTAAAATAATGATTTTAGAACCTTTACTTTCAAATATTCTAGAATCTTCCGCCGAAGGCCTAACTCTTAATTAGTCGTATACTTCAATATTTCCTTTTAAATCTCACGTCCAAATCATATTCTTAAAGTTGCGTTATAGGCAATTCATGTCAAAAGAATATCGCCTATAGCCAATTTCATTTACAATAACCTAAATGCTTATTGCCAATACAAACGTTTACGTATAATAACAATAACGAACACGGTAAAGAGAATAAAGAAAAAATTCTACGTAGGTATGTTATGTACATTACATTGTGTGTTCAGAAGGGCGAGCAAACTCTGACAATGAGTAGGGTACGACAGAATTGTTTGTAAGTGACGCTGAGCGGTATCGATGATTTTAACTCTTGTTACTGGGTACTTACATGGCTTTTGTGGTCGGAATTTTTCTAATTAGGGCATTAATGTGTTTACTTTGATATAACATACGAAAAGGTAATATCGGTATTAGGGAGGATTAACGGTTGACGTAATTATTTGTGTTAGGATAATTGAAATTAATTAATTGGGGATTAATTAAAGCGTATTATGGATATTGTCATTATTATAATATGTATATTTGTATAATGGGTAATAGAAACACAATTCTGATATCGCCTAAAGTATATTATGTTGTGTGAGCTAGAAAGCATACCATGTGATGGCTGTCCTGCATAATTGATGTCATTGGTGTGATAATTCAAGAACAAGCAAGTCACGATAGCAGGCCACAAGTGACAGCCATTTTTTAATAAAAGAAAACAATTCTATAAAAGAAAACCACAGACCGCATTCAGCCCGTGAAATTCCTATTTTATTTTTAAACTCTACAGTACCACATAATAAACTTAGACCAAAACACGACGCTAAGAAATTGAGACCACATTGAGAATCTGGTGCAAGCATCTGGGGTGTTTCGCCCATATTACGCCGGAGCGGGCGGGTAAGCCGTACGTACTTTGTAACAAATCCGGGAGCCGAGTTGGATTTGCCGTGTCCGTTCCTCGCTTGTTATTCTAGCGTTTCAAGAACTGCATTGTTCGCTGGCCGCTGGTTACGTATCGTCAAATGTCACTTCAGATGGCTTGAAAATACAAAAAGTATCATACATACTCTTTAATGTTCTACTTCACGGCTAAGGCCTAATTTAAATTATTGACACAACGAACGGCTATTAGCCAAATTACGACGATTGCCAAGTGCGGAAGGGTGATAACAAACTCGATCTGTTTTTAAAAAATCAGACACAATTATGCATAACATTAATTATTACCCAGGAATTGAACACTGGACCCCAGAATTATCATCGCCCGGTATTTAAGTATCGAAAAAAAGTATCAGCATGTTAATGACCCACTGCAGGGCAAAGGCCTCCATCCTTGAAATCAAGTTATCGCTACAATGATGGGTATTAGCTTAATCACCACGCTTGCCAAATGCGGATTGGTGATCACAAACCCGAGCTGTGACCGAAAAAACCGACACAAACTTAGCTCGACCCGGGAATTGAACCCAGGACCCCGAGAGCTCGGAGACCATCGAAGCGTTTCGTCTGAGTATCGAAACATTAGATTTTATTATGTAGATTGTAACACTATTTAATTTAGATATGTGCATCGAGTTATTGTTTAAACTTTGTAACCTGTATCACACTGAGCTAAAACAACATTTCTAACTAATTAGATCGATGAGTCGCTGCAGTTAAATACCAGATTCAGCCAGCCACGTTTCACTGAGTGTAGCCACAGGCGCATTGATTGCTGTCCATCAGGTGGGCAGACAATAACCTGTCCACCTGTCAGGTCAACTGAAACAACATAAAAAAGGTTAGATCATATAATCAAAATTAAAAAAAAATTTAATAGATTTAATATATGAAAAAACAGTTACATTTCCTTATAATATTGGTTACGCTCGAGCAATATCGTTAAACATTTTTAATAAAATCTTCTCCCAAAACAAAGTTCGTCATTTGAGAAGAAGACTATCTTACATAATAAAGTCACCGGCAATAAAACCTGGCCTTTTTTCATACAAACGTGATAGAAAACTATTTGCAGCTAATAATCATTTCACAGCTGAAAATAGTTCTCTATCTATGAGACGCTGAAGTGACCACGTTTGTATGAAAAAAGCCCAGTGGCCAGGTTTTATTGCCGGTGAGTGTATATTATGACGTGAAAATCCATAACCCTATCTTAGGAATAGAAAAACATAGAAAAATTGAGAAAAAGGCATTTAAAAGCTTAATAAGGCATACATTCACGCGTTATTCTTTTACTTTTCCAATATCTTGTACCTTTCGGGTGTGAAAGGCAAACCGTAGAAGTTTAGTGGGTAGTTGTGACGAACGACTTTAGTCCTCATTCCCACATACGGCCACAGGTCTCGTTAGCATAAGTGCTTAAAAGCATTCATTCCGAGAAAATGTATTTCCCTCCGTGTAAACAAAAAAAAGGTGTATTATGCTGACAAATGGGGTCATCCTTGTTAACACATTTAAAAGAACGAATTTCGGAAAAGTGCATTGTTTGTTTTATTGTGTAAACAATTTTTTTTACATGGCAACATTGGACTTCGTGAAACAAACAACAGTGGTTAAAACCCTCGGGTTTAACTTCAGTCGAATGGAGCTATCGAACTCTCTACCGCCCGCCCCATCTCTCTTATTTACGCCCACGAGTAAATGCATATAGTTATTCAAGTGCACTCGCAACTTAGTCATGAAACGAACTTAGGGAGGAATTTATAGAACCAATAGTTTAGGTGATTACTAATGGTCGATGTATCACGACATTACTTAGAAGTCGCGTTATGAACTTTAGTACACTTCCGAAATTCCGAACTTCAAAATAACAAGAGTTTATTATTATAGTACCTGCTTTACCTTTGGTAAAAAAATACATGATTTGTAAAATTATTGAATTTATCCATTGTTTTATGTGTCATGGAGACCTCGGCCAAATTTTTTATTTATAATTATGTTTAGTTCTTTTTTTTTTGTATATATTTTTAATGTTGTAAAAAGTGAATATTGTAAACGATTTAATCAATAAATAAGTAATTTATGTGTCATTGTATTTATATATTTGAATGTAATTTAAAATAACATAATTACTAATAATAATAAAAATAAATAAATAAGTGTCATTGGGCATTCACACAGCGCAGATAATAATTATGTCGATAACTTTTAGCTATTAATAATAATAAAAAGTAATCTACATTATTTAAGATGTCTTATGTTGTTCTTATGTGTATAGCTTGATGTTAGTAACCTAATAAAGTTTCGCCTACATCTGAAGGATGAGTTTAGAGCGAGGAAGTACCGTGGATCGAATTAGCAAATTAGATTCTGTTAATACTAAAGTTGCCTAAGGGTTAGAATAAGGCTCACCTTATTAAAAGCCATGTATTATACGTACTTCCTAACAAAATTATTTATAGAAAGATATCGGAGAATTTATGTTCTACTAGGTTTCACCCGCGCGTAATTATTTTTTTCAAATATCCCGCGGGAATAAGACGTTTCCCGTAGGAATTTTATAGCCTATGTCCTAATCCGGGTTATAAACTATACGTGTGCCAAATTTCATCTATATACGTTCAGCCGTTTAGGCGTGATTGAGTAACATCCAGACTTTCGCATTTATAATAATTTGTTAGGATGCTTAGACGGATGGATCTACCTATATGAAGAAATCGCAGTAGGTCTTCAAGTTTGAAAGTTAAAAATATTATTTATATATGTATGGAAAGGAAGTGTTAAGAACGAACTTTAAAAATAGAGCTTCTTGATTTATGTTTCGTGATAAAAATCGTATCAAATCTATAGTAACAATAAATGGCGCATAGACACTATACATTTATAGTAAAACTATTCGGTCTGTTTTACTATCCTACTTTAAAGGTCAGAGGTATTTCTGGTTTAATCCGGATTATACGAAAGACTTACGAGGGTACAGCGGGAGACAAAAGTAGCTCAGCATTTGCTATTGAAATGCCTTGTTATTCCTTATTATTATGATTATACGGACCTTTAGGAATCTTTACAAATATAAATTGGTAGTGAACGCATTATTTAATACTAAAAAGCATTTCACGGAAAACATTATTTGTTATCTACCTATTCATCCAACCTTTGTAAGAGAAAATAAATAAATAAAAATTTATAATTGCATTATCTTATGTTTTTTGGGCAACGTTTTTAATGAAAATAAATGTTTCAATAAACCACCTGGTAATTAAGAACTTTGAAAGGTTATTTTTAATTAAATACCAAAAACGTTTTTAGGGTTCCGTAGCCAAATGGCAAAAAACGGAACCCTTATGGAATCGTCATGTCTGTCTGTCTGTCTGTCTGTCTGTCTGTCTGTCTGTCTGTCTGTCTGTCTGTCTGTCCGTCCGTATGTCACAGCCACTTTTTACCGAAACTATAAGAGCTATACTGTTGAAAATTAGTAAGTAGATGTATTCTGTGAACCGCATTAAGATTTTCATACAAAAATAGAAAAATAATAATAAATTTTGGGGGCTCTCCATACTTAGAACTGAAACTCAAAAAATTTTTTTTCATCCAATCCTTACGTGTGGGGAATCTATGTATAGGTCTTTTAAAATGATAATAAGGTTTCTTATATCATTTTTTTCTAAACTGAATAGTTTGCGCGAGAGACACTTCCAAAGTGGTAAAATGTTGGTCCCCCCCCCTGTAACTTCTAAAATAAGAGAACGATAAATCTAAAAAAAATATATGATGTACATTATTATGCAAACTTCCATTGAAAATTGGTTTGAACGAGATCAAGTAATTGGTTTATAAATTTTTGGGGCTTCCCATACTTAGAACTGAAACTCAAAAAATTTTTTTTCTTCAAACCCTTACGTGTGGGGTATCTATAGATAGGTCTTTAAAAATGATAATAAGGTTTCTTATATAATTTTTTTCTAAACGGAATAGTTTGCGCGAGAGACACTTCCAAAGTGGTAAAATGTTGGTCACCCCCCCTCTAACTTCTAAAATAAGAGAACGATAAAACTAAAAAATATATATGATGTACATTACCATGCAAACTTCCATTGAAAATTGGTTTGAACGAGATCAAGTATTAATTTTTTTTTTAAAACGTCATAAATCGTGAACCGCAATTTTCCTCTCATTCAATCAACTCAAATATAAAAACGTCGATCAAACTTACAAAGAACTACAAGAACTTTTATATTATGATGATACTTGCTGCTACGGAACCCTTCATGGGCGAGTCCGACTCGCACTTGGCCGGTTTTTAATTGCTAAACTGAACAGCTATTGTTATTGTTTTTAATTGCATTGTATGTTTTTAATGTGTGTAACTTCACAAGTTTTTAACTATGCCAACCGATTTTAAATCTTTTGCATTCAAAGAGCGAGATCGGACAAGTCGTTAGTTGAGTAATTTTTTAATCATTTCATTTACTCCTACAATGATGATCGCTCCACAACTTCTTTTGTCTTTGGTATACTGATGTAACTTATAATTTCTGATATATTATGTTGTTATCATATCATATCACATTAAGGATTAGCAAACGTTTTTGTGATATTGACGATTATCTCTTTCACAACCTAACAAGACTAAAAAGTCACGCGTTTGAAAAATGTATTCCACTATAAAATACGCTACCTAAAATTCATATGAAATCTGAATTTACTGTTATCCGATCGCTATAAGTATGAATAGTTGGCTTGGCATGGATAGCGTGTACTATGGAACAGAAACTCATTCGACAGTTGAGCAATTTATAGTCAAATTTTGTAGTAACTGTGCCGGCTAATTCACCTCGTGGAATTTGGTATCAATAGTGATACGTTATGTTCGTATTTGGGTATTCTTTATAACATCTGCTATTTTCCAGTGCCATTTGCACTTGCAAAGTTCATCGGAAAACAGTACGCACAAAAATGGATATATACTTTATCAAATAATTACTGCGCGTTGGTTTATTAGAGAGAAGGTTAATACTATCATGCACTGGTCCCACCTCTTGTGCTTAACTCGCAGCCCAAATTATATCTCCATACAATATATACTACTCTTTTGAATTATTAGTGAGTTTTGGCGCGTCTCTGGTATAATCAAAAGTAGGTTCTCTGGCCGGTGTGACGCGACAAACTGCCCGCTAGTAATTGGCGCGCTGTCGCTATGCGCTGCCTGGTTAAGAGGAAATACTAAGGGCGAGAGAATTGAAAAATAGGTATTTGTAAAATCTATTGCTGTCGCGCAGTGCCCGAACATCCCCCGCAGAGCGCGATAGAGACAACTGCAGCTAGGACCGAAAATACCTATAAAATCAACGTTTCGTAGTCCCCTGATTTCTTCTCCAAAAGTTGACCGATTTAACAACTTATTTCATCAAAAATTAAGGAAAGGCTTTGGCCGTGTTCCTATGTTTTCCTTTTTTTAATAAATCTAGTTAAATTTGTTTTCTGGATGTTTGAACACAGCAGAAAATCTGGTAATTTTTTTAGGTTTTTGAAGGTTCATAACTCTTTTAATTATTAATTAATGAAAAAAAGGAAAACATAGAGACATGCAAATAGTGGTCATAGATTTTTGGGAAAAAAAATATTTCTCTACTGGCATTATCCAGGGAGGAAACAGGGGAATACGTTTGTATGGAAAAACGGCCCTAGTGTTTCCTCTTAATGTGGTATGCATTATTTGTTTTACATAACTAAAACATTCGATATTATTTTTGTTGACTTCATTTTTATTCTTCCCATACGTAAATATCTAGTTTGTCTGGTGTTTGAAAAACTTTAGCCTAATTTAAGGGTTTTAGATTTAATTCTGGCTCCACAATTCACTAATTTAATTCTACACGCGGGGTGTTCAAGTGAATCCTTAGGTGAAAATATGATTGTATGTTGATGTTTCACGCCTTTGCTTAGCAAGAGCATTCTAATACATGACTACTCTCATGCACTTGTATGATATACAAGAGTTACTTATGTCTTACTCATGAACAATGCCCAAAATATATGATAAGTCCACCAAATATAAGTACTTGCCTGTTCCACATGAAATTAGTAACTTAATGGCGCGTATCTAGTATCAATAGTAGGTCCTCTGGCCGGTGTCACGTTACCGCACGCTCTAGCCGTCGCGCGGAGTGACGCGACAAATTGCCCGCTAGTAATTGGCGCGCTGTCGCTATGCGCTGCCCGCATACGCTTGTATTACTTTCGCACCCCAATAGCACTAGTTAATGTGGTATGCTTTGCTACATCGCCATTTAATTGCTACCCTTAAATTTATAAAGTACCCAAACATTTATTGCCTGACATTTAACCGTGTTCATTCATTCTATATTCGGGGCAAAATTAAGAGTTTATCCATTTCTGGCATACCTAATTTGACCCTGATCTCTTAGACAAAGACCATAATATTACATAATTAATTAGATTGATGTTCCACTATTTGAAGACCTTCCTCTGAAGTAAATCGTGTGTCTGTGACCATGGTCCATTTAAGAAATAGCTGGTGACAATTATTTGGCTTGCGTAGAATGTTATAGCCATAAGTTCTAAACTGTAAAGAAAGTTAAAGTTACATTTTATTTCTTAAGCATTAGTCAAGAATTCTTAAGAAGTCTTCTTCTTTGCATTCAGTAACATAGTGCTATGAGCGCGAACTAAGGAAGAAACAGTAACAGACGAAATCACGTTTCACAGTACCCAAGTGCTAAAGCGCAACGTGAAAGGAGATTCTCCTAAAAGCACCGGTTTATCACGTGCATAAGTAAGTACGAAATATGCAGCGTCGTTGTAAATTCAATCTTAGGTCTCAAGACAATCCTCACATCGTTCTTTATCATAGAAACACGGAAATGTGTGACAAATATGAGAAAATTTATCATTTTACACCGCTTCAATGAAACTGGTTCCGCCACTCGTGTTTGTTAAATACAAGATGTTGTGCCTTATGTAACAAGAATAAGGGCCAGTTAAAACACTCTGGACATCTCTGGACATTATTCACACATCTTCATCTAGCCCCAAACTAAGCATTAGCTTGTGCTATAAAGCTTATACTGACGGATAAGTTCGTGATATATTTTCTATTAAAATATAACAACGACGCCGTCGTCTTATTTAAAAAAAATGCCGAAAGGGAAGCTATCTAAGAGCATCTCACGGTAAAATTATTACCAACTAATCTTTCTGGTAGTGAAACTGGCCCTAAAAGGTTAAGCCGTTTTTCTTTTGATTTATTTTCGAGAATTATTTGTCTGAATGAACGAGATATTAGAATAAAAAATGTCAAAAACAGCAAAGTACGTTTGAAAAGCTAAAGAAGAGGAAGCGAACAAATATGCCAGTATCAACGTAATACATAAAGCATCCATAATCTCTGCCTATCCCACTGGGGCTTAGCCTATCTTTGTTATTAAAATATGTTTTCACAAAAATTGTTTTGTAAAAATTGTCTCTAAAAAAATCACGATCCTCATTAATAAATTTTGATATCGAGAAAATGTATATACTAATGCGAGCTAATAATCTCCGGGACAAGACAAAAATAAAAATAAAATAAAATAAAAATTTCGTTTATTATCTCAATTTTTTTGTTGTTTACAGCAGTTGTCGAAGCCTCCTTTTAAGCATATTAATGCCTGTACCAGGAGACTCCGCTCTTTCTTAGGGTGTTATTGTCTACAAAAATTATTTATGCCTAGTGATAAACAAAACATTCAGTGCTAACAATACCATTTACATTTTAGTACAGTAGGTAGTCTTAATGTGTATTAAGGTGCGTACAGATTATACAACATAACATGCTATAAAACAATGCCATACAACATTTTCATACTAAATGTTTTGTTGAAAAATAATGTCAGATAATTTTGACATGTTATAAAACACATGCCATACAACACGCTACTCCATCCGTACGCACCGTTACATATTGTTTTACTAGGACGCTAATATAATGTAATTTATAATCTACATAATTTATACTCTAATCTAAAGTTCACCGTGTTTTTTTTTATTTTTGTTTTAAAGTGCTTATGTATACGTTCCTGTGTATGTGTCAGTATATATGACTATGTCTGTGTATATGCTGTGTCTGTGTATGAGTGGATGTGTATATGTCCGTGTACGTGTCAGTGTCTATTTGTCTGTGTATGTGTATGATGTCTGTATATGAATATGTGTATATATTAAATATATTTGTGAGTTTTTTTTTGTGCGTATGTATTTAGATATAATTATATTATTATTATTAATTTATTTTATTTGTTTTTACCTTTTACAATCAATGAAAGTTTCTATTTCATCGTA
The DNA here is from genome assembly GCA_949319885.1 of Mecyna flavalis. Classification (NCBI taxonomy): domain Eukaryota; kingdom Metazoa; phylum Arthropoda; class Insecta; order Lepidoptera; family Crambidae; genus Mecyna; species Mecyna flavalis. The sequence goes on from OX439430.1 coordinate 12,668,197, forward strand.
GCTTAAGTCCTTTACCCAATTTCTTATTATTGATTTACACTCTTGAAAAGTTTTATTGTATATTCCTGTTTCTTTATTTACTTTATTATATAAAAAAGCTGAGCGTGATTCAAATTGCACCATAGCAAACTGTGTTTTCCTGCGTGGAACATGTACTATGTTGTGCCTCCTTCTCCTATCAACTATGCAAGGGGTGTAAATTAATGTTTTGTGTCTTTTTAAAATGGTTTGTATAATATACAGTTTACGTACCGTAAGTAGTTTACTTATTTGGTATAGACTTTGTGTTGGAAATGTCCTTTTTTTAAAATACATTACTTTAAGTAAAGTACGTTGTGCCCTCTCCACGTCTAAGAAACGCGTTTTGAGTGCTCCACCCCAAATGGGGATACAATATGATATTATGGATTGGACTAAAGAGACGTAGATTTCGTTCAATAGGTTTTTGGGAACACCCGTGTTGCTGGTTGCTTCTTTTGGGGCTATATATCTCAATGTTTTAAATATCCAGTTAAATTTTCAGAAGACAATGACTTGTCACTGAATTTGTAAACTTGATTCCGCACTGAGACAGTTTATTTATTACCTTACCAATCTATGCAATCAATACTAAGATAGTTTTAACAGATTAATCCCTATGGATTGATCTATATTATTAATATGTTTCTCATTTATAGATGTATTTTCCTTGGAATAGCCTAAATGAAAGCCACAGCCACTGCAATTTTTGACAGAATTAATTTTAATCAAATTAGCATTTTCTCCCTAGTGAATATTTTCTCTATGATCAAAAACTAGCCTTGTTGCTGTTACTTCAAATTTTAATCCAACCAGAAGATTTGTGAGAATAATAACGATTTGAATCATTTCATGAAGTTCATTCATGAATTCATTCTCAAAAATATTCTATAAACTTAATACATAATTCAGCATTCAAATATTTCCTGTGCCAACCGCTCAGCGCAAGGTTCTCACTAACAAAGTGAAATGGCACCTTAATTTACTCACAAAAATGTCTGCTTTGAGACTAACTAGATTAAAACAATGAGAGCCGTTCATTTACTAAATAAGTCCACGTTGACACTGCATTCAAATTTCAACGTGAATACAAAGTTATTTTCCTAAACAGGGATGACGTTTTGTTTTTGCTTTGTAGTAAGTTTTCCTACACAGGACGTCGGATCTACAGGCGTGTTGAAATGACGTAGTTGCTGGAAAGAGTTTTGAACAACTGTATTCTAAAAATTGCTTGTGTGAATTTTGTTTAGGTTTGAAATGAAATGAAACGATTTATTTCTGCAATTGGATTTATAAAAAAATACTTTTGCACGTCAAGTCTTTTTTAGCCTACCAGCACATACCAGCACTTCGACGTGAATGGCCTGTCGAGAAGAAGAGAAGTGCCGCAACCATAGAGAAATAACAATAGTCTGTGGCCCAATGACGTCTGTGGCCGCAACAAACTTGACAGTCGGCCTCTTTTAAAATCAAATTAAAAATAAACAATATAAAATACACAATTATTAGTGATAATGTCCTTATGCATGTACGTACGCAACTTAATGTGTCCACAAATTTTTATCATTAAAATAATCTTCTATTTTATAATAGCCCTTCGTCTTAAGGCATTGTTTAATTTTTAATTTAAATTTATGTACAGGCAAGCCGATAAAATATTTTGTTGTATAAGCCTTCAGGCACAGATTACTAAATAGTTACTAACGTAATTTCAGGTTTGAATCTTGCATAGATGCGAGATTGGATTTTTCTCTATGCGTGTTTAAGGCAAGGTGATGACGATAATTTTTCACTATTATTTACTTGGGTCAACAGTAAAAAAAAACAAAATCATAGAAGTTAGAACTGAATCTTCTTGACTGCCATGTAATGTAACAGTGGTTAAGTGCGGGTCCAAAACCTTGAAAATTGTGACTCTCCTTTTTCAACTCTCTTCTATTCTGGTATAGAACTTGTAATATATGTAGTATTATATACTTTATATTATTTAATCTCGATGCACTGGCTCGACAACACACGATGTGCGAAGGTGGTGCGTCCGCTCTCGCCCGTGGCTCGCGCGGTAATTACCATAGACTATACAAATAAGTATGTACACCACAAGCTCGCCACACCGTGAGCACGAGACAGTGTATTGATATAGTTATAGACCAATACAAACACTACATCCCTTTCTTAACAAAATCTTTATTATTAATTTTCTGAGTAACATACTGAAATCATATTTCCAAATAATCATTGTTTTTTAAACAATGCTCTAGGTAAGAATTAATGTAAATCAAAATCTTAGTAAAATATTATCCCTCATTAATTTTAGGGTTAACAGTTCCATCTTCTTGTTCTTCACCTACGGCTTTCCATTGTCCTTCTATTCTTTTTAAGTGTAATATATTCCTTCTCAGTGTTTGTCCCGTTTCTTCATTTCTGACTGTTATGTCTCCATCTTTTGTCTTTTCCACAATATGCGGTGTTGGGTTATAATTCAATGATAGTTTGTTTGCCCTGTTCATTTCCTTTATATATACTTTGTCTCCTTCACTCAAATCCGAGCTCTGTGCCTTCCTTTTCTTATCGCCATACTCCTTCCCCTTTTCCTTTTTTTCTCTATCCTTATCTCTTATTTCCGTGTCATCGTCTTTGTTATTTATATCTTGCAGTGTTGGGATTTTATCTCTGTTAAGCCTTCTGAAAAATAATTCCGTTGGTGTTTTTCCCGTCACTGAATGTGGTGTCGAATTGTACATCATGAGGTATTCATTTAAACATTCTTGCAAGGCTTTTTTCTCAAGTTTTCCTATCTTTAAGCGCTTTAATATATCCCGATTTTGTCTCTCTACCTCGCCATTTTGTTGCGGCCAGTAGGGGACCGTGTTAAACAGCATTATATTACAGTCTTTACAGAAAGATTTGAACTCGTCACTGACGAATTGTCGTCCGTTGTCGGCAGTGATTGATGAAGGGTAGCCTAATCGGCTAAATATTTCTTTTAATAACCTTATGATCACAGTACTAGTAATAGTTTTTGTAATTTTTACTTCTTTATAGCGACTATAATAGTCCACTACCACTAAAAGATGATCACCCGTAGGTAATGGGCCAAGTAAGTCCATAGCAACATCTATCCAAGGTCCTTCCGGCAGTTCACGACGCTTCATAGGATTAGGTGGAGTTGGTAAACCAACCAATGTGCAACCCTTACAACTTTTCACTAAGGTTTCGGCATCCTTATCTATTCTTGGCCACCATACTTTACATCTCAAACGGCCCTTCATAGCCACAATTCCGGGGTGCCCCTCATGTGCGGCGTCTAGAACACTCTTTCGGAGCTTAGAGGGTATAACCAATCTGTTACCTCTCAAAAGTACATTATCAAAGAAACATAATTCATTTTCGAAAATTTTATATCCTTTAATGGTGTCATCCCATTCATTATTGTAAATGCCCCTTTTTACTTTAAGTATTTCCGCATCTTTTTCCGAGTGCATCTTAATTTCCGCCATAGACACTGCTCGAGGCCGTGCGTTTTCCACGATTTGATGGACATGTTGGTCACTGTTGGTCTTCGCTTGATCAACGTATTTACATAAGCGCGACAACGGGTCTGCTATATTTGACTTACCAGGCTTATATTTAATATTATACCGGTAAGCCTGTAGTCTTAACACCCATCGTTCTATTCGGGCGCATGGTTTTGACTTAGCTCCAAACAAAACCTCCAAGGGCTTATGGTCAGTGATCAAATCAAACTCCTTTCCAAACAGAAACACATTGAAGTGTTCTATAGCCCAAACCAAAGCCAGAGCCTCTTTCTCGGTTTGGCTATACCTACGTTCGCAGTCTGTCAACGTCCGGTTTCCGTACGCGATTATCCTAGGACCTTTATCGTCAATTTGAACCAAGACTGCACCTAGTCCAACCGGACTGGCATCAGCTATGACTTGAGTTTTATCTTGAACATCATAGTAACCAAGTGTCTGAACTTTTGTTAACGCGTCTTTTAGTAATTTGAACGCTCGATCTTGTTCAGTGGACCAAAACTCTTCAATATTTGCATTTTTGCCAAACTTCTGTCTCAATAGGTGCTTCAGTGGTTCTGTCATAGTAGCCATATTGGGTATCCATTTATTAATATAATTTACAAGGCCTAAAAAGCTTTGTAATTCCTCAATAGTTTTAGGAACCCGAAATTTAGCTACACTCTCTATATATTTGTTTAATGGTCTTACACCTTCAGGAGTCAACTGATGTCCGAGGAAATTGACTTTTCTCACTTTATATAAGCATTTGCTATCGTTAAGGAGAACATTATTTTCCTTGAGTACTTGCAATACGTTCTGGAGGCGCAAATCGTGCTCTCGTTCTGTTCGGCCATACACGAGAATATCATCTATGAAATTAATTGCTCCGTCACATTTAAGAAGTATTTTTTCGAGTATTTTTTGAAATAACTCCGGCGCACAGGTTATGCCGAACATAAGACGCTTATATCGATAAAGACCTTTCGAGCTAATAAAAGTTGTGATATGTCTAGAGTCCGGATGCAACTCCACTTGATGAAAAGCGTTCTTAATATCCAGTTTGCTAAAATACTCAGCTTTTCTTATCTTTGGCAAAAGGTGTTCCATTGATGGTAATGGATGATTTTCACGCATAATGGCCTTATTGGCACGTCTCATGTCCACACACAGACGTAATTCTCCATTGTCTTTTAATATGGGTACAATAGGAGATATCCATTTAGACGGTTCATGAACTTCTTCTATTATGTCGCTTTCTAATAACTCTTTGATCTTCATTTCAATCTTTTCTTCAATTGGTATAGGTATACGTCGATATGGCTGAGAAACAGGTTTTTGTGAATCATCAATAGGTATTTGTATCAAAACATCTTTGAATTTTGGAAATGATTCATTTTTTATTTGGTTGACGTCAGTCCCTAATTTTAGAACGCCAAGATTTATGGCACTATCTTTGCCTAGTAGGTTTCTAGATCCATTCACGATAACGAATATGTGTGTTCGCTCTTCTCGGTTGTTAATTTTAATCACCGTCTCAAAAGACCCTAAAATATTTAATGGAGTTCTACTGCCGTACGCGATAAGCGTTTTATCGGGTTTATTATTTTGGCTCAAACAAGTCACACCTTTTTCTTTTAACATTGTCCATGTCTTATCCGTAATTAGATTGTACTTTGACCCAGAATCGATCAACATATTTGTTTTTATACCTCCCACGTCACATTCTATATTTGCGTCATTATCAATATTAAAAACATAATCGACTTCATCTTCCATAACATTATCAATTTCTCTCCGTTTTCTCATTTGCTTGGTTGGTCTTTCTCCTTTTTGTTTACCATTTTCTTCCAATCTTCTCTTCCTTAATGATTGTGTTTTGCAATACTGTCGAAAATGACCTAATTTTCCACAAGAAAGGCATGTTTTTCCTATTGCTGGACAACTTTTGTCATTTGAAGCATGTTTCGAATTACCACACCGACCGCATCCTTTATCCAAATTAGTTCCCTTGTATTTTTTCGTATCCAATTTAGAAGTATTCTTATTTCCTTTGAGAAAAGCAATAGCATTAACATCATTGCTCTTATTTAGCTCTCCATATTCTTCTAATTGCCTACTGACGACTTCCAACGTGTTAGCTTCCGTAATGATCTTGTCTAGAGTTATGCTGTCACCAATAGTCAAAATTTTCTTTCTCAAATCGATTGACAAGCATTTTTCAGTGATCTGATCTATCAAATGTTCTTCAGGCTTATCAAATTGGCATTTTTCCGCTTGATTCCTTAACCTGACTAAGAATTTCTCGAACTTTTCTCCCTCTTCCTGCCTAATCAGACGAAAGACGTGTCTTTCGTAAACTTTACTCTGCTTAGGCGTAAAGTAATCGTTAAGTTTTTGAATCGCTATTTCGAAAACATTATTGTCGCTAGTTGGTTCTGCATTAGCTCCTGGCAAGTTATAGAATATCTCTTGGAGACTTGATCCACCCAGCAATAATAATGTCGCTCTTTTCTTCACTGGAGTTGTGATATCCGTAGCCTCTAAATAAATGTTTAAAGACCGCTTCCATCTCTCCCATCTCTGCCCTAATGACGTACTGTCGCCTTCTAATTCGAGTTTTTCTAGTGGTGGTAAATTGCTAGTCATCGTGATCCGTAGATTGGAACGACCTGAAAATAAATGTACCTACTTGATTTGGGACTTCGTCGTGTTTTCCAATTTAATGGGGGTACCTTTGTACCAATTATTAACAGTAGCGTTTTGATGTAAATTATTTCCAATTTAATGGGGGTACATTTGTACCAAACTTTTCCAATTTAATGGAGGCACCTTTGTACCAAACTTTTCCAATTTAATGGGGGCATCTTTGTACCAAAAATTTCCAATTAAATGGAGGTACATTTGTACCAAACTTTACCAATTTAATGGGGGCATATATTACCAATCAGGGGTAAGTATAGTAAGTAACAGTTTTTATCACTCATATTTTTAAATACCAACCCTTCTACACAATTGTCCTAATAAACACTAAAATAAAAACCCACACAAATAATTTTATTATATTATATAAGCAAGCATTAACTGTTAACGTAGTAACGGATACTCAATCTAAATACGGCGATAAATAAGTATTTTAAAATTTATACCTTATGTAATCAAGCCGTAATCTATTTCATTTAATTATTATCAGTGCCAAAAAAAAAAAAAATGTTGTGGCATCGTAGAGTGTTGCCGCCCAGACCATGGCCGTCAAAAGAAAAAAAAAAGAAGAAAAAAAGGCGGGTCGCTCGTTTTTTGACATTTAACAAATTCGTAACTTTAAATGAGATAATGAATGATTCTAATTATTATTATAATAAGTAAGTATTCATTTTTCAGACAATGCCGAGCCTTCCTTTGACTCTTGGGCAATATAATCTATACCGTTATAGTACTGAATAAGCTTTTTTCTTTACTTAATTTTGAAAGGCGAAGCAGGATATTAAACGTGAAATTAATTAATAGTTTTTGTTGTTGTTACGTTTGCATGCGCAAGAAGGTAAAAAACTACGTAACAAAAACAAATATGTAAACATGAAACTCATTAATTTCGTTGTTTCACCCTAAATTCAGCAGCGCTTTCTTCGGGTAAAACCGACATATGTACAATACATTGTCGCCTACGAGTTTTATGTTTTTATTTAAAATTAAATCTGACCTTTGTCCTCGTCGCCACTTGTAATATATGTAGTATTATATACTTTATATTATTTAATCTCGATGCACTGGCTCGACAACACACGATGTGCGAAGGTGGTGCGTCCGCTCTCGCCCGTGGCTCGCGCGGTAATTACCATAGACTATACAAATAAGTATGTACACCACAAGCTCGCCACACCGTGAGCACGAGACAGTGTATTGATATAGTTATAGACCAATACAAACACTACAGAACTTTTTCCGAGTCCCGACTTTCTAGCTGTGACTTTTTGTGATATGATTTGAACTAAAAGATTTATTTGGACTATTTGGTAATACAATTTCTGAATTATTACTTATATTATTGTATTAGACACTATTTACCAGAGACTAAACAAATAAATTGGTTTGATTTGATTTGAAATGATTACTCGTAGGCATCTAGTAGCTATCTATGAAAATATAAACAACGGAAAAGACTACGTATGTCATTTTAAGGGATACAAAAACTTTGGGGAAACAATGTCTGCACAATGTAGCGGACGGCATTGTATCGGATCAGGGAGTCCTTGATCTTAATTAATTCGGGTCAACGTCCAGTAAGTTCTTCGTCGCAAAATGTAAGCGGTGCGACGCCTGCCGGGAGCCGCCTTCTCATCAATATCCGTTCGTGAGCTCATTTTTACTCATACCCTCTTAAAGATCCATCGACGAGCACTAAGTTTACTAAATCTTCTTCCCAGCTCAGCCTATTACGGCTCGCTGAGTAAATACGATAATAGATAAATTAACTCAGAACTAAGTATTTAATTCGCTGAAGATTTCAATTTGTATCAACTTGGATTAAGTGAGCCTGTATAATTGCATAACGAGTAAAGTTTTTAAAATTAAAACTAATTGGGTAGTCTGCCCTAACTTTCGCTTGCTTTTATTCAATTAGCGTTGCTTAAAATTACACATGACTGGTTTGACACAAAAGATAGTCAACGAAACATTAACTCTGAAAGAATAATCTTAAATATCTAGTGTCCCTTGCGGCTAGGCTTGCCAGCTACTAAAAAAAAAGCCGGACTCTGCTCTTTAAACGGCCGGACATTTTGCCCCAAAAGCCGGACGGGGGCGGGCCGCCCATATTAGCGAGCTTTTTTGCTCACTGCTTCAGCGATTATTCTAATTACTGACACAAAACGTTATTTTAGGTTGAAATAAGCCATTTCCAACGACTGTACTTTTTCCCAACGTTGAGTCCCGATCTAGTCAGGGTACACTCTGCACGATTTGTAATGTGCAATTGTAACATTGGAGCAACTTTTTTTTTTTGTTCGGAGGAGAATGCATTTATGCACCATAACCGCAGGCTAGCTAGACCCGCGGCCGTGTGTAAGACTCAAGACTGAAACGTCCACTACCCACTAAACTCCCCCGGTTTCTCCTTCACACCCGATTAGGACGAGCCGGTGCTAGCCTTATGGCTATTGACCAGCCCATCCCCGGGAACCTTGGAGCAACTGCCATCTGATATTATATTGTTGGTCCATTGGTTCATGACTTTACACACATTCAAACGAAGACATGTAATCATAAAAATGTAAGGTTAAGCAATACCTCATATTGATCTTTTTAGATTTCATTGCTTCATCTCAGTTGTAAAACTCGGCTCTCGCTTGCAATCTCCCCTTTACGGTAAACAGTCTCTCCGGGGGCGTTGAAGATATTTTGCGTCGTGTTTGTTTCCGAGATAATTTTTATTAGGCACATTAGCTACATACCTTACGTATCGTCTTTGAAGCGAAGTTATTCTCTGATGAATGTCGCTGCAAATAACTTAGAGACCTTAGAGTCATGCTACACCGTACTTCAATTAGCCTGATGTAGCTACGCATAAAAATATTTAAAGATTAAAATAAAAAAACAAATTGATAAGTAATCACTCTAACATTTCAGCCTATATAATTTAACATTTATTTGTCTCAATTAAGCGTATGAGTAGGTACTAAGTACACGGGAAGTGCTAAAGAGACAGAATGTTTGTCGTACACCAAAATGACTTAGTTTTGTAACAAATCAATGTGTAATATAATCATAATTTATAACTAGACTTCCGATCACGACTTGGCTCGTGTACCTACTATATGGCGCAGGAATGTGATAATTTTCCAGGATTAGAAGCAGCCTGTTACCTTAGCAAGCACCCAACCAAAGCCCATACCAAAAACCATGTCGGCTTCTTAAACAACAAAAATAATCTTAAATAACAAAATTAGTTGTACACACACAAACATATACACAAAATACTCTCTTTCACACGCACACAACACACGCCCACAAATACACACGCGCCATAACACTCATGCACACACACACACACACACACACACACACACACACACACACACACACACACACACACACACACACACACATAAACCCGCACAAAATTAGTTTTACTTTTGTTATATTTCCTTTTTGTTAAATTATTTTCGTTTGATATTAGTCTTCTTCATTATGTACAAGTACTTCTTTATCTCAATATTGTGTAAAGGTCTTGGGAAAGAGCGAGTCATCCCCAACACAAGTATTACATTACTTACTGGGGCAGACTCAACACATAAATTGTATTTTATTGAGTAATAAAGATTATTATTATGTTTTTTTATATATTTTTTTCTCTCGAGATTTTTAAAAATAATTATTATTATGTCGATATGTTAACTTAATAGAGCGAGATAAACAAATTATTATTATTAATAAGAGAATTTTCAGACTTTCATAATATGTATAAGTAAGGACTGGAATGGATGATAAAAGAAAAATTTCGTGAATTAAGTACATAAAAGTGGCCTTTTTTGTGGGCTAGAGTTGTGCTTGCTAACGATCCCCAATTACGAGAGCTACCTACTAAACCTCCATCGCCTAAGCAGTTCCCTTACGCTAAGGGTCGCTAGAACTTTGTTTTATTTTGAAACAAAGCTCGCAAAAAGGTACGTGTATCGGATAGCCGACCACTTGATCTTAATTAATTCAACACAGGGCACTTTCTTTGTCCGGCAAGTGTCGGTGGTGTGATGCCGTCCGATTCTCATAGATATTGCTCCCTTTCCTATAGCGCCTCTCTTAACCCACGAGACAACTGCGGAAGGTAAATGTTTCCGTAGGCTTGTGCCCTGCCTCATTATGACGTCATGGCGAGGTCATCGGTTACCGTATCCAAGCAGTTATCATTGAAATGTATGGGACCTCACTCATTTGGCGACGGTTTGGCATATTATCTGCTTGGATATAATATGTTTTCGTCTTGTTTATTTATAGAATACGGATGACGTATTATGTGACACAGCTGAAACAAAGCAAATAATGGCGTGTTCTAGCTCGTATGTACACAACTCAAAATATTTTGAAAGGGTTTAAATGTTTGTGTTTGCTAAGCTTTAAGGATCTAAGGATTCTAAAAATGGAGGATTGATAACTCAAATTTTATTTACATAAAAAAAAAGGCTTAGGGTCTAGAGTAGGCTTTTGGGAATTAAATAAAGGATTTCCTAGCATTACAAAATTGCAAACTTTAATACTGTTTAATACTATAAAACAGACCTTACTTAGTTAAGTAATTATTTCAGTTTCTCTCTAAATTGAATTTGGGTCCAAGAAGGCCGCTATCGCATGCCTTAAATATATTACTTACACAATTATGACGTTAACAATAATTTTTCCAACGTGGCTGCCTTCGCAGCATAGCAGTTTTGTATGATGCGTTTTAATAATGACAATGGTTAGGTACATACATACATGACAATGACATAGTTGTAGTAGCTCGATCTTTTGTGATATGTTTCAATATTTTGTTTTTCTTTTTGATGTGTGATCATTCAATTGCGTACCAAGTCATTTGTGTTCTAATTAAAATAGTCTTTCATAGTCGGCTTGTTAAACACAAATGGATGAGATTCATACATCAACTATGTGATCGACTTCATAATTTGATCAAAGGGACAGTGTGTAGGTGGTGGGAAGAGTAGACTGCGTGATGGTGACGGGATCCTCATCAATATCCGCTCGGTTCGCCGACGTGCCCTTTGAGACGCCACCCACACGCCACACGCAGCCTCAGATAAATAAGAATTAGGATCCCTACAACTAGGGTTACGTTCATTTTAGTTGAAGTTGATGACCCAGCGAACTTCAAGATAAGAGTATTAGAGGTCGGCAAACACACTCAATAAGAGTCTTATAGGCGACAAGAGGCGACCTCATTGAATAAAAATTCGTATCGTAGCATATATATTATATATGCTACGATAATTATATATCAAATTGAGAGATAACTACGTTCCGTTCGCTTTAAAGAGGATAAGAATCACTTATATCTAACTCGCGTTTACGTTAAAAGGCCCTTATATAGCCGTCAAGTGGTGCCATAATAATAAAACAAAGAAAAACAGAAGTCAATTGTTTCGTAAAATCGAAAGCGACCGTTTTGGCCGCTTGGTTGCGTCGTGAAAAAAAGACAAACAAAACACTTATATTTTTGTTACCCCATATAAAATAAACATAAGCCGGGATAAAAAGTAGCTTTTATCTATTCCCATCCCATAGTGCATAAACGCATTCTCCTCCGAAAAAAAGCAAAGCCTTCCTCTGGGCCAGTCATCCCTATAAGACGGGTACCGGCTGATATCTCTCGGGTGAGTGGGCAAAACCACTACCCACTAAGCTCCCCTGGTGCCAGCCTTGTGGCTAGTGGTTATAGTGCTTAAACTCATTCTCCTGCGTACAAGAAAGAGGTTGGCTGCAATTTCTTCTCTGTACCAAATTCAATATTCAATGAGAGCGCTTGGTGGCGGTCTTATTGCTTTATAACCGCAATTCGGGAACCGAACCTTTTAATTTCCCAAGCCTATCGCTGTCACTTAAACATCTCTCTGGAAGGCTTACCACGAGTCTAAGTACATCTACGGCGGAGTTGTAATCGGTGCGGTCGTGCTCATAAACAAACTCCATTTACATCGGACGACTCGTTAAACTTTTAAGCGGGTCTTAACTTCCGTGCTATGTAATCGGGTTGAGAGTATCGCTCTTGCCTTACACCGGCTTGTAACGAAGCCACAAAGTTTGGCAAGAGTATGTTGTAAAGAAAATAACATTACAATCTTATCTAAGAAAATTCAGAAGCTTAAGTTCTTGTGAGTCCCGGAGTCAATAATATCCTTCTAGCCGAGTTTCGATATACATGGATATACATATGAGTGGGTCAAAACAGGCAGAGGGGAAACCATTTTTGCCAGTGAAGCCTAAATGACACACAGATACACAGATATTTTCTTATATTTTTCGAACACAGAAATACAGCTAATGGATATTCCCCAAAGCGTTATTTCGCATTGGAATGTAGTTTTCTTTCCAAACACTTGTTGAAGTAGAAATTTTCTACCGAGGCGAAACACCAGCCATTCAGATACTATAGAACTTTGTCCATCCAGCCAGATTTAGTAGTCATTGATGCCCACACAAACACGACTTGGAGTAGGAAAAGTTTGTGGAGAATTTGTAGTAATTGCGCTGTACTGCAAAGCTACTCTCCGAGTAAATTTGTATTGCTATTGTTATTTACGTTTTTGTGTTTCGACCGAACTATATTGTTGTGGTGTACGTATTTTTTATTGCTTAAAAAAAAGCAATTAATGTACTGAAATAAAAAAAGGAAAAAAAAAAGATTTTCTCCTTCTACTGAACCCATACAAATGCATGGTTCATGATGTTGCACCGCATCATGATAGTGCGTCAGTAATAAATTCATAAAAAATACCCGAATACATGGGGTATTCTCTCTACGAATAAGATAAATAGATATTCTTTATTGCACAAAATTACATTAAAAAAATAAAAAGAATTAGCTCTTCAAATAACTATTATTTGGATTTATTTCTTATTTAGGTTTCGCCATTTAAATAAAAAAAATAGTCATCAAAACAAGTATTTTTAATTGTTGGAACAAACCACGAAAAGGCGTTTTAATAATTTTTTTCTTGGGTTTAGAGTAAGGGTTTAGTTTTTTTTCTTTATAATCTGTCTAAATGATCTAGCACTTTATTAATATGATGGCACTTGCAAATGTTATTTCAAACGTTCGGGTAGGTACTTACATTTTTAACTACATATTATGTTCCCGAGTGTACATAAAAACCATGGTCCGCCATTACACTTCTTTCTAAACGACGGCCACTTAAACTTTCTCACAAAACAGTAATACATGTAACGTATAAGTTACAGCCTGGTTTATGGGCCCTAAAACGCATCTTCATGTTTCCCACAAACGTTTTGTCTTACGCACGATGGACTGACTGATGGGCCAAGGCGATTTGCGGTCAAACTTGGGTGCCTATTCTGTTCTGCTGGCGACTTGGAAATACAGCATCTCTGGGACGTTTACTTCCTGAGATATTGAGTTCAAGCCTCCAGTATAAGGCAGTGTAGTCGAGGATTAATATAATGGTTATGAAGCTAGAAGCTAACGGTAAATTGCAACTGCTTACGTTAGAATTTTGGTAGGGGGAAAGGCTTAGCTTCTTACAATTAACTATCAACAATATTCCGTATTAGTTGTTGAGCAAAGATACATATTGATACAAAGTGGTACAATTCACAGTTTTAAGAAAATGAGTGCCGTAAATGTTGTTTCTCAGTACTTTAAGTAATAACTCAGTTTCTTTAGATTTGTTCTGCCTTTTCAAGTTATTGTGATAACTTACTTACTATACTAATAAACGTCGGTGGGATTTTAAAGGCTTTTCTGCACCCTGCTCTTACAATTTTTACACCACTAAAGATTTCGTTAGATTTCCTACAGGTTGAGTGGCATATTGAGTTGAATCAAAACGTAGGTTTAGGTCTCGAGCCACATGTCACAGTCCTTATAGACTTCAGACCACATAAATCCGTATTTTGTTTCAGAAATAAGGCGTATTATCTAAAAGACGCGACAGCTTGGGCTACAAAGTCGACATTGAATGCAGATTCTCTTCTTTCTACTTTTCGCTGAGGCGTAAATATTAAAGTAAAGTAAATAAGTAACCTTTCTTGTTCAATCTTGTATATAGAAATGAATGTGTGTTTATTTGTCCTTTGTGACCTGCCAGTCTGAACTTGTAACGATTTTATAAAGAATCTCTGTGAGTTTTGTATGTAGGGAGTTTTCTGGACGAATAAATGTTTTGAAAGAAGGCTTGCAATACACGGCGGTACGGATTGTCTATTAATTTATTACGATAAAAAATAAAAAATAGTCCAAGGTCGTTTATGCGCTACTAAATCATTGATCCGATTGGGATGTATGTATTTATAATCGTGTCTCAATCTTTACAATCAATCGAACCAACTACAACACAGGATAATTATAATATATTGTACACTCAGCACGGTGGGACAGCAGTCTGACACGGCCTAAACACGGCAGGACCAACGGATTTACGTGCTTTTCAAGCTTTCGCACTATGTAGCCAGTTATTGGATTGGAGTGAAACTCTTATTTACTTTTTATTAGGTTTAACTTTACTTATAAGTTACTAACTGTGCACGTTAAGTTAATAAGAGTTAATAAGAGTAAATGATCTTAAAATTATGATTTACAAAAAAACTTAAAATTAGTCTAATAGCAATCTTTTGCTTTCAAAAAAAATTTATTAAGTCAAGCGCTTTTGACGCTGTTGTTTATTTCATAAGTTGACTGACCATTGCAAAAAGAAGCCCAGAAAACTGTACATAAATACATATATAACAAAAGCTAAAAATTGTCTAAAATGTTTTATTACTTCGAAATAACCAATTCGGTCAAACGATAATTTGAACTTTTCCGTCATCAAAAAGGTTAATCTAAAGTGTCGGTAATACCGCAGACGATTAGACATTTCAGTGACAGCCCACGCGACTTGATATTTTTTATTCGCCAAAGATAAGGGTGGCGTAAAATTTTATGCATCCTTACGTAATCTGTGCCCTTGTTTATGCGGTATGCTAATCTGACGGAAGCGATAAATAAGAGGGTAGGACGTCACCGGGCCGTCACTCATTCGCCCTCTTTGTGAGTATCTTTTATGAACTGTATAATTGAACGCTTGCGGTGAAAAAATGCCGTTTGTTTTAAACCTCGCCATTATTTTATTCACTTATGACTTGGCGTCGTTTCTTTTAATGTCGGTTAGAATGATTCAGATGGTTAGTAGCTACACTTCGTGTTGTATGAAGTAGTTAGTCGAATTTTGGCTGCAACGTCTTATTTCGTTTACCACTTAAGAAACGATGAATATGCGAACATAAATTACTACTTTATTTTCTTACTCTCATGGTCTAGTAACAGTGTTTATTAAATAAATCTACTGATGGATCAAAAACATGCCAAAATCTGAAAGAGATCAGGCGGGAGATGGTGGTGTTATATCATCAATTCCCAAACACCGTAGCTCTGCATAGCTGCTTAGATTATGTTGATGTGAATTTAAGGTGTATGTTTATGTAAAAAATACTTTGTCGAATATATCATTTATCTTATTAACAAAGATAACAAACCAACAATGCTGGTTTTAACTCCTTAACTAAGCTTATTATATAGCATTCTAATTTCTAACTATAGTGTGAGTGTAGGTGCAAGTAGGTTATAGTGCATTGCAAAGAACGTGTCGGATCGGCGCCACTTGTCGGGTCGCGTGGAGAGGGGCCGGTGACTGCGGGAGAGCGATCGCGCGCCGCCCAACCGATAGAGCAGGCTCGCGCGCACTACGAGTTCTGCTGTGCCATCAACTCATTAAGGTAATGCTGTTGGTAGGGAATTTAGATACTTTTCTTGCAAACTGAGTAAACATAAATCTAATTAAGAACTTACAATTCGTGCAAGTAGAGTGAAGGATTGCGCTTTACAACTTAAAGATTGAGTGTAATTCTCGATTCGCAGTTAAAAACTATTAACACAAGACTGAAGATGTGAGCAAGGCTGGCGGGAAACAATTTAATGAAAACCAACGTATTGATTTAAAGGACATAAAACATGATGTTCGTTCCCACCAGAGGAAAATATTCACTTTATTAACACAGAAAAAACTAAATTAATATTCTTTGGAACGATTTCGCCTATTAGCAAAAACGCCCGTCAAAGTCCGTCCGATAGGCGTCTTGACGCATTTGAAGGTTAATTAGTTAGCATAATGTAAGGTCAACTATTCTATAAAAATAATAATTAAATTCTTTTGAAAAGATATTTTGGTGGATTTTCAATTAAATATATATTTTTATTTATAATTCCATCAGATTTTTTTATATGAGGAGGTTATTTTATCTGATAACTTTTTAGTAACAGATAAAAATTTTCGACTTTCGATTTATTGTTTCGTTGAACGTTCTTTAGCGACAGATCTCTACTATAAGGAATATAATATGTCCGTCTTAATTAAGGCAGCGATGTAAAAAAGGGGTCATAAAAACTTTTTCTGTACATTTTATCAAAAACCACTTCAATAATTTAGTACAGCAGAAATGCAGTATAGGTGTGTGTACAAATAAAAACGCATTTTACCGACGAAGTCTATCAGAAGAATCCACTTTTGCTTTAAGACCAATTCTATTGTTTACGCGAACGCGATTGACCAATCGAAATGTCAATAAATATGCTATCAGTAAATGATCTGCTGAAATGTAGGTAGGTATGTGCGTGCATAACTTCAGAACGATTTTACTCAATTACAACCCGTCGGAAATATCTGCGGACCTGGCTTGATGACGTTATGCAAACTGGAGTGATAACAACAAAACGAAATGCAAAAAAAAAAAGAAATATTTTTTTTTGTTTAGTGTGCCTATTTTTTTATATTATATTATTATATTAAGTGCGGGGAAGCGCGAGGGGAAGCGCATTCCAGCCAGGTCCGCAGATATTTCCGACGGGTTGTAGACGAAAATATTTTTTGTTATATTTGTTATTGTCAGGAAAGATTTATTAATTTCATTTTCCAGTGCGAAACCGAAGCCGCGGGCTAGTTTAAACTAAATTATAATTTGGGAAAATGTGATGGAGTCAAATTACATATTTGTATTTAAATTCAGATATATCTTTAATTATTTAACTGAATTGGGATATGTTAAGTTCCGGGATATCGTTTTGCAATTGTTGTGTGAACCCTCTGTGTTTCAATTGTGCATTTGATACAAAGAGGGTTGTTTGAAATAAGTTTTGTTTTTGTAATTATAAAATAGGTTTGTGACATCTGATGGTAAGTGATCACTGCCGCCCACCTGTGACTAGAAAGGTGAAGGGATAATTATTGGGAATAGGGAGAAAAAGACATTCGGTACTCTCAAAGTGTTTTTACAGCATTGCTATTTTTCGCTTTGTCTGAGTGGAGTAGTAGCTCTCGGTCTTCTAGAGAGGCTGTTACTTCCCCTTCAAGCTGGCCAACTTCTATTAATAGACAAGAATAGGGCTCTAAAATATTTAATTTATTTATATGATTATTGAAAGAAATAAAAACCAAATATTCTTGTCCTAAGAGCAATTGCACGATCTAGACTCCATTTTTACTTGCCTCTACGCGAAGTTGAGTGAATATAGGTACTGAGCTCAGACAAAAAAAGAAATATCTTAGGATTTTCTAGCCTCGTCCCTTCTAAAGTATAACTGTTCAAGTATATAAAGAGTTTTGCATAATCCAAAGCTGAATGTATTCTTAGTAATATTCAAATAGGACGCATAGTAAATAGTTCCAACAATTGCAGTGGCTCAAGCAGATTGTTTCGTTTCTGTACGAGATTAGCTTTTACATCGGGCCATTTTATTGCGCAGTATGACGTTGAACATTACCGTAGTTTATCACAAAAAGTTGTAGCGCACACATCGCGCAACCGCCGCGAACTTTTTGCCCAGTTTTAAAATACCCGTTACGTTTGAAATGCGAGCGCTACGTAAGCGCTTTAACTTTTTTACTAACTTTTATTCTACATGAATTTACACAAAAGCCAGACGCAGCGATAATGTCTTCCATTTGTTAAAAGACGAGAATTACCACCGCCGCCGACGACAGAAAAGAATAAAAGGGTTGTCTTTGTTGGTAGCAAGAGGAATACATTTTATGCAACCGCTCGGGCGCTGCGCTCGGTACCTACCTTTCTATCGTATAATCACCCTATTGTGTGGCCCTTGTTACTCGGTATTTCTCACAGAATTACCGTAGGTGATTTTATGGCTTAGTACGTCCTCTTTATGGGACGTTTGAGGATGCAGTTCCACTTCGCCGAATAGTTTTACAAGTGGAATCCGTGAAAAATGCGGAGGAATGTGTAGGACACTGCTTCCAGACACTTTTTTAACGTTCTGATTGTTAACACATTCACTACGTGTAGCAAAATCGCTAAATACACAAATGGGTGAAATAGGAGTATGTATATCTAGTACTAAAGTCACTCGTAAAATTATGGAGTATCTATGCGAGTAGGTTTTCGCAAAAATATTATAATCTAATAATCAGTGTATATTTATACCGAGTACTTGAAAACTTTTGACTTGAACTTTTACTTCGATTTCGTCCCAAGAACATAAAGTTAAAATTACGTTCTTAAATATGTATGCCCCTCGAGTTATGGATTGTCCAAGTGAGATTAAATTTCGCATTTTCTTTTCAAGAAAAACCGTTACAATAAGAATCTACAAATAGATAAACCTTATTCGCATTTTCTTTTAAAGAAAAACCTGTTACAATAAGAATCTACAAATAGATAATAAGGTTTATCTATTTGTTCTAGATTTGTATAAAGAGTAGAAAATATTGATGTATAAAGTATTATCATATTTTCAATGATAAATATTTGAAAAAATTCAGGTCAACAAAAACAGATGTCCTTTGTCATCAAGTGTGAATACTCAATACAGAAATCGAACAGAATTCTACAAAAAATCTGTCTAAATAAAACGATGCGATTAAAATATCAAAAATATTTATCCGAAATCACATTGTTTGTTAATTATTTGAAGGACGAAGGCCGGGGGTTAGCGGCGGGACTCAGCCCAATATCCGGGCCGCGGGGTGTTTTCATTCGGACACCTTTGTCCGCGATCCGATAAAGGGATTGTGGCGGTCCCGGGCCGCGTCGCGCTTTTATCGAATCAGGGTAAGCGCCAATACAAATGACAGTTTTCTCACTGACCGTATGGTATCTTCTTCGTTGCGTTTTACAGTTTCCTTTAGACACTGATCAAGGACCAGTTTGTTGATATGGTTACTTTTTTGATTTCACGCACAATGGCCCATTCTAGAGGCTAAGTGCGGAAAATCCTCTGCAAACCTCTGGTTACTTTTTTTTGTCGGTGGGGAAGACGTTTAGGCATACCCTATGTGGGACTAAACGCCGCGAAAACGGCAGACTATTCACTAAACACCACCGATCAATGAGGTCTCGCGACATTGCTCAAGGTGTGATTTACTGATATAACTTAATGCAACACATAACAACATAAGAATAATTTTATACATACTAATAAGTCAAAACAACGAAATTTTTTTTTAATTTTTAACCATTAACAAATTGAAATAATATTTTCAACAATTAACGCCGTTTCTAGTGAAAACCACAGTTTTATTAATTGCATTTATCGCCACTGCACTTAAATGCATGTTAAGTTGCCATTCCACGAATTTAAGTCAAGAAGAAAAGTGTACCAAGGCATTCGTTTGTATCAAGTTAATGCTAGTATTCAAGTCATGGGGAATATTAATAATTTACTTACGTAACACGCAACTTATGCATTTAATTCAGAGAATAAACAAGAAAGGATAATGCGGCACTTCGCGTTGTTTGCGGGGAAATGTGGACCTCACTTAGGGTTGTCAATTTTATAAATACTTTATTAATGTTCCTTGGCCAATTTTAAAGGTACGTTTTCAACTTCTAATACAAATAAATTGTAGATATATTCAATTTGATGTTTTTGCTCATACATTCGTTTCCCTCGTCCGCAATCTTCTTCACAGATATAGAAGGTACATTAAAGGTATTATAGGTACAACTCAGTTCTTCTACACAATAATTGTACATTTCTATCTGAAAATCGCGTAGAATTAAGTACTACCCTATATACTACAAACAATCTTAAAAGGTTGATATAAAAACGGATCTGAATATAAGAAGATCCCAAAAATGAATTGAAAGGGCTCAATAATTTAGTATTTATTTAAAAAAAGACTTACTGCATTGCTTAATGACAATCATATTTAATGTTAAGGATTTTTTTGACAACTAAGCTAGTTTTACGGACGTGTACGTGTCAATACATGCAAATAATTAAGATATTAGTGGTTATCATAACATTACATTGACTAAAAATTCTCTCTTATACATATATTCAAAATTCTCTATCTCTAGAGAATATACTCTTATTTTGTTAGCGAAACGAGCACATTAAATTTTTTTATGTCACCATTTTATACCATATTTTTGGGCAAATAAACAATTTATTATTATTATTTATAAAAAACATTGTGTTGATAGCAAGCTATTGTGAATTTTGCTACAACTAAAGCATAAAATATGTGAGTTTATAAAACAGGTCAAAACAAAATATTTACTTATAACTCTTTCTTGTACGTTTGGCATCCCTATTTGAACTAGAGAATTCAAGTATTTTTTCTTTTAAAGATATGTTTATTGAGTTTTTCATTAACTTCTCAAGAAGTGACGCTCCCTTGTAGACTAGGTATATTGCAGGTGTGCTTTTTAAATTACGGGTTATATTTGAAGACTTTAATAATGGTAACTGCCGTTTTAGAGAAAATTTAGCAAGAATTTTTTAATATTGGGTATTAGTCTGTCTGTGTTTACATTCTGCGTCTGACTTAGGAATATGAATTTTCTCTTCACGTTACAAACTATGGAGATTTAAGTATATTGACAAGATTTACTCATAAAATCCGTGCATAAAATGCTGTAATAGACATTTCTAATATGCTAAATGCAAATTTAGTTTCAGGTTCTTTTAGTTGACATCGATTTAATATTAAAAATTGGGAATATAATCTGCTATTATAATAGCTAGTTTTAAAGAAGAGCAATTAATCACTTTAAATAATTTAAAGGGCTGTTGGGAAAGGAGTTTTCTTTGCTAAGTGCGTAATAAAGCTTGCTTATAAGTAACATAAATAAAAAGAAACGGAACTAAAACAAAGAACTGTCTCCGTTAGGGAGAACTTTTTGTTAATTGTTCAACAAAAAGTGGACAGCAGAAAACGGACGAGAGTTTTTGCAAATAGCTTCAGAATCCAATTACTTAGCATTTCGATGCAAACAGAAAAACATCAGGGATATTGAAGACCGTGAAAGATTTAGATAGATAGATAGAAACACTTATTGCAAAAGTTGTTTTAAGGGAATGGCAGTGATGCAATTTATGTTTGCGAAGTATTAGTATGTTCGCTTAGGACCTTAAAAGAAGTTTTCATCATGACAACCTTTAGGTACAAGAAATACTACTATAAATTAAGTATAACTACCAGCGGCTTACCCTTGTGAAAGTTGAGAGCACGAATGAAAAGGACTATACCCTTTGGTGTTTAAAATCATCAGTTTCGTATTTCGATAAAGTAAAAAATAACATCATCAGAAAGTGCCGATCACACTGAACAACTTTTCCTTAAGTTCTACATTCATATCTCTTAAGGTTTAGCTGGGCAGATAGGGTTCCACATCAGGTGTTCCAGTTCTTCCTCTTTTGCAAACGTAATGTAAACAGAAAGTGCTTATTTTGTTAACCAACTTTTCCCTAGGCGCTACATTTATACGAGTATTATCTTTGTTCGCGGCCACTCTCCGTCATCAAACAAAGCGACATGACGAAAGAAGAACGGGTCGGGAGGCTTTTGGGACCGGGACCGCGGTCCCGAAAGCCCCTTTTTGATTTTAATACATTTTTGCAGGGTCATTCGGGACCGCGACAGGTGGTCCCGAAAGCCACCTTATATTTAATAATTATTTTGAGTGGTAAGTTGGGACCACAAACATTGGCCATAGTTCGAAAGCCAAAGCCTCCGTGGAACAGTGGCTAAGCCGCTCGGGTATAAAACCCGGAGTTTGTTCGATTCCCACCTAGGGTCTGGTTGGTGGTAGGGCCTTTTCAGAGTCCGACTGGCTAGCTACCACTCCCACAGGTGAAATCTGCCGCCATAATAGTTCTGGCTGTGTTCCGGCAGTATTAATGTGGGAGCCAGTACACTTGAAATCAAGGCTCGGAGATCAGATGAGTATACAGTCTGGCAGCACATTGAGCGACGCTTCCTGGTGAAGTGTCCCTCAACGGAATAGACCGCAGTGGCCGCTTACCGTCAGGTGGGCTGCGTGTCTGTCTGCCAACTGACTTAGTATAAAAAAGTTAATTTTATTTATTTTCTATCAGGATAGTACAAACAAAGAAAAAAACAGCTGTAGTAATTTAAAAATATCACTTTTATTTGAATAATCACAGCTTTTAATTAAAATTAAACCTTAGGTATTAAGAAAACATCATGATTTACATATTATAATTATAATGATTTACTAAATGATTAAAATATGGTCGCCACGACATAATGCTGCCTTTTTGGTACTTTACGTACTAATATTTAGTTTTAATTGTTGTCATATAAATTGTATTGTAATCCTATATTTAAGTACCAAATAAACGTTATTCTATTCTATTACACTAAAACTTTATTTATTTAGAATCACACCTTTTAATTAAAGGTAAACCAAAATAACAAAATAAGTTTTATGGTTTTTACTAATTCACTCTGTAATTGACGATTCATAAATACTTGATACAAGTTTACATGAATAAAGAATATTTTGATTTGATTTGATTTGATTTGAATTAAAACCAGTCGTAGCCAGTCGGACTCTGAAAAGGCCCTACCACCAACCAGACCCTAGGTGGGAATCGAACAAACTCCGGGTTTTATACCCGAGCGGCTTAGCCACTGTTCCACGGAGGCTTTGGCTTTCGAACTATGGCCAATGTTTGTGGTCCCAACTTACCACTCAAAATAATTATTAAATATAAGGTGGCTTTCGGGACCACCTGTCGCGGTCCCGAATGACCCTGCAAAAATGTATTAAAATCAAAAAGGGGCTTTCGGGACCGCGGTCCCGGTCCCAAAAGCCTCCCGACCCGAAAGAACCACTCATTCAATGATTTTCTGTGTAAGGGTGGTACTTTTATTTAGACTGACAGACATAATCTGTCTGCAGCATAGCTCTATCTCATATTTTTTTATACAACATCAGTGGTGCCTACTCTGGTCACTGCGGCCTACTCCATTGAGGGACACTTCACCAGCGTCACCCAATGTGCTGCCAGACTGTAGACTCATCTGATCTTCGAGCCTTTGATTTCAAGTGTACTGGCTCTAACATTATTTTGCCGAAACACAGCCAGAGCTGTTATTGCGGCAGATTTCACCTGTTGGGTGGTAGCTAGCCAGTAGGACTCTGAGCCCTACCACCAACCAGACTTCAGGCAGGAATCGAACCAATGACCTTCGGGTTTTTATACCCGAGCGACATAGCCACTGTTCCACAAAGGTGGTCACATTATGTTTCCGGGTGATATTTGGAGTCACGATAATAAATAAACACCAAAATAATAATGTCAAAAGCTAAAAATCAGCAGGGCAGAGATTTATTAATGAGTACATCTGCGTACCAAGCACAGAGCGAGTTGATTTATGGCACGCAATCATTGTAATATTTGCCAGCCGCAGCTCTCGTCAAAGTTCATTACTCCGCGAATCGGAAGGCTGTTTCAAAGGATTTTAATTCAAATGAGCCTTTCATTCCCCCATGAACCCGAGGGTTCCATAGAGCTAGTGATATCCGCCTCCAGATATCAACAAATGTAAATTAATTTGAACTCCTCTTCATACAGTAATTGAGATCTGAATCGCTTTAATTAACTTTCGCTGTTTTAATGTTTGTTTTTACATTTTTCTTTCTTTGCGTAATAAACTTGCTCCTGGGAATGAGATTCTCAGCTATCTTCTCTGATGTTTTTCTTTCTCGTTAAAGCAAATTTCGGAATAGGATGGATTTATAGTTTGAGGCCAGTTTCCAGCCAACCAATCAACAAAATCGTAACCTTGGTAAAATCCTTTTAAACCCGACAATTTTTATATATTTATAAAATATTGCTGAAACCAAAAAAGTACATCATAAAAATGTGAACGCGTTTTAAATGTTAACATATTTTAAACAAAAAGATTCAACATGTATTGGGCATGTCAAATGCCCAAGAGCCAAATAGTTCATTTAATTGATGAACGCATTGAAATCCGATCAGCGGTTTTCGAAATCGTTGTTGCGTTTTAAAATATACCTACATTTGAAAATTACAAATATATGTTACAAGCTTAATTAATATATGTATGTTGGCTAGCTACCACCACCACTGGTGGAATCTGCCGCCAAAACAGCTCTGGCTGTGTTCCGGCAAAATTAATGTGGGAGCCAGGCCAGTACACTTAAAATGAGAGGCCCGAAGATCAGATGAGCCTACAGTCTGGCAGCACATTGAGCTACGCTTCCAGTTGAAGCGTCCCTCAATGGAATAGGCCGCAGTGGCCGCTTACCATCAGGTGGGCTGCGTGCCTGTCTACCAATGCCAAATGGGTTAGTAAAAAAGAACAAAAAATATTTATTTCGTTAAATATTCTTCTACTACACTATTGTCAAAATAGTTTCGCTGATAAATAATCGTTACCTTAGCTTCTACTTTTTAATCGTTATCAGAGCATAATATACAGTTTTACAAATAAACATATTTTTTTTAACTGTATGTTAATTTGTTTGTTTTGGATTAAAAATTATAATATAATAAATAAAAATAAAATAAAAATAACGAATAATAAAATTAAAATAAATAAAAATAAAATAATAATAATGTTTTCAAGCTGTGCCGTACAAAAACGATATGTCTACAACACTTCGTTAACTACTAATAGATTTAACTTGCAATATCAAAGCAAACAAAATGTTAACGTTAACAAGGAAATCTTGCAATCAACCGAAGCGTCTGTCATATTTATTTGTCTAATTACGTTTTGTTTGTGTCCGGCTTAGGATAAAAGCAACATTGAATGAAAAAACGGAGATCCATTTCGTTACGCCGGTTCAAGAGTAAATTTAATTAAGGCGAAAGGACCCTTGACTTGTTTTTTTATTCAATCTGTAAGGCTGGCCAATTAAAAAGTTCTCGAGTCTTGTAGCGGATAGCGACAACTGTTGGAGAGTGCTTAAACTTATTCAGTGCAACTCGCAGCAACATTAGCGGTACTTTTAACTACAACGAGCGCTAACTAAATAATGAATGAAATGCAATTCAAGTTCCGTAATTTAATTTGTGAGTGTTTAAAATTTTAATTCGTGTAACGTACGGAGTTAATTAACGACGCCACTGAAGTAAAAACGTAAAAAGATTGGGACAGCTGTAAAAATAGAGAGTTTTAAATGAGCGCTTAGTTTAAGAGAAATATTCGAGTATGTGGCGTCTGTGTATATTATAATTATGATGAGTTTATTCACCTGGGGTAATAAACGATTTGTTGGCTGATTTGGTTTGATCCAAATCACAGTACCTGGCATACCAGCACCTAGCTATCTATCAAATCAGACCAGGAAATGATATTAATGTTGTTAATTAAATATAATCGATTTTCTACCATGGCAGTAGAGAGACTTGCCATATCACCCACAAAATTCCGGGAATCGCTCTAGGCACTTTTGCGGATAAATCGCACATATTTAGCTATTACAAGAGTAAAGAGGTCATCAATAACCTCAGGCAGTGTAATATATCACGTTATTCCAATTATTTCAGATCGAGAAGTCGGGCCACCACGTACCATCTATTACCTGATTGTCTCGTTTAATCTTGGCCAAAAAAGAAAAGTAAAAGGCGATAAAGGTACAGGTAATTGTCGAGCCGAGCACAGCCCCGAATCAATATTTCTCGCGATGGACGGCAGAAGGGTGAATTTATTTTATTGCCTGCCGTCTCGAGAAGCTTAATCGAGAACGCGTTAATTTATGTGCACCTTAACACCGTCCAAGACGTTTGTGGAAACTGGATGAGGTAAGGCTGTAGTCTGTGTATTTACAAGTTTGGCCCGCGATTTCTGAAGTTTTTTTTTTCTATTGTACTGAACTGAATATAAGGAACAAACAAATAATTTGTGAAATCACGATAAGTTGTCCTTTAACCGCTATATTGGCAGCATTGCCTACGCTTTGTAAATCTGTCAAAAAACAGATTGAAAGTATTGAAAAACAATAGTACCAATATAGCGGATAAAGGACTTCTTATCGTGAACGATCTGTACATATAATTTTTTATGACTGCAAACAGAATAACAATAGCCAGCTATTGCTGCCACGCTTGGGAGTATAAACCAATAACTAATATTATGTATAATGGTGGAAAAATCTTAGCACATAAAACGTTAGAAAACTCATTTTATTGACCAAATTAATATTGCTTGATAGTCACGAAACCTTGTAAGATTTTTAAACGGTAAATACATTTGGTGAGAAGATAATTTTATGAAGAAAATTTATATTCCAAAATAAACAATCTTTTACTCATTCAAGTTTATTGAGACGAAAATGATGAGCCAAATGAAAACGAATTAATTTATGAATATTCACAGAAAAATGAGTGTTAAGTACAGCGAACACAATATAAAAGACACAGTAAAGAAACAGCCAACAATAATAATATGTAATTTGATACAAATTATAGTGTCTTGCATAATTTTGGCAAGAGTGGATAAACTCTACTTATTATGGTACTTATTATGGTGCTTCATTATTTCTTTATTTTCATAGTGGAACAGCAATCTGCTTCAATCGAGCTAAGTTTCAGTATAAATTGTTATATAAGAAATAAAATCAACTTGGCTCTGGTGTTATGCGGAAATATGCGGGACTATAAAACGCCTTCTTGTCTTAAAAAGCACATTAAGTCACCAAAGAAAGCTACTTTGGGTGTGTCAAATTGCTGCCACATTTCTATTAGAATAAGAAAATACACATCTGTGCTTGCATTAAATGCAGTTAGTTGTATAATACATTCTGGGGTTAAATCGTTAAGATTGACCACTCATGTAGAAACTGCGTGGAAAAACATTACATTGCAAATTG
The DNA here is from genome assembly GCA_949319885.1 of Mecyna flavalis. Taxonomy (NCBI): domain Eukaryota; kingdom Metazoa; phylum Arthropoda; class Insecta; order Lepidoptera; family Crambidae; genus Mecyna; species Mecyna flavalis. Next base: position 12,695,604 of record OX439430.1, read on the forward strand.
AAATGAAGATGCTTCACTGGTATATCTACGGCGGCCTCGCAGTTCACAGGTGAGCGGGCTTCGATAAGTTCGTCCTACATTGTGTCTATAAAAATACCACAAAGGAGTTATTGACGGGAGACGAGGGAGATATTCCGTATGAATGGTAATTTTAAACCTTCTAGATAACATGGAACTGGTATCTGGTATTGCATAATGATTCGAGGAAACGGAGTTTTTTAATATTACATCGGTTGGCAGACAGACACGCAGCCCACCTGATGGTAAGCGGCCACTGCGGCCTATTCCATTGAAAGAAACTTCACAAGGAAGCGTCGCTGAATGTGCTGCCAGACTGTATTCCATCCGATTTTCGAGCCTTTGATTTCAAAATCTTTTACTTGAGTATTTGTAGATTAAGTGTATTTTTCGTCTACCTTTTTATACAATATTTATTAAGTATATGATTTGTAAGATTGTTGTTAAAAATCGGCAAATATTATGGCTGTTTCTTACTGATATGACATATAGAGGACATTCAAAGAAAGTGTGGGCGCTACTGGCAGCTCTCAACAAGGAAGATCTAATCGAAATTCAAAATATTTCCTACCCCGTATTACCAATCTGTATTGTACCTTCTCGTTGTTAATAAATATTTTTTATTTTGTATTCAATATTATGTTGTATTTTTTTTATTAAAATACATACTAATAATAAACGTTCATTCTCGTTCAAGTATATTCTCTAAAGGGACATTCGCAACAGGAAATTCTAGATAAAACCTCCGAGCAATATTAAATAAATATTGGTTTAAGCTTGCAGGAGTATCCTTTCACCTTTGCAAACAAAGAATCGAGATACACAACGTAAATAAGATAAATAACGTGTTTCCTTTAAAACGGGCATTTATTTTCAACTCACAAACTCCTCGTAGATTTAAAGCGCAACCCTTTTGCGCGGATGGGGAAATATTGTCCGAATTAGTATGTAAGACCAATGGCGCGACGCGTAAGGGTTTTCTTCGGTTGGCGCCTGTAATTAAACCGTAATCGGTGTTTCACATGCATGTATGGGTTCACGTGTCTCCATAATGATTAGACATTAAACTGTTCGTGCTATTTAAATTAATTTATGTAAATGATGCTTTTAAACTAACTGTTTTAAATTAATTTCAGCGGTCCGTTGTAGGGGAGATTGTGATAATTCTCGTACTAAGTAGTAAAATACTGGTGTTACTTCTTCGGTCTAGCTGGCCCAATTTCGACTGACAGTCAGAAACTGTTTTTATGAAGGTATAATAAGATCCAAAGATTTGGATCGAGAAAGAGATAAGAAGTGGTTAAAATAAATAACTTAAATAAAATCTGCTGTTATCAGCAGTTTTGTTTTTATTTTATAATAAAAACACAAAACGAGAGATCCGGTTTTGAGAAAGTTTATTCAGGACCAATAATTTTAAGAATAATGTAAAATATATTATTACGTTAGTATTATTTAATAATCTGTGATTATGCTTTTTATATTAGCCATTAAACCATCTTAGTCGTGCATCATAGGTCGCCCTTTGTTTTTCTCTTCGTCCACCATGGGTCATGCATCTTATCTAGTGACCAATATCTACAAGTTTTAGGTCAACCAATTAAATGTAAACTGTGCTTAGTCTCTTATTCAAATCTTATCATAATGCTTCTAAATGTTAGGATGTTATGACAGTAATTTTAGTTCTCCAGCCTATTTATTGTGAGTAATTTTTCCAGCATAATATTTTAAGAGATTGCTGTTTCTTTCTTGTTTACAATTTAAACAAAGAACACAAAATTAAAACGTGTGAACGTTAATAAAAGTTATTTAGTACAGCAGGAGGCGTCGGCGTGGAATTTTTATCGCTCGACATTCCGCCAGAGCGCTCAGATTAAGGCATATTATCACAGCGTTGCAAACGTGTTATTGTACCGTTTTTTAATAAGTCTCGAAAGTTATTTTTTAAATTGCTCGGTAAAGGTGCTCTGAGGCTACCGAAGCTTAACAAAGACGAAGGCAAGCAATAGACGATGCGATTCTGCTCTTATGGCTTAAAAAAAATATTTATTTCAGGCATGACCCATTATAGACTTTTAAGGAAGTCGACAGTTCTAAGCAAGACCATAGATGTTCAGCTTGTGATAGTCAGTACCTATTTATTTGGATACATAAACTTTTCCCTCGAATCTTGGGAAGCATGTTAAGCGCCATTATATCATCGCAAGATAGCGATTATTTATGTTATAAACATCCGAGTGAGAACTGAATAGGCATTCTGGAAAACTATTATTTTATTTTATTTTATTTTGTTCGGAAAACATACAGTGAAGCAATAACAGAATAATAAACACTGCTTAAGAAACAAAACACCATTTACATGTTTTCGCATGCGCATATCACTATGATGCGAGACAACTGTAACATTTTATTATACTTTCCGAAAAGGATCTTATCTTTTGACGGACAAATATTAGGCAGGTAAAACCGTAAAAACCTAATCTAATTTACATCATTTAACTCACCCAAGTAACATCCAGTTTTAAGTTAGTCACATTCCTCAACTCTCTAAAATTGGAAGAATTCGATTACAGGGACGTTAACCTGTTTAGTCTTAAGTACTTCTATTAAATTTTACGAGGCCGCCTTAATAATTCAAGTTGAAAGTGTTCTGCTGTTTAGTGCGAAATTATTTACGCGTCAAATCTACGTTATTATTAAGTAGGGTTGGCTTTTGTTTGGTTTCCATTCTCAAAATTGATCGCGCTAATTTAACACTGAAACGTATTTTAACTGCTCAAAAATAGAATGTGGTTGATGTCATGACGGTTAAAAAAAGTTTTTATTCTACGGGTAGGTATAATAAATGCCGATACTGCCAGGGAAAGTGATAAAGTTCGTCTTTTCTACCGAGTTTTTACTATTTTGTAGTACCTATGTGTGTTCGAATTCAATTCAGGATAAACATTTAATTGATGAATATTTGCCTTTGATTTGAGTCTGGAAGTTTATTTGTATTAAAATGTATCTGTACTAGCACTTTCTTAAAAATGTAATGTTGTTCGATATTTATTCACTTAATTTTTTTACTCTAAACATATATATAATTTTTGCTTAATTAAGCATTAAACGCAATTAAACTATTAATCTCGTTTTTTATTAATCTTTTAATAAACTGCCATTATAACATCAGTGTCAAAATCTTTAAACAGTTAAGTGCGCCATAACAACATACAAATTTTGGTGAGATATGATACAAATAATACACATCAATTTACATGACAAACAAATTGGACACAAAGCCACACTCTTCGTCGCACTACCCACACCACCCTGTATAACTGTAAACAAGTCTATTCTAAACAACCCCCATCAAGAATATCAATGACATTAAAAGCGCGAACAAGCGAGTATCACAACTTTGTTATCTGGATGTTTCCATTTCGTAACATGACAAATTATTGTAACGACGCGATGAGGGAATGTTGTCGTAAAAGTTTAACAAGGGACCTCTGGTGCCCCGGGGATCTCGTGTTGCCCGGATAGTCCACATAATGAAGTGCTAGTGGGTTTATGGTACAGACGACATAGCTACGACTAAACTTCAGGATATACGGGTAACAGGTTGATTGAGTTTCCTTTAGTAATTTGAACTGCTAACGCTGTCTTATAGTCGCAAGTTTGTAGCTAATAGTATCTTATTGGACGGAAAAGTTACTACATTTCAAAGAGACCATTGTGGTCTTAAGGTGAAAGTAAATCGTGAAATCGCCGACACCTTATAAAAACGAACTTGAAGAAGATTTAAGGCTTTCGACGACTGATGTAGTGTCATGACTCATGGTTGAGAATAAACGGCTCAGAACCTCATGGTAACGGGACGTATGCATTATGTTTATGTCTGTATGAATGGTTTTGAGTGTCCTTTGTCCTTCATCCATAATACGTATTGTAACGTACGTAAGATTTACTTAGTTTGAAGCTAGATGGTGCTGTATGTGCTTAAAGAATTCTATTTCATAGGAGTTCTAAGATTTAGATCCGCAAAGCGCAGAATTTAAGGATCCTTGAATAACATGCATTTACAAAAGGGCCCTCAGCAGTTTTGCCAAATTAAATAAAAGGGAGTGAATCTTGACATTGAAGCATTTAAGTTAATTTTCCTTTTAGCAATTAATGAAGGTTTATTGTCTCCGAATTCAGTTAAAATTATATAGATACCGAGGATTCCTATTCTTGAAAATGTTTTGCCTTAACGTTTTAATGTATTTTAATGATACACCTATAAGTGTAGTAGATATAACATAGTGCACAAGTGAGTGCACAAGCACCCTCCTTATTAATTGACTTTTGGAAATCTCACACTTGGATAGAAACCTGATACGACCAATGAGAGATCAGGAGCAGGACCAAGGGCGCTACGTCCTTTCCGAGACATGGAGGTGTAACTACACCACCAACTTCCAGAATCTCGACAGTTACTGAGTTTTTTCCAACAATAAATAGAATGGATAATGAACACAAGGTCATCGCCGTCGTTGTTATGAAATTCGACCTACAGACACTGCGCCACGTAGACTGTTAGGAAAGATTTTTTTTTTCTAATTATTTCTTTATTTGTGAAGGAGGAATTACCTGTTTTATATTTCTTACCTTCGGAGAGCTTCATAGTCATAACTAACGTAAATGAACGTAAATGTAGGACAAGGTGCCTATTTAATTGTTCTTGAAGTCATTGTATACAAAACACCAAAACGCTAATTAACCGTTTTATACATTTATTAAGACGAAAATTAATAACATTGTCGAAATAATTTTTTGAAAGTCTACCAAGAGTGTATTTGTCTTTGAAGTTTTTTAAAACAGCTTTTTCATGATCGAGTGCATATTACAGCTGAAGAAAAACCATAAAATATTCAAACATTTTGTACACTGGGAGTTAGATGGAGCGAAATACAAAATTAGAAACATAATAACTGAAGTAGAAACATTGCAAGAACTGCGGTTGACTTCTTACCTTCATTGGGTAATCTTGTGGGAAATCAAGGTAACCGCGACAGAGCAATCTGTTATTTCACCGACAAAACCAACGTATACTGAACTTTACAGCCCTTGTGATTTACAAGTAAACCTACGGGGTAAGAGCTCCAGTATTTTGGACGGTATTTTGATATACCATTGTACGTTGGAACCGCAAATTTACATGGATACTAAACAGACTGACCAAACACGGATTATGTAATTCTTGGAACTGTGAACTTATTTAAGCGTATATATGTGCCAGTATGTACACACGACCTCAAAGTATATAGACTAATATAAGAAAGGCAGTGTACTGTGGTTGTGCAAATTACCTAACATATTTTTTATTACCACTTACCAAGTTAGCTAGAATATAATAACCTGGTGAGAGCCGAGATTCCAACAATCAAATTCTTTATTTATGTTAGCTTTTTAATATAACTCGTGGGCAAAGCTGCGGGTAGCAGCTAACTAGTAATATAATATTGTTAGAAGACAGACACAAGAAGATGACCTAAAGAGATGTGTTCATGCGTTAAAATTCAGCACATTTTTCCTCGAGTTGGTTGAAAGCACGTGTTATGGGAGGTGCAAAACGTTTTCAACTTTATTGCTACGTGTTAAGAGTATAATTGGTTTTGTTGTCAAAATCGCGAAGAGGGAAAAGAAGTAGACCCACGAAATTGATTTCAGCTGTTTGATAAATAAATAGGTAAAGGCAAACATCACTTTGACGACCGATATGGTGTGATCAATGATTCGCCCCTCTTAAAACAATAATTCATGATCAAAATCTCCTTATCATGTAAACTCCGAAAAAGTATTTATTAATAGTCAATTACACAGACTTTACCACCGGATTCGGAATGTAGTTGTCTGTCGAGAAGAAACGGCAAGAAACTTCTGTTACTCTTTTGTTGACGATAAATCATTGGTCGATCAGTGGTGAAACTTTCAATTAATATCAATTGCGTATACCTATACTTTTTTATTTTTAAACTAGGTGCCTGCTTGACTCGCGTAAAATTGGAGCGGTATCGAATACTGATGTCTTCATTTTTAAACATAAACAATAGAGGTAGCAGATAAATTATCCCGGTGTTAAAACAGCCCCTAAATAGTTTTTAAGAAAATCAAAGCGACCAAGAACGCGTAGGCGTAATTCTATAAATTCTGTAAATACTAAAGGATTCGACGTAATCAGTAAAGTCATCTCGGACCCTCATTCCTAAGTCAAGGAAGGTAAAGGGTTAATTATATTAAATATTACAGGGACACTATTTTAGGCAAACTTTGAAACACCAGGACACTTGAGATTACAGATTTACGTGATAATTCGATGTTATCAAGTCTTTCTTTATAATAAAGCCCGCAATCCATCCTGTCATGTTTTTTTTATTACTACGTTTCATCTCTGAAATACAATAAAAAAAGGACCAATTTTTTTTTGCTTCACACTGCCCTGTGCCAGTTTTCAATTCACTAAATTGAAAAAGTTCTCCGGTATAATAAGTTTGTATGTATATTGATAATATGTTGAAAGTTTTACATATTGACGCAGACATTTTACCATTTTGCCTCAATTCATTTTTATACAATAACTGTTGATTTTATTAAGCGATACTAAAATCACGACCTCCGAATGACTTAGGTGAAATATAATCTTCATTGTGGTTAACACTTAATAGAAACCTTAAAGAAATGAGATATATTAAGAGAGACGGTTAAGTGGGTTATTCTCATATACTTTTATGGCATCTCTATTATCATTAAATGTTCTTGGAAGAAAGTGCGCATTTAGTGCAAATGGCTGAACACTTATATCCATCATTATTAAGTATAAAATAAGCTTCTGCGGCGCCTCTGAATGGCATTGTTAAAGAAAGTACTAATTTTCTCTTTCTTGACGTATGAAGAAACCCACGTTATTGACGAATATACGTTGTAGATTAATTTGACAGCCTTATTTGGCCTAGTGGTTTTATTATAATATGGAGATCAGACGTGTTAAGATTTTGGCCTACTTAAAACCTAATAGTACATAGTTATTACAACTTATTCCGTTGACGGATGCTTTACTTCCGAACCGCGTATATGTATTTCTTAATTTGGACAACATGCTTTCAACATGTCTTTTCTATCATTGCAATCTGATTTGATTGCAAAAATGACTACTACATATTTACAAATCAAGATATTTATTTTAAACATAACATGCAAATAGCATATTGTCGCGGACGAAGACTCGGGTACGGCTATCATTTCACTTTTGTTCTATAGGTAACAATTTCGACCGTCCCTTTACAATAAAATGCCAACATTCAATATTAATATTTCACACCGTAACATAAATCCCGTACAATAGTTATGGCGTCGATTCAATCTTCCATCATAAAATTAGACAGGGAAAAAAACCATTCTCGAAATCGTTAAAGCTGAATTTGTGAACGTGCCGCAATCACAGTCAACAATGTATTGTTATAATATGAATATTTTATTTGAACGACCAATTGGACGTCCGGCAAACATTTGATATTCGCTGTGAATACGAAAGGTTTGCTTATTAATTGGATTGTCGTGCCTCGTAGCGGCCGCCGACGGAAAATCGTCCAATGTGAATTGCTCTTAATTCGCCGCCTCCCAATAAAATATACGGGCCTTTCGGATTCGACCGCCGCGAACGAGGTTTGAATAGTAAACAAAGTATTAAGCTACACACTTTAAACATGTTACTTTCAACGAAATCGAACATGATACAATTATACATTACAATGTATTTTAAAAAGTAATTTATCTTAAATATATTTTATGTTCTTTTCTAAAAAGAGACGAAAATTCCTGGGCCGGCCAGGCTAGGTTATATTCAGAGAACAAAAAAACACAAATGTTCATTACATGAATATTATTTCTGGTTTAATCAAGACCTCTATCAAATGGGCAAACGAGACATCAAAAAAGTGTTTAGTCACAGAAAACGCCTCATTATCACTTTTAACAGATTTTTTAAAAAGGTGTTCCATTTCATTTTAAATTTCTAAGTAATCCGTCTTCAAGCCCTCAGGTTATCTATTCTATCATCAATTTCATAATGAGTTTCGATTCCAAGTAACATCATTGAACGTGAAGGTCCACAATAAGTCATTAAAATTCCGACGTCAATCTGTTCACAATACCTACCCAAGAAACTCGAAGAAACTCATAAAAGTTTTTAATGAGGCCCTCCGGTCCCAAATCCTTCAATTTATAATCTTAGCCTTAAATTATAGAAACAAATGATTCGGCTATAGATTCTGCGGTAGACTATAGATAGATAGATAGATAGATATACTCTTTATTGCACAAAATTTTGAAAGAAAAATATGTTACAAGATTGGATGATACAATGTAGGCGGACTTATTGCTAAAAGCAATCTCTTCCAGTCAACCTTAAGGTAGAGGAAAAGTTTTAATTAATTTTATAAAGTAGGCAGTGCAAAACTCAAGAGCAAGAAATAAATACGAGTTGAACCCAAATCAAACTTCTCAAAAAAGTAAGAGAAAAATAATAATAATAATAATCTAAAAATAAAATAAAACATATACTTACTTATATAGGCATACACATACACATACTTATACATACATACATACATACCGACTTAGTATAATAAATACATAGAAAATAATAACCATGGATTTCACACAAAAGAAACATCTGACAAAAGTAAACCATGAAGATGGAACTAGAAGAAAGAAAACAACTGAGTAACCTAGTCACGCGGAAGTTATCGGAGGGAAAGAAAATAGGATTTGACACGGGATTTAAAAATGTGGGGTGTCTGGGATTCACGGACAGATAGGGGCAGAGAGTTCCAAAGGCGAATAGATTCGATAGTGAAAGATTGAGAGTAAAACTGTGTGGAGTGGGATGGACAATTTAGATGCAGCTTACGGGAAGAACGCAAATCAAGACCTCTGGTGGATTGCAAGAAATTGAAACGTTCTTTTAGGTAGGGAGGAGATAAAGGGTTAAATAGTATAGAAAAAAGTAGACTGAGAACGTGTAAGTCACGGCGACGTCGTATAGGAAGCCAACCAAGCTGTGCTCGGTACTCGGACACATGATCATATTTACGAAGGCCGAAAATAATACGAATGCAGAAGTTTTGCAGTCGTTCCAGCTTATCAAGAGATGATTCACATAGATCGACATAGCAACAGTCAGCGTAATCTAGTATCGGCAGTAAAAGGGCCTGCACAAGCACAATTTTGGTGGGTACTGGTAGAAAATTACGAAGTCTGTTTATAGAACGAGCCGAAGCAAACACCCTCCTGCTCACCTCCCCAATTTGCTTATCCCAAGACAGAGTGCTGTCAACATAAACACCCAGGTTTTTAACCACTTGGCTAAAAGCTATATGGACACCGTCAAGCATAATTGGTGGTAAAGAACCACAGTCCACCCGTGAGATCAACCGTGATCCACCAACTAATATCACTTGCGTTTTCGCAGGGTTGACCTTAAGCCCAAATGACTTGCTCCACACCGAAATACGATTCAAATCTTCATTTATAGCCCCAATAACACTCGGAAGCTCTACAAGATCACCGTGGGAGTAAAGTTGAAGGTCGTCTGCATAAAGATGGTAGAAAGAAGATAGTCCATGGGTGATACCATTGATAAAAGTAGAAAAAAGTAGAGGAGACAAGACGCCACCCTGAGGCACACCCGCATTGACATCATTCCATGCTGAAAAGGAATCGTCAACACAAATACGTTGCCGGCGACCATGCAGGTAACTATGAAACCAATCAGCTACCGTTGGAGATATGTTAAGAGAGCGTAACAGACCAAGCAGGATGTCGAAGTCAACATCGCTGAAAGCATTACTGAAATCCAGCAAAGCCAGCACCGTGAGACGTCTACTGTCCATAGCAAGGCGGATGTCATCGGTGATCTTAACTAAAGCCGTGACCGTACTATGACCACGACGGAAACCAGATTGAAAAGGATTTAAAAGGTTATTTTTAGACAGGAAAAAGCTGAGCTGCTGATAAACTACACGCTCCAGGACTTTGGATAGGAATGGTAAAATGGATATAGGACGGAAATCTGAAAGGGAAGATGGATTAGCTTTCTTTGGAAGTGGAATAATTTGAGCGTGTTTCCAAGAAGTCGGAAAGATACTCGTGGACAAGGAGTAATTTAGGATATGGGTAATGATAGGAGTCAAAAGGTCAAGGAGAGGAATGATCATTTTACGGCTAACACTGTCACTGCCAACAGCGTTAGAGGCTATAGCTAAAATGTTCTTCTTAACATCACAATCGGTTAGCTGATCAAAGACAAAAGATGAATAGTCAGGAATTGGAAGTGATGAAAGATCATGTAATGTTTTAGTTTTAGTATTACCATCAATAGTAGATGATGATGAAAAATGGTTGTTTAAGTGGTCTATGTTGATATCAATAGGAAAGGAACTGCTAGAAGTCTTACCAATTCCAAGCGACTTTAGAAATTTCCAGACTTTGGCCGGATTTTCATTCTCTACTGATGCATGAATGTAGCGTCGTTGAGCATCCCTACACAATCTATTGCATCGGTTCCTTATCAACTTATACTTCTCTCGGTTTCTGTCGGACGGGTCCATTTTATACCTAGACTTTGCCGCATGTTTCCTATCTCGGAGTGTTTTTAACTCATCAGAGAGCCAAGGAGCAGGAGAGTGTTTTAACTTAACAGGCCGAACTGGCGCGTGCTTATCAAAAAGCTGGATCAAAAAAGAATTGAAGGTGTTGACTTTCTCATCCACAGACTTAGCATTATAGACACTTGACCAGTCCATACCAGTAGCATCCCGTCGAAGTTCTTCAATGTTCATGCCACCAAAATTGCGTTGCAAGGCGACTTTCGCTTTGGACTTAGGGGGTCGGACCTTGTACGATAAGTAAATAAGATCATGGAAAGAAAAGGCCTCAGCATTACATTGACCATGCTTGGCAACGTGATCGCTCGAGGATACAATAATTAAATCTAAAAGAGAAGGAGAACAATTCGGAAAGTAATGAGTAGCATCAAGCGGAAGAATATTAAGGTTGCTAGCGTTTATGATAGATTTAAGGCGGGAAGAACGAGAGTCGTTTTTAAGAAGGCAAGTATTAAAGTCACCCATGAGTATCGTGTGACTGTAAAGAGGAGTCAGTTCCTCTAACAACTTCTCCAAAGTAGAAAAATAGTCTACCCTTAGAGAAGGACTGTAGAAGACACCGAGAAGAATTTTACAATGAGAGAGAGTAAGCTCAATAAAGAGGTGCTGTGCTACTTCGGATGAAGATGTTGGAGAAGAAACATTAACAATAGAAAAGGGAATATAGGAACGAATATAAATTGCAATACCACCTCCAGATCGGATAATACGATCATTCCGAACAAGTTGGAACCCTGGAAGAGAAAAGGAAGAGGATGGAAGACAAGGATTAAGCCAAGTTTCAGACACAAGAATGGCGTGAATATTCTTATTGTCAAAAGAGGCAACCATGTCTGGAAAGTGTGCTGGGATACTTTGAGCATTGATGTGAATAAAATTAAAGTTTTTGGACACATCAGAGAAGGCATTAGTAAGGACATCAGAAAGTGGCAAAGATGTCGAGTGAAAGCTATCATTTAAAGACGAAGAAGAGAAAGATTGAAAATGGTCACTCTGATCAGATGTGGCACTATGTGAATCCATATATGAACAATATGATTAATAATGAGATATAAATAAATAATAATAAAAAAAAAAAAAATAACAATATACCAAAATAATTTAAAAATAAAAGGTTAACGCTTTTCTAACTAGAAGCTTCCTCTACCCGCCAGCTGCAAATTAATTACAAATAAAGACAAAAAAGGTATAACAAAAAAGGTAAATCATAATAAAAAAAAAAAAAAACTTATAAGATATTATGAGACTGCCACTTAAAATATCAATCTTACTCGCAAAGTTTCTAATGAGTTTCTGCTTTGGTCGCCATTAAGAACATTTCGTTTTGTAACCTATGTAATTAACTTAATTGAAATGGCGCAGCAGAGTACACATAAAATTCATTTCAGTTTCGTAGAATAATAATATTCTGGCGAGAAAAATTTTTTTATTGCACGTAAAAACGATTAAATAAGTACTTATTCATCTTAGATCTCTACTGGTAAATATTTTAGCAAACTTCTTAGAACTCTGGTGCACTGCAAAGGCGTTTAACATTAAAATATTGCTCTTTACAAGAAAATGTATCATAAAATCACAATTTGATCAGTGACGGTTGGTGCTCACTTATAATATTCGTAAAATTCTAAGCTATTCTTTTTCCTACCCGTAAGTTGAATATAACAAGGTAACAGTTATTACAATCGCCAGACCAACGAGGAGTTTCATCCCTACCATTGTTAAACTGCAACTAAATTACTATATCTACACGAGAGTGTTTGTATTCAAAGCCTCACCGTATATGTATATCCGGCTGTTGCCAAACATGATGTTTATACAAATCCCATATCAACATAAAATCTTCAACATGGTCGCTCCGTAGTCAGCCATGCGTTCAGGACTCACGCTCGCTCTCATTTCGTATGAACGGCAATAAATGCATCCTAGCAAACTCTATAACTGCGTTCATGATGTTGCATTCACAATGCCACCCTAATAGGGACACTTTCTGAGCTTTTGCGGGCGCGGAGACTGAATACATATTTTATGTAGATACTTAAGCACTTTGAAACTGCTATACGTTTGGCCGCCGCCCGTAGTAGTTACCAGAAACTAAATTTGAGTTTGAAAGCTGAAATAATCTGAAATTGCTAACATTTCGTGTACTGTCGGATAAGGAATTGGTTTGTAATCTTTAGGTCATTTTTACGTTGTAACAAACACAATTTATGGTGTGATTTGATTATCGTCATCATTAACGTATTGTGATGTTATGTTGATAGAATAATCAAGAGACTCGCCCTTGCCCAGTGTCAAATATATTATTATTCATAAAACAGTTATGGTTTTCGAATAATGCGTTACATAATATCGTAAAGCATTAAAGTTTAATGCTCTGGGCACAATATACAAAAAATTAGTACATGGACTTCTTTTATCTCTGGATAATGCTGAGATGCCGTGGGATAGTTTGGGAGCTGGAGAGTGTCATAGGCATTTTTATCCCGGAAAAATTTGGTCGTATATTCTGCGTGGACGAAACGCCACGGGCGGAAGGTTAGTTTTTACCTTAGCATCATAAAATACTATGGTCATTGTATCATTTAGATACGGTCATTGATTTATACACTTAATGGATACGGCACAACACAATGCTGAGTGAGTGCCTTTTCAGGGGCAATATAAACTTTATGTACATTTTATGGTTTGTTACCATGTACATAGTTTTCAGAGTCGCTTAAAAACAATTTTCATTTCTTTCTTTATCTCTTTTATAAAAATCATGTCGACTGAGAATATGAAAAAAGCATAAAAAAGCATTATCAAAATGGCTCCACCTTATCTCCCGAATATACGGCCTTAATGGGTATAATTCGTACATAACTGAAGCAATTTTCATTAAAAGTGCTGATGGAAAAATAATTGAAAATTTAAATTAATAATATTTAAAACGGAAAATAAAGGCTGGTCTCAGACAAAAAGGATCGGGATTCAATACTTCATGAAAGCCTTTCAATTTAAGTTGGAAACTTATTATTTATTCGACATTAGAGAAAACGCTTTTTTTCAAACAAAACTATATTTAAGTTTAAATTAAAGTAGACTAAAACCCAGGATTATCGACTAGCTGAGTAGAAACTACGCCGTTTTGTAAAATACAGAGCCGTTTAACAAATGGTGGCATTTTGTAAATAGCTAACTTACGTCGCCGGGCCTTTTGTGAGGGCAAATTTATAATCCCGCGTACATCGCATACGGAGCACGAAAAATGGGCCCGGGTATTAGGTCAGGTAACACGCCCGTGGGCGAACAATGTATGCAGATGTCTCTCCAAATATTTGAATTAATCGACGGCAGTAGATTTAATCAAACGAGAGAAAACCAACACGTAGGAAACAGTGTAATTGTGTGTGTGATACAACTACGAACTTGAAACACCGGATTATAAAGCGTATAAGTTAATTTGATGACCTATTTAGTGTGGGATAGAAGAACCAAGAGCCTGCCGTGTCGATCTACGCGATCTACGCATATTAACAAATCTATTTGTATTGGACTGTTTTTTAAGTTACTTTAGCTGTCAGAATCAAAGGATGCACCAACCTGATGGTAAGCGTCTTTTGCGGTCTATAACCCTTGATGGATACCGAATCAGAAAGCGTCCCTTAATATGCTCCGAGACAGGAATCAAACCCACGACACTCATGATTATGTCACATCGATACACAAACTATTACATTAATGCAGTGAAACTGTACTGTATTCCATGAATCTTCCACCTCTAATTGGTCGTTTAAACTAATTACTACGGAATATTGTATTATATTACAAATATTAACCATAGACGTAGTAATTATGTCAGCAGGTTACAATGGCGTGTTACATCTGTTTGAGTACAATCTGCACATAAGGTTTATTATTATGTTTTCCTCTATTGTTTAGTATCTACATGACAAGTTTTGCTAAGTTTGGGACTATAGCCATGTAAAATGTTTAAGGACATCATTATATATTTTGTATTTTAAATCCCGCGGTACTCGGAATACAAATCCCGAGTGAACGCCTGACCGAGATACACTCTGGCATATCTCTTAACTTTCTATTGACTATTTATAAATGTATGTGTAATGTGTATTTTGAGTCTATTAAATAAAGAATTAGAGCTATTGTATATGTAGTTCGTTGTTTTGGACTTTGCAAAGGGTCTTATTGGCATCTTAGAATAATGTGCCTTTTGTTATGATACGAATAGCTACTTATAATGTTGACTGACATAAAATTCCAGTTAATGATCGTGTCCTATAACCCTAGTCATTGACATGAATCCCGCCAAGGACAAATATTCATGTACGGTCAACAGCACATCACGGTAAACACTTGCAGTTCGATAATAGCACTTCAAAGTCCAAAGTGTTACGTCTGACGTGCTGTTGACTGTACATAATTGGCGGTAATTTGTGTGATTTTATAGCTGAAACAATTATGGTCTATGAAATAATTTAATGCTAAAGATTCGAACAATTGACCTCGTAAATGGGAATGGCAATGCACCGTACCTACTTTATGATATTGAATACCCATTAATTTTATAGACATCTAATCAAAGCTATTTCTAATTATACTTATTAAAGTCAGATAAAACGCTTCGAGTAACTGAAGCTTTGATACTTACTTAACAAAAGGAACGTTTCACGTAAGACGAAAAGTTAAAACGTTTGAACAATACGAAAGAAATAAATATATAAAGAAAGCAAAAGAAAAACTCGACAAACCTGCAACGTGTTTCACTCTTACACAGTTCTCATTTGTTATTGCGTAATTTGATATACCTAATCAATCTGACAATAAATACCCGTATTAGAAATCATTCATATCATTGTATGGTATATAATCATCTATATAAATAAAAATGATTAGCTGTTCGTTAGTCTCGCTAAAACTCGAGAACGGCTGAACCGGTTTGACTAATTTTAGTCTTGAAATATTCGTGGAAGTCCAGGGAAGGTTTAAACGATGAGAAAATATGGATAAATTGCGAGGAAAATACTAAATACATACATAATTAGGGTTTAAATTAATATGATACAAAGTTCACCGGGACAGCTAGTAAATCCATTAATTTTAGAATGTCAAAGTTTAGTATCGATGTTCAAACCCAAGGGGTGGACTAACAATATCGGATATTATCACATTTTCTTATATTCAAGAATTATCAATTATTGTGTGTGTGTGTGTGTGTTTGTACCTATTTCTGCTTGTGTTGGTTTGTCTATGTGTATTAATTACATATACAAAAAAGTATTTGATTAAGTGTGTTTATTTGTTGTCCAGTTCCAATACTGCGTTTACTTACTTTGTAGTTAACGATGCGAAAAAAATCCACAATTACACACATGACCAGCATAATGACTTTTAATTCAACCAGGTGAATGAAATTGCCGTTCATTATTGGAATCGGAAAATCATATCTGAAAATATCGAATTGGTAAACTTTATAGAACTGACAAGTGGTGTGAGTGAAATGCCATGGGGAGGTCCAATAATGCCGAAGGGTTGGATAACGATGGTTCAAAGTTTTAATTAAACAGTGACATCTGCTAGGCTCGTTACTGACACGACAATTATTGTTACGGCTCACACACAAAAACATATTGGCATGCCGGCCTCGTCTTTGTCTAATCCGACGTTACAATGTTTTCTAATTGTTTACTGAACCAGAAAACGATCCCGAATTACATAAATAATGAACATTGGAACATTATTTAATTCATAATGGTTATCTCATTCTGTAAAGAACACAATAGATTCTTAGTGGGTTCATTTAGGGTAAATAATATCTACATAAATAACCATAATTTTATACAACAAATTAAAACAAAATACCATATAATGTCCTTTTGAAAGGACTAAAGACTTTTGTATTTGTACTACATCACGTGAGGCTTTAAAAGCTCTTCGGAATATGTTCACAGACACATCATACACTAGTTTTACTTTATTGTGAATGAGAATATTTCATCCTTCAAACATTTTTAAATATCATACAATTTATACTCGCAAAACATTAAAAAAAAAACACTTTGAAACATATCGACGTAGTTTTCGTTGAATAATAAACTGTATTATTTTTAGAGAACTCCAAGATCAATAAAAACGCGTTCATAAGCACAACTTGAAATCAGAGACTCGAAGATCAGATGAGCCTACAGTCTGGCAGCACATTGAGCGACGCTTCCAGGTAAAGTGTCCCTCAATGGAATAGGCAACAGTGGCCGCTTACCATCAGGTGGGCTGCGTCTGCCAACTGACCTAGTATAAAAAAAAACAAATATAAATATTGTAGTGATATCTAATCTAGTGTCGGTACTATACTTTAATACTGACGATTATAAACAACGTCTTAAAATGACCTTAAAAAAGATTTAAAACAAAAACAAAAATTCTTTCCATTTCACCCGACCGAATCCTAAAACATTTCAAGTTCGAATAAGTAGTAAGTCAGGCTCCTCTTTCATCCCGAAACATTCGTAAGTGCATCCAGCACGTTCTACAAAGACCTTGGCTACGTTTTACATGGAGCGGAGTCGCAACAATTTTCCGGGACATTTCCGTGTAGCCTAACGAACGGAAGCGCACGATGGCCAATTGCCGGATAAATGCACCTCAATTACTATATTGTGGCAACATTTTTCCTCCTAATGTTCCCTTGGCTTTTGTACAAAACTGTTTTTTTTTGTTTTACTTACGCTATGCAGATCTACGTCGATTGTCGAGTAATCGCTGCGACTGTTGCCTTATTACGAATAATTACTTTGAACAATATAAAGATTTGAATCTACTGTAGTTTGTTTCATATTTCAAATGATTGCTTGCTTGTAAAATTAAAGTAAATTTTATATGAGGCATAATTGTATGTATTTAGATGAGTATTTCAAAGAAGTATTATTTCTTGCGTATTTTCTCCTTAATGCTATTACCAAATCACAGCCAAAGCTTTGGGATATATGCACAATACCAAACTTTGAAACAAAATTAACTCCATTTAATAAGCGTATTACAAAAGTGTACTACCTACGCAACAAAATAACGTGAGTACGCGAAGTACCTTATGTTAATTATTTATAATAATGAAGCCATGATTGGAATTCATTTTTCGTAAAAAGTTATTTATAATTTTAATTTGTACGTGTTTGAGAAAGCGGCAGTGCGAAATATTTTGAAACAACATTTTCCAGCATCAAGATATTTAATATGAGTTAAATTAATTTGACGACCCATTTGGTGTAATGATTGAGAAGTAGGCTTACACCAGAGGTCGCGGGTTCGATCTTCAGACGGTACATACTACGTTTGTGTGTATTAACATGTCCGTTTCGGGCTGGGTGTTTATATGTGTGATATCTATGTATTTATAAAAAAGCTTATAAGTATTGGGTAAATATACTAATAAGACACATAAGTGTAGTGCATTGTTGTCAAAAATATCTGAATATTTAAGTACTTCGTACTTAAATCGGTTGTTTGCTTACATCATCATTCCGACTCTATTATTACTCTATTTTGTAAGTTGACGAAATAAAGCCTATAAAAGACGTCAAAGTACAAACCACACGAAGCGCGTAAACAAAATTAATTCACTTTATACAGGCTTATTTGCTCCGAAACTATTTACCGAAGGTCCGGCGTCCAAGAGTATACGTGAAACAAGTAAATTAATTTAATAATTTTCTTTGATGAAGCATTTACGTTGACGCGATGTGGCACCAACGTTGAATTACCCAAGAGTACGTATTTAATTAAGAAGGTATATTCTGTCCCGTAAAATAGAATGAATTTCACCACAAAACATCTCGGTCGATGCTAAACTTCTGATTATTGCGTTAGCCTTTGATGTCGTTCATAGAATGGGGTTGGACGCGTTTGTCTGCCTTTAGAAGTCAAATAATAAATACTGTTATAGATAGTTAGAGTGTCGTGATATCGCTATTAAATGTAAATACATAATTAGTTTGCTATTTCAATATGATAAAGGTCAAATGTCGAATCAATAAAATTTGGAATCCGAGGAATTATGAAGTGTACAAAGATTAGTCTACAGAATATAAGGTAAGTTCGCCAGTTCCTCTTAATATAGACAAAGTGTCTAAATAGGAAGTCTAGTAATTTGCGTCAAATTCATTACTGAACTATTGTGTATTAGACGAAGTAACTTTACTTCCCGGTAATTTGTCTGTATATGAGAGGTTTTTAATACATTTTGTAGCCCTTCACTTTAATTGGATGGGCTACTTGTCAGTCAACAAATGGAAGTTGTTAAAAAATGAGAATAATTATAGAGTGTAAGCTTCCGTAATTTTCCACTGAGTTTGAGCATAATCTTTAAACAACATAATTATTATTATAAAAAGCTATTGTTCACATACTTACCGTAATATGAATTTTTAGAGGGTTGAATCCGCTAGTAACAATACGAATAAACATTTGTGTAATTTGTGCATGAATATGTCTGTTTGTATCGGTCTGGGTGTTTCTATGTATAATATGTATGTATTTACAAAAAAAAGTATATAAGTATTGTTTATCCGTTGCACCCATAGCACAAGCTATGCTTAGTTTGGGGCTAGATGTCGCTGTGTGAATAATGTCCAGGGATATTTATTATTATTTATTATTCTAATTATTAAATATATATTATTTACATATTTTGAAATTTTGGGTTAAGTATTTATTATTTTAGACACAGATTATCAATTTTAAAAGGACTTTGAACTCAATGTACAGATATTTGGTGAACACAGGCTCACCGAAAGTTTGGTGTTAAAATCCGAGCAATGCTAGAAATTTCTGTAATTTCGGGAATCAAGATCTAAAAATATAAAAAGGCTATTTTTTTGTTTCGTGCAGGGAAAGAACCCGTTTACTCTAGTGTAACACCCAACATTTCAACCAATGGCCCATAGCGTCAGTCTTTAGCATTTACGAAATCGGTCACAAGTTGTTTCACGTATTCGGTTACTTTTGCAATTGGTAAAAAATAATTGTATAAAATAAGTCGTAGTATTGACGTAGTTGTAGTACAATATTGTCTTTACACAACATACAAAAACAGTTCGTTAAATTGCTACTTACGTGTAACATATTATACCGCACCACAGCTATTAGTCACCGCAACAGCCCGGGTTCGAACCCCGACCGGCACGGACCTAAGTAACGACCGAACGTAATGCGCTTACATTCCTACCGTATTTTTCAAGTGGAGCCACTGAGGAAAATAAGATGTTTCTGGTGGCTTTGGACTGGCGAAATGGCGCTTTCATTTAGTTTCAGCTCGCATTACGGAGTAGCTTGTGATAGATAGACGGCGGGTATGCGGGAATTCTTACACATTATCACGCTGCGGTAGCTCAGCGGCTCGTTCGATCGCGTGATAGTTCATCTTTCAAGAAATGTTGTCAACTAATTTGACTTAGCAAACAAGACGTTTCTGCTGGCTTTGGACTGGTGAAATGGAGCTTTCATTTAGTTTCAGCTCGCATTACGGAGTAGCTTGTGATAGATAGACGGCGGATATGCGGGAATTCTTACACATTATCACGCTGCGGTAGCTCAGGGGTTCGTTCGATCGCGCGATAGTTCCTCTTTCAAGAAATGTCGTCAACTAATTTGACTTAGTAAATAAGACGTTTCTACTGGCTTTGTACTGGCGAAATAGGGCTTTCATTTAGTTTCAGCTCGCATTACGGAGTAGCTTGTGATAGATAGACGGCGGATATGCGGGAATTCTTACACATTATCACGCTGCGGTAGCTCAGGGGTTCGTTCGATCGCGCGATAGTTCCTCTTTCAAGAAATGTCGTCAACGAATTTGACTTAGTAAATAAGACGTTTCTACTGGCTTTGTACTGGCGAAATAGGGCTTTCATTTAGTTTCAGCTCGAACTACGGAGTAGCTTGTGATAGTCGGCGGCTATGCGGGAATTCTTACACATTATCACGCTGCGGTAGCTCAGCAGTTCGTTCGATCGCGTGATAGTTTCTCTTACACGAAATATCGTCAACTAGTCTATTATGACAGAGTTTTAATTACGCAGTCAAATAGTAGTAAACCTGAGAAGAATAAAAAGGAGTGTTAAAATATTAAGACAAATCTTCATTAACACTACATAGTATAAAACAAAGTCGCTTTCTCTGTCCCTATGTCCCTTTGTATGCTTAAATCTTTGAAACTACGCAACGGATTTTGATGCGGTTTTTTTTAATAGATAGAATGATTCAAGAGGAAGGTTTATGTAGGTTATGTAGGTTTATGTTCATGTATAATACATGCATAATATAGTAGAGAAACACTGATAATTTTAGAGGTTTTTAATTTAAGGTCGTAAATAAACTCATTTTTTAGCGCTTACATTGCAAACGCTGGCTGAACCCTACGAGATAGATCAAAATGATGTACTACGGTATTGTTCACCTTAAAACGGTTTACAAAAAAGTCCGCCATGGTATATGTCTATCTATTAGGGATAACCCACAATAACCATTTTTATCCTTTACTAATGAGAAAATAAGGGCATATTTACGAAAAAGCGATTTTTTGCAATACAGTGTTAATTCTTATCCAATTAAGTACCTTAAATAAATTGTGCATGTAATATAAATCAATATGGCACTTTACAGCATCCAATTTAAATGAATACTTTTGAAGATATTACAGATTTAAAATGCAGGGACTTAGCGGTTGCGGCGGTACCGACCGGCCGGGGGGCGCATGGATGATGGATGAACGTTTGTTACTCTTTCACGTAAAAAATACTGAATTGATTTTAATGAAACTTTACAATAATATAGCTTATACATCAGAATAACACATAGGCTACAGTTTACAAGATATTCCCGCGGGTTAACGTCCTATAGTTCACGCGGGCGAAGCCGCGGGCGGAAGGCTAGTTGTTAATAAAAGCTAAACAAAATTGACACTTATATCAATTAATTGTTCTTAATCAAGTATTTTTTTGTAATCAGGAAATATTTTATATACTTTTATAAGCGTATCTAACGCAAACCGCAATATTGGTTTATATAAATTGGTATATTTGATCGAAGCTAGGGACGGAAAATATAATTACTTATTAATTTAATCGACAGCAATTTATTGGTTCAATAGTTTTAGAAATTAACACGGGAACAATAGACAGGCGCAACCATTTTGCGGTTTGCGGTTAGGTTTTCCATTCCATTTACTACTCGTACATTAATTGAGTTAAATATTTAGATCGTAATATACTTAAGTTTAACTCACTCACTCGCCACTCACTTGCTCATCATTTTTGAAAGTGAACGGATGTGTTATGCTTACATCTTATAACAATTTCGAAGTTGCTTCGCAATTAGAACGTACTTCACGAAGTCAATGCGAAGTTCTGAATTGCTACGTATAAAATACAACTTGGGAAACTCAAAGTAACCACAGCACATAACTTGGGGGTGTTAAAGCGAAACCTCACAAAGAACCTGCACATCTGCTGTGTCTCACATCTGCGCGGAATTGTGCGGGTGACGGAAATTACCCCATTATGTCTATGGGGTGACTCGTTTCCCATTTCGACTCCCATTGATGGCGTTATGAACAGAAACGTGGTTTGATAAGTAAGTAAGTAGGTATGTGACTTTTAAAATGTCAAGGAAACCATATTGTGTTCAGCTGGCTCTATTATATTCTAGTCTAGTCCTTACCCAGTTAAGTAAAGTGACTAACAGTTAAAGCCTTATTTACGTAGTATGCTTTACAAAAAGGACATTCCGTCACGGCAAAAACAAATATACATTCTCCGTTTCATGATGTTTACATCAAATAAGCGGCAAACAACCCTAGCTTAGTAATTATTAAAACATGGGAACCCTCGCAAAATAAGTCGAAATAATTCCCAAGGTCGACGCCGGTGGCTGTTTACGGTTTGTTGGAAAATAGATCTTGATTCAATGGCGTAAAATATTCCAGCACGTACATTTGTATACGGCGAGTACCAGAGGCAGGTCGGGCGGCAGGTCATTACTCTTCCCTCCGCCCCACTTTAAGTGACTTCATTGTCGTTCTCACTTCCTTCCCTCCGTAGGAAATAATTTCAATTTAAGACCCTCATTGAAAAAAAATGTTAATGTTACTTTTTTCCTGTTTTATAAATCCGAATACACCTAAGCTGTATCACGAGGGTTTCTGGTAAACAAACTTCCAAGTTACTTTTCTATTATTTTGAAAAGATGGAGTATAAAGTGGCAGAAGTATGGCGTCAGAGCGTTATAGTGCACGCAAAGTTTGGTTGAATCGAGGACGCGCAAGATATTTATGACTTCCTCTAGCTCCCAGAGGTTCTCTAGGTTCAAAAGCTAATAAAACGATGTCACATAATACAAATTTTAGAGGATTTTTGGCCACACTTCAGCTTTAAGATTAGACGAAGTAGTATGCATTTAAAATTTAATGTTACGCTATAAATAAAAGTTTACTGGCGTGGGGATATTTACTCCAAAGAATGAAGTTGGTACATCAAACAGACGGATATTATACATTTTCAGATATTATCAAACACTGAAGGCTGAGTATTTCATTAATAATTTCCAGAGTGCGCGTTCTGCGAACATAACAGACAAGAATTTAAACTACGTAATGCGACAGAAATGTTAAATTTGAATTATCCACCATTATATTGCGCATACATACTCTGCCGCTAGATTTTACCTAGATTAATGGGTTCTTGCTACGTTCTACAATGAAAAAGTGGGAGTATAAACAAAAGTTAAGAATAGGAGTAAGACAAAATAAGGGAAATAATGGCTGGATCAATCATTTATTTCTTTGTTATATTTTTAAATCTTGCCTCTGGTATATAAAATTAAAGTACCTACGTAAAAGAAACGAACATGTGCATATTCTAGTATATTCCTATCTTACTAAGTAAGTTCGTATCAAGTTCCGAAATAACACTAAAAAGTCGCGAGCTAACTTTACAGTACACACATAGCTACCTGCGCTTATAACAGTTATTAAATTTGAAAAAAAGTCCGTTTATGTAACCGGTTATCAAACTTGAGTTACGAATATGGCTGAAGGTTTCAAGACGTACTATTACCGTAGCAGACAATAGGTACGCACTGTCGACTTCCTTAGATAACTTTATCAACTGCTTTAAAGCAAACTCGGCGGGAATTTTATTAACTTGTCTAAGTTTAAGACGTCAGGAATCATGGAAATTAATACCCCCGTAAATATTTATACGCCCAGTCAATCTAACTTGTGGAATAACGATGGGCTTAATTAAAGCCGCGGGTGGAAAATTAGTGGAATTAACAGTAGTTCCCTTTGGATCTCAATACGACTGGACTTAAACATTTAAAACTGGACGTCTCTATGTATATTGAATATTTACAAAAAAGTATTCACACTCGTTATTTGGCCGACACTTTAAAGTTTAGATCAATAAATGTATTAGAAGAGGATGATAAAATATTGTGTTACATATTAAGTTTTTTTGCTACACCTTTACCGAATTCATATCCGATCTATTTACCGTGTAGAATTTCATGTAGGCAGGTACCACATTTTCACAAAAATGTTTATGATTATGATTAATAAGGTGCCGCCAGTGACTCCGCCTGCATAGTGTGTTAATAGAAGTGGCCTAAGAGATATTCTGATGTATAAATAATACTCATGAATACTACTGTAGAGAGTTTCATGAAATCTGCTGGGTAGTTTTCGCGTGAAAGTTTAACAAACATCTACTTATCCATCCATCCATTCTTACGAACTTTCATATTTATAATAAATATTAGTCAGAAATATTCGTGTATATTTTTTTGTTGTTAACAGACTCTTCATTCCAAACAATGTGTATTTATAAATGGTCGTTAAACTAATGTCGGTCGAGGTTAAATCATAAATTGGCTTGGGAGAAGACACAGAATGCGTTTGAAGAAACTTGTGATTTACTCAAAGTTTGATTGTATTGACAATGAGACCCTCGTAAATTAATTTTGTCATATCTCTCGGTCCGAGATAGGTATCAATGGAACATTATCATCGGACTCACCAATTAATATTATGAAGTCACTGAAGGTTCAATAAATACTATTTATTTTTTACAAACCAAATAATACTCGTATTTATCGCCTGCCCGCCCGCTGCAGCTTTTGTGAATCAGATGTATAAGATCATGCATGTCTTGACACAATAACAAACAACACAAAATTATGTCATGCAGTCAGCCTGAAGTTATTTACGCACATACATTTGGACATATTTGTAAACAGATTTAAATAAAAAAACATTCCCATTTTATACTGAAAATATGCTGAAATAAAATGAAAACATAAAGGTGTTGTTTCGTACCGAAATAGTTATTTTTCTGTTTGTTTTTAATTAGGATAAAACAACACAATTTGGAAGGGATTTGCCTATTTTTAATTTAATTTTTTATGCTGGGAACCCTTCTTTTAATCTGAAGTTGCACCGCTATCAAGTGCATTCATTCGAACGATGTGAAGTTCGACACATATTGTTCGTTGCATTTCAACTACTATCGTGCGCCGCGCAACACCGGTGTCTTTACGAGAACATTAATTCGACAACCAAAGTATTTAGCGTTTGTCAGGACTATTTGTGTGCTAGTGCAATCCAGAAACTGTGTATTTACCCCTATGGATCCTTCGATATGAAACAACGTCTGCTGGTGATTGATTGGACACTATTACGCCGGGCCCGGCACGTGCATGCGGCTTGGTACTGAGGAGACGAGGTTGGTGTTCCCTTCTTTCCCTATATTAAGACTTGTCAACAGGTGTTTATATAATATTTTTAAAAGTAATTATAATTTATTCATCGCTTAAAATTATTATATCCAGAGGAATTATTTTTATAACTAATTACGCACTACTAGTTCAGTGTTAATTGAATCATTTCCTAAATACCTATTGATGTTAAAATATATATTTTTTACTTACGCTAATTTGCCGTGCCGTTATTCGTTGTTATCGAAATGTCGCTGTAATTATATGTGTTATAATTTCTTCTTCATTTAATAGACAAATTGCTATAACATTATCTTAACAGAACACACCCTCGTATGTAAATAATGTATTTATAAGTATAACTGGCCAGCTTCCACCCACCTCAGTAAGGACTACGACCTCTTGTTTTTAAACCGTGTTTTGTTCTATTAAGTACATTTTTTATAAAAGAAACAAAAGAACTACAATATATTTCTGTTGTTTTCAACAGCATAATTCCAAGCGGAAAGGAAAGGGATAAGACGATGATGTTTTTGTTGTTAATTTGGAAGTTATTATTCTAACTTTAAGTAACACCGTTTGTAGCATCCGGCAATAATTTATCCCTCCCCTTCCTGAACCTATTTGTCTTGTTATCGTAACTTTAACTCCGGTGGCTTCGGCGTGTTGTTATGTTCGTTTTGACCGCAATAATTATTTATAAAATATTTATAATAAATTATTGGTGGGTGTTAACTTTTTACGACCAACCATAATTCTTTGAATCTTGGCAGACAGGCACGCAACCCACCTGATGCTAAGCAGCCACTGCTGCCTATTCCATTAAGTGCGGTATTCAGGAAGCAATAGGCCTCGGCCTCGAATATTGCGGGCAGCGGGGCGGCAGCGGCAGCGGCGAGATGTTTTTCTATGGAATCCCATAGACCCGCTCTCGATTACAGCGAGGCGGCAGCGGGAGCGGCGGCGCACGAAGACGCACTGCGGAGTTTGTTTAACAGCATCGTACCTACCGCTCTTGGCGCCCCGCGTCAAGCGGTGACCGCAGGGCTCCTGCGTTGCCCGCCGCTTCCACTGCCGCCCCGCTGCCGCGAAAATCGAGGCCGAGGCCTTAATGTGCGACCACACTGTAGACTTCCCTGATTTTCAAGCCTTTGGTTTCAAGTACACTGAATACATTACTGCCGGAACACATCCAAAGCTAAAAGATACAACTCAAAGGTTACAAAAGTGTGTGCTTGATCGATAGACTAATAAGAATAGCTTATATTCTAGCTACTTATGAGTCTGCTAACCAATTTATTATTAAAATAGGAATCGATACATTTGATATCTAATTAAAGGTTTCTATTTACGGCAAAGGTTTAATTTGTGTCGTAAACATAATATTAATAATCTGAACTTCTTAAAAGGTTCATATAATCTGGGTTAAATGCTTCCTGTACCAAAACAAAACAATAAATTGTGGTACTGATAGCCACTTAATTGGTTTGATAACTCCTAAACAAATTGTTCCAATCCTATAATTTTCATCACCCTTGTTATTATTTGAGTCCTCCAAAATACACAAGTTGGTTATTTGCTAATAACATCAGAGACAAGTCAAAATCACTAAGCTTAATTTAATCCAAACAAAACGCGGGCCCAAGCTCGGTGCGAATGTTGTTCCGTAACCACATTTTCAAATTACACTGAAGGAGTGTGGGAATGTCCCGCTGGCGGGTTATCTAAACGAGCCGCCGAGCGACCCGCCTCCTATCTCACACCTTATAATACGAGAATACCATTACGTCCGATGTTAGCTCGATGCATGAGATTTTTATTTACGCAACTATGACTCAAACTGCAGGTATGATCTGAGGTGAAAGAAATTATCGCTTTATGTGCCCGTTGATGATTGGTTACAGATAATCTTCATTTGTTCAACCAGACCCAAACTTGGATTGGTACCCTAACTTACGTGTTTTCAGACCTTATACTTAATTAGCTATTGTTCTGCGAGGGCTTTAGCAACTATTCAAAACTAAGCTTTTAAGATGTTCTTGGTTAGCAACTATTTATACTATATTAATGTACTTGTCAACTTAAGTTGTCGTCAACCGCCACAAATCGGGAACATAATTTCTCTTCAGGTATGAAAGGGTAACCAAGAGAGTTTTGTGGAATACTTTAGTCCCGAGTCCCACTCACAGCCCCTTCCTCTTCCTCCTCGTAGCGATTTAAACAATACTAAACAGATTACTAACTGTAATCAACACTGCTCACAAAACTAATGCTTCAGTAATAGATTTGATTACTGACCGAACACTATGTCAACGAACAACGTAAAATTAGCGTTATTTCGGAATTTTATGTAATAACTAGCGGCCGCCCGCGGTTTCACCCGCGTGGTTCCAGTTCTCGTGGGAATTGATCAAAATCCGTTCTTAGCGGATGCCTACGTCATAACATCTACCTGCATGCCAAATTTCAGCCCGTCCAGTAGCTTGGGCTGTGCGTTGATAGCTATCTATGTCAGTCAGTCAGTCAGTTGTTTTCTACGCCACGTGGCTGGGTAGGTACCTACTTTTGTTTTCTCTGGCACAGCTTCAGAAGGAAATAATATCTTTTGTTACGATGTTGTAATTTTTATACAAAACTGATGTCATTTGTCTTAATTTTACCATTAGAGTAGGTACTCCTAAAGAGTTAAAACTAAGCTCTTTTCCCTTTTTTATAGATAGATCAGCTACTTGCCCAAGACAGAAAGTTATTTCTAAATTATTTATTTACTCCGACATGATTTCGCCAGTACTTTTAAAATACGCCGTTAAAAATTAATCCCTGAATTCATTATACCGTAATCCGTATTATATTCCGATCTATCTAACAAAGCTCATATCTGGATCTAGATATGAATATTAAATTACCGGCGGCATCTTTCCGCAGACCGCTGCTATGGAAATTTCAACGTTCGAAGTCCAATATCAGGGTCGTGAAAGCTCAATAACGTTTTACATTCAGCCGTGGAAGTAACATTGAGGCGTAAATGCGCCAATACGGAGATAAGGAACCGGTAACAGTTCTTCTTGAAGCTGGCATGGGTAGCGGAACTAGCTATTTTAAAAAATTAATTGGGTGCCATTTACCAGATAACGTGTACTTTCTTTACTAGAACGGCTCAATGGCGCATTTGGTAGTGAGTAATCCTGCACTATAGGCCAGCGGTCGTGAGTCGAATACCATAACAAAACAAAGAAAACACCTTGTCCTGATAAAAACACAACAAAAAAAATAATTGGTGGGGTCATTCTAAAATAAGACCCTTCCTCGTCGAAAATAATAGACGATTCGTTTTTAATTTACAAAGGTATACTGCGGCCCGATTTTAGGACTAAAGGTACAAAATTCAATCAGTTTCAAGTAGGTATATTATTTTATTATACCTATACTTAACATTGGACTTCAGGATGTCAGAACCTAATGAAATCAAGACGTCATCGTGAAAGTGATGAGGAATGACACTCCACTTCTGCAGGCAGCAAAGCATAAAATGTACACTCTACTCGTACCCACCTGAAGTCGGATTTGAACTCATTCGATACCACAACAAGTTTTTAATAGACCAACTGACAGGCTCTATATTTGTATATTTGTTTAATTTGTTCGCCCCTGAAGGAATCACCAAACGGGGCATTTGTTTATATGGATTTCTTATTAACAGATGCGTCATTTCGAGGCGCAAGGCATAATCATTGTGCTTCTAATTAAACCTGACGCTATACGAGCTTATTGATCGTCACTGACAATGTGTTATTAATGTGTCGCAATATAATCAACTCCTCAATTTGGGTACGACATGTACAGAGTAAATTAAACTCAATGACCATATTCTAAGTTTGTAATTAATACACATTTAATTTCATACGCCGATGTCCATTTTTCTTGGATATCTATATAAACAAAAACTAATTGTCGCATCTCGCATATGAGAGAGATCTAAGGCAAGAAGCTTCCTCGTTATATATTTAATGATATTTTAGTAAGGAGACATGGTGATAAGTACATTTGATGATTAGCGGCCACTTTGAACCATTTCTTTAAAACTTACTTCGGCTACAATGGGGTAGCAAATTATGCGATACCTCTGATACGTTGGAGCTTTTGATTTAAAGTTTTGTTGGTAATCGGACAGAACAAGTCTTGCCAGCATACACACACGCAGAGCCAAAGATACGATTTTTACAGATTGTAGAATAATAATGACTTTATTAAATATTTTTATCCGTAGGTATTCTTAAACTTAAATCCAGAAAGCTAGCCAGCGGGCAACGTTGAAATTCTTGGCATAACGAACTCGGCACAGTAGTTACAATGATACAAGTTACAAGGCCGAGGCTGACACTTCCCGCCTTTGTATCGCCGCCCACAATCACTTTCGAGAGCACGAATGTAATCAAACTTCTTAACGAGTTGCATAATTAATTACGAAATCTTTTCACCCTAAGTGTTGGGCTTGAGCGTCGCAGGATTATGTTAAGATGTCTTACGTATCTACAGATTGTTTGCATAAGACGGGTATCTGATTAGTTTAACTGGAATTCATCCGTTATCTCAACATATTGTGTTCCAGAGAATCATAAATATTACAGTAGGTACTATAATATTAATTTATTAATAATAATTATGAAAAAATAAATTAACCAACTACGCAGGAAATAGGTACTATAGTTAACAATTTGGTAAGGCAATATGAATGCTTATTTTATTCCTATACTTTCTTGCTCTAGTGGGACAGGACATACAGCACAATTGTAGCGCGGGAGAAGCGACATTTTTTTCACACTCAAAATCAAAGGCTCGAAGATGAGATGACCCAACAGTGTGGTAGCACATTGGCTGACGCTTTCTATAAGTAAAGTGGCCTTTAATGGCATTGGCCCCAGTGGCCGCTTACCGTCAGATGGGCTGCATGTCTATCTGCCAACTGATCTAGTATAATAAAAATCTTAACAAAAATTTATCAAATGGCTTTCATGCACATTTTTTTTATTGCAATGTGTAACAAGACGAGCCGATCGTAAACGTGATGGTAAGCGCCACGTCTGCCCTTGGACAGTTCAGTGCCAAACAGTAACTAAGCAGTTACTGTATGTATGGTTACTGTATGGTATGTATGGTCCCTGCGCCTGCTACGCCGAGACGACAGTTATTAGGTCTTATAATTATACCCAGTAATTTCACTAGCTTCAGTGCCCTTTCCCCGAAATACAGAAGTACTTTACACACTTCTATTTCACGGGAAAATATCTGGCACTGCGGTGGTACCCACCTAGATGGCCCAGTACAGGAACCTACCACCTGGTAACTAAAGATCTTCAAAACCTTAATAAATTAATTATATATTACGTTAAGTACCCAAATTCATTTCCTTTATTTGTATCTTATCATTAAAGCTGTCAGTTACATGCCAATTAGGCCTTTCTTCCTTTATGTGCTTCCGTTACGGAGGATAAACTTTTTAATCCAATTTCGGTAATTTATTTTTACGAATTACTACAGCATTAGGTTGCGAGATAATTGAGTTACTAATTTTCAATTAGAGAAATAAGACGCCCCTCCGGCGGGATCTTCGTGACCTGGATGAAAAAGTTAACGGGATTAATGTTGCCCAAACTTTATAATTAATGATTCACTAATCTTTCTTCGGACTGACGCATAGAAATGCGCTTGATTTTTTAATCCGGCTTTATTAGTTGTGTAAACTCGTGTTGTATTTAACGCGGGTAAAGCTTTCTTTGTTAAATAAATTTTAAGGAAATTCTACGTTTGCATTTTTAAAATATCTTGCTAATATTAAATAACCAAAAGTTTGTGAGGACGGGTGGTTAATGGATGATCTTTTACGCAAAAAACTACTAAACGGATCTAATGTAACTTTGAAATATATTTTTTTATGAATTTAATGCGGGCGGAAGCTAAATTTTACCAGGTGGTAGGTTCCTGTACTGGGCCGTCTAGGTGGGTACCACCGCAGTGCCAGATATTTTCCCGTGAAATAGAAGTGTGTCAAGCATTTCTGTGTTTCGGGGAAAGGGCACTGAAGCTAGTGAAATTACTGGGTATATGAGACCTAATAACTGTCGTCTCTTAAGGCGGGCAACGCGCCTGAGACCCCAAGGGGGTCCCGGCTGCTTATGGGCGGCGGTGATCACTTATCATCAGGTGACCCACTTGCTCGTTTGCCCCCCTATAATAAAAAAAAAAAATTGTATAAATTGCTCGTTTAACAAATACCTACACGTGTTGATTTTTGTACTCTATAATTATTGAATAAAATCAGCCCCAGCATATTATGCTACTTATTAAACTCATTGTTCGGCTCAATGAATTCCGAATACACAACAATTATTGTTTATTGGTACGGTTCATAGAGCATACAACAAAAATACAGTATAACCTTTTATAAATAAAGTTTGACCTTTTATAAATATAACGACAATATACAATACGACGTTATCCCGAAGGAATGTGATATTTTTAGTAGATTTTGTCCATTGAAACCAAGTCAACATCACAATAATGGGTACTAGCATAGTCCCCACGCTTGCAAAATGCGTAAAACACTAATCCATCGAGGCGTTACCGTAATAAAGGTACATTAATTCAGTAACGTACTGTATTATTATTCGAACCATCCATTTCCATCTGTCTATATAATAGGTAGTTATTAGCATGGCAGTTTGAGGACGCCACGAGTTATTAGTGGGTCATCGGGCGAAACTGTGAACAACTGCCCAAACTATGTCAGTTAGTTGGTCGCAGATACTGGCCACGTCCTAGCAGTTCGACGTCCACAATAAGGCGGAGAGATTGCAACACGGATGTTTTAAGTGATTCACTGAAGCGGTTACGAGGGTGGAAAAGTGCTTCTGAGTTACACGTGAATATTAATGCTTACATTTTTTGGATGACAGCTGCTTGCAAACATATTACGAGTAGGTATGTGCATTATTAGGACTATTTTTCGCTAAAAAGTCTTTGGTAAGTCGAATAACTACTAATCTCGAAGGATGACACTATTATAAATCTTTTTTTTTAAAGAATGTTTCGTTAGTCAAATACCTACTAGTCTCGAAGAAAGTTCCTTATTAGATTGTTGTAAAGACGTCGCTACATAATTGAATACTAGACATAATAAGGTATAAAAGACTGATAAAAAAGTCGCACAGATATACGAATTCTTAAGATCATTCTAAACGTTACTAAGAAACGGTGCTCCGAAGAGAAGTGCCGGAAGAAAATTGTCATATAACTCCTCAATTCTCATTAAAAGATGCTAAAATTCCAAGTATCTGCGAAACAGAATCTCTTATACAATTACATGCATTGCAGAGATTTATGAACTCTTTATAGTGCATGCGACCCTAATCTTCTTCTTGGAAAAATTATGTCACGTAGACGAAAGGAGATATTCATATCCTGACCGCTTAACCCCGATACCATCGGGCCTAGATTATATACAAATTTTGATAAAACAGTCTATTTCATTACAGTACATGCCACCAGGGTTTCTCTAAGCCCCGAGGAATCATGAACAATTAAACATTAATGAGCAGAGAACAAATTATACTATTGTATCGTACATCATGCATGTAGCCGTGGAGGTTAAGCCGTTATGAATATAGATGTAATACTTTGAAGGTTACTACTACTACTTAGTGTGGGATAAGGACAGATGTATTTAATGGTAGAGCAATCAGCGATTAAACCAAATTTAATTCCATTTCAAATTCCACTGTGCAATTGTTAGTTGCACTTTAAAGCGATGGTTGAAAAACTTGAGATTGGGTTATACTGTTTGAGAAATACTTAGTCACAGTGCACAATTTGCTTATTTCTGTTGTTTTTTTAGTAAGTTTCATGTGAATTGGCACTACCCACTATTTCTTTTTACTTGGCCTAAAGGACGACTGGAATAAAAGGCCATGAGGCGTTAAGTCCGCCTTTTGTACTCGATTTGTGCAATGAAGCTTTAATAAATAAATAAATAAATCTGAAAGAAAGTTGTGAAAGAAAAATCTGGGTGTGTGTAACTAAAGGTGAGTTACCACAGAAATCTAAATATTGTCTTATTATTTAGATTTCTGTGTGAGTTACGGATTGGTCGAGACAAGCACTCTCGAAGCTTAGCACGCTAAGGAAATGTGCATTTATATTTACACACAAGTATGGATCACACGCATTCGTAAGATAAAACTTCTATAATGTGTGAAGAACATCCATGGAAAAGGGATGTGTTGCTGTTCTACACCTAGCGTTATTTTATTGGGCTCTTGTACAGTATCTTGGAAGAAACCAACTGTGATTAAATATTCATTGTTAAAACAATTGAACTTTAACAAAGAAGCGTGGAAGCTACAAAGTTTGAACAGGCAGGAACTCTAATAGTGTTGACCGATTTTCCTCGAGCGGTCGACCTAGAAGTTCACTCTTCAATATTCTAGGAAAAAAAGTTATTTTGTTGAAAGTTATTCGGAGAATGTCCGTTCAATTGCTCTTATAAAGAAAATGTAAACTGTAATGAATAATAATGCAGCGTTATTAGATAGAAATAATTATACTGAAAATAGAAGACTTGGATATGAAGAACACGTTGAGTTTTTCCGATGAGACAACATTATGGATTTTTTAAGCAGAGCGTGAAAAGGTTACTGGGGCGACAATACGTGCGAATTGCTTTATGTGGGCGTCCTAAGCAACGGTACCTAAATATTTATCATCAGCCAGTACAAGTAACCTTATCCATATAAACAAAGAAAAAAGTAACAGGATAGTCCTTTTTGAGCAATTCTGCCTAGTGAAGAAGTATAGCCCGTTTAAATCATAATGAAGGTTTATCGTCAGGCGAACTACGCATTTGTGAATATTATTTGCGTTAATCATTAACAAAATTTGGGCATCGAAATGTTCAAAGGTAAAATAAGTAATAATTTTAAAAATATTACGAAAAACTCTAGAAGAGGTAAAATCTCTAAAAATTCTATAAGACCAGTCAATACAAGATACTGTGTTACAAAATTAATTCAGTATAAAATGCAAATTAATCACAGACGTTTATCGCGTTGTCTCCTCGGGCCACGGCACAGTTGGCCGAACTGCCAGCCGGTAGGTAGCTGGAGTGGGCCGATAACGACTTGTCTTGACAACTGCTCGCAACTTGCCGCGAAACTCACGGCAAGTCTCGGATACTTCGGACCACAGTTTGTTTGTAAAAACGAACAGGCATTCCGTGGTATTTCGTTTTTAACACTATCAATTAGGATATTTTTAAATAAATCGATTATCATTACTTGATTACTAATAATCTTTCTAGTCGCTATCATGTTTTATTCTAATTGCAAGAGTGGCTCTCAGACAGACTTTTTAAGAATTTTATTACATGTCGTTCCCTAAAATACTATATTAAATTTAATGATACAGATTCCTTATAAAATTCAATCCAATTATGATAATAATTTTCAAATGAAACTACTACTTTATGCGTAAAATCCAAATTAATCTTAATAGGTATGTAATACTCTTTTAATAATAGTTTGTAATCAAACAATGTTTTTATTACAATTTTGTAATGAAGAAATCTTTGTCTAGCGGTTAGGTTTTCCATTCCATTTACTACTCGTACATTAATAGAGTTAAATATTTTGATCGTAATATACTTACTTAAGTTTAACTCACTCACTCCGCACTCACTTGCTCATCATTTTTGAAAGTGAACGGATGTGTTATGCTTACATCTTATAACAATTTCGAAGTTGCTTCGCAATTAGAACGTACTTCACGAAGTCAATGCGAAGTTCTGAATTGCTACGTATAAGATACAACTTGGAAAACTCAAAGTAACCACAGCACATAACTTGGGGGTGTTAAAGCGAAACCTCACAAAGAACCTGCACATCTGCTGTGTTTCACATCTGCGCGGAATTGTGCGGGTGACGGAAATTACCCCATTATGTCTATGGGGTGACTCGTTTCCCATTTCGACTCCCATTGATTGCGTTATGAACAGAAACGTGGTTTGATTAGTAAGTAAGTATGTGACTTTTAAAATGTCAAGGAAACCATAAATTTAAGGATGGTGTTCAGCTGGCTCTAAAATAATCAAACAATGTTTTTATTACAATTTTGTAATGAAGAAATCTTTGTCTATCTTACTATCCTCATTTACTGAGCTTTTATCATTTCCTTCCAGGTAAAATTAACTTTCTAAGAAAACTTTCCCAGACTGGAGTTTGGTAGCTTCGTAGTAGTGTCTCGACAACCTCTTGTTAACTCCCCTGCAATTTATTGTAACTTCGGATCGCACCTAGAGAGTTCTTTGTTGATTTATTTGTTATGCAGACCACACTAATAAAATTATTTGACTGTGTTTCTTTCTAAAGAATAATGTCAACGCCGCTGTCCTTCTTTCCAAAGTCATTTGGGGTCCAGGCAGCATTTTTTAAACTACCTACTTCAATTGTCTGGCAGGCACGCAACATACTTCAAGGTTGGATGTTTGGCTTGCCGACTGAGTAGTTTAGTTCATTCACTACGCCACTGGGGCACTTTCTTCCCAAGAGTTAAAAGTGCTAGCGAGAAATTAGCTACAGTAAGTCGCTCAATATTTAATAACCGATACCCTGCTCAGACTCATTCAGCGGACAGTCATCTGATCACTGTGAGCCTAATTGGGACACAGCCTAAATCCAAAGCGAACAACATAAATCATATAGAACAGTAATTTAAATTTATCAAGTTAGAGTTAAGCAAGGCAGCCCGGGAGAGTAAGATAACAGTGCTTGACAATCATCGCTCGCAACTCGGCCGCAAGTTGCGGCAACTCGCGGCAAGTTGCGGCAACATCGCGCGGCCGCACCTATCCAACTCACTGTTATTTTATTTGCAAAGAAGGCGATGTTCACCCTCTGCCTGCACTTCGTAGTTGCTTTTAAGCAGTTCCAAGCTTCTTGCGAGCATATTTACTTTGTAGTATCAAAGCCAAAGCTTATAATTATCATCATCTGTATTCTATATATTAATTTTGTATTGAGGAGGAGGGTTATAGAACAACATAACATGACCTATTGATCGAACGTTCTTATCCAAATAAGCAAATAACAAAATGTCATGATGAATAGTCGTAACTTTACAAATTACAATTGCAAATTACTTTGCATTTATTATCTTTGAATTACACACGGTTTAATATTATATTTTACCGTTTTTCCTATTGTTAATACTTGTAATAGTATTAATTTTGCTGCAATGCTCCATACGTGTAAAGAAAAATAATTCAGATACATGGCAGCATCATTCAGATAAATACAAATGTTAGATACCAAGACCATTACATAAGTCTGATCCATTATATAACACTGCCCAGATTGAGCGGCTAATAAGGAATTAAATTGCTCGTTCCGTGTGCAATAAAGATATCTATTTGCCCAGCTCCAAGTAAGATAAGATAAGCAAGCAAGGTTTTCTGATACAAAGTAACGGAAACTTTACAGAGGATACTCAACAACTCGACCCTTGCGCGAATATTGGCTCAACTTGTTTGTCTCTCGTTCGTTGAAGCGAACTCATACGAAACATTATTCCTTTGCTTTTTATCCCGTATCTGACATGGAACATGGAAGGATTTTGAATTTCAAGGTTGAGTGTAAGTGTGGCTCACTTCAAGGGTTCTGTGTACGCATTGGAAGAACATGCCATTTTCAAGTTTGCAACTAAATTCAGTACAGGAAATTCAAATGTCGCGTACATATTTTTTTGTAATGTTGTCTTTTATTGTTTTACAAATATGACATGAATATATGCAAATATGTAGTAATATTATCAATTATAAATGGTGTGTAATTGTGATGGCCGAGTGGTTTCAAACATCGCTTCACACGCGTTAATGAGAAGGTTTGAATCAAAACGGTGACGTAAAACAACGTAAGGAAAATGCAGACTTGATCAAGTTAAGCTGTTAAGCGTTACGGAGGCCAGGTGGCAGTCACTCCAATTTAATAACAGAAATGATATATGCAAGAGTACATACCCAGTTTAGATCAGGACCAAACTATCGGAGAAAGAAGAACTAACCAATTATTTCAATAATTTTATTATTGTCAGTGAAACGTTTGATCTAATTAAATATATTACGATATACATAAATTATAATAAATATTCTAAGACTCTCTTATTCCATAAGAATTTAAAAGCAATTGTTGGTAAATTATATTATATATTCTAGGTAATTTTGCGTTAGTCTAAGAAGTATATTAATACTTCATGTTCATAATTACTTCATTCCTCGAAAAATATACTTGAAAAGATGCCTTGGGAGGGGTAACCAAAGACGTTAATGAGGTATTGAACCCTTACAATTAATTGTAAATGCTAAAGCCCACATAATTTCTAAACATAGAACATTATTTCAAACACTTCTTTTTATAAATATAATAATACTCGTATATATCTATAGGATGCGCTTCGGGTGACGGCTCATTAACTATTCCTGAAAATATGCCAACATAATGCAATATTTTGAAATTGTCAATTCAAAGGTGTAAATCTGGAAGGGTTTTATGTTAGTCAATATTTACTTGTAATCTTTTAGAGCCATGAACGGTGAGTCCCGAAAAAATTAAAAACCATAGCTCAGCTAATATTTTATCGATTATTGATCGGACTACGATACCGGGCGAGCAGCAAGAAGTACAAAAGCACAGTTCCCCAAGTAGCGGCAACTTAGCGAAGCGTACTCAACAGCTCGACATATTCACGAATGTTGTCCCAACTTATTTGTTCTGCCTCGAGCAAGCTCCACTTACAAAATATTATTCCGTATCTCGCGTATAAACAAGTTTTCAGGATGTTTTCGAAAATACAACCTAGGCTCAAACGTCCTGCCTTGGAATAGGCAAGCTACTTCACGGTCCAAAAAATATCTCTTCGCGGCTGTTCACTAAGGTAACTTTCTCAATAACATATTATTCCAATCAAACCTACTAGTGTTATGCGACAAACTGGGTAGTCAGTTTTGAATGTATTAAATTATCAGTTACTATCTGGTTCAGATGCTATTAGGATAATACCTTTTGGAATGGAGCGAAATATTATGTCATAATATTATTAGTAGTGTCATAGTATTATCCTAATAGCATTATTTTGGATCTGACAGAAAATTAATTTATTGAATGTTTTAGTGATAATTAAAATAATATATTGTTTAAAATACACATAGCACAAATAATTACAGACGTTAAGTGGTGTCATTAAATTAAAAAGTCGTCGTAACAAATAAAATAAAAGATATAGTTTTAAGATTCGTTAAAATGTTTTTCTTTTTATTGAGGGCAATAAGGTACTGGAAGCTTTATGTTCTAAATAATTTATAGTTAATTCTTAATAAATAAAATTAGTCAATGATACAATACGCTAATAAGTACATAATTAATCGCAAAATATGATGATTTTTAATAATTCGATATTACTTTTGTGTTCGTGCGTGCTCAACGACACTTGAAAACAAAAACAATATACTCTGAACTGTAATGGCCAAAGTCGCCAAAGATAAACAGAAATTGATTTACAAGTAATGTTGATTCGTCGTCTCATTATGCCGTGTTGCGTCGATTCTCTTTGAAATAAGTTGGTTTTTATACATTCTTTTTCATAAGTAGTAAGTAAATGCTACTAATAAAACAAATCTTTTGCTTCTGCTTCTGCTTCTGCTGCGAATAATTTGTGAAGTAGGTACAATATGACAAACCCAGTAAGTAATATTTATTGTTTCAGAGATGAAAAACAAGTGTCCTTCAGCGTTATGAAAGCAGCTGAGAATTCCTCAAGAACTTATTCCTAGTATAAAGTATTGACGTACGTACTTAGGAACTAGAAGGTAAGTAAGAAGGAAAAGTTTTTACCGACATAAAGTAATTGTAAGGAGTGGCACGATAATTGGTGCTTATTTGGTACAGAAAAAAGGGTAGATAACAAATTACCAAAACGATGAAATCAAATCAAATTCTTAAAACGATGAAATGATTTTATTTTTATAAAAGTTAATTATATGCGTATTTGAAAGTATTGTCAAAGAATATAAACGTAACAATTCACGATTGGTTATTATATAAACAATAATGCTGTCCATTATAAAGAACTTCTTATGACTCGTGTGATTTTATTATAAAATAAAACTAGACAATTCGAAATATTCTTAAATATATCAACTTTTGATAGCGTGCTTAACTAGATAACTCAATATAATAAGTGTGTGTTTCGTACTCAAAGACGTTCATAACTTGATAACTGATTTTGTCATATTACACTCGCAAATCCACAAACGTATATGTTGATATATTAACTAATGCATGTTCTGACTTATGTTGATAAATCGAAATGCAATAATATAAACGCTGTCAGTTAAGTATTATTGATTTGACATGTCGTTTTATCAAATATTTATTGCCATAATTGTAGATACTCACTTATGTACGAAAGCAATAATTTGATTTTGTTTGAGTATTTCGAGTTGAGTTTTTAATACCGGTAGGGTATAAGGTCACAGAAGCGTTTAAGCTAAAAAAAAAAAATAACGACATCTCGAGTTGTCAACGTATTCACGCGCGGTACGGAAATGGTCTTTCATATTTGCTCTTTTCTTTCCAACATAAATTGAACAGTTTGCGAATTTCGTAAGGCAAATCAACACAGGAATTCTTTTGCAGTTGTTATGCATTATAGGACTGGTTTGTTAATCACAGTAATAAATTAATCAACATTTAAGAATAAATTACTAAATGTTACTGACTACGAAAAATTCCTCATGTATTTGTAGAAAAATTTTAGTAATTGTATATCATCTAATTTTACTATAGTCGGATATATTGCTTATAGAATTATTAATGTTTCGTTCGAATCAAGGTTTTTCCCTTATGTATAATATGGGTGAGATACAAAGTTTTGACAACAATTTATAAATCTTTAATTGATTTTTTTTTTGTGTAAAATTACTTTGCAGATCGTAAGCCGCCATTGCGGCCTATTTCACTGGAAGATACCTCAAGACCTCAATAACCTAACCAGGAATCATCGCCCCATTTATCTGCCACTAGCCACATTGTAGGCTTCTCTCAATTTTGACTCTTTCAGTTTTAAAATTTAAGTTTCTATAAAGTCAATTTCATCTAATTCTTAATTAAAAGAGAACTTCTGCGGTGTCTAAGAATTCTAGTATTTGTGTGCCAAGGAGGGCACGTAACTGTAGCAGTGTATGTGCTTTAAACTCGAGATAACAGCTGCGATTCTCGCGAGCAACTTCTCCGAGACTTGCTCTTTGTGTAAAGCACCAACGCACTCTGATAGCTTAATTTCCTTATTGAAGTTAAGGATTTTAAATGGTAAGAAAGGTACACGTCACAATAGTCATGTCCTTCTAGTCGAGTTTTAGCTTCGGTGGCCAATTTATATAGTCATACAAGTGATAACTTTATAACGACTTTCCGTACAATACAAAATAGTCTTCCTAACTATAATGTTTTCCCAGAATACACAGTGTTTTGTACATAGATTTCTCTCTGACATTTATTTTTCGGGTATCTATAGGTACACTAATTTAATAACACTAAGTTAAA
Source organism: Mecyna flavalis (assembly GCA_949319885.1). Classification (NCBI taxonomy): domain Eukaryota; kingdom Metazoa; phylum Arthropoda; class Insecta; order Lepidoptera; family Crambidae; genus Mecyna; species Mecyna flavalis. Next base: position 12,736,714 of record OX439430.1, read on the forward strand.
TAAAGTGATCTCTAATGCTTTAGGTGGTCCAGTTTATGTGTATAAAATATTAAGTGAATTGTGCTTTTCAGTTCATAAATTTCCTCAATGGAATAGGCCGCAGTGATCGCTTACCATCAGGTAGGCTACGTGCCTGTCTGCCAATTGGTGGTATAAAAAACGAGGGGTTACTTAGGAGAAGCCGAAGGAGTTTAGTGGGTGGTGGGATTTAGTCCCGAGTCCCACACACTGCCGCGCGTCGCGAGCCTGCGGTTATAGAGCGGAAATGCATTCTTCTCTACTGAAAAAAAAAACAAGGAATCAACTAACACGGTCGACCTATATTAAACAAATGAATGAAGACATAAGACATGGTTTGGAGTATTAAGTACCTACATAAACCTGTACTACGGTCTCGACTGCAACCGACTCTCTAGAGTAGTCTAGAGCCACTTCTCCGAAGCAGCAGTTTGAGATAACTTCTGAGAAGGCGACTCGCTACTTCAACTTGAGAGCTCGCTGGTCTCCAAACTTGTTATTTTCTATTTTAACTAATACACTTTTAGTTATTCGGTAAATGGAAGAACTTGAATTTGAAGATACATAATTTATATTGAATCTTTAAGTAGAATGTCGGCCATCTTTACCGTAATAGCACAGAATATAATATTATAGTACCAACGTAGTAATCTAGGTCACACTTTATCATAATGGTTCCTGGGTCTGAGCAAAGATTTTAGCTTAGGTTTCACTTTCTCTACTTCTTATTAAAAACCTCTTGATTACATAAGTGATTGCTTTGGTTGCTACCCCATTGGGCTACGAGAGTGTTACATAGAAGTGCATTTGTGGTCGCATTTTTTACGAGTACCTAACGGAATAGGGAGTGCTTGTGCACTCGCTTTTGCACTGTAACATATCCAGTGTAGTCGGCTGGTCTATATTTCTATTAAAAGCCAACGACGTACAATACGTACATGTCAAAACGTTTGTTTAAAATTCTATTTTAAGAATAAATCATTTCATCTCGTATACATTATTAAAATACAACATACATAACAAACGTTGATTGAAAAATAAATTAGTAACTTAAATGCCTTGTTCAATTTCATCATCGATAGAAACGATCGATTACCTGGTACCCCTAAACACGAATCGAATACACGTGGCTGTCGTATATTGTTTCGAAATATAAGTCGGAAGTATCAGAATTAGGGTATAGATAATTTTCATTTGGAATAGCAGCGGTATTCTCGCGAGACTGGCCTTTGTACGCGACCCTCGTTAGCGACGGCACTTCAAAGCCGACAAAGGGCACTCCCTCTAGTCACAGGTTTGCGGTAGTGAACATTTATTGTACGTTATCTCTATTTATTGATAGGTATTATGATCATAAACCATGTAATTTGGGCCGAATCTTTCGATTGATTTCAGAAAGACGCTCCAGACGAGGAAAATTTTAAGTCTGCTCATTGCTCAAAAAGCGTGAACCTGTTTATTACAATGAAACATTAAATAATATATGTTGATAATTTGAACCTGTCGACCATCAAAATCACCTTTATTGTTTCGGAGGAGAATGCGTTTAGGCACCACAACCGCAGGCTAGCTAAACCTACCGTGCGTGGGATTTCCAGCCTTGTGGCTTTTAACCAGCAACTTTAAACAGCAACAGCAACCCACCAAAGCCAGGTGGCTTTGGTGGGTTGTTGGTTAAAAGCCAAGCTTTCAGAATAAGTTCTGGTATTTAAACAGCATCTTCAGAACACTCTCCTGAGTGATCGTTCGGAACGGATCATTTCTTATATGACTTTTTACATGAATTTTTACATATACTATTGTCATCTCGCAAACTTCGCATCGGAATATTAATATGTTGGTCTATATGGACGTAACAACGGAGCAATGCTTCGTATAAGTATTTAGGTAAGGCAATAAATTCTCCTCGCAACTTCGGAGCTAACCAGACTGGTATAAGTCAATCTAAGCTAGGCTAGAATGTCGCCAGAGCCGCTGGCATTCTCGTTCATTGTAGGAGCATGGAAGCCAACAAAAGCGATGATTCCATGAAATCTTGTACGTATCGATTTCAACACTACCTTTAACAAACTAAGGTTCAAGAGTCAGGTTTAACCTACACAATGCGAAATACCGTGCACCAAAGAGAAGGTAAATTACATTTTCAGTTTGTAAAGCTACACTGCAGAACAAAAGCCTTTATCTATTTCATCTATAACACTTAAAAATTAATGAGCGTAATATAAGTGTGCATAACTTCAGGACGCGTGCTGGTGCACGCGTCCTGAAGTTATGCACACTTATCATAACAAAAAAATCATAATCTGGTGATTATGATTTTTTTTGTTATGTTTGTTATTATCAGACGAAATTTAATTCCACACGTGCGAAACCGAGGCCGGCAGCTCACTGGTAATGGCAAACAGGATGAGATCACATAGATTAATCCGGCTCCAATGTACTGTAATAATTATAGAAGGTAGAATTAACGGAGTTAGATAGTACGATCAACCAAAATGTTCATCACCGAATCAAGCCAAAGACTTTTGGATGGCAAATTTTATTGAGTAGTAACAGGCGTGGCACTACGGGAACGTTTTATACCTGACTCTAGAATCAAAACCCAGTCCCCCGGTAAATAATAATCGAATCTAAAACCATTAAACCAGCAAGCACTTACAAATTATAAGTATACATATTATGTATTCATCAAGCTTTTCTACCAAGTTACGATAAAATATATACTTTCTAATTACTTACTCAAAAGTAAGGCTACATTTCTTTCCCTTTGACCAGTGCTTAGTCAGAAACTTACTCGTAACTTCTTATTGAAATTTTTATGAGTCAAAGTTTTGACGAGTAAAGTGCTACAATACTCAGGAGTTGCTCTAATTTAAAAACGTCCACCTGCTAGACTGGGTAATGAAGTTCCCTCATTAAAAGTTGGAAAGTAACACCTATTAGAAAAAATACCAAGAAAAGGCTAGGCCGCCTGCTGTATTTTAATCACGGGATTACTTAATCGACTGTGAAGAAATGAGGCGAAAGTTTCCATTTTTGTTACTGCTGGTGTACACTTGCCTACATTCATATCGTTAGCTAAAATGTTAGACCTCGTTTTGTATAATCAGATCAATTAGTATACAAAATAAATGTTTGTACTTGATTTCTTCAATATTCAATTGTAAACCAACGAACTAAAACACAATAATTGGTACGATAAGCTACTTACGTCTCATATAATATTATGATAGTTCAGCGATATAAAGTGTCTTGCCTTCCGATACGAAATCGATTTGTTAGTAGTACAGTAGTAGTATAAAAATTAATTCCTTTATGATATAGATGAAAAACGATACATAGACCATAAAACACGTGGCGGAAATATGAAGAAATAAAAAGAACCATATCATAAAATCATTATCACACACCAGTATTCACCGCACCGATTTCCTGCAGACAAATTTTACCATAGAAAAACCATTTACTTCATTAAGGCAGAATACATAGAAGTTAGTTGATGAATATTGAACGATTCCGCTAAAAGCATCCCAGTTTAGCTGCCGTAAGCGTTTATAAGCTTCGGCACAAGTATCTATTATTTCCAAGGCAATTATGTTCAGGCGCGTTGTCTGAGGATACTCGGATGAGCGTGTGCGTTGAATTGCTCGATGAGTCTAGAATAATTTATTTGTTTCGTAATTACCTGCGCCTCAGCGACAAATAGTTATTTATTGCGTCGCGGAGAGCGGTCGCACGAAACGGTGGATGTTAGCGCAAATCCAAATTAATGTTGCCGGTTGCGCCGCCGATTGCCAACGTTGCCGGCACGTTAAATTGAATACTGGGTCGAGTATAAACCTTTGCTACGTGGTGGCCCACACCGACCTAAATAACACACGTACGCGACCACATATATAAGAGTACATCACGTACATCTCAGTCGTGTAAAGAATTAACTGAATCGAGTGCAGCTTTTGTTATAATGTTATTACATAATGCACAAAACTGCAATATTGTGGTGCGTCTTCAGATTAAGATTCGAAGAAGTCTGATGTATTGTTGACGTTATAATATTTCAAACATTAAATCTTTGTTTATTATAAATATTTGTATATTAGAATAAATTCAATTTGTCCAGGTATCAGGTGGGGATCGAACCCGCGCCCCTCGCTGTCCGAGCGATTGCACTACCAACTACGCTACCGAGACCTTAGGTTAACAAAAAAGTTATTGAAAATAGCTAATTATGTATAACCTACTTCTAAAAGCTTATTAGAGAAAATGACTAATTACATCAATCATACGCTAAACGATTTCAAATCAAATCAAAGATTGCTTTAATATGTTTAAAGGATTTAAATAGAAAATAATTTATCACACGAGGTAAATATGTTGGGCTATATTGTATATTATATTATTAATTTAAATCCGAATCTCTGGATATGATTGCCGAATTACTATTGGCTTTGAAAATTACATTTGTTAAGACAAAAAAGGGAGGTAAAAGTTTCTAAAGGAATGTACGTGAGTGAAGGTTTATTTGTATTTGGCAGACTAAAAAGATTTCCGTTAAAATATTTTCAACATTCAATTAAAATATATTTTTATTAGTATTTATATAAGTCTAAAGTGAAAAGAAAAGAAATAGCATAAACACGGAATTTCGTATCAATGAAACATTGCTCCTAGTCCTTTAAACATCTCGAGACATCATATTTAGGTCAAGTAAATAAACTGGTATAAGCTCTCACCATGCGTACTCTTGAAATAAGATGTATTCTTTTTCTGCAAATTTCAAAACATATATATTTTTTGAAATTTGCAGAAAAAGAATACATATATATTATTTCATCATCATCATCAGCCAGTATTAGTCCACTGTTGGACATAGGCCTCTCCAAACGCTTGCCACGCTGATCGATCCTCGGCCACTATTTATCATTTACTTGATTTTAACACAACTCGAAATTTGTCGGCTACGTCTTTTACTGAATATTCTGGAATCTGTTTTTGGGTTTGTTTTATAGTGATAATCGAACCAGAATAAAACTTGATAATATTAAAAGATTGCAAATATTATTTTGCACAAATTTTGTGGCACTACTTTATAACTTTTATTTAAATATAAAACATGAAAAATCTTCTTCCTGATATTCAGACAACAAAAAAAAGCGATTTTCAATGTGAATTAGATGGCTCAAATAATAAAAACATCTTTTAAATGAAGTTAAAAGCATTACAACGCAATCTTGTCCAATCCGGATCTTTTGTAGACGCTATCTAGGATTCCTGAAAAGGTGTGAAGGTTTAAATCAAGATAAAATAACATACCGTGTGAGAACGAGAGACGAGACTGTCCGTAATCCTCTCTCATACAACTCACCGGCAGACTTAGGAAATGAGAGCCAACCGAACCCAAATTCATTAATGTTATCGTGTTTGCCATCCCAATAAAGGCATGTTTCCATTTGTGAAGCTAAGTGGCTTTTAGGCTATAGAAAATTTATCTCTTGCACGCAAGTGGGGAATTTTAAGTATGCTGATCACTGCCTGATAAGATGTCTTTTGTCTTTTTATTTGTAGGTATGTATTTTAGAAACAATAAAAAATTCAAAAAATAAACTAAAACTATTTTACACCAAAGAAATATATTTTGCAATGGCAAGGCTTTTGTCAAAAGTATTTAATTATTGTCTTTCTTAATTATAAATAAAGTTATTTAAAATGAGTGGTGTGAGGGGGTTATCACGCCCTTAGAAGAACGGAGTTTACCAACTTAACCCCGGGCTATTACTCCTTGCCTGGTAGTGGTGAATTCCATTAGTCTAGGAAACAACACTTGATTCTTGTTTTTGTCTTATTGTCAGATTGTTGTCACATCTGATCCACAATAATTTTCTTTTTAAATAAATAGCTTAGTATATTTTCCATACGCCTGGAAGACGAACCTAACGCTTGCAGAGGAATGAGAGTTGCAGATAACTCGTCAGGCACTAAAGCGGTTTTCATGCCAATTTGCCCCATTCCTAATACTTGAATCAAATGGATTCTGCTATGCCGTATAAGTTTAGTTTACTGAGTGTTCGATAAGCTATTCGTTATGGCTATAAAAAGCTGTTGAAATTCTTATAATTTTACTCACCAAAATGCAAATGCAAAAATCTTTGTTTTTATTTTGAAGTAGGTATAGTGTAGTAAAGAATATTTTGAAGTGATGATCATGATGATAGGAGAACTAGACAAAAATGATCACACAGACACACGCACACGCTTTCTTTTGTCACCAGTAAAGTTACTGACACAAGGTACTTACCTAAGGTAGGTAAAATTGTCTCTTATTTGAAATTCGATAGCATATTCAAATATTTTTCATCACTTCCATTGTAATTTGGGTCGAAATCCGCTCCGAACTTGATTTACTGTTAAGTAGAGCGAAAGATACCATACGAAAGAAAAAATGTTGTCAATGACATCTTTAGTATCGACTGACATTTCAAGAACAAAGTACAATGGGCAAAAATGTATTGGGCCGGGTACAATTTCCAATAGCAATAATATATACATCTTTGGATAGGTATTTCTTAGTAGAACAATATTTATTATAGCGGCGTTTATCTATTTGTTGTACATTCGGAGTTGTGGCACACATTGTTTATCGATTTTCCATTCATTTTGTTATTTCATTTCAAAAAAATATATTTTTAATTGAACGTAGAAGGTATGAAGTACACATATAGCAATCGTATAGTACATATGGGATTAATTTTATTATTATTTACTAAAACATTAGTATATTCGTAATCGCACGTCTCTTTGTTAAATGCGTCCACGTAACAGTCACACACAAGAATTCGTCAATTTTTTTTATTTTCTGTAGCGGATCCGTTTTTTATTTCGAAGTAAAAAAACATCCCTTAAATCTTTTTAGACCATAAGCATTATCATTAACATTACCCGAGGTATGATTGAGTTGGAAACTAAATTAAGCCGTGTTAACCAATAACGCGTGAATACGCGTAGACGTTTTAAACATAATATTTCAATTTGCGCCCGTAGATCCATCGCCTTGGAGATACCCACTTACGTTATATCAGATCTCGTTCGGGATACACGCATCGTACATCGGTTCTAAGCGAAAATTGAAAACACGCCTGATGAAAATACAGCGAGCAGCGAATTTTAAAATCGCGCTTCGAAAGTGGCTTTTAAATCTTTTACAAGAAAAGGGTGTGAATAAATATAAATCTTCAATTTTAATAAAGAGCCGGTTTAATATATTTTTATAAGAAGAAACACCTAAACCTTCTAAAAGCAATAAAGTGTCGCAATTTATGCATCTACTACTAGAATATGTACATAATATAATTTTCATAAATTAGTGCCATCACCGCAAGTCGTAAGTCTTCAATGCAGCCAAAGCATTAGTTATTTTGAAGCCTTTTTTTTCGGAGTAGAATGCGTTTATGCACCATAACCACAGGCTAAACCAGGCTAGACCCGCAGCCGTGTGTGGGACTCGAAACTAAAGCATCCACTACCCACTTAACTCCCCCGGTTTCCCCTTCACACCCGATTGGGACGAGCCGGTGCCAGTAGTCATTTTTAAGCCTGTATCCACATATTATGTATTATCATTATATGCAAAGATATGCTTAAAAATTACAAATTTATTTAATTCTATTTTGAAAATGGAAGAGAATACATATCCTACCTGATGATAAAGTATACAGTGCGGCCTATATCATCAAAAAACACTAGGATCAGTAAGTTAATTCGCTCAAAGCGCTGTCGTATTGTTAAGCTCCTCTAATCTACGACCCGTTAATTTGAAGTGTACTGCCACATTAATATTGCCTTGTCGTATTAAACAGCATTTGATGGCAAGTTTGATATTTTGATGGTCTATCAGTCCTAACTAAAATTGAAAACTCGTTTGATGAACACCTTTACCGCGGTGAGCAAAGAAATATGAACGAAACTCAGACTAAGCTCTTGAATATTCATGTTGGTAAAGTGCTCTAGGCAAAGTGATACATCTATACCGTTTGAAGTTTTGTCTGTTTGTTTGGTACGTCTGCCTTATTTCGGAAAGTCTCCATAAGGGTTGTCTGAATAAATTATTTGTATTGTGGTGCAATAAAACAATGGTGTACTCGTAGGGAAGTGAAGAGAATAAATATTTAATTAAATTATACATATAGAACAGTACTTACATAAATATAGATTTGTAAGTACATAGTATACTGGTAATGCTGTATTTGCTTGCTACGTTAACAATTAATAACAAATAACCATTTGTAAACGTTAACAAATTTAATTATTCAGGTAAGAGCAAAATTACCTGGTGCTAATTTTAGCAAAAAATAATATATCTTAGAAAATCTAATTACGGAAATAATTTTATAGTAAATTGATGACTTTGACCTTATTTAGAAAAATAATAAAATTTTGGCTAAAAATCAGCTTATCGTCAATATTTAAATGTCTTATTATCCTTAATAACGCTATTGGACACCGTTCTATGCCAGTCTGGTTCAGGCTAAATTCACAATACTTGCCTACAAAAAAATTACCTTCTAAATCTGTAGGCTACCATTCTACGACAGACTCATTCTATACACCACTAATATGTCTTACTCCCACATACAAATTAAACTGCTCAAAATTTTATTTTTTGTTTAATATACACATTTCAGACTTGATCTTGATACATGTACAGGATATTTGACCGCCTCCGTTAAACATTTATAAAGCTTATTGGGTCTAAACTGAAACTAAACTTGTAATAAGTCGACTATTCCTATTACCAATCTCTGGCTGGGTGTTAGGTCCTATTTCAGAAGTGTCAAACTACGAGTACTAACTCCACTCAGGTGAAATCTGCCGCCATATTAAATCTGGCTGTGTTTTGTCAATACTAAATTCGTCTATGACATTTGGAAAAGACTCAAGAGGATCCTACTGTATGGTAGTATAATGATCGATTTATCCATTTATCCTGATGACCGGAGATGACGTAAAACCAGGTATCGTGTACACTGTATAGTCACTTGCAATAAAGTGTATACATATGAGATCATAAACAATTAAGGTTCATATTGTAATACATGGAAATGCTCGTGACAGTACAGTAAGGAACATATTATCAACCTACCCTGTTTCTACGTCTGTTGGCCTCTATCTGTATTGTCTGTCTGTCCCTCTCTCTATTAATTAACCAGTAATTTGAAATTAGTAGGAAATTAGTTGTGGGATTTTGCAGATAAGGGCAGATTGATGTGTCCTTGACTGTATCCGTCTGACAATTAAAGTTCAATGAAAAATAATAAATACTCCGAAACTCTAACACTATTACTATTAAATTATGTGCAATATTTATTTGAAAGTGTCTAACATACATATAAACATTTCTAATAACGTGAATGTGTTAAACTTTGCAGCACGTAGTATGAAGTTGTTGAACATCCTATGTACTAATTAATTAGTTTTTGCATCGTTATACAACAACTACTGAACAAGTAGAGGTTTTAGCTGTTTGAAAGTCTCGTTTTATATACGGTAACTAAGTAGTTAATTAAGAACTGTTGTTATTGTGTTGTTTAAAATGTGACTAAACGCATAATTATGCATAAAGTCAATGGTTTCAATCCCGTGATCGCATAAGTGAATTTTCTAGGTAAATATATCAATAAAAGTGTAATTTTCATATCCGCTTCATATGTACGAGTATATCACTGAATTATTGTAACCTGTAATTTGGCAACTTTTTATTTATGGCAATTTTAGGATTGGTAATATCTTTTGAATAAACTAAAAACTATTTTATCTTTATTAAGGACTATTATTAAATTGATCGCTAGAACATTGATTTTGTTTAAAAATGTCTTATAAATATCAGGTAAATTTAGGCCTCTTTAGACTAATAATAAACTACTTCCTGCCCTAAATATCGGGACTCTGGGGGCAAGTTAATATTTATTAAAAGCTTAGGCGGAATTCATTAACACAAGCTGAAAGACTAATATTTCCTACAGCTATCGCTTAATTAATTTTGCGTCTATTTACAGATGAAAGTATACTTAGAATAGTTTAGAAGCTGCTGATCTTTAGAGATATGTTTTAAACAAGTAAAGTATAAACTTATCAAGCAAGTATAGATATTGTTGTATCAATTCGTCTATTTCGTTACGATTATTACAATTTGAATTATTACACTTGAAATTGAAGGCTCAAAGATCAGAGGAGTCTACTGGCAGCACATTGAGCAACGCTTCCTGATGAAGTGCCCTTCAATGGAATAGGCCACCGGCTGCTTACCATCAGGTGGGCTGCGAGTCTGTCTGCCAACTGCTATGTATAGAAAAAAAAACAAGAGATAGTTCCTTATTGTCAGTTGAAATGGGACGGCTCGACCGGGAAAGTACCAACCTATCACAAGATTGACATGAGTAGTTAGCTTTGCTATTTCGCTTCGTTTGGTTAGTGAGTGCGCCGGAGGCCTCCTCACTAGTTTGTTCTCAAAGGCGGGTAGCTCATCTGAGACCCTAATCACATGTGTCCATAGGCGGAAGATATCACTTACCATCAGGTACCTCTTTTACTGGTGGTTACGTAAAAACAAAGATAACAGTTGTTTTACACAAACTTAAACGAAAAAGGACAACAAATAATTTTATCTCTTATTTTATTCTCCAAATAAATACGGATTATGTCGCATATGGAAACAATTTTTGTATGTTCCTTTATTGCATCTGTATTTATTGGGTTTAATTGTTATTTTAATTTCAATCTGGCGTTTAAATAGAAAAATATTTAATATTATTGTAATAATTTAATTAATTTACTTTATAACGAATATATTTTATCATTCGTTTTGATCTAATTATAAATGTTTGTCCTAGCTACATTATAGGTCAGCGATGGATGACGAAAATAAGTGGTTGTATTGATAAAAAGTATTTAGCATAATTAAATCACTTAGAGGAAGAACAACATAATGAAAAAGCTCGTAAATTAATTCTAAAAATGCATTATTTAAAAAGTTACTCATTCCATCCTAAATACATGTATCAAGAAAACGGCGACAAAGGTACAAAGAGCAATCCTGGTGAAAGGAAACTTGGTAATCTCCTCTTCTCGTCGTAGCCATCACCGTCGCAATATATCCATTATAATGCGACCTCTGCGGACGCCTTAAGGTCGACTTTTACAATCGCGCCAGTATTGACAACTGGGGCCGCGGGGACCAACCAATGCTGGTGATTCGACAATCGTTTTGTAACTAAGTACTTGAGCTGGCTATGAACACTGTTATGTCTATATAATCTTAGTCAATAGCTCGTGAATTTGTAAATAAAGTCAGTGCCCGGCTCTATATTTTGTAAGTTCGGCACGTAATGAGGTCAATGGCAGACTGTAATGGCACACATCATCCGCACTGTTTGTACGAACGATAATAAATGTTTGCCTTTCAGATAGTTGCGGTGCTTCTAGTTCTATCTCTGGATTCTCTGGTAATTATTTACAGGGTGAAGTCCCACATCAAATCAATACCTTTGTCTACAATAGGTTCACTGTTCCATTTCAACTGTTTACACTAAATTACCTTTAGCAGTACTTCTGATAAATACGACTAACTTTTATGAAAACAACGTATTGCTTCCATAAGGGCCGATAATGCAGATGAGTTGTCTCTGGTGTTGCAAATGATGTAGTCCGTTTAGTTATACCGCTCAGTCCTACTAGTAGGAATAAACGGAGAAAATAATCCTTTTAGTCCTACTATCTGCTGTGTGAAATTTAATCGAACAAAACGTACAAAAAAGTTCTTTTAGTACTACATGTCCATGGACGACGATGAGCACTTAGCATAACGTACGTCGACAAACATCAATTTAGTATATTTTACCATCAATATAAGCTCAAAAAATATATTTTATCCGTTCTCACCGTTTGAGATTGTAACAAATGCATAGAACAATCAAAGATACGAATATAAGAGTACATTTTGAGAACATCCGAAGTTTCGAAATGAATTCTATATTCTTCGTGTCGGCAAGATGATACTATAGAGAATTCTTTTTCTCGTTAGTAACACGAGTTGATGGCGCTACAGGGAATAAAAACACGGACAGGAGTTGGTATGTTCATTTAATTGGATAAATTCCGATATTATTAATCTTCCGAACTAAAACTTCGAACAATAACTAGACAAAACAATTAGTAGTTAAGTGTAAGTGTTGCTTAAAGTGAAACGTTTTCTCGAAAAATTAAAATGTTTTGTGAAAGCGCCTTATTTTGATTTTACTTTCATAAAAGTTAATTCAAATAGCGATAAGAAACTCGGCAGTTACTCTTTTTCATCGCTATTAGATGAATTACTTTACTTTTTAACAAAACACGAAGATTTGTGGGTAATTGCTCTCTACTTGTCTTCGTATAATTTAGGTACGGAAAAAAGGAATGAACAAGAATTATTTCAAAATAACAACGTTAAGTCGAATTGTTCCATTTAATCGTTTGTTTATAAAGAAATTAACACAAAAAGAGTTAATTCTGTATTCATGGCTTTTGTACAATTGTCAATTAGTTTAATGATAAATAATTAATTAAAAAAGAGTTAAGTACACAAGTCACAAGTTAAAAATGTGACATGCATATTATTGACCAAGTAATAAGTATTATCACTGAATGATTTAACACGTTGTGTACATCGTCGTACGCTCAACAAAACAACATTGTGTCCTCAATTTTATCCATCTCAAAAACAGTTCAAGAGCGCATATGAAATCCTGCCAAAAAATCAGGAATTGCGTCACGTACGATATATGCACGTTGTTCCATACGTATCACGCGGTATAGCAGAGGTCGAAGTTATCGTCAGGGGTCGCTGAGCGGTGACACAATTGGACACATTGTTTATTTAGACACATTCTGTTGGGAGAACACTGATGATTGACGTAATTTAGTTATTCAGCTGATTCAAGATTATTATTTAGTGGATGACTTATATACCTAGTTCATCTTAGACAAGCTGCGGTCAGCTCAACGTGTTACTCGTGTGTAGCGGTGTAGATCACAGAACAAGAAAATTTTCTTAGATCATAGCAAAATATAAGACGTTTGCATATGTGAACAAGATTTGTGCAATTTACTATCATAATATATATTCTATTCTAAACATATTCTATTCTAATACTTAAGTGTGCTTTGGATGACCTTTAAAATCTACGCAATGTTATACTAATTAGGTTTAGAAATATAAAATCATTAAATAATGAGCACTTAATAAATCCTGCCAAAAGATCAGGGGTAGCGGCACGTACAATATATGCACGTCGTTCCATGTGATGCGTATCACGCGGTCGGAGTTATCGCCAGAGGTCGCTGAGCATTACGCCGTCACAATAAATTGGACTAAATAGACACATTCTGTCGTGAGAACACTGATGACTGATGTAATTTAGTTATTCAGTTTCAAGATTATTATTTACTGGTTGACCGCTAGAAAAATTTAAAATCACCGCTTAATAACAGATTATTTTAGCACGACTTACCTTAGAATCGACGCGTTGAACTCTTTATGGTTCCAGGCTTGTAGTCGATGCCTTTTTGTGCGATCGAACTTGTGAATATGTTTTGGCTCAATTTTTAAATCTTGCTGAATATGTCGTATACTTAATTTTTCTAGTCATTTTTAATATTGGCCGTTTTTGTCTTCTCGTTGTCAAATCTGATCCATCTGATCCTGAGTGCATTTATGAAAACATCAGAAGTAGTATCACGTACGGTATATGCACGTTGTTCCATGCGCGCGTAGTATCAGCTAGTAGGGGTCGGAATTATTGCCAGAGCTGCATTATGCTGTCACAATTGAACTAAATAGACACATTGTGTCGCTAGAATACTGACGTAGAATTCAGTTACGAGTATTCAGCTTCAACATTTGGTAGTTGAAATCTGAAGGCACTTAAGATAATTTAACTTTTGATAACAGTTGTTTGTGAGAAATTTAAAGCAAAATATCATTTTATATTATACATATTAGGAAACATGGAGGTTTTTGGGAAGATGCTTGTGCTTAACAAAGGGCGCCGTATGGCTGACGATGAAAACAATGATGAGATGATGATAGTAGGGTATCATCATCTACATATACATTAAATTAGGGCTTGTGCGATTATTTTACGGGAGACTTAAATAAACTGTCTGCATGTATATTATTTAGCAATGACTTCACTCGCTCTTGTCATGAATTAATTTATTTAAATGATGAGGTATATAAGAATCATATATTTTAGGTATGAACGTAGTTTATCGTATCTTAGATTACGTAAGCAGCTAGAAAATCTTCGTCAAAGTATAGCTTCTTTCGAGTTGTGTTCCGAATCTATGCTTTTTTTATATTATACAATAGTTTGCAGACCAAGTTTCCAACCTACCTGATCTATTCCATTAAGAGATACTAGAACCAGGATGCATCATTCCATTATGCTGCCATATTGTAGGCTCATCTGATCTTCGAGCCTTTCATTGCATGCAGAACTGTTATCTGTTTTTCGAATATGTTTATTTTCTGCTCTGTAACACAAATCATATAAAGATTCTTGAAGGTATATTTTTTTTTCCAAATATTGATTAGAACTTCACTTAACATTAAAGAACACTTGTCCAAAAAGCTGTCATAATATTATGAATCTATATTTATGTTCTTTTAATTTTCAGTAAAAATCTGTACAAAAAAAAGCTTAACTATAATTTTCATTCATATTTAAAGCTTTGCCCGAATTTCTAAAAACATCTCAAAGTTAAGAAACTTTATGGAATTTCTTATCAAACTGTTTTATTCTAAAACGTTTGAGAGCTTACTAGTTACTTAGCTAATTCTTAGTAAAAGTTTTATTGTGTCCTATTGATATTGTTTTAATCTTCAATTATTTCTCTTTTGAGAACAAACTAACCGAAATAAAAGATAGTCTAAACTTCGACCCTTATAGCAGAAAAAAACGTTTGATCCACAAAAACAAATAATTTATTTTGTCTAAGAACAAAGTACTACAGTTATCTAAAAAATAAGCGAACATTTTAACTGCTAATGTGCCTCAATATCGTGTTACTTTTGCTGTTAGATGTACCAAAATTAATAGCATACAAAAGCTTTACATCGTTTTATATATTATATTAACGATACATTAAGTTTTATATCGTATCTCTTTGTAATTTTTTATGTAAACCCTTTTCAACCGCGTATCAAAGTTGAGTCGTAAAAGTGTCAGTTACGATGTGTTTCATTTTCCGAGCGCTGCAGCGGCCGGCCCAGACTTGCCACATGTTTGGCATTTGTTACAAATTTTGTAACTTCCGCCATTTTGTTGATATGGAACTTTCCTTTTAGGGAGTGTGGACATAAATAAAATTTATTATTTCAACTTCTTCATTTTAAAAGTTTTTATGATTTGTGATTTACACCTTTTTCGTACTCGATCATGAAGTTAATTACCAGACAGTGGAATCTCTAAGTCTGGACGTAGTAAGGTTATCTGCTATCTACCTATGTAGGCCAAAATCAGTTTAAGCGTATGTGAGCTCACCTGGAACAAACAGACAGGTTTGTTTGTACCTACAGGGTATATTTTCATGTGAGAGATTTTTTAGTTTAATATTTTTTCAGTAAACACGGAATCGAGTCAGATCTCCGTGAACTTCGGGCTGGGGACTGGCGCCAAACTGCTAAAGATCGGGAAAGGTGCTCTCATTTTAGGAGGCCAAGACACACTTCGGGTCGCTGAGCCATAGGAGTAATGAGTAGTATTTTTTCAGTAAACTTAGTAACTATCGTATAAAAGTCTTCCACCCCAGGCTGTGCCCGTGTGGATGTTGCCCCTTGCCCCTATTCAGAATAAACCGAGTGATTTTACAAAAGACACTTAGTTAATTCTGAATACGGAGAACATTTTCAATCAGTGCAGTTGGTAACACAGGTTGCAAAGTCGAAGCGATGAGGGCCCTGTTATGGTGATATATTGTCGAATGGCCCAACACGCCCCGCGCTTGCTACCTGTATTCCGATGTGCACTGCCAATACTGCATTGCGTGTTGTTGGTTATTTTTTGGACCGTGTACAGTTGTCCAATCTTTTAGTGGTTCGTTATATTGTAAGTAAGTGGAGATTTGTTTTGATAGTCTAAAAAGTAATTTGACAACGACTTGCAATTGATGAGAAGATGTAACACCCAGATGTTTTCTTATAAATAAGAAAATTACACTTAATCTAAGTCATTTGTCGCGATTTTTAAATAAAATGCTTTTATTTTCATCTTTAGATCGAGTTTACTTGAACTTACATTGAATTTATATAAATGTCACTCAATTCCACGTAGTCAATCTGTAAAATCGTATCTGATTTGAACTTCATTTGCTTAAATTGTGTGATGTTTCAATTATATATAGGTATTTTATATAAAAGAAGAAAATAACGATTTTCAAAACTACCTAGGTTATAAAATATAGAAGAACATTTGCTATAATCAAAGTTAGTATTATTCTGATCAGTTGAATTGACGAAAATATTCGATAAGATTATATTCGTTCAAAGATAAATAATTGAATTCGTTTTCGATACCTTATCAATACTTAATAATAGAAACAAGGTCTATCTTTCATCTAGGTACTTCAAAAGGTCATCAGCATTTATACACTGTGCATAGTGAGCATGTCTTTTTGTCACCAACGACACAATGAGTTATTGACGTGTCCAATACCTCAGATACCAGCCATACTCGTAGCTGCAAATCACACCCTCGGGATCTAACTCCGAAGCTTCCTGCCATGCACATGAATGCTAATCAATCCTTTTGTTTACAACGCGCTTGTGAAACTATGTAAGTCATGTGTGATGTTATTGGAATACGAAATGCCCGACGTCACAATGAGGCTCTTCAGATTGATCTGTGGTTGTCTTAATATTGTGCTTTTGCAATAGCCCTTGGCGAGCGAGAGGACATTATCCTCTATGCAATAGAAACGCTTGAATGGAAGCCTACACTGAATGCATAAATATCAGACCAGACCACACACACCCATGAATGATAGCGCCCTAAAGGTGAAACATTACGTTACGGGTATGCAAAACCACAAAGATGATACTAATAAATATAAATGAACAATTTCTAATGTTCCTTTATAAAGCAAAAGATCTTTCTACGAGCTAGATTGGCTGTGCTCGGCGAGGAACACCTAGGTGATCCACGGGTACAAAAAAGTAACCGTGGAACACCTAGGTGAACCACTTAGGTGTTCCACGGGTCATAAACCCTCGGCGACCACGTCTTATGTACATACTATCTTTAAACATTTCATATATGTAATATGGCAACATGCGCAAAGTATTTTGCTTGGGTGAGCTGCAGGATGAAATACAAATTCATTATCGTAGGTCAGCGCCTTGTGTCATCGGTTTGTAGAACTGTTTGATAAAACTTGATGTTTGCTGATCCAATTAGAGGTCGCAATACAACATACAGCGTATATAAGTTTGCAAACCGTAAACTTACGTCACTAAAACATGTTTCTCAGGAAACAATTAAATCAGCTACGTCCTAGCAAGAATATGCTATTCGAAACTGCACCAAACCAGTGCGTTGACTAGAATGATTGCCGGACGCTTCTGCCTTGGGCCCGATAATTGCCATTTACGAAGATACGGCAAGGCTCTCCGTTGCTAGATGGAGGCAATCGCCGACCAACTGGACGCATAACATTGGAGAGCGCAGATTTGTAGTGGAGTGGCCTATAATTAGGAATTAACTTCACTCAGGAAACACGAGTAGCTCGGTATTACTGGTAATTACTTTACCACTGTGGAATAGACCATATAAATTAAATCATAATCTCGGAAGATCAGAAAAGCTTTTCAATGTGGCAACTGTTGGGGTTGAGTGATACTTCAATGAAAGATGATGGTGATTATTGGCCATTAGGTGAACCACGTGTCTGTCTGATAGTAAAACTGACCACTACCCCGAATAATTTATATAGATTCCTGCAAACAAAGGTTGAAGAAGAAAGTTTCCTCCCTTTTTTCATCACAGGCTCGAAGATCAGAGCCTCCAGTATGGCAGCAATCAGCACAATGAGCGACTCTTCTTGGCTAAGAAATCCTCCATGAAATAGGCCGCAGTGGCCAGGTGGGTTACATGCCACTTTACCAACCGACTAGAATAAAAAAAATACGTCTGTGTCGACTGTTATGAAAATCAACCATCATTGATTGGATCCTCTTTTACTTACTGTCAGGACGAGTGGAGCCATTTTACTGACCTTTTATAAAAAGATTTTGCAAGTGAACATTGTGATACATTCTGTTATGTTATAATAGTACCATTCAGAAAATCCAAATAGATTTCAATTTATTGCAACGCTTATAGTGTTACCATTGTTCCCAGAATTTTGATCAATGGAAAATTCTCAGTGGAAATATTGCCATTCACCGTTCACAAAAGAAATGGATTAATGGTACATAAAACAATTACATCGCACTAACTTTTGAGTGTGGTTTCACTGGCGTGTGATTTTAGTTTATTATGGATTTATACAATATTTGTCTGAAGAGAGGTCTCATACTTGAGAAACATTAAATTACCTCTCTTCGTTATTCTGAAGGATCGAGCACGTAAGTAAACTATTAGCTTCCGTTTATTTGTGGCAAAGCCATGTTGCTGACAGTATGTCGGTGAAGTGTTTGGCGAGTGACAGTGCCGGAGCCCAGAATCCGCTCTTCTTTTTCCCATTTCCCTACATTATTTTCTCATAGGCGAGCAACGCTTAAGAGTCTAGTCGTAAGTGTTCATTGGCTGTAGTGTTCACATACCATCAGGAGTCTCACTTGCTCGTTTTCCTCACTCATAAAAAGAAGTCTCATTAACAGGTTTTCGAGCAAAAATTTAACATCAGTACGAGTAGGATGCATTCTCTCAATAATGAATAGCAGTGAAAAACAACATAGTAAACAAAGAAACAAGGCTTGAGGTAAAATCTAGTTTACTTATAAATAAATGCTTACTTGCTACAAGGGTGAGCTGATTTCATGAAAGTCAGGATCTTTTATAGACGTTTGATGTCTGCTTCAGAAATTTGATTTTCGGCGTTTTGATATAGCTGCCAAGGTAGGATGGGAAACGATACACTTTCGAATATTTTAGGTATTTTCATCTTAGGTAGTATTTTGTGATTGGATTGAGGCATACATAAAGGCTTTGTTGGTCTAGTAGTTTTAGTGCCTTTGTTTCAGGTCCTACAGTATTTGAACAGTACAGAGCATCGAACTGACTTCTGGTGTAGTATCCAACTTTTTAACTTTTACACTGAATCGGTCTTCATCGCTTACTTTACCAGTATCTTCCAGACCTTGTTTAATATGTAGGATTATAAAGAAGGATGAAAGTTAGCAATAACCCAAAGTTTGTTATGGATAACGATGGCCCATTCAATTGTAGTTCTCTTCTCTTAGCTTCAATAGAAAAGAACTTATTCGATTCTTTATAGTTTTTATGGTAACTGAAGGTAAGTAGGTATGTATATGTATAACGTTGTTTTCGTTCAGCAACGTCCAAAGCTACCGAGCTTAAGTGTAAAGGCAGATAATAAAGTATACTATTTTAAAAACAGTTTTTCCTTTATTTTACGTTTCTTATGTTGAAGTAACAGTTACGTACATAAAAGTTCGTCAAGCAAAACATCACTATTTTCTCTTAGATTTTCTAATATAAAACTATTTACAAGTATAAAACTCACTACATCCAACCCACTTGATGATAAATTCCGTTTATTTTCACTGTTTTAAAACTTTCCAGTCACTAAAAGTTTAGTCTAAACACTGACTTTAGATGAGAAAATGACAAAGGTTCATCATATTTCTTTAGACTTCAGATCATCGGATTGACCTGTAACAAAAAAAAACATATTTGAGCAAACAATATTCTACTTTAGTGTGTAGGGATTTTTTTATTTATTGCAATAGTTTTCTAAGAGACGATGTCTTGTTTTTTTATAAAGTTTGGCGGGTTTTGCAAATTGCGGATAGTTGATTTTAATGTTAAAAAGATTAAAAGTTTCAGCAACTTTTTAGCAATTTTTAGGACATATCATTATATTACATTGCGAGAAAGATGGTGTGACGATCTGCTTTGAGGACTGGGCAGACTTTGACTCAAGCTAGAGGTAGGTCTTTGGTAAGTGGTTGGGGATACCTTTGCCCTGCCTATGGATAGTAAAGGTTAAAGAAACGCCTAGTCACGCCTAATTTTATACTTAATACGATGGTTATAATTCACTCACCAATGTGTGTAGAGTAAACAGCTGAGCATTGCCAAGGCGGTAAATCGCGGCGAACTCCACCGATGCCCTGCGAATACAACGACAAGATTTAACGTACTTTTCTATGATTATATTCTTTTCTATCACTCAGAACAGTTATTCACTAGAACGAAACAAAGAATGCGCGGGCACCATATATTCTTTGTGTGATCTATGTTCCACTTCAGGAAAATCGTCTATATCATTGAAATCAAAACATCATTAACAATTGGTAAGGGCTTTACTACCACGCTTGCCTAATATGGATTGGAGATCACAAATCTGGGCTGATTCGTAAAATCTGCCATAACATTTTGCCGACCCGAGAATGCACCCCTAATTCACGTCTGGGTACTGAAACCTCCATTCATAAGTAAAGGAAGGAGTTAGGTCAAAAATATTGTTATGCCAACTTAGGGACATCATCAGAATTTTTTCAGAATTCGTGAATTTTAAAAGGAACTGAAATTGAATAGCTGGTGGTGCAAAAATGTAACTGATGGAATATTTTATCCACCCATTGGACGTAATTCGATGACGTCAATGCCATTAAACACGTCCATAGCACCGTTGTGACGTGTCTACCCGCCCACGCTTTATTTAAGTTGGCTGGTCATTTATTACGATGTTTGAAATAACCGACGATATTATTCGCGATTTACTACGTGAATATTTCCAAGTGTTTAGCGTTGTGAACGTTTGAGAAATAAAAAATGAAACACCTCATGGTTATACATTTTCTTAGATACATAAATTAATTTTCAAGTAAACACTTTGAACTGAAGAATAAAGACTTCATTCATTTTATAAAATCTCTTACGGCATTTAAAGTGTGCGAATCAGTGTGTGTTACAGGATAATGAATAGGAGGTTGTATAATTTTACAACTTAGGTACATTTATACAAAATTTGAAAGAATGACAGATAGATATATAAATAATATCTATAAGTCAGTCTTTGTGCACAAAACATTAGACAAAAAACGTATTACCTAATTTAATCGTAGCTGTACAATTATTTAGTTTTAGACTTATGTACGTTCTTTACCTCCACCGAACAAATTATTCTTGGCAGCAGGTATTGTATAATGTACTCGTATGTACGCAAAAGATTTCGTTGCCAAAAATGTTTAAATCTTGTATTCATTATTTAGTTTAGAAGGTAAATCAGACTTGTACAAATGGGAACTTGCCCGGAAGATACGGATCGAGATAGCCTCACATGCGGAATGAAATCCATCTTAGCAACTTGTGTTCAAGTTGAATCTATTTACTGCTAAGGAGCAGAGAGCTTAACGTTCCAAGAACACGAATTCTCATAAACAAACTTTGGACATACATCTGAATTCCTAATTGATCATTCAATTTATCATCATTAACTTAACTGGAGAAGACGAATCTTGGATGAAATATTTGAATCATTTGACTACGAGTACGAATAGCACTCGTGCTACGAATGGCTCAAAATCGCGCAAAGGGCAATGGAGAGGGCGATGCTTGGAGTCTCCCTGCGTGATCGCATCAGAAATGATGAGATCCGCAGAAGGACCAAGGTCACCGACATTGCCCGAAGAATTGCGAGCCTTAAGTGGCAGTGGGCAGGAAACATTGCAAGGAGGACTGACGGCCGTTGGGGCGGAAAGGTCCTCGAGTGGTGGCCATGTACCGGGAAACGCAGCCGTGGTAGGCCTTCCACAAGGTGGACCAATGATCTCATAAAGATCGCCGGAATCCACTGGAAGCGGGTGGCGCAGGACCGATCGGTTTGGAGATCCTTGGGGGAGGCCTATGTCCAGCAGTGGACATCATTTGGCTGAAATGATGATGATGATGACGAATAGCACTCACTAGGCATAGGCTGCAGTAGCTGCTGACTATCAGGAGGACTGCGTGTCAGTGTATGTGAAGTGGCATAAAAACATAGTAGCTTGTGCTATGGGTGCCAGGCAACGAAAAAACATTACTTATATACTTTTTTTTTGTAAATACACACAAAACAGACACGTTCATGCACACAAATGTTTATACCATGCGGGGATCGAACCCGCGACCTCTGGTATAATAACCGACTTCTGGACCATTACACCAAATGGCTCGTGGAAGTTTTAATTCCGAGTTAAACAGATTAGGCAAAACCAATGACTTTTTAGGAAAATAAGAGTCGCCAGTGGCCTTTGGAATACTCCTGAAATAATCTTTTAATACTTTTATTTAAACTAACAGTTATTACGAGTTTTGGTTATAAGCAATGCCGTTTCAGTTTAGTATGCAGATATAAAATAAAAACGCACTAACTTCTTCTCAACGCGCAACGTTTTAAAGCGTTCTGGGCACACACGGCAAGCCCAAAAAATGTCGGTAAACAGCCGGCTTTATTAAGCGGCATTAATGATTACGTTTCACAAAATAAATATCGACATTCAATGTTTCCGAGAAATAAAACTTTGGCTTCGTCAAGCGTAAAAAGGGGACACAGCAAACATCATAAAAATGCTATTACAATTGGATACTGTTTGGTTACATACTGTCATTATACCGAGTGAGGTTGGGTCGGACGAGGTAAATAATCATTACGAAAATTTATGCCTATACGTAAATTTGGAATTTTATAATTTGGCTTTACTGATATTGCGCGTAAACGCGTAGGTACTCATTAAAATAAAATGAATGTAAACCGACGAACTCGCGGTTTATTAATATCTACAATTTAATTATTTGATCGCTTTTGACGACCTCGATAGTGGAACTATTCTACATTTGCAGTATCATGTATATATTTTTTTACTAAAAACATTGTTAAGTCAAAAATGCATGTGTCAAAAGGCGTTTATTCGTATTGACTTTTATATAGCTATTATAAACAGTCAAGATCTTTTAAGAATTTTATTTAAGTTTTGTACACAGGACATCATATTAAATGTAAAGTAATAATATTCTTTAATTCTAGCTAAGATAAAAAAATACTAGAAATATATACAATATGTACATAGTTTGATATATTAAACTCATATTATTTGCGATAAAAATATTAACTCATTGAAAACTTAGCAAGAGAAAGAGAAGCGAATAATATAATAATGCGTTTGTGTGTGCTACAGGTGAATTTCGTAGAGCGAGTTACGAGTGCTACGAAACGTTGTTTCGTAGATGCTACGAACCTTGCACATCAGTCCAAAGGCGTTTGACTACACAAAATCTACTTTTAGTACTTGTGGTGTGAAGTACCTACGTTGTATCAACATTCTTAAAGGGCTAAAAACAAAATTATGGCCAATTTTTGCGAGAACTCACGCGTGTCCTTAAAATTTTATGAAATTGCTTGCATCAATTTGATTTCGCTCATATAATTTATTTGCCACAATAGGTTTGGCAATTTTCCCTATGGAAATTTTGTTATTTCCCTGGAAACATGGGCATTAATATGAAAACCAAACGAAAACTTCTGTTAAAAGGTTCTTTATAGAATAATATTTTTAAATAAAAGACTTTTAATAACAAAAAGAATACATGCATTGTTGCACGAAATAATTGTGTATTTTACTCGTAATTTGTTTGATTCTATAAATAAAATAATTTTCCAAAAAACTTACTCATCCAATATTTCGGAATTTTTAATGGACATATACCGTCAGCAAACCCCAGCTTTAAATATGTGCTGCTCCACTACATGACACTTACTGTCTCATGACTCAATACGTAATTTTACTGTAATACACTATTATTAGTACTATTATATACATAATCTGAGACTATAATTAAAATATAGATGATTTTCATTTATTTCAATAAAAAAACTTTGTTTTTTTAACGAAAATTGATTCTATTATTCTGACTGGGTAAGTCTATCGTACGAGTATATTCGTTACTAGAGTCCTGTGTGGCTTTCTCACCTGTGTTAGAGTCCCGGGAGCCCATAACTGGAGCGATCTGAGGCCGCTCCTCATCCAAGAGTAGCACGCCGCTCGCAGACCACACGGAGAGCACCCGCGCCACGCACGTCACGTTCAGACGACCCTGTTTCAAACAACAACCAGACTTTCAAAGTGTGTGAACCACAGAAATCTAAATAATTTAGATTTCTGTGGTGTGAACGGTTGGCATTGTCCGTTCATGTGTGGCAGAGTCATGCCGTAGTCAGGACCTGTCTGTTAGTCTAAATGCAGAAGTACAGTCAGCGCCAAAATGATTTGAGCGTTGAACGCTCAAATCTACCAAAAATATGTGCACATTTGACAAAAATCACTCTTAGCACAATACTTTTAGGTGTAAATATCGTTTGTTGTCATTGATTCTTAATCAACAAAAAATGAAAATGCACCTTTACTTCTTGAGTTAAGGGGGATTTTGTCAAATGTTCAGATATTTTTGGTACAAGTCTTCCGCATAAAATCAACGTATGAGTAATAACTTTGCTATAAAGCTGCGTCGGGTAAGTGAGAGTGCCCGGAAACCCGAATCCCCCGCCTCCCCCGAAGAATGGAGGCCTTCTCTTCCCTCCTCGCCATCCACATTCCCCATAGACCTTCACATTCCCCCTACTTTCACATTCGGACAACGCTCCTTAGACCTAGTCACAAGTGTCTATGGGTGATAGTATTATTAGGTGTCACACTTGTTCATTTGACTCCACCTTTCATAAACATATCATCATCATCCGCCGATATACGTTCCCACTGCTGGGACACAGGCCTTATCTCAATTGTAAGATAGTGTAACATATATATTCCTAGAAAATAACAGGGTTATAACAAAACATTTTAAATAATTTCGCTTTTACCAATAATTATATAGATATTAAATAACAAACCTACTCGTATATTACACAAATTTAGTGTATCATACATTTTTTAAATCCAAGGATTCGATCTTAACTTTTGCGATCGTAGCTAGGTCACTATTACGTCATTTATTTCGGCTATTAAGCAAAACGAGTCCTCCATTATGTTTAATTTCAAATCCTTAACGGTTAATTAAGAAATGTTGGCAATTATTTCAGCAGAAATGTCGGCCAGTCTGATAATAAAATTGATTCTAAATTAATTTGCGTCACCCAACTGTTTCCATCCCCACTATTATAATTTTAAAGCATCTACAGAATCAACATTTAATTTCAATATTCATTTTCATCGCGAGTTCAATAATTTCATGGGGAAATATTGTGTTGTTGAATTTACTCAACACCGTACGTTCTTTTACAACGTGTTTTTATTAGTAGGTACATGGCGTAAATATTGAAAGCCAGAATTTTGAAACAACCTTTGACAACGGCCTTTTTTATTAAAAACGATATGCCCATAAACAGTCGAAATGAATAAAGCAAACCGACGTGAAATACATTTCAACCGATGTCAAACCCAGGACTCAATTATGCGTTGATTTTCGTACACAAAAAATTGTAAAGAACGTGCCAATAATACTTACTTTGCGAAAGTGTACGGACTTTACTCTCATAACAAGCTGGCTGAACGAAGATGATTTATTAGATTTCTCTTCTTCAGTGCTAATGTTCAATTTATTTGCTATTTGGCCGGCTCCAGGCGTGAGTCGGGTGGTGCTCTCCTTGTTTTTCCGATCGGTATAAACGTCGGGCGAGGGCAGTATGGTGTCGATATTGCCGGGAATGTCTATTACGTTGTCCGTAGTCTCGTCGAAGCCCGAGATTGCATCCCATGGACTGAATATAATTCTATTCGCGTCCTCAAGAGAAGCGTCGGTGATGGCGGGACTTCGTCTTGCGAATGGCGCCTCGTGCAGTGGGATGTCGAGCCCCTTCACCTGTGGACAAATAAATAATTAAAATGCGACAGCTATAGAACTGGTCCTAAAATGATTTAGTGTAATTTAGCTGAGGAGTCCGATCGATCCAGGCACGTTACCATCATTTTTATGCATGAACATGGGCGTCTGCATTGGCTTAGTATTTTACAATGTATAATATGAATGTATTTAAATTTAGCCGTTGTATGGCACCCATAGTAAGTACAAGACTTTAGTAATTTTAAGAGTAAATAGTGATGAAGCAACGAATCGATGATTATTTGAAAGCTGAAACGTTACATCGGTTACGGGAGAAATCCGGACAAATATCACACTCCTGCGGGAAAACGGACGAATAAGTACAAATAAACATTCAGATACAGAAAATAAAATACATTATGTTGAATGTATGATTGAGGTGGATTTAAACCGACGCACGGTGGGGCCCGTAGTATGGAGCGGTTGGCCAATAATCAATTTTCTGAAAATAGAGGTAGATGATTTTTGTTTATCGATTTAATAAATTGAAGGTATGTGTCATTATTTTAACTAAGCAAAGTGTCAATGGTCGTTTAGTATGACGTATAGGAGACGTCAAACATTATCTATTTTCTGTTTTTCTTGTTGTTTGTTGCGGATAACTAAGTTTAGTTGCGACTTTGAACTGTTATATCTTTTAAAGTAAGAACGTAAAGTTTATGAAAAAAATCATGGGTGTTAATCAAGGTATGTAGTATTTAAGACATAATAATTTAGCCCCTAATAATGTATAATCTCTTGGAAAAAAATATTTATTGTAACCACTGTGTTTCGAAAATGCTATTTTTTATTTATTTCATTTTTTTTAGTAGGGGGATTTTGCCTGGACAGTAATTTGTTTTAAGTGACTACCATAATAATGTAGTATACGGATTTGAGTTCAATAGTTCAGGCAAAATCCCCTTTTGAGAATGGCAAGGCTTAGAAATTTGGGTGGTAGTGGATTATAAAAAATATTTTTTTCCAAGTAATTATACATTATTAGGGGCTAAATAATTATGTTTTAAATACTACATACTTGATTAACACCCATTATTTTTTATATAAACTTTACGTTCTTACTTTATAAGATATAATAGTTCGAAGTTGAAACTAAACTGAGTTATCCGCAACAAACAACAAAAAATAGGTAATGTTTGACGTCTCGTATAAGTCATACTAAACGACCATTGACACTTTGCCTACCCAAAAGTAATGATATATGCCTTCAATTTATTAAATCGAAAAACAAAATCATCTATCTCCAATTTCAAAAAAATAATATTGGCCAACCGCTCCATACTACGGGCCCCACCGTGCGACGACCCCTGCCCGCATAGGGCAGGATTTCTACTGAATACACCATCGAGCCAGTCATACAGCATGTAATGCCAATCATGTCATCTTGCAAATGTATTATTGAAATTCAATAGACAAAAGACGTGACCTGCACACGTATTGCCCAAAGCCTGTCATTCGAATACTGAAGAACTTTTGTCACTGAGTCATCGATTTAGAAGTAAATCTTTAGTGGAAATAGCTTTAAAATATCGGGTAGCATGATGCATTATTCATGTTCTCACTTATACCGATTGACAAAGTATATATCAGAAATTTGATGAGCAATAGATGGATGAATTACTTATATACAGAGGTTCCGGCCACTTCGATGGTAGCGGACTCCAGGACATTTCCATTGCCGACTCCTACATTGAAGATGTTTTCTTCTTGTCGACGTGAAACAAATCTACCCATAAACATATCACTAAAAATCAAGGAATACAAAAAAATATATATTTGAACTCGCAACAATTTTATTTGATCAGCAACAACATGGGCCATCAAAGTCTACAAATATGAACCAATATACAACGTGCAACATTGGAAGACCTTATGACAACGCCACGATGATCTGTTTTTGTAAAAAAAACATGGTAACACTAGCCACGTTTCCAATGATCGCATAACAAATGAAAATGTTTCACAAAATAAACACAACAATTTATTCTAAAATTGAACAATCTTGGCCCGTATTCACGGGCGATGGAGTCGCGACGGCTAATTTTATTTATAAAACCCTGGGGTGCAAAGGCGTCTCTTCGGGCCACATTAATTAAACATACTTTGCACGGTAATCCGCTTATGGTCACCGCCTAGAAGGACATTGGTAAATAGCCTCACATTTCTATTGCTTATTTAGGACACTGCTATTTTATTTAGCATTTTATTAATGACCTACTTTTAAAGGCGAATCGGTTAAAGATATTACGAAGTTTTAAATAGCTTGTATTTTGACTTTCCTGGATTCAAATCTTACGCGGCGACAAAAACAAACATATGTAACGACCATGTTTTCTTTGTGTATGTATTTAAATATTGATTTATGATTATTCTGAGGCCATGAAAGGTTGAAGAAAGGATCAAAGGACTCCTCAATAAAGCAAATACTTAAAAGGACTTCTGAACTTCTCCGTTATAAATACATGTACTACAAATACGGCCTAATGTGAGCACAGTGATTCTAAAGAATTATAAATTAGGTCTAAGGCATTCATCTTAAAAATGAGCCTAAAAGAGCCTTTGAAAAGTTAAATTAAAAGTAAGTTGAAATCAATTACTTAGGGTTATCTTATGTTTTGTTTTGGTAAGTTTAAAAATCTTTATAATTTTATTTTATGTATTTTGTAGTAGTTCTTGCTCTTCTTACTTTTTGCCGCATTAAAACATTTAGTTTTTCTAAAGGTAAAAATGCTTTTATAAATAAATCAATGAATAGCTTATTCCATCTTTTTCTAATTCTTTCTCTTTCTTTATTTTGTATTGCCTGCCGAGTAAACATGTCCTTTAATTTCAACTAACGTGTTGGGTTTTGGGTGAACTCATATAACCGTCAACCGCACCTTTGCCCTCTAACTTAATTGTGCAGAGTGTACCCCATTTAACATGGTAAATGTGTCCTGAACAGTGTAGGGCCATGGGGTAAGGTTCACTATTTTTCTTTTTAAGAGCCAAGGGTAAGGAAAATAGAACACAAACATAAGTAAGGAAATGTATCCCCTATTTTTAAATAGGTCATTATTTGATAAAAAGTTAGCGCTCTATCAATGCCACGCTTGCAAGGTTTCGTTTTGTGATTACTAGACTGGAAAGTCAAATAAACAAGTTTATTGTTGATTTCTAACCTATTTTTTTGATACCGTAATTTGAATAGCGAATAGTGAATTATAACTGTGATTCCGTGATCTCGGTGTTCCTAAACCAATGAGGTCCTTAAAACAGCCTTATATTATGTATAAGTATACTTCAGTAAATAACAAATTAGTATAGTACTTTAATAACATTTTCTTTATATTATTGTTACCATGTATCCGATATTTACGACGTGATCGCGAAGATAGACGAGTTCATTATACTCGTATATTGGAGAACGTTATTGCACTCTATCGATGATGCACGTTAGTTCTGCGCGTGACAGGATTAATTTCACAGCGAATTTCTACCAAAATATTATGTTTCATAGTTCACAGTTTATTGTTAAAGACGTCGAAATAATTTATAATACGAATTTTGACAAGTTAAACTGTTTTGAAGTCGTCTATTCTCTCTATCATCTATCTTCTTGAATGCACAAGGTTCCAAACCTTGTGCATTCAACGTGTATCTAAGTTTTAATAATTATTATAACAGAAAACCAGCATTTACTCCTGACGGCACGAATGCGCAATTAAAAAATCCGATTAATGCTTTTATTATAAAACGAAGTGTGGTCTTATTCTGAATAAACCTGCACACAGAATGATACTCATTTGACACTAATTTGACACTCATAAATACAAACAATAATTTATAGTCAAATATCTTTCCATGTTTTTTCATATCAATTAATTTATCTTTAAAATTAAACGTATTCCAAAACCATTTGATCCCAACACGTGGCAAAGATATACGTTTGGGTATAATGGCATTACCTACCTACGGAAGTGACCGGATGGGATTAGGTGGGATTAAGTTAAGTCAAAGCCCTTGTAACGTAACCGCCTTTGACCTAAGCATCAGTGGTCATTGAGCATATTGAATCCGCCACCACCTTTATCACGTTAGGTATATGTCATGATGACATGACCTTCTCGTTCAATTTTATTGTACGCAGATGCGTCTTGCACCCTCTATGTACTAAGCCTTCTAGTCATGTTGTTTAAGAATGTCTTAACTAATTATACACCATATAGAGGCGAGCTAGTGTCCGTCTTGTGGTAATTGATCGACCTATCCCCAGGTAACCCGATCTGATGAAGTAGGACGTAGCGACTCTATTCTCATAAACAATCAAGTCAATAATAAATAAACAATAATATCCCTGCACAGTGCCAATGACTACAAAGTCCTTGAACCAAGTAACTCTGAGGTTGCTGCAACTTGGTATTCAAACGAAACGTAGGCATTGCAAACAATACATGCAACAGGTCTCCTCTCATGTATCCTTTCCGGATACCTCAGTATCTCTTAACACTATGCACATATCGTCCACTGAGAATCAAGTATGTATTGAACTAAGCCGTGCTTTCTTGTGCATAGAGTAGGTAAACACAAATCTAGGCTATACATAATTAAAATGCACTATATACAGGGTTATTGGTAATGTGTCTTGATCCTTTCAAGGGCATGTAGAGGAGGTCCCCAGCTAGCAATTGACCCATTAAAGTGCAGGTCAAAAGTGAACCAATAATGAGATATTTTTTTTTTTAATATTTTTTCGGAAAATTCGGGATTCACAACTTTAAAAATTTATTAAAAAAAAACTACAACATATTTTAATGTAATTATTTATGATTAAGTTAGAGCTTAGTCTAGTACATAATAAAACACACTAGGATAACTGAAAGTTTTGTTAATTTTGAAATAAGAGATCAAAAACTAGAATTTTTTTACGACGCTTATAATTTTGTTTACAATAAAGTATCATTTTCTTCAAAAAATCACCTAATTACTTGGACGGCGGAACATTTCAAAAACATCTTCATATCAATGGCTATCCAACAAGATACAATGTACACTTAAAAAATTGATAACAACTGTAAAAACAACTAACGAGCATAAAAGGGTAATAAATCTCTATACACATTTTTTCGCTATATCGGTGTATTTTTCAACCAGATGACAATCAATAGACAAACGACACTTGATTAAACCATGAATGGATGAAAGAGACCGGTCAAGAGATGATTCATCATCAAAAAAAAAATCCGGGAATTAGTTTCATATCTGCTTTTGTTATGTCAAAACGTTTTATTCCAATGATTTCTTAAGGACACTAACTTGAAATTTTGCAATGCACCTAAAGAAGGTTTCTTCCCGCCTGAACCCACCAATTCTGCCTTTAGTGGGGGCAGTCGAAACGTTTTAGTTTTTAGTTAACCCCCCCCACTAGGGGCAGACGAAACTAAAAAGAAGGAACCGAAATTAGTAGTTGGTTTAAACTAAAAAGTTTCAACTGCCCCCACTGGTGGCAGAATTGGTGGGGTCAGGTGGGAATGAACCTTCTTTAAGTGCATTGAAAAATTTAAGTTTGTGCCAGTCGGGACAGTCGAAACTTTTTAGTTTAAACTAACTACTAATTTAGGTTCCGTCCTTTTTGTTTCGTCTGCCCCTAGGGTGGGGGGGGGGCAGGCAAAACCAAAAAGTTTTGACTGCCCCCACTGAAGGTAGAATTGGAGGGGTCAGGCGGGAATGAACCTTCTTTAAGTGCATTGCAATATTTCAAGTGAGTAAGACATCATTGGAGTAAAACGTTTTGACATAACAAAAGCAGATATGAAATTAATTCCCGGGATTTTTTATTTATGAGTCATCTCTTGACCGGTCTCTTTCATCCATTCATGGTTTAATCAAGTGTCGTTTGTCTATTGATTGTCATCTGGTTGAAAAATACACCGATATAGCGAAAAAATGTGTATAGAGATTTATTACCCTTTTATGCTCGTTAGTTGTTTTTACAGTTGTTATCAATTTTTTAAGTGTACATTGTATCTTGTTGGATAGCCATTGATATGAAGATGTTTTTGAAATGTTCCGCCGTCCAAGTAATTAGGTGATTTTTTGAAGAAAATGATACTTTATTGTAAACAAAATTATAAGCGTCGTAAAAAAATTCTAGTTTTTGATCTCTTATTTCAAAATTAACAAAACTTTCAGTTATCCTAGTGTATTTTATTATGTACTAGACTAAGCTCTAACTTAATCATAAATAATTACATTAAAATATGTTGTAGTTTTTTTTTAATAATTTTTTAAAGTTGTAAATCCCGAATTTTCCGAAAAAATATTAAAAAAATATATCTCATTACTGGATCACTTTTGACCTGCATTTTAATGGGTTAATTGCTAGCTGGGGACCTCCTCTACATGCCCTTAAAAGGATCAAGACACATTACCAATAACCCTGTATAAATATATAAAGTGCATTTTAACTTTTTTGTCTAGGATTAACTAACCTCTTGGTTAATCTGGTATCAGAGTATTTCGAAACCACTCAATCGAAAATTTATAAATTTTAGTCATACAGAGCTGCCTAGCAAAAAACTAAGCATACATAGGTTGTAATATGGGTGCCACACAACGCATGAACTACTTACATACTTCTTTTTCAATACATATTATACATAAAAACATCCAGACCTATACAAACACACATGGTTATTTGTACACAAATGTTTGTACCATGCAAGGATCAAATCTGTTGTAATAGCCGCCTTCACAATCATTACACTGAATCGGTCGCAATCAGGCCTTTTATCTGGTTTGTTTTACCGAATGCTATTTAGCCATTAGCATTCGGGACCAATGGCTAATTGGGTCTTCCCAAGCATGGCGAAAAATCGTTTTTCAAAAACCTCTAACTCTACATTGTATTTTTATAAAAGTATTTATCTGTTTAGTATTTAGTACGAATATGTCGTTTTTAAAATCAAACAAAGATTTTTTGTTTAATTAGGCACAACCCATAGTTTAATGTGAAAAAATTTGCCGCCGTAACAGTTCTGGCAATGTTCCGGCGATTTGTGTAAAAGCAAGTAAGTACACTTGAAATCAAAGGCTCGAAGATCGGATAAGTCTACAGTCTGGCAGCACATTGAGCAACGCTTTCTAGTAAAGTATCCCTCAATGGAATAGGCCGCAGTTGCCGGTTATATCATCAGGTGGGCTGCGTGCCTGTCTGCCAACTGAAGTAGTATAAAAAAAAAGTGAATACCTCTTGCCCGTTGAGAAGCCATGTGAGGTTCGCCGGAGGGTCTGCAGGAGGAGACGTGCAGTTTGCTCGCAGCATGTCACCCGCTGAGTACCAGCTCTTCTGTGCTTGGACCTTTGGCATCGCATCTGGGAGTTCTGCGAACAAAAGATTACTTTAGATAAAGAGAGGTATTAGTTTACTTATAATCCTTGTCCTCCTTGATTATGTACCTGATCGTAATATCTCGGACTATGAATAGTATATTCTGTCTTTGATTTTGGGTTTCTCAAATTTTAATTGAGTAGCATCAAAACAAAAACTAATATAATTTATTTCCTTTTTTTACTTAAACATTTTTTGGCGACTTGTGATTTGACCACAGTATTTTGATACTATTTTAATGGTGGATATAACAGTTTTTGAATAGACTGTTCTTGCTTTCTTTCCTGGATGGTGTTGAGTTGGACATTTGTTACAGTAAAAAATGGCTTAAATGCGACATATCAGGTTTTGTTCTAACACACGATGCTCCCCAATTTATTGTACACCAATACATATTTTAATATTTGTTAATCTTTAAATTTTAAATGAAATCTATTTGTAACCTTTGACTGCAAAAGCTTTTTATTACAAGCATTTACCAATGTGGAAAACCAATATGCGTTTTCAATAAGCACTTCATTGGTTTTAATCGCTATACGATTAAACCAAATGAAGCCATCGCAAGTCAAACAATGCAAATGAAACCTACTTTCGAATAATCGATTTAAGTGTTTTAAATTCTTTACAATTAGCTTATAATACACAAAGAACGCGTTCATAGTGCCTCTATATATTTTTATATGGTTTCTTTTTATATAAAAAGAATAAGTTATAAGTGCTTAGTTAAATGCAAATACAATACTCTTCGGTCGGAAGATTCAAGATATTGCGAACATAGCCTAAGAATATTGTGTTAGCGTTTACTGTGCCCTATTCCATTTCGACAAACTGAATCAGAAACCATCGCTGATCTTTTAGGCCTCGGCCACGAATTTCACGGGCAACGGGGCGGCAGCGGCGAAATGTTTTGTATCTTAGAATCCCATAGACTCGTTCTGGAACACAGCGAGAGCGGCGACGCACGCAGGCGCACTGCGGTACGCCGCTTGATTGACAGCATCGTACCGCTTCTGCCGCCTCGTTGCCTGAAATACGAGGCCGAGGCCTAAGTGCACGCCACACTGTAGGCCACAAGTGTACAGGTTTTCAAAAAATGGAAAATAATGATGAAATACTTTGCCCTGCAGACATTAATAAATTGTCACTTAAAATTAAAACGAACAAAATGTAAATGGGTCATTTTGGAAACGAACAATATTTCTTTTCAATCCAAAATTTAAACAGCAATATTATAATTCCCGTGTTATTCTTGTTTAAACGAAGCACGTTAAAAATAATTGGCCTAATTTCATTTAAGTACCTACAACATTTTCCAATGTAAATATACCTGTAACTGGTACGTTTACATGAATATAAGTATAATATTATCTACAATTGAAAGGCAAATCATTAAAATGTTTTTGCTATTTTGTGTTTGAGTTTTGGGATGAACTATATTTTATTTGGTAAGCGTGGTGTGGTGACTAAGACAATTTTAATGTTAGTGCTTGATATTCGCAGCTTCAATTGATGACACATTGGTATTTTGTACACTTTATTATTATTATTTTGCACACTACAGGGGTCATTTGGAAGAAACGAAATCTATGGGTGCTTGTGTCATATTTATTGCAATTTTTTTTCTACGATTTTGTTTTATAATTGTCGTATTAGATATCAAATCAAAATAAACATTTTCTTAAATTACTATTCGTGAAATTAAATGTCTTTAATTCATCATTATTAAAAATTAAGAATGAACTTAATTATTAAACCATCAGGTTCCACGCGTCACCATTACGTGAGCAATCTTAATAATTCAATATAAAACCCAGAACATTTTTATTCCCGAAATAACAAGTTGGTTGGGATACTACATGACATAGAGCGGACTTAGCATTAAAGTTAATCGTCTGTTCTAACGGGCAATGAGAGGACCTGAACGGAGTCAGCAGGTTCAGATCACGAGGGTATAAGCAAAATACTGATCGCAATAAATAACCAAGTGGAGTGTGCAATCAGGGCTACCACTAAAATTTTGTCTATGTTCAATTATTGTTTTTTTTTAAGCTATTTCAGTTGGCAGACTTGTAGCCCAACTGATGGCAAGCGGCCACAACGGCCTATTACATTGAGCGACATTTTACCAGGGAACGTGACTCTATGTGCCGTCACACTGTAGGCTCATCTGATCTTCAAGCCTTTGATTTCAAATGTACTGGCTCCCACATTCATGTTGTTGGAACACGAAACAACGAACTCCAGGTTTATACTCGGGCGGCGTAGCCACAGTTTCACGAAGGCAGAATTCTTATTTTGAATGGTAACATTATTTCGTTAAGACGCTTTTCACTAACTTTAATATAATTTCTGTATTAAAATTTATAACGTTTTATATTTGGTCTACATTCAATTACTTTTGTAAAGTCCTTACTGAAAGCAGAGTAGTCTAGTTTCTGTAAGCCGCTTTGAACTAATTGTATAATATTTCATTAATTAATTTATATTAAATACCGTTGCTTTTGTGTAAACCTAATTTCAGTAGTTAACTATAAAATGACTTAAAATGTAGTTACTGTATAGCTTAGTGCTGAAATTATTTTTTAAATACAATTGCTTTATTCAGAATGATTTTTAATGAAATTAACACCGGAATAAACACAATATTATTTTCGAACCCACATAACACAAGACTGGTCATAAAAGACAACCGGGGGAGTTTAGTGGGTAGTGGTAAATAGTCCCGAGTCCCATAGGTATATGGCTGCAGGTCGAGCTGGCCTGCGGTTAAGGTGCATCAACGCATTCTCCTCCACAGAAAAAAAGAATAACATGGTGTTGTTTACAAGATGTGCTGCCTAGCGATGGCAGCCGGCAGCCCTGCGATGCATGCGTTTCAGAGCGCGACGGTAGCCGGCGCGGCGCGGCGCGGCGGGCGGCGTCGACGTTGCATATTCATCTTTCATACGCGCCGGTCCCATTTTGCCCCACAATTTCGTAGGAAGCGGTTAAAACGCCGAACAGACAAAATGGCGGTCCAAACTAAAACTCGGCGTGCTTGTTTGCCAGCAGCGCCCTCTATTACTGCGAAGCGGCGGAACTCGGCGCCGAGCAAAGTTTTAAGTGTTTACATTCCTGTTCTGTCGCTTTTTGCCAATTCTACTTAATGGGAACGCAGGGAGTTTTCCAGCACCTCGTTTAATTTGGACGTCGCGGGTGGATTTTTAGTGTTTATTTAATTCGTGATTTTGGCAAAGCCGCCCTATTTTCTTAAACAAACAATTATATTTTCTTTACCAACCGTCCCTTATTGTTATTTTGTGTAGCTTGGCAGTAAGCAAGTGTTTCTCATAATGTACAAGCGGGGAATGCACGAAATGTAATATCTTAAGAGGGTTGGTATTTGGAGTAGGTGAATTTTAACGGTTGATGCTTTTAATGTTAATACGAATTATTCTTAATAATGAGTCATGGTTGAAATTGCAACGTATTTTTTTGTTTCAAGAATATTTCACGTACCTATTTTTTTAATATGTCATATGTCGCTCATGTTAAAACATGTTTTAAGATAAATCTTAAACAACCCGACGACTAATTGCAAAGATTTGTTTAAACTATCTTATTTTTAATGGATGAGGTGAGTTGTGTATAGGAAACATAAAATAGGAACCTAAAAACGTATGTATTGTATTCAGTCACATTATAAAATCGGAAACCTAGCGTCTGGCTTGTTTACAAAATAATCATAACTGGAAGCAAAACAAATGACTATAAATGATACAAATGATTTTTGTGATACTCATCATAATAAAGTTATCTTAACGGTAATACAGTATAACCAAAGATTACTCTGACCAACCCAAAAATCAAACCGAAGACAGTGATATTGGAAATTCAACCTATTATAACCACTACACCAATCAGGCGTTCAATTAAACAGTATCTTATTAATTGATCAGGTTTCATATACATTAGCAACATCGATACCTAGTGTGATATCCAGCATGCCTGATACCAATTTAACCAAAGTAATTCTTGTCTGGTTGCTTGGTTACATCGGAAACGTGATCTTCTATAATTACAACAGCATGATAACGATAGTTATTGTATATTAATAACAAAGCTCAATATTATGTTTATTAGATTAAAAGACATATTAGAGAGGTAGCAGTAAATTAAATAATATCCTCATCCGAACACCGCTATTTAGCCTCGGGCTAAGTATACCTTTGACTATAAATGCCAGATCGGACCAGCTTTAACATACATATTATTATAATTATGTATTGTAAAAAATAATAATTACTTAATATACGTAGGAGACTCTCCTTGAAGGGTTTTAGTATGACCTCTGGTATTATAACCGACTTTTAAACCATTACAACAAATCAGTCGGTAACATAAGTTTACATATTTACAATAAACCTGACAATTTATATATCAGTTATGATCCTCGTAGCTTAGTTGATCTGGCAAAATAAAATTATCCTACAAAAATAATTATCATATTCGATTTTATATAGGATTATGTTGTTGATTTGGGCCAGAAAAGAATAATTAATAGATAGAGCAATGAAATTTTATTTAAGAAAAAAAAACAAGATAGTAAAAATGTATACTATATCAAACTAATTAATCTCGAGAGACCAATGCGCGTTCTGGCCTAACCCTCTAAAACTAAACCGTTAAATGGTTTTACGATCTTGCCATTATACATACTCTATTTATTCACCATCACACAAAATAAAAACACAGAATCCTAAGAAACTTTCATTACCTTCTTACCCACTTAGGGTTGATATTTACTTAAATATACAGGCCTCGGCCTCGATTTTCGCGGCAGCGGAACGGGAGCGGCAGCGGGAGCGGCAGCGGAAGCGGCAACGGTGAGATGTTTTGTATGGAATCCATAGACTCGTTCTTGAACACGGCGGGTAATAAAGACATTATCTAGTAATAGTTCTTGAGATTTACTAGATAATATCTTCATTCATGGTCTTTTCATTTCCTTCCTCTTCCTGAATGAGAAATTCAGACAATTACGAAAATCTAAAATTACAACACTATTTGATGTCAAACATAATTAAATGTCGTATCATCCAGTTAAAAATAGATGGATAGAGGGATACTTACTCGAATAAATTTCAAGGCAAAATTTTTACTTGACTCGTGGCCTCCAGGTATAATATAGCGACGTTAGAACCATAGTGATCCAAGTCACATTTTCAACTTTTTGAGAAAATGAGGGAAACGCGTTTGAACTTGTTCCTGAAATTGTCCTATTCCAAAGTGACCGATATGAGTTTGCTTATGAAAATTGCTATAATAAGCACTTGGATCAGTGTGGCATGAAAAATATGCCTTTTTTTGGGATGTTTATAACAAAATATCGATTTTGACAAAAATGTCACTTAAATCCGTTTCTTCCCCACTTCACTATGGTTCTAACGTCGTCATATAAGTTCCTTGGTGCTAACTCAAAGACGGTGCCGGTTCACCACGGATCCCGTCGTGGTCTGCGGCGTGCTGCGGTCGCAATAATATCACGGGGCACTAACGCCATTATGGATGCTATCTCGACTCTCGAGGGGCCTAAGACAATGCTCGTCATTTGCGCTCCCTATTGAACCGTGCTGACCGTCTTTCGACGGTAACACTAGTTGGACGTTGTAAATGTTCCTAAACTGTTAATAAGCTAATCTAATTTTTTAACGACGTAAGTAGTTCAAATATTCAGATGATTAGAAAACCACTCTTTTAAATAGACAAAAAGATAGTTTCAAACATAAAAAATTAACAAACTTATAAATCAAACAAATTAATCTATAAACAATTTCTTCGCATTTTATTAGTCAGTATGTATTTTTTAAATCTACATTATTTGTAATACACATTTTGTAAGTATATTTAATGAAGCCTTTCTATGATCCAGTAGTCTGTGAATTCTATAAAGTATAATTATATAGTATTTCCATACTTTGTATAGTATTTATAATGTTACTCGTATCTTAGTGAGAAAATTAGGGATTTCAAGGCTCAAGCATTTGTTTCATGAATTTAATACTAAAACATTAAGAACGACCTTATTCTACACAAGTTCAATAAATCAGAATTGAGTTACGGCTACAATATTGGGTAACTGGCATAATACCAAATTTTACAAATGACTTGGTGATCACAATAGAATAATAGAAAGGATACCGTATAATATAACATGTAAGGAAATCTGCCAAATATGTTGCTTGTACCATACCATATTATACATTTGTAAAATGCCTGAACGTAAGTAATTAGTTGTTTTACTTATATAAAAAAATGTTAGTTTTATTGAATTGCATCAGTAGGTTACTTTATTCAACACTAGCCTTCCGCCCGCGGTTTCACCCGCGATTAATTTCTTTTTTCAAATATCCCCTTCCCCCCACATTTCCGGGATCAAAAGTACCCTATGTCAACCGGGAATAGTGTAGCTTTGCAACAGTGAAAGAATTATTCAAATCGGTTCAATACAAAAGATTAGGTATCAACCATTAACATTCAAACAGAGGTCCCAATTATAGCAATTGTAGCTCTAACTTGGGTCTCGCTAATCTCTATTCCTTAGAAAAGTTAGTTAGTGACCTCAAACCAATCCTATGTTCTTGTCTTGAATTTCGGGAGTGAAACTAAAGGACCTTTAAGTTTTGAACCAGTTCTAAAACCACATTACGAATCGAATTAAAATATGTTTACTATTTACGCATACAGATCTTGTGAATTGTCAATACTACAAGTATGGAATGGCGTAACTAGCTCAGTAACCACGTTTGTCAAATGCGATGCTGGTTAGTAATCACAAATCCAAGCTAGGAATATCGAAAAAAAAAGAATTCCTGATCACCGGCCAAATATTTAACCATACCAAAGAGGTGTTAATTAATCGGTAGATTGTATATGTTACAGTTAAAACCCATTTTTCGTTAGAACGCGTTTTTCCTAGTTAGAACTAGTTTTTACTTAATGCCTTTGTTAACACTAGAATTGACTAATTTCTGAATCGAATATCAGTTAAAACGCGTTTTCCCGAAGCGAGTCAGTAAAAACTGTTTTATACGCACACTCTTGGATAAACTGGTAGGGGGAAATCGGCTCGGATGGATATATATGATATAGGTTAGAAGGCTAAGGCGGGAGCGAAGCGAAGCGAGCTCCCGCCTTTAGCCTTCGTGGTTATTTTTTTTTAAACCCTGAAAACCTTTTTTTGTTTTCACTAACTCCTAATACCGACCTTTAAAGGTCGAGAAGGTGCAAACCTAAATTATTATAGTGTACTTTTGAAGTAAAAATAAAACATGATAACAACAAACACTCTAAAACCTTTCATACCTATTTAATATATATTAAATAATGAACCTTCAAACATAGTGAAAACACATATTATGTACATCGTTAAATGTTTGTCCTGGGCGGGATTTGATGCCAGGCGCATAGGGCAGGTTTACTATCAAATGCGTCAACAGTACATTTACATTCTTAAGCAGTAACTAAAGTACGTACCTACCTATAAGCTTCTGTAACAAAGCAGTTACAAATAATTACGTGAACAATCCCGCAGCGCAACCTACAAATCTTAAATCGTAAATCAGAACTATTGTTAAGCAATAAATGCGGGAATCGAACACAAGGGATGTTTGATTAAGGTTTATCTTGGTTAATTTACGATTATTGTGCTTTCGCCACTTCACCGGCGAAGGTGACAGTCTGCGTCTCTGTGATGGTATTTATACGAATACAGTATGTATAATACATACACTGTAAAATGTTTTACACATTATACTGTTCACAGATCATAGTGGGTGTAGAATATGAGTATGCGAAAGTTATGATATTGATATACCTCAGTATATCTAACGTGATACGTACTCGTAAGTTGTAAGTAGTTGCAAATGAAAATATAGAAGCGTCTTATTTACTAAAGATACGCTTTAATTATAATTCAAATACAGACGTTATTTTTTGCCTGTAACTTGGGATTTAATATAAAAGTAACTCCAACAAAGTGTAACAAACATCCATCCATCCTCACAAACTTTCGTCTATATTTATAGGAAACGTTGATTTTACTAACAGGACATTTTTGAGATAAACATAATAGTGGAAGAAAAAATAAAGCAATACTGTTATGCTTTGCTGGATTTTCAACTCGTTCACAAAATCACTTCGTTCTCCTAGGATCGAGCGATCACAAAATACACAAAAGCAAAGGTACTATTGTAATACATTGCCGGCGTGTCAGCCAATCTTTACGCTCTCCGTACCTTTCTGGCCTCAAGAGTAGCATCTCCGTCGGCCCATTTTGTTTAGCTGTAACTCTTCGAATGCCCTATATTTCTACGGTAAGTGTTCTGAATAATTAGGTTGTAGAGACTAGAGATCCCGGACCCTCGTGTGATGTATTTGTGTGATGTAAACTAATGATGTGCCGTGTCGACTATTTTTTCTATTCGATTATATTGGTCCGAATGAGTACTCGAGTCGGAAGACTTGGAAAGTCGGAGTACTGGCATAAGTATTCAAATACTTCAGTTGATTCTAGTTGTTTTTAAATCGAACTTGTTGTTTGATTTTTCTTTTATTTCATCGCAAATCATAAAGTATGAAGAAGTTTAAATAAGAATGAAAGAAGGTATGAGTGTAAGTATGAAGTGTATTTAAGTCACTTACGTTCCATATTTCACTTTCACAATATGTGAAGGTAGAAGGTTGCTATTAAAGTAAACCACGTAGAATTCGAATATCGCGCAAGTACTCGAAACATGTACTCGAGTATTGTGGATTCGAATACAGTATTTTATGTACTCGAGTCCGTGAGTACCTGCTAGGTTTTCGAGTCAGTTTAACTCGGCACATCCCTACTGTAAACAGGCGGCAGTACAGTACAGGTGCGAATAATGTAATAACGCCCGTCGGATACCAGCAAAACAGATTACTGGCTGCCTGAACTAATTTTGTAGTTTGCATCGGACTAGGGATACATGAACGGGTTCTTTTGACGTTTAAAACGTTAAATCTAACAAATTGGGGTCGTGATACTGATTTAATTAGGTTAAACGGACCTTTCTTATACCAGTAAAAACAATTTTATTTAAGAAACGTATGAGTTATGAATGCTCGCACAGGCTTTAGAAGATATTTGTGCAGAAAATAAAGTTCTCTTTGAAATTCATCAAATTAATATAAGTCAAAGCGCAAATCTGTATTTTTTAGTTTCTTGTTTTAAACAATACATTTACAAAACATTTAGCTAAGTATTTATGTATAGTACAAATAATATTGTGGGATAGACTATCCAAAACATGTTTTAAAATAGGCCAAAAGCTATAAATTGTTGTCGTTATAATTAAGAAAATATGTTTTGGCATTAAGTTAAAACATAAAAATACCATACGATTATAGCTTACGAAGTTGAAAGTACAGTTATAAATATACCCAGTTAACTAAAACTAAAACAAATTTCCCTAAGATAAAGTAGGGAAATATATACTGGAAATACACTTAGCTCTGGATTACGCTTACCCCGACTGACATCTATCACAACTGCGAAGCTTAAGGATGCTTTTAAGAGTAATATTATAGTCACAATCACATACTTTTTAAGTCGGCGTAACTTTTGCTGTAGATAAAAGACGTTACACCCACTCAAAATTATATATTAAGATGACCTTCTTTCTTTCCATGTATCCAAATTATTTGGGGTCGGCACGTAAACGTTTAAAAACTTAAAAGGAGTAGGTATTGCATTTTTTATTTATTTTGAGGATCTGTAAAGGATATAATTGTCTCGATTTCACACTATCAGAAAGTGACATAAGACAATGTTTTAGTAATGCGTTTTCGCCGCCACTGCGACTATTGCTGATCTAGTGTAATCGCCATTTTGTTTATAGTTCCATTTCAGACCTGCTTCTTATAAGAAGAGTAATAGGTTTCATATCCTTAGCTTCTTCTGGTTCTAATAATTATGCGCGGCCATGTAACATCTGAGGGAATAGCTAGCAAGAAATATTACGACTTTTCAAAGGATAACCTTAAAGGAAGTTCTCAACGTCAAAGTTGCGACTTTCATTTTCTAATCTCGTTTTATATTGACGACTAATTTGTTGTTATGGTTGACAAGTCAGTCAGACCATGTAAGATTTCCGTAACAACTTCAAATATTTTGTCTTAAAGTGTATCAAAGGAGCGAGAGACACGTCACAAATTTTCAAATACTACCCTTTTCAATTTAACCCTTCAACCCTTTTATTGCCCCTTCAATTTTTTCTCGTGTTATGCTAAAGATACTCGTAAATATTCTTTATTGCACATAAAACAAATCATATTGAACAGGTTGTATTGCTATCAGTGATCTT
The DNA here is from genome assembly GCA_949319885.1 of Mecyna flavalis. Classification (NCBI taxonomy): domain Eukaryota; kingdom Metazoa; phylum Arthropoda; class Insecta; order Lepidoptera; family Crambidae; genus Mecyna; species Mecyna flavalis. The sequence goes on from OX439430.1 coordinate 12,780,600, forward strand.
TTCAGAATGGTTGATAGATAGGTATGTGTTTATTAAGCGTATCATCTTAACAGGCACTTTGAATCTATAGTAGAATTCTTTTATGCTAAATTTAGCGTAACAGACATACTGAGTTAGGTACTTTCGCATTTATAATATGAGCATGGATGTAACTATCAACAGCTCTCTGGATTATAAATTATTGTTTATATTTACAGAAGAGCAGTTAGTTAGTCAGAAAATCTGAAATGTTTATGCAAAGTTTAGCTCGGTTCGTTGATTGCTAATAATTGAGCAAATTCGAAAGCTTTCCGATAGTTTATTTCGTTTCGTTTGTGTAGTGGAGCTCTCCAGCGATCAGGAAAGGCTAAATAGCTACCTCGGACTAAGTTATAAGCCGAGTGCTATCTAATCGCAGTGAATCGTACCCACTGCGCAGTACATTAGATGAGCCGTGAAATGCACCGACTGTGTATAAATACGTCGTATTTTCATACAGATAAAGCCACTTGGAAATACTACGCCATCATTTAATCCTACCTGGAGGAGGGAGGATGAGACATCCTAAACCCGGCTAAGCATAATTTAGGCGGAATATTTTTTATATATTTGAAAGGACGAATATAAACCACCGGGACCGCTATATTTTTGTTAATGTAATAAATAAATATCGTTGGACATAATTCGTTAACAAAATGGGTACCAGACCACGCATAAATATTACTTAGGTATATACTTTTTTTCTGTGAATTCGTTAGTACAAATAATGTTCTATATGTACAAATAAACACCCGGATTGTATTATAGTCGACTTCTCTGCTATAACACATATTCAGTTATCAAATTAAACTGAAAAATTAATTATCGTAAATATAAATAGGGACAATTATTAATAAAAAAAAATCGCATGTTTGAAAAAGTTACGCGTTCTTGACAAAAAAATTTATAACTTTACTTTAAAAACACACCTTTTGTAAAATGTGGTCTAAAAAAAAACAAAAGATACACGAATTAAATAATACAAGATATACCAGAGGGATTATTTATCTTGTTGTAATTCCGGTATTACAGCTCCAGACTTTATATTCGTCAAACATTTCTCACAGACACATGCGATTTTAGCAATTTATATCTCTTACACATGGCTTTTACCGTTACCAACATATGTTATCATATGCAAAGAACCACGATTTCATAAACCATAATCTTATAAAAGTCACGAATATCCGATGAAAAATGATTCAGCTTTGTACAGAGGTGAGTTATAGCACAAAAAGTAAATATTGGCAAAATTTGCTAGAGCTTTACAAGTTAATCGGATTTAACATTTACTTATCCTTTTTTTCCTGCGCACATCCCGTTCGATATTCTATGTAGTTATTAAAGCTACTTTTGCTGCGAAAAGACAACTTAGTGTATTTTAGAACTGCTATCTGCGAAGCTGGGAAAACACATCAGGACTAACAGTTAAACAGGCCTTCCGAAGCACAAAGGATAATGTATGTAAAAAAAAATTGGTAGTTTCCCACTTCTGACCGCAAAAAAATGATGCATATTATAATTGATGCGTCCTAACATCTCCTTACATATTCTAAGCGGCACAATAAAGAAATAATAAATATTAATAAGATACATACATACTATAACACAGGGATCCCCGCCCAACTCGCTACTACGCCATTTTATTAGACGGACCCCGATCAGAGTCAACATATTAGTATTACATATATTATATTCAACTTCCTACTAATATTATAAACGCGAAAGTCTGTGAAGATGGATGGATGTTTGTAACTCTTTCATCCAAAACATACTGAACGAATTTAGATGGTTGATTTATTTATAAACATTATACTAATTTGCGGTCGAGCAAAGCCGCGTGCGGTACAAGTTTTTCATACAAACAATAGGAAACTGAAACTAAAACGTATATATTTTACAAACCAAAAACGATTTTAGTTTTTATTTGCAGCAAGTTATCACGTAATACAATGTTTCTTGCGGCTGGCTGTCCACGTCTTGCAATATGGGACAACAGGTGTGCGATATTAAGGTTCTTGTGCAAGTCTGATGATGGACAGCATTTTATACGAGATATATTCCCATTTATAAGACAAACCTGAACAGTTGGGAACGGAAATAAATATAGCGCTAATTATGTTCGCTGCGTGCTACAGAATTTGTTATAGCTATTTATGCTTTATTTACGCTTGCACAAAATTAAAAAATATGTATTTAACATAAATTATTACAATGTTAATTTATATCAGCTCCATAACTTGAAATAGAAGAAGACTTAAAGATTAGAATAGAGTAAAAGGTCGCAGCATTTTCAGTGATGTATGAAGATACCCTAAAACTCATACGAACATACCATTTAACGTTGTATAAAATATCCAGTTATACACAAATTAAGAGAATTCATTTGAAACCGCGTTCTGAACTGTATTTGTAATATTGCTACCTCAGATAATTTGCAAATAATTCGTATGGAGCGTAACAACCAGCACATGCGAATACAATTAGTGAAAGCTGAATGAAACTAATTACGAACCCGTTGGCGTTCTCTTTAAATTAAAAATAAAGGCATTTGAAGGTATAGAGTTGGGTTATTTGAAATTAATATTAAATGAAACATCGTTGCTTAATTTATTACAACTAATTAATCTACGATGTATATCTTTAATTATGATAAAAATAAAGCAATGAAATGTATACGCGTATATCTTCTGCAAGACTACAGATGATTCTTTTGTTGTGTTTGTTATTATCAGGACGAGGATCCATAACTCGCACATACTGATCTTGCAAACAAATAAATCATATAAATACTTATAATATATCTACTCGTATATTCTCTGGAATACAACCGCCAGAGTTTAAAAACCCATAAAGCAGGCACCTAACTGCCGGGCTACCCAGTTTCAAATGCTAATAATTCCCAGTCGTCACAGATGGATGTTGGCGTTAGGTACTAACGCCCATTGCTTGATGGCAAGCTCAAACTAGACATAACTTTCTTTCTTTTTAAGCTTACACGTTCTAGTCACTTAACTTGGACATGACTTGGAGCGTAAAGTGAGGCAGGGGAGCGACGCTACAGAATTTTAGGGTCGAGCCACATCTAGCACGTGTGGGCGACGGCCGCCCCTGCGTCGTATGCTTTCTTTTTCGTTCTAATAAATGACTGTTAAGTGTGTTATAAAATGATAGAAGCAGGAGAAAGTTCGATTTGGTGTTACCATATGACATCGCACCCTTTTTTTCTTGGAGGAAAATGCTTTCTAGCGAGACCTGCAACCGTGTGTAGGACTCGGGACAAATGAGTCCCACTATCGACTTAACTCCCCCGGTTTTCCTTAAAGAATATTCTCCTTTAAAAAAGGAAGATTTGCAAGCCGAAACGGTTTTAAAACACCTCAGATGTAAGACGACAGAGAATTCCATACTATAGTGGTGCGTGGGAGAAAATTGCGTGAATAGCGCACAGTTGTGGCCTTTCCTGTGTTGAATATGATGGCTACTCACCAACTACGCGCATGTATGCGCTTTTGTAGACCGTGTGGAAGAACGGCGCATCGGCGGACACCTCGCAGCGGTATCGGCCGCTGAGCCCGCGCGTCGCCCCTCGCAGGACCACCTGTTGGGCGCCTGACCGCGACACCTGTGGTAAAATCAAATATTTTAAAATAACACACCTTCGATATGAAATCTTTGTTTGTGCCTATCTTAGAGTAAGTGATAAGTAGCCGCGTCTCAAATTTCGTATATCGAAGACCTACGGGATTTATTCTAGGAAAATTGCCATTTGGTACGAGTATAAAAAAGTATTTAAGTAATGTTCATCCCTTGTCTGGCACCCATATTACAAGCTACATGTTTTAGTTTGTGGCTGGATGGCGCTGTGTGAATAGTGTGCAGGGACATTTACTGTCATCGGCTATTACGTCTAGAATTGTATTGGCAAAATCAGTGACAATATTTCCGCAAAAATGTTTATGTCACGAATAAGATACGGTATGGTTGCAGTAATTTTTAAAACACCTATCCAAACCTCTGTCTGAAATAATTCACCCCTGTCTGAAAAATACGCTAGCACTTAACAGCACTTTCGTAGCACAAAGGAAAATGTATGAAACATTTTTGGTCACCCGTTGAGACAGTAACCACGCAGAAAGTTACTTAGCTTTGCAAAGATCGATCGTCTCATATAAAATTCTAAGACGTTGCTGAATACAATACAATAAAGAAAATTATAAATCTTAATAAGATATAACAGAGGGGCCCCCAGTCTCCACTCAATATGCTACTATACTATTTTATTCGGTAAGCCCCGATCAACAATAATATATTATGTATATTTACACACAATAGGAAACCGAAACTACTCAGTCATTTTCCAAATCCCTATGAAACTATTTTCATAATAACTAAGAGCCATTGGGATTCTTTGCCTTTTATACATATTTTGACGAGTACGAGTTATTTGAGAATCACTATTCTGAAACCAGATATTGAATCAAGGAAAATATTTTTTCTATAAGAAAAACCTTTTGTTCATTGGTCCTTTCCTGTTCTTATCTTTCGGATTTTGTTAAAGAGAATTTCATTTCTACACTCGTATAAGTTAACTATGGTTTGTTATAACGCACTGGAGAGAGCGTTTTGGGAAAGTCACAAATATTCCCGCGCACCAATTTATCATTGATTACAGGTGGTATTCTCAACTCATGCGTAATTTATACGCAAGCCTTGGCATAATCCCATTACACGGAGTCGTGTGCACTTTACCGTACGCAGCTGCTAGCGACTCAAATTGAGCTAAAAGCTTCGATCCATCTTACGGAAAGTCGGTCCACTTTGAGAAACCTCCGAACTAAATCATGCCGCCGCGCTTCAAGACGTCTGACCCGATTTTGAAGGACCTCGCTGCGTTCGTATCTGGGGACGTTTTGACTTACGCCCCGATGTAAACTTTGACTATTCGTTATTCTTTGAAAAGGTTTTTAATGTATTATTTTGGCACAATGTTATAGCTCCGCTGTGGCGACGTGCCAACAGCTAAAGGTTTAACGTGCCCGCTCGACGAGATTCTTAAGTGATTTTTTGCAGCGCTCTTTGCGAAGGCAGTTTAACGAACTAGCAAGATGTCGCAGAGCCGTTGACCCATATATAATCACAGTTATGATGTTGTTTATCGTCGCGCCGTAAGCGAGCCATTTGCGTAGAAATATTGTTTCTTTTACTCCCGCATTTATGTCCGCTACAAGTTAATGATTAAGGTGATAGCTTGCTGTTTGCGCTACACCACTTTACTCGTTCAAATAAAATAACTTTACAGATGTACTAAGTGAATGTTCGTGTTTTAATTACCCTTGCGTTCCTTTCTTAATTAATAAATGTTACCGGTAAACTTATGATGATACATTTTTAGTCTTCTCTTTAAATACCTATTTTGTAGCTTCAGCCTCAGCTTGGCCTGCACAGACTTCTATTTCCGCTCAAGTAGCATATATTATGTCTAGCCTACGCCTATACCAAATTTCATCAAAATCAGTTTAACTTGACAGTGTAATAGGCAGATGTCCTACTAATATTATAAATGCGAAAGTCTAGATGATTGCATGTTTTTACTCAATCACACCTATACGGCTGAATGGACTTAGATTAAATTTGGCACACGAATAGTTTATAACCCGGATTAGGACATAGGCTATAAAATTCCTACGTGAAACGCCTCATTCCCAAGGGATATTTAAAAAAAAGAAATTACGCGCGGGTGAAACGGCGGGCGGAAAGCTAGTTATATTATAATACTCGTAATAACGCGTTTGGAAACTTAGTCAATGCAACTATTTGTCTTCAAAAAGATATCGATCAGTTTGAAGATCATTCGTCAAAGACTGACAAGAATATCGTTAATCACTAAATCTCAATTATAGACCACTTTTGCTAAATGACAATCTCTCTATAGATAAAAGCTTTTCAAATGGATTAACTTCGAAATGGTTGGAACATTACAAGTACTTGAAAAGCACATAAATATAGGCCTCCCTGATCACATTTAATCGTGAAATAAAGTATCAGCCTATTTAGTGTCCTACTGCAACTGAGCTTTGCAAAAGGTATGAGTACTGCAAATCACCACGCTAGCTTAATGCTGGTAAACAAAATTGGTAATTACAAACGCGAGCTATATCCGACCAGAGAATTGAAGCGAGGATGACTGCTTCCGTGGAACAGTGGCTAAGCTGCTCGAGTTTAAAAACATGCAGCGCAGGTCGTGGGTCCGATTCGCGCCTTGGGTCTGGTGGTTAGTGTAACCTCAGGGCTTTTTCAGAGTTGACTGGCTAGCTACCACCCCCACAGGTGAAATCTGCCGCCATAACAGCTCTGGCTGTGTTCCGGCAATATTAATGTGGGAGCCAGTACACTTGAAATCAGAGGCTCGAAGATCAGTTAAGTCTATAGTCTGGCAGCACATTGAGGGACGCTTCCAGGTTTAGCGTCCCTAATGCAGTGACCGCTTACCATCAGGTGGACTGCCGTGCCTGTCTGCCAACTGACCTAGTATAAAAAAAAGACGATCATGGACACGATCATGGCACTTAAACCACTGGACCTTAGACGCGTATTCTGAAATAGTTGACTTAAATTCTATTAAAAGAATGTTAACAATACCGTTCCTTTCAATTATGTTTCAGAAAAAGTAGATAAAGGTTATTTCCGTGGTTATTTCATTTTGAAAGCAACTGTTTTCGTTTATTGAATATACGAAAAAGGTTCACATTATTTCAATGACATGTTATTAATAACAATGTTTCTTGTAAATATTTTTGGCTGAAAACATTGTGGTTTGGTCAGTAGTATGACATTTTCATATACCTACCTACATGGTCACTATTATTTGCTTTTATAAAATGGTTTGATAAAAAAGAGGAGCCCACAGAATTGTAGCATAATAACTTATGAAAGGGGGAGGTATACGAGAAGTGTACCCGATAGTACTCACTCGCTACTGCCCATGGATATTTGCGACTATGGTCGCAGATACGTTGCCCGCCTTCGATAAAACATATCATGAGGAATAGGAATATAAAGGAAGCGGGAAAAGATTGTTTCTCTGATGACGTAATAGCAAAGCTCAAACGTTGCTGTCCTGTGAGAGGTTTGTACTACTCTTGTTTAGCCGACCCATTTCAACTAACTGACAAGAAACGATAAGGTGTTGATGTCTAACAAAATTATTTTTCTTTTCCAGAATATAATATTAATTTTTGGTATACTAAATTGTCTGGCAATATTGTTGTAATTAATTTTGTTCATTATAAAATAAAGGAATAGAAAAAAATACTTTCTAAAATCTTAACTCTAATGAGAAAATGTTTACCGCCGTTTTACATAAAATAAACAAGCTCTCATTGCTTGTAAAGATTTTTTTTATAAAATAACCGTATAATAGATATTCAAATGCCTACAATACTGCTATTATTATTGACAGTAGCTGGAATCCAGGATCAAACGATGTTCGTTCAACTAATGTGTATCCAACCAGATATGTTAATAGGTATCGTATTTTCAAAATGAGTTTTAATTCTGAACCATGTAATGTAATGTAGAACCTAATGCAAGTTGTTAAATACGTTCGATATAAACAGACATGAACATATGGATGTGGCGTGAAAGCCCTCTAAACCAACGCTATCGGATTACGTTTGCGAGTGGCATGTAGCAGACAAATGAAATCACGAGTGGCGATGGACGTTGGGAGCTACTCGTACTTTGCACCAAGCAGAACTTTTACTGAGAGAATGTTCCACGGCAAAGATGACAGGGACGTTTGAACATCTTGGACTGTTGACCGACTTTAAAGGGGAAAGCGTAAATTGTGTTTGTGTATGAAAAGAAACACATAACATAAAAGAATTACATAAAACTATATTTTTGGTGAGCATCGTTTGCAGTGTATAAAAATGTATGTATGACTAATTCATTGCACATAGAGACATTGTGCCTACGTGTTTTTCATATTAAGCAGGTTTTAATTTATCTAAATGTGTATCAATAGAATATAAAACTAACAAATAGCTTCGACATTTTATCTTTTAAATATCGGACAAAATCACATACTACATCTTATCCCAAAGTAAATAGATTTTACTCGTGTTATGAGTATCAGCAGCACTTACGATGCCAGAAAATATATTACGTAGGTACGTTGTACATATATAATAATATTTTATTCCTTGTTCTAGGTTGCTAGTAAAACTCGTAGCAGATCAGAATAAAATATCTTAGGGCCGGTATTTCAATGTAACCTTATCTTATTGCTTAAGTTAAGTATAACATTTAAGATAAGTATTACTTTTGACAGGTAAAAGTGTATGACTTTAGTGCCGCTTAACTTTAATCCTATAATGAAATACACTTAAGTCATACTTATTATCAATCCCGGATTAGGATCAAGATAAGTATATATTGAAATACCGGCCCTTAGATACCTATAATTTATTTTAACACCCCTAGAGCCTAGCTCATAACTAAATTTCCTAACCAGCTTTGGGATGGAAATTGCCAATTTTCGTATCTTAACCGGATATGAATTGAGATTTTGTTTCAAACCCGTATTAGTAATTTTAAACTTTGATGTAAAGCATTCTCACGATTAATACCTAAATTACACTGGTAGTTGTAATAGTAGATACACTTTCTACTTAATAACGCTTTACCCAGAATAACAAATTATTGTGCTTTGATCTGGTGATTATAGTATTTTATGTTATTTCCATCATTAATTTCATACTTTAGATTAATTCAAGATTTTATTAACATTTCATTTCCTGTGAAATATTGTGACCATTTATTTATGTGTTGTTTCTTTTTAGATCGTCTTATACAGGGTGTAAAGCTTTCCCGATCGAGCTTGCCCATTTCAACTGACACACTGGAATTGTCAGCAGCATGGCTATACAACACATAAAATATGTATTCTATTTTAATAAAATTAATAAACGGATTTAGATGAAATTTATTTATTAGGACCAGCTTTGGTCCTAATAAAGTGCATGGCTTTATTAGAACCAGCTTCCATCCACGGTTTCATACGTTTATTCAATTTAATATAATAATTAAAAATATATACGTAATAATAATATTTTATGAAACTTTTCTTTTTATCGGGTCTTCTATAGTGTAGCGGGTAATGTTGCTTTCATCGATTGAACATTTAGTATACACAGCTTATCATACGAATCACCTTGGGAGACCGGCGAGACCGTCTAGGTGTGGTTTGAAAATCACGACTATGCGATGTGAGAATATCTTTTAGTTAAAATAACGCTTATTTGCACTTCAACTTCAATTCTGATGGAAAAATCAAGAAAAATATGGTCTCACACCCACGCTCACACCTATGAAAACATATAAGAATGGCAAAAACTCAAGAGTGTTCCATAGATAATACAATAAGGGTTTTATAAATAATAAAAAAGGATACATATTGAAATAATATACGCTCTTATTATTATGTAAACCGCCCTCATTTTTTCTATCGGTCGGAAAATGTGGTCTCCTCTTAACACGTTCACTGCGTTATGAGGTCGAAACGCCCCATGCGTGACTTCTTGCTGGTGCGGCAGTCAAAATCACGTTCTTTCACTCTGTGCGGGGGACGACTATGATAATATTCCTAGTAGTATGACAGAGACAAATAAACAAAATCAATTCTCTTACGAAATCTAATCCCATGGTGTAGTTGATAAGACATGAGGTCGAATAGGTCTCATACGCACTGAATAAAAAATAATCAATTACAGTGCGGAGTGAGGTCAAATCTGCCTCATAAATTTTAGGACTCATAGCCGCACAGGGTGAAGTGCTGCTAGTTTAGTGTTGTGATAAGTGTCGATACGGGAGCACAGGGAGTCACAGATTTTTTAATCCAACTGTTTTTTTGTAAACATTACGTTCCAATCTATTTGCTAAATATTCACTTTAAATTATTAATTTCACTTTTATTTAGTAAATAGATTTATATAGCATCACAACTGTAAGCTCTTTGGCGTTCCAAAGTGATAGTAAACTTAAAAATAATAATAATATGTCTTAAATGTTACACTTTGTGTGTTCTTTTCCCTAGAATGCATGCTGAGTTGTTTCAAATGCATTTTGATTGCTACAGCGATTGCTAAATAGTAGTCTGCAAAAAACACTAAAAAAATTGTAACTCTTTGTGTTCAGTGTGACAAATCCTACTGCTTGCCCTGTTTTAATGAAAAAAATTTAAACTAATATGTTTTAAAATATAAGTATTATAATTATCGACACTGCAAATTTCTTTTATTCCCATCACTATTTGAGACACAAATCGAACTTCATTTCAGTGCGATGTGAGGCAGAACAGATGCCATATATATATATTTCATTTATTCAACACCGAAATGTCATAACTGCCGGCGAAGCTATATTTAGATTGAACAACTATTTAAGTTTGTAATGGTAAAGTTTCAAGCAAATATTGTCTTTTTTGAACTAGAATTAAGGTATTTTTTAAAACATAACTTTGTGAGGCCGATAAGGTCTCATACGCACTGTAAAGAAGTTCAAACTTGTCTCGAAAAGACCTCATTCGCACTGGCTGAAATTCCTTAAAAAATGGCTTCGCAGTCAACGTGTTAAGACAAGAGAAAGAGAAATATTCGTGTACTGGCACAAATTCTAAAAACTCCTGCGTGATGTGGTTTCACTTGACAGGTGTAGGTTTTCACACATAATATACGAAGAAGTTTGTGTGCTATTTCTTGGGAATCACTTAGCAAAAACGTATAGAAAAAAAAAGTGTGTCTGCGAAACCACTTGTTCCCAGGCAGGCATCATTCTGAAAAACTTAGACACTGTAGTGCGTACCGCTTAGCATACACAAAATTGGAGGGATTTGGAACATTCGCGCAAGGCAAGACATTTAACCACTTACATCGACGCTGATCCCAGTCTGCGAGAACACTCTTGTATTGGGCAGTTCCTTGGGCACGAATCGGAAGAACTCCTGCGCGCCGTGGTACCACTTAACGGTGTACAGCGCCTCGCCGGTGTCGAGCGCCCAGCGGCAGCCGAGGGTGGCGCTTGCGCCGACGCCCACCGCGTCTGGCACGCTTAGCTGGATGTCGCGGAGGCCGAGCACACCTGGGCAGACAACAGAAAGGTTATTTTTCGAGTTTGCGTAGTAAAATTTAATACATCAATCTTCGACACCAAGCCAGTCGATTCAATAGGCTAGTTGACAAAATTTGGAAATTCGTTTAAAACTATAGTTTAGTATCTATTTTACCCCAAATATATTATTTTTAGAAAAATAGGCCTTTTTCATAAGTATTTTGCTTTTTTAGAAATAAACTTAAAATTAACTTTGGAAAGGCCAAGACTGTCATGGCGTCTTGAATGACGTCTATCCTCGCGAAACAATCGAGTTTGTTGATGTCAGTCGACGAGATCATTATACAGCTGCAACCGGTGTTTTGCGAGGACTGACGTCACGCTTCTCTGATTGTTGTTTAATGTCACGTGATTAAATAAGTAATTTTGCCGATTTTAATTTCCAAAAATATTTGTAATCTTATATTATTTTAGTAAAAAAGTTGTTTTTTTGTTTACTACATATCATGATTAATCATTAGAAACTCTAAGCCATCCGATTCATTCTTAGTGGAAACAAGCCTATTCTTTGGTTACTTTTCCGAGTTAACGTAGGTTAACGTAGTTAAGTTTAATGTATCAATATTCGCCTTTGGGTCGCTCGACATCGGAGTAAATAGTAATATTCGCTTCTGAGCCAGTCGATAATGATTATTTTTTGGAGAATATTCAGATAGTCAAGTTGGTGGTGGTAATTATACTCCCATCCCTAAGAAAGGTTGAATGGTGAAGAAGTCTATGTGGCATTAAATCCGCTACTTGTAGCGTTCCCTTCTTTGGCAATAAATATGAAACCAACAAATAAATAAAGCACGAAGGGCAGTTAGACCTGCGTCTAAATTGTTACTGGTTGTACATATTTACTTGCTCATTGTTAACAAATAGGTACCTACGATTGAATAAATATTATAAAGTTCTCTGGCACACGAATGAACGCTTAAAAAAAAGATCTCATAACTAAAGGTTAAAAGCTAAACACAAGATTTGAAAATCGGACGCTTGATCAAGAAAGATAACATAAATGCATACTACGGTGGCAGCTACTTTTATCGCATAAGAATAAGGCAAGTTACAAACTTTACCCGCCGCCCTAGTTAGCAGAACGGTGCCGGCAAAGTAGAATTTCATCGCCCCATATTATCTCCGTGGCTGTCGTATAAGGCTACGAAGGGAATACAGAGGGCCTAAATAACCTAGTGTTTCGCAAATACGTGCCAGCCAAGCGTAGCGGACTACCTATGCCGGTAACTTTAGAGCATTAAACCAAAACTGTGCTGAGCCGCCAACCTATAATTCTACGTAATAGAGAAAGGCTATTTGAATCTTTAAACAAAGTTAATGATGAAAATTATGAAAATCAACAGTATTGCATAATACTGGGAATTTTTGAGGTCACCAATGTTTTTATAGTAGGTATGCCAAATTATAACAATTCAATTTTCAATTACCGGTTCTTCTCACTAACTTGCCGGTTCTTCTCGATAGATAACAACATTCCGAATCCGGTGGTAGGGTTACTTTGTTACGTTGATAATTGACGAAGGCTAAGTACATGAATAACGAACATTTTGATTATGAATTATTTGACCAAACGTTAACGTAACGTCTGGACATTATTCGTATTTAAAAGATCACATAAGAACCATTGGTAATCAATCATATAGCAACTACTCGTCATAATAACAAATTAATAAGTATTTCTTCCATACAGGTAAAATATCTTACATAACATCAAACTACAATAACCATCACCGAAACTCATAAGGCCTAGTCACGCACATTAACCACATAATACCTAATCTCAAAAAAATTAAAACACATTAACCACATAATATTTGCTCTCTCTACTAGGGCATTAGTTTCTTCAGCAGCATAATAAATTCTGGCTAATCCCAGACGTCTGTGTTCACTGATTAGCTGTAGGTAATGATAGCGTTGGCTATAAATCTAATCTTATGTGCGAGAGCCTAGGTGTCTTAATGAGATGAAATAGCTACAAGAAAGTGCGAAATAAGATCTGAAAAAAATTTCTTTGCTCAAAATATAGCTTCAGTAAGATTGAATTGAGTCTCGAAAAAAATATGGCCCGTGATTTTAAAGACGCGTTGAATAGGTGTGTTTTAATAAGATTCGTCCCTGAGCGTGAAAAGGTCAAGAGAGATATTAATATCATTCTAAGAAGAAAAAAAAACGTCTCATTGGTTAATAGTTGAGGTTGTACCTGGATATAATCTTAGTTTTCTAAGTTCAGTCCATAAGTCAATAAAAAATTGTGTATTTAGCAAACGTTGTGATTATGTACCTATTGAAAGTAGTTTAAAAAATGCATAGAATATTTGTATAGCTACCATCTAAATAACAATAAGTATTCATAGGCAGATAAAACTTCCCTTGCAGTTTACGCTGAGCGTTCCCTCAGGGTGTCGGATATTTTGTATCTTGTGCTTCTTATTTTGTTTTTTCTGATCCCGCAAAGTATGTGAGCTCCAGAATATTTGTAGTTTTTCCTATGAGAATTTGTGGTTAAGTAAGCCTGCGCGCGACACTATTCATCGTTCTTAAGAAATACTTTCGTTGAGTAAAGTTAGATTCAGTGTAATGCAAGCAATACGAGTTTTAAATTGTTATTTCTCTCAACTTAGTTAAACTGTTGGAAAAAGTACTCTTACCGGTCAATCTTGAGTTGATTACGAGCTTGTTTAAGCTAAGGAGCCGTTAAGTATGTGATAATCCACATACCACACCCACATGTCATGTGGGATCGGTCGTGGACATTTTTAACATCCGAGGCATTAGAATTAAAAACAATATACAATATCGCTTTAAGTAAATTATGTATATTTTTAAATATGTAACATTGTACCTACCTACTCTCATATTATGTAGTGGGAATCAGGTATAAAAATATATTTTTAAAGTATTCTTTGTTTTATCTGTGATTATCATGACAAGGCTTTTAAATATAAGTTCAAATTTAAATATACATAAGTCTATTTTACGATTCACGGCGCGAAGCATCGGACATCAGCAAATTCGTAAATACTCGTATGTAAATAATTTAATCAAGTTTGGATTACGAAAATCATAGCTGATCAGACGAAATTTCAGCAAAAGCATCGAGAATGCTGTCTGAAAATAAATAACTTTATTCAATAATGCCTGAATAGATTGTAGCACGTGCCTAAAATACCAATAGAATGAAGCTGCAAGTAATATTATTATAGCAAAAATACGGGCCCTTATTTAACTGTAACTCATATTATGAGTGTATCATAAATACTAACCACTATATTCTGTTCGGACCTTGTTCGGGTTCAAACATACAATATTATAGTAATCAGAAAACATAAAATATTTATAAACGAGACACAACCAAAATTTAATTCCTGTGAAGTTATTAATGTTTTCTTTTCTCAATGCTTATACAGTTTGTAAAACGAATTATTTCCGTACTCGGCGTAATGTCAAATGGTGAAAATGGTGTTTATTTAAATGCAGTAAAGAGGCAGAAAGTTCTAGAGGCGTTAGTGTCGCTTAATGATGTAACTTCGTCGGAACTTCTGACTTGTTTACTGCTTCAAGCACTCCAAACCTATTTCATTTAAAGCCCGTTCATTCATCAACACTAAAATTAAAATATATTTTTTATTATAATATATTTCATTTTAGTGCCACAATTCAATATACTGCTACACTTGGGTATCCTTTGATTATACGAGTAAGTCAAAGGCTCTTTAGAGCCTTTGACTTCAGGTGTGCTGGTTTCAATGTTAATATTGTCGGAACATAGCCAGTGTTTGGTTATAACCAGTGGTTGGTGTAGTAGTTATGAAATATATCTCAGTCAAACCCGCAAAAGGCTTACCACCAACCTAAAACATTGAAAATGTTAAGTTAATCTAGTTACGTTAGAAACACTTTTGACCGGACTCCTTTTACACGGATCCAGTTCCCCTGACGCTACATAACTCGTACTTAGACAACAAAAAAGAAAACATTTATTTGTGGAACGTACGAGGAGGCAGACTCGGAACAGTTTTATTTTTGTACTTTTCCTGTGCAGGTAAGTTTGCGGTTGATCCGTTAGCGGTTCGCTGAGCAAAATTCCAGGCCTGCCGACGTAAGTAATCAAATCTTGGCCTTCAGCTATACCTACTAAAGGTGGTCGGAATACATAAATCAAGTGAACGGTACGTGATCGAATTCAAGATCAACCCAATACACAATTCCCGCCGACATGAACTCATTACAATATAACCAAATTCAATTTACGGTTCAGCCACATCATAATATTTCATCTGCCGAGCTTAATGTATGATGCGAATTCGTTTCGTATGTGCCGTCTCTGTTTAAATAACAGTATACGTGTGTTTTTGGTGTTTGTTTCTTGAGTGAGGTAGCGCAGCGATATATCGTTTCTTGTATGAACAAGTGTCCAAGAGGAAAACCTCGGAATAAAAACTCTTTTAAAAAGTAAAATCAGCGGGAAACGTCGTGCGTTCCATTTTCAAACTTTGCGCGTCTATTGTTTTTATTGTGGAAAATTTTCTCTCGCCTCTAAGCACGCCAATAGGCTGTGTATTAAATGTAATTTTTGCATTTAAATTAATTATAACTAGCTGACTTTCCGCATCTACAACTTTTATTTATACAATATGCCATCGTCACCATATCTCGCCGCCCGGCCTAATGAATGCCGGTACAACAAGAGTTTTATTTACTATCGTGAAATTTCTTGAAAAAATCTTGTGTTTTAACAGTTGCCCACTTTTAATTATATCAGTTAATGATAATGCAGCTTTTTCTTCTTAGTATTTCATCAGAAGCCATCTTATTATACCAATTTGTTATAAAAATAGGACTAGGAGTATATTACTGAGAACAAACATAAATATTATGGTAACCTGATAGTAAGATCACATAATATCATAACGCCATCTAGCCCCAAACTAAACGGGTATCATGCTCATCTATATTTAACCTTTTCCAAGGTTTTTTCATTATGTGTAATATTCGGTTTGAATTTAAACAATGCTTTAAATACAAACCGAATATTACACACAATGAAAAGATTTCTTGAAATCAAAACTAACTTTATTTGTCCGGTCTATGAATAGGAAAGCTTCTTCATAACTACGTCCTTATTGCGTAACCATTTATAAATGTCTTTGCGTTAAAGTCGATTACGTATTCACAATATCGTCATTATTGTACGTCATAAACTGCGCACAACAACGGGCATTAATATGCGTTCCGCGTAAGCAACGGCGTTAAACTTTGTCATTCAATTCATTCTTTATTCCAACCCTTTCCGCAATAAATTTATTCCAAAAAAATAGGTTTATGGTCCGGAGTTCCCGTCTCATCAACAAAACCGCTGTCGTAGCTTGGTTACTTAATTTCCAAATACATTTCTCTTAGTTGGCCATAAATGTCAAGGAGGCGAATAATTCACTGAAAGTTTCGCGAAGTTGGATGCGGGAGTGACGTAGGGCGATGAGCGGTCCCGTCGGCGGCTGGCCGCGGTCGCGACACCACTCAAGTACAGAAGGTTCAACTCACGTACCTATTACACATTTAGAAGTTGCGGGGATGGGATCGAAGGATCAATAGCATCTGCCTGTGTAGGTACTTAAAAGTTGCGTAAATGTCCCTCATCGATCGACTTAATATTAATGACTCGAAGCGTTCTAGACAAAGCTCGTTTATAGATAAAAATAATTTCATATTATGTTGCGTGACCAACACATTACATTACAAAGTATAACATAAGGGGTCTTAATACAGTCGTTTTTAACCGACTTCAAAAAAGGAGGAGGTTCTATGTTCGACTGTATGTATTTTTTTTTTTTTTTTTTTTTTTTTTTTTATGTATGTCCGTCGATTTCTCCGTCAATTGTGGACCGATTTAAATAATTCTTTTTTTATTTGAAAGTGCATAGTTCCGAGGTGGTCCCATTGTCACCATGTCAGGATCTGATGATGGGATCCCGGGAAAATCAAGGGCAAACCTCAAATTTTATAGGCGCACACTACGCGTTACTTGTTTTTTCTGAAGCCATTTAAGTTTTTGCGTCCTATAGACATCACTTTATGTTGATGAGCTGATGATGGAAGGTACAACTCCTTAACGGTTAGGAGTTAGGGGATAATTCTTTCAGTATTGTAAGAATATGTGGACCGTTATTTGTATTTCATGTACTTTTGCAGCTAAGCTGATGATGGAAGGTACAACTCCTTAACGGTTAGGAGTTAGGGGATAATTATTTCAGTGTTGTAGGAATATGTAGACCGTTAGTTGTATTTCATGTACTTTTGCAGCTAAGCTGATGATGGAAGGTACAACTCCTTAACGGTTAGGAGTTAGGGGATAATTATTTCAGTGTTGTAGGAATATGTGGACCGTTAGTTGTATTTCATGTACTTTTGCAGCTAAGCTGATGATGGAAGGTACAACTATGATGATGGAAGCTAAAGGGTACGACTTCTTAATTCTTATGTCCCTCTTGCGGGCTGCATCTTTAGTTGGTCCACTGAATGGTGCTGAACACTTAATGAATACCTAATATTGTCAAATAATACAATTCTACTATTTTACTCGTATTTTCGTTATCAATATTATGAGAGAGTTTTACTCACTCCTACGTATTATTCACACTAAAAATAGAAAAATAAACAAACTTTTTAAAAAAAAAATTAAACCGACTTCAAAAAAAAAACAAAAAAAAAAACTACCTAAAAACACTGAAAAGCAAAAAATAATTTTAATAAGACATTCATCAAATGCGCTTATTGTCTAAGCCTATTAATAACATTAAATTGTATTTACGTGCTAGGTAGGTACCTACTAATCTGTTTGAAGTCGGTGCCAAGCCAAAGGCAATGAAAAATGATACATACCTAATAATTTTTGTATTATACAGGGTTACAAATAATCCGCGGACGTAGGTACGTAGTCTGGGTACCTACTATTTGGCTTGGCACCGACTTCAAACAGATTAGTAGGTACCTACCTAGCACGTAAATACAATTTAATGTTATTAATAGGCTTAGACAATAAGCGCATTTGATGAATGTCTTATTAAAATTATTTTTTGCTTTTCAGTGTTTTTAGGTAGTTTTTTTTTTGTTTTTTTTTTGAAGTCGGTTTAATTTTTTTTTTTTGATATCAAGTAATTTTTATGTTCGAGAAAATCAAGCTTACGAATATAAATTATTATTACCTGAATTCGGTTATTAACGCGAACAGAATGGACGTTTGTCCATTCTCTGCAACAAGTGTATGTATTCAATTATTTTCACTATTAAGAACAGCTAGTACTAGGTTGGCCAATAAGATCATCAGCAGAAAAAAACATGTGATATCGTACAAATTCAGCTTCGTTGTTGAGTATTTTATTTATTTTAGTAATATCGATTTATTTAGTTCTAAAAGACCGGTATACATTTATAATATTTTTTAAAATCCATTTATTGATCCTGGCTATTTGTGCCTAAACGATATTCACGGAATGACAGTCACAAACACTGACAATGACACTGGCTGGCCATGTCTCAATAAAAACAATTTTGATGTTACAAATTGGAAAACGAACGCAAAAGGAATCAAAGGCGAATGTATCTGACAGTGACTGCCTGAACCAAGAACAAATAACGAAATACGAATGGCTCAGTCAACTATAGAACGTTTAAACATTCCTCTCTGACTTTGTGATACTGGCAGTCACAAAAAAACTTCTGTTTTTACGAATGCATAGTAAAATGTAACAGCCATTATAGTCGTACGTATCAAACAACAGCGATATTATTGTACTATTTCACATTTTTTAATCTACTTCTGCGCCAACTGTATATTATTTCATGATCGCACTTGGTCTGGTTCTAAATAAACAACATCTTTGGTTATATTTATTTCATTGTCAATATCAAAAGAATTGCTGTATCTCATCTTGTCATCGAAATCAGGCAAGATTGCGGTCCCTCTGTTCCTCTGTGGCCATAGCAACGTCTCCCACCGCCTCGGACCCATGTATAATAAATGAATGGTCCTGCGTGTTCCGAACCAATAATTTTAGCGATAGCCGTGCGGAGAGAGATTGGCACTTTACAGAATTTTTCGAGAGCAGCGCGGTCTTCGGGGAATTCCAATAATCAGCTTTACTTAAGGGATTGGATTCGAAAACTCAATTGTATCCGGAGTGATTTTAATAATTCATCACTCCGGTACAGATACTCCGCCTTACAAGATGAAAGAGCTTATTGAAAAACATATCTTCTCACTAAACAATGTTCTTAATAAGAACGTGCCGCAAATATTATTATACAATGTAACTTAACGCGGGTAACTTTATTTTAAAGTCAAGACACGAACTCTTTCAAATTAGATTATGTTTTCAAATGTAGTTATTTGCAGCATTCGTTTACTTAGTCGCATAAACAATTGTTGCTAGTAAACAAAAGCCGTGATATTAAAATATCCAGAAAGGTGAGCGAGACTGAATGTTTTCAAAGAATATATTTTCCGAGAAAATGCGAAAAAATTCAAGAGCTTCTAAAGTGTAATGTTACGCTGAAGCTGTAAAGGAAAGACAGTTATTGTTTGCGCCTTATAACGTGGAGGTGAAAAATGCTTAGTGAATACTTACTGCCACCGAGCCATAGTAATATGGCAGCCAGTTGCGGCGCCATGCTTCTGGTAGGTAGCCGCCCACACGTCATGTCCCGACCGCCAAGTGACGGCTTCTCGCCTTTCCTATATCTTCCTTCATTTTTAAACTGTCTTTACGAACACAAACTTCTCAGTCATAACGATACGAGCTGTTGTGTATGTTTATTTTCTACACAGACTCAGTCCGCGATTCAGCATCTCGTTCAAGTCACCATGGAAGCTACCTGAAACAACGATATTGCTTTTAAACAAAATTAAGCCGAAACAAACTTTGCCAATTTTCATTGAGTACATAGATCGTTTATTTTGATTAGAAGTTAGGAACTAGACAGAACTACGTCTACAAATTAGCAGAACTCCCTGGCGGAACTTGCCAGCGCTATTCGGACATGGAATACCTATTAGGTAGCGATCAATGATCTGAGGTGGCGTCCGATGTATAGGCTAAAAAAAATAAAACGAATAAGTTTACACTTTCTTTCTTTTTACGTTTTGAGTTCTGCAGATATTTAAGGACTTTGAGGATTGTTCTTATTCATTCGGTATACCTACATAAATTACAAACTTAACTCTAATTTGAACAATTGTCTTCCATTACGCATAATGAATCTTTAAACGGAAAGGTATCTTAAATCATTATCACTCGTGGAGGTGATTTTGAAAATTCTTCTTAAATAAATACTTCCGAAATCTTATCTTCACGTAGGTACTTATTTTAGTGCTAATGATCTCGATCGATACGGGTAAAATTGGGCCGCCCAAATGTAATGTACCTACGTCTGAACTTAATGCTATTGTTTTTTTTAAGTTTAGTATCATCAGAACAAGCTATCAAATAATCAATAAAATAAATAATTAAAATGATTTTTTAGTTTACATGACATTAACGGTCATTCATAGACAAATTCATAGTCAATGATCAAAACCTTAAGTATTTGATCCCATCCTCATTAGGAAAAGTTGAAGAACTTTCTTGAAAAGTAATAACGATTCTTATCGCAAACCTATCGATTTCAACTGTCAACAATTACTTAGGAAGAGGAGCAATCAAATTTGACAGTTTGCAAAGTTATCGTTAGTTACAAAGTTTTGAGAGGATTGACATGGACAGTTGGGTTCGAATGTGCTTTATTTGCTTCCTAACTCGGAATCAGCGGATTTGTGTGGGTCTAAGGATTTTAGGGGGTAGAAGAGCCTCCCCCTTTCCCCCGGTGGATGGGTAATCATGGAGTTTTTCATTTTGATGAACATTATCCTTATGAATATTGATTTTAGGCCTGATATTACTCCTTGTTTCTAAAAATGGAATAGAGATGTAACCCTTGGGTGAAATATAATTATTTTAAGTTGTTTAAGTTTATAGCGCTTAAACAACTTAATAATAAATAAAGTTAAAGTAAGTAAATGTATCTTTGTGTTTTCAGCATTTACTTGTAAATCGTAATTTAATGTTCGTCTTACTTTACCAGATTTTATAGCCTAAGACAGTGGGATTATGGTGTGTAATAAAATATATAATTTATCATTTTTTCAATTATGTACATTTATCTTATAACAACCCAATGCCCAAAAGCTACCCAATTTTGTAAACAATGACAAAAATTTCAATAATTCAGGTTCAGACACGAACTGGCTTACTACATGATTCCTATAAAACAGAAGGGACGAAAGACCTTTTCATTAAACGTATCGTAGACGTCGGTGATTTATCGCCCGCGAGACACTCCATTCACAGGGTGCGTTTTGTTGTAGAGATCGATTGGCACCGAATAAAATACATTCACCAATTGAATAGCGCGCCCCGCGCAATGTTTCAGCGAAAGCGACACTTTTTCAGGCGACCGGGAGGACTAATGGCTTCACGCGATGCCCTCCGACTTTCAATAAATGGTCGACCCGTTGCGTTCGCCCGTCGGCTTCCAATCCGAATGTGGCTAATTTACACGCTTCGGAATGCTTCGCCAGAATTTACCGGCTGTGAAATTAAATCGTAAAAACAAAGCGGGTGGGACGCCTTTCAAATTTAATGTCAAATCCCCAGTAATTGAAACCGGTTGGCAGGCACGTTCGGTCGTAGTGCGGCGTCGCGGACGCTGCGAGACGTTTATATGGCAGGATGTCTAGGGTTAGGTAGTTTAAGCACGTTTATATGGCCAGGATTCCTAAGGTTAGGTACTTTAAACCGTCTATTAATGTCCTTGCGGCCACTGGTTAGTAGGAGAAAAGAGCGCGTGTATAGAGTGTATTATCTTTACTCTCACCGGGGAGATATATAATATGTAGTGCTGTAGAAGTAGAACAAACAAATATCGTTGTAGGTATCTCGATTTTACTAGCGGTATTAATATGATTATACTCGTAGTTATACTTATATTAATATTTTAATGAGTTACAAGGAGAATAAAATTTTACATTTCTTTTCGCTAGTATTATACTCGTAGTACCTCCTATCTAAAAAGATTCGATTTATAGTAGCTATCTTTTTCCAACAAACAGGCGTTGTTTTCCATTAAACAGTAAAATATAAAAATAAGCTCATTGAACATCCTTTATTCAGAGGCCAGTAATGATAATTATGACCGATTTATTTTCATTGATCTTCATAATTTCTATCGTTACTAGTTTACGATCAATCTCGCCTAGACAGCTTGACATAAGTGTGGTTTTATCAACGTACACCTCATTCCAAGCCAAGACTGATTATGCACTCAAGAAGATCTTATTCTGTTAAATGGAGTTTCTAACCTTAATCAAATTTAAGTTTAACCCTCAAATTAAGATTAATAGTTCATTGAACGAAATAATTCGAATATTTAATGTATCACTGATGTTAGAGCAATTTAAATTATCTAATTTAAAATTAGGTAGAGTAAAGTAAAAAAGTAAAGTATGAGCCTATTATTGTCCCACTGCAGGGCAAAGGCCTTCATCCTTGAAATCAAGTTATCGCTACAATGATGGGTATTGGCTTAATCACCACGCTTGCCAAATGCGAATTGGTGATCACAAACCCGAGCTGAGTCCGAAAAAACCGAAACAAAGTTAGCTCGACCCGGGAATTGAAATAAGGTGGTATTTATATTTATGTACCAAAGACGGCACCGATATAGCACAGTGCAGTGCAGTTAGCAGAGCATATTGCTCTGAAAACATATTTTAGCAAGCCACAGGCAGAGGATGGTTACCTACGAGATAATCAAACTACCTATAAAGGATAGCTGGGATACACTGGATGCAGGTTGCTTTGAGGAGGCCTATATTCAACAGTGGACATATATTATTTATAAAAATGGTTCCTGTGGTAGTTTCAAAGACTACTATTATGCTCGTAATTGGTGACGCGGTCTATTGATGTGAGTACGAGTATACATATGTATAATAATAATATAAAATTGAAATAAATAAAACTGTAACAAGCCGCTTCCTCTGGTTGCCTTAAAATGGTCCCAGAACCCAGAAACCACTCTCACTAACAAGTAATAACCAAACTTGATCATGAGAAATTGCAGAAACTATGCAATTATAATAATGATAACATTAAATCATAGTTCAACATTTAAATATCGTTTAATATTCAGTAAACTCTTTTAAACACAATTCAAGTCCATTTAGAATTCACTAGTTTAGTTCGAAAGTAACACGAAAGAACTTACTTCACTACCGTTAAAATGTTCCAAGATAAACTGTAAAACTGTCTACTTATGCACCGTACGTAGCGCTAAGTTACTCTTAAATCGAGGTAAGTTATATAAACGAGTATTTAAGCCACGTAGATTCATTGGTTGCGGCCGTTGCTGAGTGCAATGTGCAATCCGGCAAACATCCAAGCAGAATTTACAAGAGCACATCTTTCAAATTTTGTTCGCCATCAATCAATCACTTTCTTAGGGATTACCCTTACAAAAACCCTTTAAAATTTTAGGTTAATAAAATAATAAATATCTCTGGACATTATTCACTAAGCGCCATCTAACCCCAAATTAAGCATTAGCATTTGTGCTATCGGTACCAGACAACGGATAATCATTACTTATATACGTTTTGTTAATACATACATATTATATACTAGCTGTGCCCGCGACTTCGTCCGCGTGGAATAGTGACTTTTCGGGCAGCATATTTTAAATAACTAATACCGTCCTTTGGGTAGCTAAAAATTTGAGTGTTTACCCGTGGTCCCGTTGGGTCGACCCATTAACGGGTCTACGGGTAATTTTCATTCCCCGTGGTCCCATTGCATCAGGGATTGCTTTCCGGTCTTATGATTTTATCGATAGAAAATAAAAACAGTTAAACACAAAGTTTCAAATAAAAAAAAATTCATTCTTAGGAATATTTATTTCTATAACCATGAATTACTTTACAGTATGCTTCTCTGTAGGTATACGATATGTGACGTATTGCCATCGGGAATGAAAGCATACAGGCTCCTAGGATTGCTAACCCGTGTCAGAGCCACATACAACTGACCGTGCGAGAAACAGCTGATAGTTACTTAGATCTACACCCACAACTTTCATCGTCTGACCTTGGGCTTTATTAATTGTCATCGCAAAACATAGGCTGACTGCAAAAAGTGTTAAGATGTGTAAACTAAACGTACAAATTTTATGAAACAAAAGAATTGCTAGAAAAATTAATTAATAACCTGAGCTTATAAACTTGTACTTAAATAAAGAAAATCAAGAAAAGAATTGCCTAACCTATACCAAATACTTATAAATTATTCATATATACAAACCCTAAATAAAAAATTAAGATAAGTATACCAAAAATCAAGGAAAGAAATGCCTAACCTATAACAAATGCTTACAATATTTATTTACAAATTTTTAAAGAAAATTAAGAAAGACAACCTAACCTACAAACCCTTAAATATAAATAAATGAAATATCCAAACTCAAAAATCGCAATAATCGAATGCAACTACCTATTCGCCATACTCTCAGCGCGCTTTATATACGGACGCGCAGCTCAGGCGCGAGGCGTGTACCTTTATATTGACATAACTTTTTTATTTATGAACCGATTGACATGAAATAAACACTAAATGTTAAGTGAAGCTTACCACAATATATTAGTGAAAACCGCATCTCAATCGAATAAGCCGTTTCTGATATTAGCGTGCACAAACACACAGACAAACAGACAAACAGACAAAAAAAATTTTAATTACAATTTCGGGTTCGGTATCGATATAATAACAACCCCTGCTACTTTTTTTTAATATATTTCCATTGTACAGACACCACTTTTCTACAAATTTATTATATGTATAGATAGAAACACCCAGACCAATACAAACAGACATGTTCATGCACACAAATGTTTGTACCGTGCGGGGATCGAACCCGCGACCTCTGGTGTAATAGCCTACTTCTCGACCATTACACCAAATAGCTCTTCGGTCAAATTCTTAAAGAAGGACTTGTAGATGACGATTGATACTTACGCGAAAAAAAATATTGGTGATAGTGGCCGGACCACAGTCAAAGCTATTATGGCGATAGGGAGTTAGTTAAAGTCCTACACAACGGGATGACTTTTTCAGGGCTGGAATCGAATCGCCAACTTTTGGATTTTGTGACCTGATTGAATTAATCACTATTCCACGAATGCTGTCAAATGTGAGTGTGTACTTTTTGCTCCGAATACTGACTATGAGCTCTGCTTTTTATGTGATGTTTATTAAAACAAATGCAATTTTGTGAGAATTATTTATAAACAAATCAACGTGTCACAGTATCGATTAACGACCTATTCATAAATTTTCGATTTGTTTCTGACCACGAAAAAATAGCTCCGATTTTACGGCCGTTTCAAAAAAGTCAAGACTGTGCCACAATACCATACAGGTAAACCTGCAACGATAATCTCTATGAGTTATTCCGCTATGCAAGCCAATCTGCAGTGCCCCCGTGCAGGACTTGTTTGGCAAGCTATCCGACTAATTGCCAAGTTATACTACGCTCCCACCCGCGCCGCTCTTTATGGGAACCACGTTTTAAACATTTAAAACTTTCCGAATGGACTTGGTCCGAATAGAGCCTTATTTATTGCATGGAAGCGCTAGAAAAACTTATTATCGTATCTTTTCTTCCGAACTTTACAGCGCTCTTAGTGAATTATTTTAACGGTGTAAAAACAGTCCAAAGAATAGTAATTTTCGACGGTATCCAACACTTTAATTTTAAGGTATGTAGGTACATTAGAATTCAATATTAGTTTTATCAAAAAGTACTTATGAATATAGGTAAAGCTGATAGGTACTGAGTACGAGAACTGAAAACTAGGATTTAATTTAATTCTGTAGATATAATTCTGGTATGTAGTAAACTCACAAAGTAAATTTTCTTTTATGGCTCGAAAGAAATTATTATGTTGAATTTGTATCATTTAGTTTTAAATAAATTATAATTTCAGATAAGTCGAGGTTTTCTTTTAATTATCAAGAAAGGGAAGATATACACAATACCTTAGGAAGGTTAACAAGGTAGATTACCTAGAACACAATGCCTGTCTTACCTTTTTCTTTTGTTTGGTTTTATGATAAATAATGAAGAATTATTTTAAATAATTAATTGTAAAATATTTAAAACACATTGTAGTTTTTTTATAGGCTTTCTTAATTTATATATATTTTTTGTGCTTCCTGTTTTTTGTTTGTTGTCTTGTCAATGCGATCAAAAAATTATTTTTCTCTTCTTTTTGATTTAAATGTCTGTCGCTCTCGCTGCCCATACCCATCATTGCTATGGTTACTTGATTAAGACAAGGAGAGAGGCCTTTGCCTTTTTTTCTTTTTTTTCGGAGGAGCAAGCGTTTATTGCACCATAACCGTAGGCAAGCTAAACCTGTGGGCGTGTGTGGGACTCGAGACTAAAGCGTTCACTACCCCTAAACTCCCCCGATTGGGAAGAGCCGGGTCCAGCATTGTGGCTATTGACCAGCCGAGAGGCCTTTGACCTGCAGTGAGATATTAAATAGCCTGGTACAAAATAAACTTGCTAAAGCATGGAAATCACACAAAATGTCTGTGCTAGCCCTACAGTGACGCGACCCCATGGCCGGTCCGCACGTCACAGCTGACAGCACCAAAGCTCGTCCCGACTCGCCTCGGCCGCCGTCGGCGCTTCGCAACTGACTGACATCCAGTGATTGCCTCCTTGTTTGAACACACAACATTGAAAGTCGTTTTATTGCTTGCACTCGTCAATACGACTACATGATCTTTTAACTTTATTTTTACGTGGTTGACACAAAACTGCAAAAGGCTTTCAAACTTTTGACTGTGGTTGAAATAAAAGTGCTTTCAAATTGAATGTGGGCTGACCAATTTCTTTTTTCTCTTTCGATTTATATTTCGTTATACTATTTTCTATATTTACATGGAATACGTCGGGATTTCGTAATCGTATAAGATTGCAAAACATAATGAAGCTAATATTTGAATTCCGCGTTCTCTGGAATCGCACTGATTAAAAATTAGATAATGTTTATTATATTAAATAAATTAAACGATGCCGATGCTTCCAGGTTGTACGTTTGCTTAAAAGTTGCAAACGTTTATAAATGTTTTTTTTTCAAACACACCTACTGAAATTGAAAACCAATACATAAAACATATTAAGGGGGGGTGGGAGTACATAAAAGAGGCATAGACCGACAAACTTATCTGTTCCGGTGGCGGCGTCGCTACTGTCTATTTAGAACTGTCATTAAATATCGTTTTTGCATTGTATTTCACGTAGTTCCAATTTTGGCCACCGGAACAGATAAGTTTGTAGGTCTGTATTATGCGACGTCCAAATATGGCGCCGCGCTCGCACATTTCGTAGTTTTTTAAACATAGTAAACGAGACACTAATTTTATCAAGTCAAACTCTGCGAATTTATCTGTAAATATTTAGTGGCTATAATTGAGTGAAAATTCAAATGTTAATTGGCAGGAGCTTAGACATAAAATACGAAAATCGTTAAAAAAAGGGGTAACTTTGGGATTTTTTTCTATCGAGTGAAGTTTATAAAAACATGTAATTGAATGCGATTTTAACTAGATCAGATCCTTAACTGATACATATATTTTTTTTAGAATTGAAAACACTGATTTGTATGTCTCAGGTGGCTTTTAAAAACCATACGCGCGGCATCTGCGGAACTACACAGCCTTAAACGAAGGATATTATGGTGAATTGGATTTCCGTAAAAATATAAGTTAACCAGAAACTTCTTCTAT
Organism: Mecyna flavalis; assembly: GCA_949319885.1. Lineage (NCBI taxonomy): Eukaryota > Metazoa > Arthropoda > Insecta > Lepidoptera > Crambidae > Mecyna > Mecyna flavalis. The sequence goes on from OX439430.1 coordinate 12,808,673, forward strand.
ATAAGTGTATGTACACTGTACTTCATTAAGTACTGAATATTCTCAACATTGTATATTACGTACGTACATCTTTCGGAACAAAGCATCTCATTTCCATTCGATTCATTAGATTCAGATTAACCGTTTCATATTTAGATCACAACTTTCTGACATTACTTAGCTGCAGTATGGCTCACTTAGCTAATTACTCTGAAACTTACTGAGGTGTCAACTTCGTAAGTAACTTTACACGAGCCATCAATCATTCATGAAATTACCTCACATTAATACCTACGTCATTAAGAGATATGATTATTATACGCGCAGTACGATGACATGTTTGCGGTCACAGTGCATCCACTTTCCATTGCAATCTGTTGTACTCGTATCTGCATTTTAAAAATGTTGTCCAATTACATCGATATTTACATTAATATTCAACTCCGAGGAGAACACTTCCATTGTTCGAATCTAGTTATCTCCACAATGATAACCTTGCCGAATACGGATTGTTGATCACAAACTCAAGCCGTTTCGAAAAATCCAACACAGGGCCCTGAGCCCCAATATCATGGTTAAGTACTTAAAACACAAGACCATCGAGGTATTACACAATAATTCAAAAATCTAAAACCTTAGCTTTATCTTGTAACCTTGAGAATACATCTAGATCCTTAAACCACTAGAGTTCACTAAACCAACGAGGCACCACTTTCATATATAAACATAAACGTGAATAAAATAGATGGCTACTATGACAAACATTTATGTGATGAAAACTTACATGTAATTTTATGTTTTAATAAATTTATCTGTGGTTTAGATTCTGATAGCCATCACACGACTACTCGCTGTGGGAATAGAATGAATGTATGTACATGTTTGTTCGACATTTGGGTATATTTATTATTTACACGACCTAATACTCATTGATTCAAACACAAATGGATAGACTAAAGGTTTATGTGTCAACCGACCCAAATCAACAAATAATGAGACAACTTAGAAGCGACGGTAAAATTGGTAAACAAACCAATTTACTTGGCAATGGCTGTTACCTTTACAAATATATAGGAACGCTGGACCGGTAAAATTGCAAGACAAGAGTAGGTAATACAGATCAATCTGGCAAAATTTGACAAGTTCGATATCTTGTTGAGACAGGGTCCTCCGTATACATTCTTGGCATCACATGATTGATTGTGAATTGGGCATAGCTTTATCAACACCAGTTTTATTCTTATTTCTTCTCATATTTCAAATGCCGTTACAAGACAATAACTTGAGACTTCCCATCCCAGCTCAACCTACAACCTAGTATAGAAAGAAAACGAAAAATTTTATTAAGGAATTTTAATGAAGGAAGTTAATAGTTAACTTGTTTATAATTGCTGCAGTGTTTAACCATAGTTGAATAAGCCGGATAGGCTTTTAAGGGGTAGAGCCGTCAAGAGTTCGCCCAATTTACTTTCCCAAATCGTAAACCATTGATTAAAGTGACCTAACTAAATCCGAACAAGCGATCAGAAGATGTTGAGTGGGCGGAGTTGAGTAAATAGATTTACTTACTATCATTCAAAATATTTCCCCTTTGATATTAAAACGGTGTATGTCATATCTTTGATGTACCATCCGTATCTCTTGATCTTAGTATCTGTTCCTCAATCTGTCATAAGCATTTGAGTAACATTGAACATTTAAACAGTAAATTAAACGAACAAATCGCTTTGATCGACGGAATATCCTGTTTAATTGGTGAAAACGTCGACAATTCTGGCCGTCGATACTGAGGTGGGTACAAACCTCTAAGGTCTATCTATTAGAGAGATCTCTTTGGCCTGCCTTAATTACACGAGAAAGGTACTGCCTCAGACGTGAGATGAATTTGTGGGCTGGCGTTCTTATATGTGATGCAGACTGTTTGTTAACTATGTCCAATCAAATATACAAATGCTGATCGATTGTCCTATATACATATAAAAATTGTATGGTTTTTAAACACATTTTTCATATCATTAGGTATGTAGTTCTCTAAAAGAGTTCAAAATTTTTAATCTACAACTCTATATTATGTGACATGATCTTTAATTTCGTATCAAGATTTCTAGTCCTATACAGTAGTCATAAGCTATAATAAATCGATAAAAGTAATGAGCTTTAATTGTCAGACTTAATTTTTAAGAGATGAGTAAAGATGATCTTCAACTTAAATGCCAGTCTGGTAGAGTTTTTCAACATATTTGTCTCATTTGTAAACATCATATTCAACTACTATCAAGTATCACTCACTAAATTCTATTATTAGGGATAAGATTGCCAAACAGATTTCAATACAAACCAAAAATGTTTGTGGTGTGTATTCTTTGTTGTGAATGTAAACACTGTTGAGCTTTTGATGCGATAAAAATACTACCTATCTGAATTTCGGCTTCATTTGATCATTTTGTCAATTTGAGAATACTTATTTAACCTAGTTTGCTGTTACGGCTGTATTTATTACAGTCATAACATTTCAAATATTATTATAATAAAAGTCCTTTGAGAAGCGATGGTTGCACGCTATTTATTAATTGTAAGTAAATAATACAAATGAAATAGGTTTCGATAATCGTGATTAAAGGACATTGATTGAGTGAGAGGTAGGTTTTGTACTTTTTATTTTTATTTATTTATTCAAACTTTAATGCACAATCAAGAGTACATAAGGCGGACCTAATGCCTAATGGCATTCTCTGCCAGTCAACCTTTGGGCCAAGCAGAAAAAAAATGGTGGGTAGTGCTAACGGGCAAAGAGAGAGAAAAAAAAAATGAAATAAAATAATTAAGTCTTAAACAAATTAAAATAACATAAATAAAATATAATAATATATATATATATAATATATATGTATAATATACATTAATTAACATTAATTAACATTAATAAACATTAATATACATTATACAGGGTGGCCCTGAAAATCGTGGATCAAACGAAACAGGGAGATAAAGGGGGTTATTACCGACATAAACCCCTCAACAGTATGACCTCACATCGACTCTACAAAAAATTAAAGCTATTTTTTGTTTTGAAAAAAATAATGCCTTATTTTGTAATCAAATGGCAAAATAATGAAAACAGATTGTTTTTTCTTTCTTTTTTTTGTGTTCAATTATTGTCAAAGAAAGCATCTTTACATAAAAAGTATCTTTACCACTGTGGGGACACAAATTCGTGAGTAATGGCAACTTTCTTAAAAGAAATTAAGTTTTACGAAAAATCAATTCCAACTTCAAAACAGTACTGTGAAAAAAAAATGTATGACAGACAAGTAACCCTGCATCAAAAAAATTAGCCTGTTTTATCACCATTTAAATGAGGTATAACACTTGGCTATTTTGTAGTTAACTTATTTTACAAAACTTGTTTATTGGCACCAAGTCTAACTTTCAATAAATTGAGCGATCAATAAAAATCGTTATTCGCGTTGATTAATTTCACTCTTATCAATCCTAGAGCTTTAACATTGGAATAAATACCCGGTATCTTTTGTCCTTTTCACACTCGGGTCGGGTACGTACCCGACTCGGGTCGTACATACGATCCATTGTTTTTTGGCTCAGGTACTTAGGTACCGCTTGCGCGTACGTTTGGCCCACCGCTCCCGGCGCGGCAGCGAATCAGTGACTCGCTACCGCTTGTTATTACGCACGTGTTCTGCCGGTTTGCTCTTCAACGTCTCCTGAACGGACTCGGATTTCTTGTCTAACTGTGATCTAAGCTTGCCATACGGACTGTGAGTCTTGCCAAACTGTGACCTAAGCTTGCCATGCGGACTCTGTGTGATTTCTTGCCAAACTTTGACCTAAGCTTTCCAATCGGACACTAATTCTTGCCTAACTGTGACCTACGCTACGCCAGATGGCCACTGTAAGAAGAGTGGAGTACAGCTGACTGTACTCCACTCTTCTTACAGTGGCCATTACAAAAGCCGTAGATGTAATGCATGTCAGCATACTCTCGCTGACGAGGGAAGGCTTCAAGAATGGTCCGATTGGAAAGCTTAGGTCACAGTTTGGCAAGAAATCACACAGAGTCCGCATGGCAAGCTTAGGTCACAGTTTGGCAAGACTCACAGTCCGTATGGCAAGCTTAGATCACAGTTAGACAAGAAATCCGAGTCCGTTCAGGAGACGTTGAAGAGCAAACCGGCAGAACACTTGCGTAATAACAAGCGGTAGCGAGTCACTGATTCGCCGCCGCGGCGGGAGCGGTGGGCCAAACGTACGCGCAAGCGGTACCTAAGTACCTGAGCCAAAAAACAATGGATCGTATGTACGACCCGAGTCGGGTACGTACCCGACCCGAGTGTGAAAAGGACAAAAGATACCGGGTATTTATTCCAATGTTAAAGCTCTAGGATTGATAAGAGTGAAAATAATCAACGCGAATAACGATTTTTATTGATCGCTCAATTTATTGAAAGTTAGACTTGGCGCCAATAAACAAGTTTTGTAAAATAAGTTAACTACAAAATAGCCAAGTGTTATACCTCATTTAAATGGTGATAAAACAGGCTAATTTTTTTGATGCAGGGTCACTTGTCGGTCATACATTTTTTTTTCACAGTACTGTTTTGAAGTTGGAATTGATTTTTCGTAAAACTTAATTTCTTTTAAGAAAGTTGCCATTACTCACGAATTTGTGTCCCCACAGTGGTAAAGATACTTTTTATGTAAAGATGCTTTCTTTGACAATAATTGAACACAAAAAAAAGAAAGAAAAAACAATCTGTTTTCATTATTTTGCCATTTGATTACAAAATAAGGCATTATTTTTTTCAAAACAAAAAATAGCTTTAATTTTTTGTAGAGTCGATGTGAGGTCATACTGTTGAGGGGTTTATGTCGGTAATAACCCCCTTTATCTCCCTGTTTCATTTGATCCACGATTTTCAGGGCCACCCTGTATATTATATAATAATAATAATAAAGAGTAAAACAAAAGAGAGAGAAATGACGCTGGTTAATGATTGGGACAGGTGAATGACGATGCTAGGGAAGTCTGGAGATAATGTTTTCGGAGAAGGAACTTAAAAGACATCCGACTCGGTGCCCGTCTGATGTTCTCGGGGAGAGCATTCCAAAGCCTAATAGACGTTACACAAAAAGAGTTGGAGACAAAACCGGACCGGTGAGAGGGAGTAGCTAGAACTGTTTTATTTGAGGAGCGTAGCTGACGAGAATGTGTCGAGCTAAGAAGCTTGAACTTTGACTTACTTTGTTTTATTGATATCAGAAGCAACGAAGATATTGCGTTTAAGCACCATAAAGCGGGGCCTCGAATTTCGCGGCAGCGGGGTGGGGGCGGCAGCGGCGAGATGTTTTGTATGGAATCCCATGGACCCGTTTTTGAAGACAGCGGGGCGGGAGCGGGAGCGGCAGCGCACGCAGGCGCACTGCATTTCACCCGCTTGACAGCATCGTACCGCTCCTCTTGAGCGGCCCGCGTCAAGCGATGACCGCAGTGCGCCTGCGTGCGCCAGCGCTCCCGCTGCCGCGAAATTCGAGGCCAAGGCCTAAGCGCAGCCGAGACATGCAGTCGGTCCTCACACGGACAAAGATTAATTTGTGTGATTGCAATGGGATATTCATAGATTTCTTACTGCAAATCCTGAAGTAACACATCAAAACATGCGTATAATGCAATTACAAACGCAAACCCGCCTAACAAGAAAAGTAAACTTAACCGAATCGTCGGATTTAAAACCCTCGTCACAAGCTGGGCTGGGTCACTAAGCACACCGAAGGTTATCAAGTGCACCTCGCCGGCACGTCAGCTAACTTTATTTTATTACAAGTTGACGCAACTTTGACGCAACTTCGCCGGACCGTTGGTTGGTACACGTTCCTTAGCAACTTTCAGACATGTTGGACATGTTTGCGCAGCTGGAATCGACGTTTTGTCAACAAAATGAAACGTTTAGTTCGTGTACAAAATTCTTAGTTTTTAAAAGTTTAATTTTTTTGTCGACCTTGTTCAGGGAAATGAATGCTTTCTCATTTATGAAGCATATAACAAATGCTCATATTACTTTTGCTAACTGGTGTAAATATCTATTAACGTTCAACAGCATTCTACTCCAAGAGATTGATAATTCCGTCGTTTGAACATGAGCATAATATCAAATAATTACGTCTTATTATGGCGTTTGAATATCACGCTTGCTTGCGACGATAAACGAGCTTATGCTTCGCAATATCTTAAATAAATTGCACACTCAATATTATACTGGTTCTCTATAATTATAGACATGTAGGTTACATGTAATTACTAACCTAACGCTAAGGGGAAGGTTATTTATTCGTCCACATGACATATTCGACGTTATTTCGTAGGAATATTACATATATTTTTGGGATAAAAAAGATTCATTTTGTTGTGTCACTCATTGTGTCACAAAAATCATGTCTATTTGGGGTTATTCCCAGTTGCCCCCTCAGGCATCGCCCTCTCAAGGGGGCAACTGGTAAAATGGTAAAAAATTTGTCGTAACATCATGAAAGAAGGACAAACAAAACCTAATTTAATCAAAATAGGTTTAGTGGTTTAATCGTTTTATTGTAAATACACTTAGTAAATATAATTTATTATACTGATGACTTCCTAATAAATGAAAAAAAATATATATTCTCACGAGTAAGCGTAACACTGAATAAGAATTTAAACATAAAATAAACAATTCACGAATCCAGTATATTTTGTGTCATTCTCCGAGTACCTACCTACATTTTGGTTAGTCTGAGAGCATAGACCCCAATCCAACGAAAAATAATTGTGTAGTCGCAGGACGCAACATTGAGAAAAAGATAAATGATTCGTGTACGAGTACCTACTACTCCAGATCTAACTTACGTCATTCAAGAGGGTTTATTCGAGCTCAACTCGCAAAGAATTCCCTAATAGGTAAATAGACTTTGTTTGCCTGAATATAAGAGTCCAGATGAGAACATGCTAAATTAAAAAATAAATAATAATAATTAGACAACATCACACACGAACATACATTGATCTGACCTCAAAGTGTTAAGAGTATCACAAATATATACTTTAACAGAGATGAACATCCAAATACAGGGTGGGATTTGAACCCACAACCACTGGCGAATAGCAAAAGTGCCATAGAGCCAGACTAGCTAGTGGCTAGTGTATTCAACTTTACCAGAAATAAAAAAAATATACCATTATGCATAACTAAGACTCGATTCTAATGATAGAAACCTTTTCCTTTCGGTGGTTTTAAAAAACAACGTTAATTTTAACTCTTCAAAAAATATGAAGTCGAGTATAATAGATTCCCAAACTAGGTTCGCGCTCGTGGAAAAAGTTGTAATTAACGGATCCAATTACACCAGTAATAAGTACCATTCAGCTAAACAAGTAATGCTTAACCCAACCCGTGCTGTGGTTTGTTCCAAATACCAAAACAAACAAGAGAGAACTTTTAAAAGCACTAATTAACAAACAAAAGCAAATAAACTTGTTCTAGGCAAATAATAAAAAAAACTATTTACGACTCAAGCCTCGCCTATCAATCGAAACGATTATGTTATATTTACCCTATATAAGTCTTATGGTATTTATTACACAAACGTTTAAACGAATAAATTTAAAATTATATTGCTTTAGTGGTGCAACAATTAAAAGTAATGGCAGTAACCAGGGTATCGGGCTTCAAATTTGATGATCCATTAAGTGTAATGGTTGAGAAGTCGGCTATTACACCAAAGAGGTCGCGGATTCGATCCCCGCACGGAACAAACATTTGCACATGTCATTGATTTGAACATTTGTGCATTGGTTTGGGTGTGTCCCTGTATAATATAAAAAAGTATATGAGTAATGTTTATCCGTTGTCTGGTACCCATAGTACAAACTATCCTTAGTTTGGGGCTGAAAGGCACTGTGTGAGTGAGTTCGGATCGAAAATATTTTATACATCGATGAAACCTGCGGTCTCTGGTATAATATTATAATTATAATACCAGAGACCGAGTAATGAAATTTGCATTATAATATACCGAATTTCATCATTCATTCTTAACAAATGCATCATATTTTCATTAACCACGAAACATAATTATTTTAATGAAATAACGATGCACAAACATGGGTACAGTCTCCACCGCGCATATAGAAATGTATAATTCTTCAAATTAATTAAATAAAAGCAGAAATTTAGTGTAAGTTTTCAGCTCCCTATTAGTCCGGTTCACTTAATACGGGTACAAAGATATTAAATGAAACGAGCTTGTTGCGTTTAAATTGCAACAGCTATGAGAGAACCCACATTCTTTACTGGTACCCAGATGTTTTTAAAAAGCTTTTGCGAATGCAACTAGGTGGGAAATAGTAACTACACTGCTCTAGAATTTAAGTAAGTACATACAAGGTCTAATGTAATAGGATTGTGGTAACATACTATACTATTGCAACTTGCAACGTGTAATGTAACTAAATGAATTTAATTGCAAAATATATTATTAAAACTTTTAACCTTATTTGTGGTCTAAAGTCGTGGTTCATGTTATATAAAAAATCATAAAAGCAATATACTTAACTTCGTGTTAGGTTCGTGTGGGAGCCAGTACCTACACTTGAAAGATCGATATCCCCACGTGTGCCTTCCAAAAGGACCGGCCTCTAGGCCGTGTCCGGCCTCAGTTCAATTTACTCTTATAATTTTTTTAGCTAATCTTTAAATTTTTATATTTGCTGGTCTAGGTCCATGTATTTGTAGGTAATTACCTACAAAAACAAGTTATGCAAATATTTTTTATCCGATTTCTGATGTAGTACACTATTATGCTCAGTTTGGGGCTTGACCAGGCTAGACAGCACTGTCTGAATAATGTCAAGGGATTTATCAAAATAAGATAAAAATAATTAGTAAACTCGTCAGATTTTACTACAGTAAAAAAGCCTTTTAATGTCCCACTGCAGGGCAAAGGCATCCATCCTTGAAATCACCACGCTTGCCAAATGCGGATTGGTGATCACAAACCCGAGCTGTGTCCAAAAAAACCGACACAAAGTCAGCTCGACCTGAGAATTGAACCCAGGACCCCAAGATCTCGGCCCGGTACTTAAACCACTAGATCATCGGGGGTACTACAGTAAAAGCAGTTGAAAAATGTCGACCTGTAAAGCACATTCTTTCTTCATTACATGTTACTAGTACAAACCATAGTCAAAGCTATCTATTAAAAAGTGACACATTTTTATCACATCTACAATAGCATCCGAGACAAAAGGCTTAAAGTGCCGTTTTACATTGCAAGTACAATGAACCGTATACGCGAGTATTTCCTCCCACTGTTCGCTACTTGTGAGACTAAAATAAGATCGCCTTTGTGTGCAACAACCAGTGTTATGTCTATGATCTCATTTTCACAGAAACAATGCAATTAAATGTTTCAATTTGCATATCTATTGTAATTTAACCGTACGAGCTTCAATAGTAATAGCATTTAATAGTGTTAAAGTTTCAAAGGGTAAAGGCCTTCATAATTGAAATCATCATTGAATTTTGACCGTGAAACAGTGGCTAAGCCACTCGGGAATAAAATCACGGAGGTCGTGGGTTCGATTCCCGCCTTGGGTCTGGTTGGTGGTAGGGCTTTTTCAGGGTCTGACTTGCTAGCCTCCACCCCCACAGGTGAAATCTGCCGCCATAACAGCTCTGGCTGTGTTCCGGCAATATTCCGGAGCCAGTACACTTAAAATCAGACGCTCGATAATCAGATGAGTCTATAGTCTGGCACCACATTGAGAGACGCTTCCAGGTGAAGCGTCCCTCAATGGAATAGACCGCAGTGGCCGCTTAACATCAGGTGGGCTGCGTGCCTGTCTGCCAACTGATGTGGTATAAAAAAAAATTAAACAATCGAGGTCACCAATCGTAAGATGAAAGAGGCGGGTTAAATAAGTAAAGTAAATATATTAAACACATTTTTCACAACTTATATTATTACAGTCAGCGGTAAAATCATCTGAGCGTTCAAAACCACCAAAAATATCTGAACATTTGACAAAAAACAACCTTACCTTAAGACATAAAGGTGCATTTTCATGTGTTGTTTGAGAACAAATGACAACAACCGATATTTACACCTAAAAGTATTGTGCTAAAATTGATTTTTGTCAAATGATCAGACATTTTTTATAGGTTTAAACGCTCAGATCATTTTGGCGCTGACTGTACATGAGACAAATTCCATTGAGATTCCAAATCTCAATGGAGAACACGAAATAAAAACACACGCACACACAAAAATCTCTAAAAATATCCCGAGCAATATTTTAATTTTAAGCCCAATGGAGCCAGGAGAGCCCTTGAATTAATGTATTGAATTGACACCGTTCGATCGCGGCCCATCTCACACTCCACTGACTTTAACTTTCATTTTATCGCTTATCATTGCTTGCGATAGTCATGAAAATACTTCGTTTCACGAGAATAATAAATCTTGTCACAAAAAAATTAGATATGAGAGACATTTTTAATTATAAAGCAATCTACTACATTCTCTGAAGGAGGGTTTAAAAATTAAATGCCTATCGAGACGAACACATTTATAAGTTATTAAATATTCATGTACGAACTATAAGTAATACTTATTTCTTTTTATTCATTTTAGTTGGTAGACAAGGAAAAAGTAAATGTTGATAAAATCATGATATATCTAAGATATTTTCCAACGCCGTCGCACCCCAATCAAGACAATATTGTATAAACATTCTTTCCTGCATAAATGGTAAATACAAGCAAAAAAGGTTGTACGTCCGAATGTATGTACTTAATTTGCATTTGCTTTATGGTTAGCGGATGTGGCCTATTCCATTGATATACACATATCACTACATAGTATAAAACAAAGTCGCTTTTTCTGTCCCTATGTCCCTTTGTATGCTTAAATCTTTGAAACTACGCAACGGATTTTGATGCGGTTTTTTTTATTAGATAGAGTGATTCAAGAGGAAGGTTTATATCACTACATAGTATAAAACAAAGTCGCTTTTTCTGTCCCTATGTCCCTTTGTATGCTTAAATCTTTGAAACTACGCAACGGATTTTGATGCGGTTTTTTTTATTAGATAGAGTGATTCAAGAGGAAGGTTTATATGTATAATACATGCATAATATAGTAGAGAAACACTGATAATTTTAGAGGTTTTTAATTTAAGGTCGTAAATAATCACATTTTTTTGCGCTTACATTGCAAACGCTGGCTGAACCATACGAGACAGATCAAAATAATGTACTACAATATTGTACACCTTAAAAAGTTTTACAAAAAAGTCCGCGATGGTATATGTCTATCTCTTAGGGATAACCCACAATAACCATTTTCCTTTACGTATTACGATAAAATAATGGCTTATTTACGAAAAAGTGGTTTTAAGCAAAACAGTATTAATCCTTATCCAATAAAGTACCATAAATAAATTGTGCATGTAATATAGATCAATATCGCCCTTTACATCATGTAATTTAAATGAATATTTTTGAAGATATTACAGATTTAAAATGCAGGGACATAGCGGTTGCGGCGGTACCGGCCGGGGAGCGGATGGATGAACGTTTGTTATTCTTTCACGTAAAAACTACTGAATTGATTTTAATGAAACTTTACAATAATATAGCTTATACATCAGAATAACACATAGGCTACAATTTACAAGATATTCCCGCGGGATAACGTCCTATAGTTCACGCGGGCAAAGCCGCGGGCGGAAGGCTAGTTACACATATACCTCAATCGGCTGCTACACTGCATGCTTTTATGATCTTCCAGCTTTAAACAAGTGTTCTGGCTTTCAACTGTACAGGCTCTCGAGTGTACAGCTTTCAACTGTACAGGCTCCCCTTATCCAGCCTGAGCAGATGCAGATTACAAAATGCAAACCAGCAACCAGACCACACAAATCGAACCCATATCCTCAGAAGTTGTAGGCCGAATTGGCGATCATGACTTTTAAAACACACCATGAACTGAAGCTCGTTGTTCTACGAATGGCCGAGTGTCGTAGTTCAGACATTCCTTCATACTACGCCGTAGCATACTGTAGTTAGCATGCAATCTACGAAATACAGAACTTCTGTAGCAGTAGGAACTACGTGAGTGGGTGGATTCTTCATTCATTTTAGAAAATATTATATATCCGATGTTCATTTCCTCTTATTTCTATCTAAATTCAGCCTTTATTGTCTCACTGCAGGGCAAATGCCTCTATGTTTGAAATCAAGTTATCGTTACAATGATGGGTACTTGCTTCATCAAAAACCTAGCTTAGTTTTATTTATTAAGTTACTTAATATGCTTAAATACCTGTAAATTTTACATTATGTATTTGCGAGACGATCTTGTATATCGTAGTTTTTATACAGATTTTCTCTAGGCGAATATGAATTTACATTTTTTTTTTAATATGGACAAAATATCATCATGCAATAGTGAACCTCTCTTTAACTGTTTACTTTTTTATATTTTCATTTATCCGCTACAAATATCATATAACAATAATCAAGAGTTTTCGTTACGACTCCTTTATTAGAAAATGTATGTACCTACAGTACGCCGTACAACAGTAAACATAAATTTGTATTTATTGTATCTAATACCTTATAATAATTATAAGTAATTAATTTACACGACCGGATATTGTAATGCCACGAAATTTTACCTTATTTCTCAATTAGTTAAATAATCACTGAGGGGGTGCTCCAATTAAAAATATTAATTTCAAATTAGGAACGCTCGGAGCAGAGCCAATCTCATTTAACTTTTCTTCTTGAGATACGTAATTTCTCGTCCTTACTGTAAGAGATAAATACGAGTAAAAAAATATAGGTATCGGTTAGAAAAACTTGTGTTGTGAGTAATTGTGCGAATCGCCGCGGTACGGCCATCAAGGATCCGGAAATTCCACTTTGAGGCTCAAATCTTTTTAGGTTAAGGACGACTTTGCCAAAATTTTAGAAGGGTTCAGGTATATGTATGATTCCAACCCTTTTAGAGGCATTTAGATTTACCAAATTTTATTTGTGGAAAAAGTAGATAAGTAGTTTGATATTAATGCGTCGGTTTAAATATGATTTAAAGGAATACCTAATATAAGATTTTATTTCATATTGAAGGTATGGAAAATAAGTCGATTAATAGTCCACTAAAACGTATAGGGAACTTAAGGTGCTGGCAGAGTCCAGAGAAGAGTGGAAGTTGCTCCACCGACAAGAACGATGCTCTTAAATTAGATTAGATTTAGATTAGTAGAAGTCTCTAACATTAAAATCTCTTATACATATACAAAAAAAATCATATTAGATAATTTGAATATTAGGCAATATAAATATCCACATTAAACACATCTAAAATAGTGTTATTCCATACTCTCTTAATGTTTCAATAAATATTATATTTATTTATACCACCTTAATTTATATTACAATTAAAAATATATTTTTAGTAAGTAAACAATTTATCACTCACCCGTAAACACCCATCAAAGTTCACCACAGCACAAACAAAACATCCCACGGCACTTATCACGTGTCACGCACGAGTCACTTGCGAGTTGCGAGTGGTTGGGCGGTGACGTCACGAAGCGTCCGTCCGCCGCGGGCTGCCGGGGCCGACTGAGCGGATCAGTCAGCCAGCGCTGCAGCGGTGCATCCAGGGCTGGGCGATGCCCGTCACCCGGATAGAGAAAACATACCCTAGAGAACAACTATCACTAATACAGCATGTTTGAAACAAATCATTCCGTCAATAGTCAACCAACAAAAAAGAACTCAAAAAATTATTCACATAGCGCCGCCTAGCATAAAGCTTGTTCTTTGTGTGCTGGACATCGGATAATTTTTTTTTACTTTTTTGTAAACAGATAATATAAAAAAAAACAAAATAAAAAAAATGTTTGTACTGTGTTGGGAACGAACCCCCGCCTTGATGTAAGAAATAACTGATTTCTCATCATTACTTCAAAATCTCCAAATCAGTCGACGAAAAATCATGAGCTGGTAATAAACCATCTCAGTTTACTTGTCAGTAATAAAATAAACAATGGTTATATAGGAGGTAAATCGCTCACATTACTACTCGTACTCTAGTGGATATATCCTCGATGCCCGGACATCACACACGTGTCATACGCTTCGTCCCGAGGGTACGGTTAAACCTTAATCCAAGATTTGGAAGTTGCCGACTGTTGCGAGTAACTGGAAGTTAACGGTAGGTAACCATCTGTTACAAGAAATTAGTACTGTATCATTATAATTGGCAGACATGCTTATTCATCTAGAAATAAGCAGTCTCTTCGATCTATTCTATTGAGAATTTGAGACACTTAAGTACTCATTAAAGTAGTGTTTGTGATGATATTCAGAAAGAGTTCTTAGGGACCGATGAAAATATCCTCAATTTCAGAACGGTCCTTCTAAGGATAACTATTTTCCTTTTTTATTGTTTTACTTCTTCAAGAGAATATTACATACTAGCGGGCGCCCGCGGTTTCACCCGCGTGGTTCCCGTTCCCGTGGGAATATCGAGATATCCTTTCTTAGCGGATGCCTACGTCATAACATCTACCTGCATACCAAATTTCAGCCCGATCCGTCCAGTGGTTTGGGCTGTGCGTTGATATCTATCTATGTCAGTCAGTCAGTCAGTCACCTTTGAGTTTTATATATATAGATCGATATTATGATTAAGAATTAAGATGAGATACTTTTTTAATGTCTTTAGTTAGGAACACGTCATGTTCGCACATTTTTTGGTGACATTCGGCCATTAAAGCTGCGCTAGTAGTAAATACGTAAATAAAAAAGTAATTCGAGCCATTGAGCTCATGCATTTGAACCAATCCATTGCCATGGCTCAGCCGCTCCGAAAAAATATTAGATATTTCGTCCTGTGTATTGTCAAAAAATATGAATATTATCTATTTGAAGTACCGTTGTAACTCATGAAAGAAATAATAAAGAAGGGTGAGTCCCGGTCAGCAAAGATTCTTAAATAATTATTATAATATCGGGATAACCGATTCCGCCAGTAAATAATACTACTCGGTACCGATAACTTGATCTTTTAATTTTGAATACAACACAAAACTTAGCAAATACATATATAGTACTTACATGTCATACTTAACTTAATTTTTTTAACAATATCATATATAGCTTTCCAAACGTATTACACAATAGCATAAAGAAAGTGGCGATGGAAATCAGATTACACTTCCATCTTGCAGTCGTAATTCGTTAGGTACTCTCAATAAACCGGATTGATTCGATACCGATTACGTCTCAAGTGATTCCGAACAGATCTTACTCACACTGTCCATTATTTCCAGTACATTTAACTGCTTACTAATGATGTGCCGAGTCGTCTTTTTTTGGTATAAGAATATACTGGTATTTAATAAAAAAAATACTCGAGTCGGAAGACTTGGTAGGAAGGTTGCGAGTACTGGTACGGATATTCGTATACTTCAGTTGACTTGACTCTAGTACATTTCAAATAGACTTGTACCTACTTTACTTTTCCTTTTATTTTATAACAATTCATGTCACTATTAAGAACTGCCATTTATGTTCCATATTTCACGTTTATAATGTGTATGACTTAGAAGGTTGCTATTAAATTAAACGACGTATGATTCGAATACCGCGCCAGAACTCGAAACCTGTAATCGATTATGGAGATCCGAATATAGTATTTTTTGTAATCGAGTAAATGAGTACCTGTTAGGTACTCGAGTCAGTGTGACTCGGCGCATCCCTACTGCTAACCCTGCGAACGGTTATCCTTCCCGATTCTTTACAGTCACGGCCTTAATTGCTTATGCATTTCGAATTGGATTTACAGAATTTAAATGGCACCTTAATCAGTCAATGGCTCACTTGGGCTTAGAGTACTCTCGTTAACGACGGTTTAGAGAGCGAGTTTGTTCCTAGAACTTGCAAGGAAACGGAATAAGCATAGAGGAAAATTATTTAAACCCACCTTTGGTTAGCGACGAGTGCAATTTAGTAATGAGGTAAATTAGAAGTCACGAGGTTTCTTTTCCTGGTGGGGTTCTGAGAAAAGTCTTTTGCCTTATTTCTAACGGTCAGAACAACAAATTACAACGGGTCGAACCGATAAAGGCGACAATTTATTAATGTTAAAGTATTGTATTTTTTGCTACTTCAGTTGGCAAAGAAACACCCAGTCTCGCTGATATTAAACGGCTAATGCCGCCTATCGCATTTTTTAAAAGATGATACATGAATCGTTTACTTAAGTAGCACAGTCGGTGTTCGTTTAAAGTTAAGCCAACTACCTAAATATACATATTATGTAGATCAGATTTATCTATAAATGTAGCAGGAAATTACGATCTTAATTCAGTTTTTATAAAATAATATAAAAAACAAAAAACAGTTCAAAATAAGACACGGTACTAGTGTCTAATTTTTTTTTATATAAGGAAGCAGTCAGGCTGACCTCACTCCACGTGATGGTAAGCGGATGTGAGGTCCAAATATAAGGTTGACTGGCTCAATAGAACATAGTATCCATTGAGCCAGTCACCCTCACCTTGAAGGCCTGCTGAGATGCCGCTTCACGCCCCGCCTGAAAAGCCCAGGATTTTGAACTGTTTTTTTATATTTTCTGTAAATTATAAATCAATTTTATAAAATTGTATCCACTCGAGGTTAGCGTACACTCGTTAGTCCACAGCGAGCGTTCTCAAGTGGAAATTAAGAAATAAGAGCAATTTTTGGTTGCTTGAGTTCGTAGAGTAAATATTCGCAGAAAACGCTTCAGATCAATTTTTTAAATCGCTCGGGACTTGTTCTGTTTTACTTGGTAATATTATGTCACTTGAATTCTGGTTGTAGTGGTAATGACAAGCCCAATCAATGTAACAAGACAATTGTAACAATCGGGTATAAAACTCGGAGGTCGTGGGTTCTGTTAGGAGGCGGCGGCGCTGTCAGTCTTTTTTTAAAAAAACTACACGATTGTTCAACCAACACTATTTACTTGTAGATACGAATATTACAAATAAAATATAGAACACGCACAACTGACTTCCCGATTTACCCGGAGCGAGATTTAACCGCTATCCGCGATGATGTCCAGAATCTAACTAATTGATTTCTGTATTGAATAATTAAAGTTAACTAATAATGCAAGCCAGCAATAAAATGTAAAAGTACAAAGATTAAGTAAAACGCTGACGCTTGCTGTAAGCCCCTATTATACAGGGTTATAACAGCCCCCCCCCTTTTGACGGAGCTTTATCAAAATAAGATGAAGCGAAGTTTAAAAGAAATAGAAGATATAAGAAAACGAAACGAAATTAGGAAGTCAGTTTTACAAAAGATAAAGAAATGAAGACACAGTAGAACAGATTATACATATAGAAATAGGAAATCGAAAGTTGTATAAAAAGATAAAGAATGTAATATGTAGTTAAAACTTGGTACAGATTTAAAAGAACAAATAAAAATAGGCATGAAATAAGTATATATGTAAAAGTAGAATAGTAAGTACCGTATTTAACAATATGAGACTCAGATTGGATTTTATTTATTTGATTTTCTAAATCGTCCATCTTATGAGATGCGTATTTAAGACAGTCAAGGTTTATTTGACTCAATGAAATTGGCGATAAATGTGGTAACGTTTTATTAAATATCTCCTTGTTACAGCAGTCATCTGCAGTAATATCGAAATGAATATCTAGTGGAGATTTCATTATAAATGAATAAGTATTACTAGGATTTAACTGAATAGTCTTAGAATAACCAGTACAATCTTCAGTTAACTTTAAAAAACCAGTACCGATAACAGAATGATCGGTGATATCTTCATCACACTTAATGGTTATTTTATTAACACTAGATTGGACATAAATCCATCTGTTATTTTTTAATTTGTGCCAAATATCAATTTCGCCAAATATTAACTTAGAGGTACATTGAGTAGGAAGAGATAACACAGCTTCCGTTAACAACTTAGATTCACAATTAGGGTTTACAATACAAGAATAAATAGATGGTTGTACACAAATAGAGTAATCAATGTTTACAATTTTACAGTTAACAAGATTATCCAACATGGCATAATGCATTCGATCATCACTAAGTGCGATATACGCATTTGAAGGTTGAATCAGAGGAATGTTTTGAAATTAGACTCGTTATGAGGAGTAGGTAATGGGATATTCTTATAAGCAACAAACTTGTCAGCTGTTATAAGTGGAATTTGCAAAATAAAAACAATCTTATTGTTATAGTAATAAGAATTAAGTTTCGAAACATCGATGATGAAATGAATGTTATTTAGAGTTAATTGAACTGGAAAATCTAATCTTTTATTAATCTGGCTACTATGTTGAGATAATTCTTTGTAAAGATTTAAGGGATAAGTTCCAAAGAAAATAAGATAGCATTTAATTTAGTACCTATCTAGTAAATTAGAAATAGTAAGCAATGAGCTCTTAATAAATAATAAAAAGAATTAGGAAGTTGTAGCAGGTTTTATCTCATTAGTATGATATTTAACGTGTTTGCGACCTATTTGTAAACTGACGTTATGTTTATTATGAACTTTAACTATTTTATATGGGCCTTTCCATATCGGAGATAATGCTTTGCGCAGACGATGGTGATGTTTAAGGTAAACGATATCACCTGATTTATAAGTAATGTCGCGTGATTTAGCATCGTAATATTGTTTAGACCTTTCTTTACTATTTATTATATTTTGTATAGCCTTTTCTCGGCTAAAACGCATTCTGTATTGCAATGCACGAATATATTCATTATAAGTAGCAGTATTAGAAGTATCGTAAATGGAGTTAGGAATAGTAGGCTTATGACCATACAAAAGTTCATAAGGAGTGTACTCTGTGGTACAATGTGGAGTAGTATTGTAAGATAATATAGCAGTAAATAGATAACAGTGCCAGTCATTTTGGTTCTCATTAACAAACGATTTTAAATACTCTTTAAAAGTAGCATGGGACCGCTCAAGGGCTCCATTTGTTTGGGGATGATACGGCGTAGTAAATAAAGATTTTATCTTAAGAATATCAGTTAGTTGTTTAAATAAATCAGAGGTGAAACATGTACCTAGATCAGTTAAGATAGTTTTAGGAAAACCGAATAGAGACATAAAATGAACTAGATTTCGTGCTATCTCCTCACTGGTGGCTGTGACCATGGGATAAGCACTCGTGAACTTTGTAAGATCATCTTGAAGAGTTAAAATAAACTTGAACTTTTGTGAACCAGCTTCTGGTAATGGACCAACGATATCGAGAGCTAAGCGTTCAAATGGTTTAGTAGAAGTAGAAGTTATCTCCATAGGAGCTTTATTAGATTTACGCAAAGGTTTATTGACTTGACAAAGTTTACAATTTTTAACATAATGCTCAATATCAGAGCGCATGCCCTTCCAATAATAGGCAGCTTTAATGCGATTAAACATGCGTTTTGACCCTGGGTGACCTGATATAGGCGAGTCATGATTTTCCCTTAAGATTTTGGGAACTTCGACGGGAGTCGGATAAATAAGCTGATTTTTGTAAATATAAATTTTAATATTAGTATCATGAAAAATATAAGAAACAACGTTGTATATTTTAGTATAAGTTATCTTAGAAAAAGGATCAGAAAAATCTGGTAACGCGAGTTCAGAGGTATCTGGATGATGAGTTAAGATTTTATCTCGTAATTTCATCAATAAATTATAGATATCTTTAAACTTAGTTTCTCCATAATGATGTATTTTAGTAAATAAAAAATAATATAATTTGTTTTTACTATTGACTTCGCGTATAGTAAATGGTTCGCGTTCGGAGTTTAGCAATTCAGCGGAGCTCTCCAATTGCGATAATATTTCTTCACAATGGGGCATAGAATAATCAAAGTCTAAAGAGACAGGACAAACGATTGATTTTATTTTACTTAAGTGTAGACTTTGACTACACTCTTCGATATTAGTATTAGAAATTGGTAAACTTTTGAGATATTGATTTTTAAAATATTTTTCATAAGGTAAATTGTTTAATTTATTTATATCGATAACATTTACGGGACAGCGAGATAATGCATCTGCATTAGAGTTAAGGCGACCTTGTTTATAAACAATCTCGTAGTCATACTCCTCGAGTTTAAGGCGCCAACGAATGAGTCTGCTGCCGGGGTCTTTATTATTGAATAGCCATACTAAGGGCCGATGATCTGTTACGATCTTGAACTTGCGACCATAGATATAAGGTCTGAATGTTTTTACAGCAAAGATAATAGCAAGAAGTTCCTTCTCGGTAGTAGAATAATTACCTTCGGCCTTATTCAAGGTCCTGGAGGCATAGGCTATAGGTTTATCTTTTCCTATATCACCTTGGGATAATACAGCACCTACGGCGTAGTTAGAGGCATCTGTCGTGACAATAAACGGAGCTGAAAAATCTGGGTATTGGAGTAAAGGAGCCGTGGTTAATTTATCTTTAAGAATATTGAAAGCGAGGTCTTGTTCAGAAGACCAATTGAAGGCAACGTCCTTTTTTAATAATGAGGTTAGTGGCTTTGTTAACTTAGAAAAATTCTCAATGAAACGACGGTAATAGCCAACTAGACCTAGAAAAGATTTAATTTGTTTTACATTAGTAGGAACTGAGAATTCAGTGACTGATTTGACTTTCTCAGGATTCGGAGATACACCTTTATCGGTGATGATGTGCCCTAAATATGCAACTTCACGACGTAAAAATTCGCATTTATCTGGTTGCAGTTTTAAATTAAATTTACGTAATCTCTCAAATACAAGATTTAGTTTAGAGATGTGATCTGATAAATTATGAGAATAAATTATGCAATCGTCTAAATAGACATAAGCATGAAGGCCTTGGAGACCGGAAAGAGCTGTATTCATCAGCCTTTGGAATGTGGTTGGAGCGTTTTTGAGTCCAAATGGCATTCTGGTGAACTCATAGTGCCCAGAAGACGAGGAATTAGTATTTACAGTGAATCCTGTTTTAGGAGCGTCCTTGGGGCTCATCCTGATCTGATGGAACCCACTAGAAAGATCGAGGGTACTGAAGTATTTAGAATGACCCAATTGGTCGAGAATATCAGTAATAAGAGGCAGCGGATAACTCTCAGAAACAGTAACGTCATTTAATCTACGATAATCAATGACTATCCTCCACTTTCGTTTACCGGAAGCATCCATCTTCTTAGGAACTACCCAAACAGGGGCACTCCATGGTGAGATTGAAGGTTGGATGATGTTCTGGTCCAGCATCTTACGAATTTGGGAGTCGACTTCCTCCTTGTGACATTCGGGGAAGCGATAGGATTTGACGTGAATTGGAGGTGCATCGCCTGAATTAATAGAGTGCTCAATGGCATTTGTATAAGATAGCGGCTCACCTTCCAAATGAAAAATATCCGTAAATTGAGAGCAAATCTCTAAGAGGGATTTTTTCTCCTCTGAGTTTAAATGAGAGCATCGAATTTGATTTAAGACTTTTTGTACTCGATCAGATTTAGAATAAGATATAGAGTTAATATTTTGATAAGATAACGCGTTCAAGTTACTTTGATCAAGAGGTGACAACTCTGCACAATAATCTTTGACTTGTACGTCAGAGTCGGTAGTATTTAAAATTGAAACATTAATTCTTTTATTAGGCTTGATAGTGACAATGCAATTAGCGACGTAAACACCATTGCTTAAGGTTTGGTCTAGAATAAGCGCAACATTGTCGTGATAAAGTTCAGGCGAGTAATTAGACACTGCACACTCGATTACGGCCTCGGAGCGCGCTGGGATAATATAATTTGGTTGAATATAATTAATTTGTAAATAATGACCCTGAATATTTATTAAATTAGAATCGTAGTCTATGTTTGATTTAAAATAACCCAAAAAATCACTACCGATGATGCCGTCATAGTTAAGACTGACGTCATCAGTGACGACATGAAATTTATAAGAAAAATTATCTTGGGATAATTTAAAATCAAGTTGGAATGTGCCTAATGTTTCAGAGCAAGATTCAAGGCTATTTATTCCCTTTAATTTAACGATTTCGCGAGATAATTCAGGAATAGTATCTAAGCTAGATTGCTTTATTATACTGATGCTTGCGCCAGTGTCAATAAGTAGACGTATAGAATTAGTAGAGTAACTTGTATTTAAATAAATATGCGGCAAAGATATTTTTATCTTATTTATATTTGTTTCAAATATAGGAATAGATTTATTTAATTGGTCGAGACAATTATTAGATTTAGTAGAATTACTCAGCTCTAAAGATTTAGTAAGATGAGACTGAGATGAATAATTCGAATTTGTATCTCGAGATATAGTAGAGTTAGCAATTTTATTTTTATACGAATTAGAATAAGATTTAGTGTTACGTTTAGGATAACGTTGATTATAAGATTTAGTATTTTTTAATTGACTCAATTCATTTGATTGAGATGATTTAGAGAGACTCAGGTTCTTTGCCTGAGATAGTTTATTAGGACTCAGGTTCCTTGCCTGAGATGAATTAGTGAGACTCAGCTCTTTCGACTGAGATGATTTAGAAAGATTCGGCTCGTTTGGCCGAAATGATGATTTAATATAAGAGTTTATATAAGATCTAGTAGATTTAGGACTCAGATCGCTACTCTGAGATTGAATAATAAGACTCGGTTGCTCTTGGCTTTGCCGAGATGTAAGAGATTTAGAATGACTCATGCCTTGAGGCTGAGATATAAAAGAATTAATAAGACTCGGTTGCTCTTGGCATTGCCGAGATGGAAAAGATTTAGGCTTAATTGTTGTAAAGTTAGTATGAGCTTGCGTGTCGTTAGAGAGACTTGATTTCGGCAGACACGGAACCGAAATCATATTTAGTTTAAATGCTTCGCGCGGGAATCGAACTGCGACTCGTTGGCTTCGCGCATGTGTGCCATGCCAGTGGAAGTGGCGCGCGGCTGGTGCTCGCGTTGTGACGAGTTAGCGTTTTCGCGGCGACTCATGTTATATTGCCGCTTTCGACACACATCAATTGTGTGGCCTAATTTTTTACAATAATTACAAATTTTTCTTGGATAATTTGAATTAAAATTAGAATAAGAATAAGAGTTATTATTAGAATTCGTGTTAGGATTTATATGATATGATTTTTGAAATTGATTATTATGAGGTTTATTATTACGAAAACATTGATTTGAGCTGTGACCAGTCTTATGACATACGGAACACTGCTTCGATGATTTAAAGTGAGATGAACCTGACTTAAGATTTATTAGTTTTTCTTCAGCAATAGCATATTGAATAGCCTCATTCAAGTTTGTAGGATTTTTGCATCTTACTATAGTACTAATGGAATCAGATAAGCCTAACATGAAACAGTCCAGTGCAAGGTCCTCCATGGCTGCTATTCTGCCCGGGAGTTCAGACTTATTATTGCAACTGTGGTGGATGTCTGACTGGATTCTTGTCAGTATCTGTTCTATTCTAAGAGAAAATTTGGTCACATCTTCATGGTGACTTTGCTTGCAATTCCTAAGATCAGATAATAAATGTGTAGCATGTTTTTTCTCGCCAAAAGTGTGTCTTAGAAATGATTTTAATTCACTTCAAGTATTAAATGATTTTAAGCTACAGGCTATTTGAGCTTTCCCTTCTAATTGTGATATTATATATTTGCAGAGTATGTCTCGCTGATCTAAACATGCTAAAGACATAGCATTATCGCAATTAGTAAGGAAGGCCGGGAGTGATTCCCGTTCGCCATTATATGGTTTAATGAATTTTGTTAATACTTGTAGATTAATTTTCTCTGAGGGTTCTTTCTGTTTAATATCATCAGGCATTATGCAATATTAGATATTGATCAAATAATAAATTGGAAAATATCGTTACAAAAATAGCGTATGAAATAAAATTTGGTAAACCGTAAAAATTAGAGAAATAGCACTTTTAAAAAAAATAAAAAAAAATATTATTCACTGCACAAATAAATTACTCACAATATTAGCACTATAACTTTCATTTCCGGCGAGAAGTGGGACACGACGTGTCTCGGGCGGGTGACGAGACAGCGGTGACGATGACACGACGGACGTGACGTCACGCGGTAGCTACGCGTGGCGTGGCGTGGCGGTGCAGGAACGGTGGATGCAGCGGAGACAGAAATACGGAACACCGTATTTGATGATGGAGATGAGTTAGTCCGGACGCGGATGAGATGGTGCGGGCTCACGCTTCAGAGCGGAGGCTTACCGTCGACCAATGCGATGTGGGTTAGGCAGCTGTGGTGCGGTGCGGGCTCACGCTGTATAGCGGAGACTGACCGTCGACCTTGATGTGTGGTGATGTGCAGCTGATGCGGGCTTGTCCTTGGGGCAAGTCTTACCGTCGACCAGAGACTGTGACAGCAATAGGCCTCGAGCAGGATTCGGGTCTCTGAGTATCAACAGACACTGCTTACGAGATCCCACACTTCTGACACCAATTTGTTAGGAGGCGGCGGCGCTGTCAGTCTTTTTTTAAAAAAACTACACGATTGTTCAACCAACACTATTTACTTGTAGATACGAATATTACAAATAAAATATAGAACACGCACAACTGACTTCCCGATTTACCCGGAGCGAGATTTAACCGCTATCCGCGATGATGTCCAGAATCTAACTAATTGATTTCTGTATTGAATAATTAAAGTTAACTAATAATGCAAGCCAGCAATAAAATGTAAAAGTACAAAGATTAAGTAAAACGCTGACGCTTGCTGTAAGCCCCTATTATACAGGGTTATAACAGTTCGATTCCCGCCTACATGTGAAATCTGCCGCCATAACAGCTCGGGCTGTGTTCCGGCAATATTAATGTGGGAGCCAGTACACTTGAAATCTAAAGCTCGAATCTAAGCTCGAAGATCAGATGAGCATACAGTCTGGCAGCACATTGAGCGACGCTTCATTGCTGAAGTGTCCCTTAAAGAAAAAGGCTGCAGTGGTCGCTTATCATCAGGTGGGCTGCGTGCCTGTCTGCCAGCTGACCTAGTATAAAAAAAAATTAATTTAGATCACGGTGAAGTAGCACTTCATAAGTGTAGTGCTATTGTTTCTATCGGTTAGTAAGGAAGGTTCCCAGAGCTAATTTAGGTAAGGCATAGTGTTGGCAGCAGTAATCTAATCAACTTGTTTATACTTACATAAATACTAAAGAGGAAAGATTTGTTTGTTTGTATTGAGGCTCCGAAACTACTACTATATTTTCGCTTGACACAAATTTGTGCATATAATAAAATACCTAAATTTCGTTCTTTCTAATGCTAAATAAAATGAAGTATAGTGTCACGTGTGTTCTACTATTGTAGGTAAAGTTTTTAGTTCCTAAAGTAATACATTCGTGAATAAAAGTGCTTGATATCAAACTCACAATCGTGTTTATTTACAGTGAGCCTTTTATTGTGGGCCAGTATTTGAAATAAAGGCCTCGAAGATCAAAGACCCCCACAATGTGGCAGTATATTGAACGATTTTTCCTTAATGAAGGGTCCCGCAACGGAATGAGCCGTAATACGAACCTGCTTACCATTCATTGGAAGAGGCAACATGTCTTTCTGCTAAACGAATTTATATGAAAAAATATAGCAACCATGATCTGAATATTACTTATATAGCTTAAACGTTTTCTTGCTACATAATAATTTAATCAAGTGAACTGTTTTAGTGTAATAGCAGAGAAGTCAAATAGTCACCCTAGAAGTCGTTTCGATTTGATTTCTTTACATAAAATATAAGCATTGATTTACTAGGAATATAATTCATTTATAAATATTATAAGGACGCGATGGTATTTTTAACTTGATTGTTGCAATAAGGAGACAATTTTATAAATATGTATATTGAATTAAAAACTATTCCGCCGTTAGGAGCACTTAATTGACCTTTACATGCTCAGCTGAGGTGAGTCAAATAACTTAAAATAAATTGGCTATTTCGTACTTAACCCGCTACTGAACCAACAGACAAATGAAATTCCATTACGATATTAAAGAAAATCCCCAAAGCCGTCTGTGGCTTTATGAAAGAATTTAATAATAAAGACCAGAATATTATTCAATTTTTCCTGAAAACAAAGATGGAGCAGGAAGAAATTCTGTTCCCACCTGGGGCCGGGCTAGTCGAATTTATTAGCATTCAAATGATTTATAACTAGCGAGCGGCAGCTGAATATTTTCTGATTCGTCTTAAATTAAATTCTTTCTTTCCTTTGACTGGATTTCATTAAGGGTAACGAAATGCCACGAAGATGAAAAAGATAATCTGGGGTTGGGAGCGAGCGAGGATGCCTCGTCCGCGATCACATGAGCCGCCGACTCTCATTTAGTTCAATTTGCGAGCTTTTCGAGGATCAAGCAATTTCTTATAACGCGTAATTGGATAACAGTCGAGCATACGCCAGGTAAGAACGTCGTCAAGAACATGCATCGCCGGATCCGCCGATTTGATTTTTATAAATCAAATCAATCGAATTTCATAACATCGAGCCTATAATAATGAATTTAAAGATTGAGTTCGAACATGAAACATGAAATAAGGACGATCGATTTGGTATAGTGGTCGAAAAGTCAAACATTTGTGTTCATGTTTCTCATGTGTGAGTTGGGTGTTTCTATGTACTCGTATAGGTAATTTGTAAGTATTGAAAAAGTATTGAAATATTCCTATATTTTTCTGTAATCTGGCAGTCGAAGTACTAACTATACTTAGTTTGGGGCTAGAGTAAATGTATATCCAACAAAATGAAAATACCTATATATTTTGATACTATTTGTACTAAAATACACTAAAAATATTGTAATGTTTACAAAGAAAATCATCATACAATCAATGCAGCTATAGCAGCACAAAACTATTTATCAACTATGTACCACACTAGGCCGCATCACAGTTCACACTTAACATCAGGTGTGATTAATGAAAGTAACATCAGGTGTGCATTAAAAAATGCTTATCCCTATTTACTAACATCCCAAGTGCATTCAAACAGGAATCTGGAGAAACGGCACCGATTATTAAATAGTTACTGAAACGGTAAGGCTAGACCGAAGTGTTTTCCGAGGCACAAAAGATTTCAGACACACTTCCCGACTTCGGATTGTAACTGAGAATTTCCTTACAGAAAATCTTACGTACCGAGCTATGTACGTACGAGTATATTTTTCGTTGAAACCAGGTTTGTGGGCTTAGACCTCAAGGTAAAGTGCAACCTACAGTGAGGTAACTACCACGGCGGTGTAAAACACCTCCCTTTATGCCTTGGAAACCACGTAAAGCCTGATCTCTCTTCTGTGGTATCAGACTGTTGTCCCACCGTGTTATAAGAGAGAGGGAATAGGGCGTAGCGTAGTTGGTTGATTACAAACACCAACATAAAATTGACCACCGAAGCCGGAACCTCAGCTAGGAGGTCATTATTATTAAAGTGCGACCTATTAAGCCATGGGAGTTTTCTATGCAATAAAATGACGGAAGAACGAAACAAGCACTATGAACAGGGTTATACTTACAATATCATATCCGGACCCGGATCCTGCCGTCTGTAATAGCCGGTCGTGTCCGGTTGAGGCGCGACGTAATGTACTTTGACAACGAGGGGACTTTGCCGAAACCTCCATAGAACACTCTTAGAAACGAGAAATGAAACAACTATAAAATAAATTAAATATCAGTTAATGCTTCATACATGGGTCGGATTGTAAAGCGTTTGTACACCTGCGTACATGCAGCTAAAAACGCTTTACAATAGGCACAAAATAAAGATGTCAAACATCCGTTTATTTTTATTACATAAACCCTGAACCCAAAATTCATTCAATTCTTCAAATAATTTGCCAATATACCCAGATATTGTGTCGGGAACCCTTCATTGTTTTCATCATTAAACATGTTTCATACCACAGCTTTTTATATAATCATATTCCTTACATTGTGGGCTTATTAAATATTAAGGATACCTGCTCCAGTGCCCTTACCTAAACTTTGGAGTTTGGGTTTCTAATGTTTACCCGCACCCATACGCTTCGCGAAACATTGTATTATTTCATACTTTTCAACAGCTAGTTATTTAAAATCTAATGGTTGAAAACATTTTTAAATAAAACCTATATAAGTACATGTCAAAATCAAAATCAAAATCAAAATATTCTTTATTCATGTAAACTTGTATCAAGTATTTATGAATCGTCAATTACAGAGTGACTCTACCACCGGCTTCGGAATGCAGTCATCTGCCGAGAAGAACCGGCAAGAAACTCGACAGTTACTCTTTTTCATCGCCATGTTTGTTTACAATTTGTTTGTTACAATTACTGATTAGTTTTAGAATACCAAGCCATACAGTATAATAATATATAAGAATGAGACTATAATCTAGAAAAATCCGTGAGCCCTGGAAGACCAGTGCCCAAAGGTGGCACCTGCAGCACAAGTATGACGTATGTGCCAGCCATAATTTCACTCAACCATATTAGAGACCCGACACATAACGCCACCACCCCAAGCACATTTTAGCGAGCATGACCGCCAAGGTTACAGACTCTTCAGGATTCTTTGAATGAAAAATGTAAAATGTATTTGTTGTAACAAAGTATCAGCTGGTTTGTTTGACTTGACTTGAATTGAAAACTGTATTTATTATTGCTATTTGTTGATTAGTGTCATACATCAATGAAACTTCTAATTAGTGTGTAATAGTGTAGTATTTTCTTTTAAAAACTATCTATTCTATTTAAAACTACGAACAATAACAACATTTATTATGTAAGGAACTACGGCGAGAATGTCTTTAATTAATAGCATGAGTAATTTTTAGTTATCACCAAAAAGGGATTTTGTTATTATAAGACACAAACAGCAGTGTGTCTTCTAAATTTAAAAGTACTGAACTGTAGACTATTCGATTAAAAAAAATATAAAATGCCATTAAAAATCTGTAAAATATAATTAATTATTCAATGACCCGACCAACCCATCCCCCTTTGAAATGACACCTCCAAAGACCTACGTAACCCTCATTTGATTACGTGTTTACTGTTTATCCTTTAATGAAATATGTGACCACAATTAAAGCATAACTAGAGCCGTTTGTTCACTTCATTGTCTTATTCATGCGGTTGCGACTGGGCGCGTGGCGCGCGAGTGTTTCCGCGAAAGCGCTTGTCCGCTAGTGCTGCCAGTGTTCTGCAACCTTTGATACGAACTTTAAAATTAAACGTGACTTAAGGTTCTTGGTATGTGGTATGGCTTTAATGTTGATAGTGCGACAAAATATCAATAAAAGTATATATTATATTTATAAAAAATAATATAAGGCACAAAACCTGGAGAGGGAACAATGTACCAAATTAAAACACATGATATTCACCATATTAAATCGTTTAATATAAACCACACAATATACTTTTATTATTCGCGAGCTATTTATTTATTTATTTATTTAAGCTTCATTGCACAGATCAAGTACAAAAGGCGGACTTAATGCCTCATGGCATTCTCTCCCAGTCAACCTTTAGGCCAAGCAGAAAGAAACAGTGGGTAGTGCCAATTAACCTAAAACTTGAAAGAAAAAGAAATAAACGAAATAAAATATGATAAATAAATACTTATATTATATAAAATATAAAATTACAAAAAATAAAATAAGATATATATATATATGCTTATTACATGATATTAATATATAAAATATATACATAGTACAATACGGTTAACGACTGGGACAGGTGAGCGACGATGTAGAGGACTTCAGGAAAAAATATTTATGGAGTAGGAATTTAAATGCCATTCGACTCGGAGCTTGTCTAATGTTTTCGGGGAGAGCATTCCAAAGCCCAATAGCTGTTACACGAAAGGAATTTGAGACGAAACCGGAACGGTGAGAAGGAGTAGCCAAGACAGAATTGTGAGAAGAGCGGAGCTGGCGAGTATGTGTCGAACTAAGAAGACAGAACATGGACTTAAGGTAAACGGGAGCATGTGGATCGTTTAGGATGGAAAAAAGTGAAGTGAGAATTCTAACATTGCGACGAAGTGGGATAGGTAACCATTTAAGCTGAAGGCGGTAAGAGGAAATGTGATCATATTTACGGAGATTGAAAATAAACCGGATGCCACAGTTTACTAAACGATCCAATTTGTTAAGAAGGGTACTATTTAATGCTTTAAGACTGCAAGCTGTGAATAATTTATAATTTATAAGCTATCTATTCAATGCTTTAAGACTGCAAGCTGTGAATAATTTATAAAGTTAAAACGCAAAGCATTAGCGTTACAAAAGCAGGGCAAACTGTAACTAACTCTATATAGTAGAGACAAGGGGAAAACGAAGGAACAATTAGACCCGTCACAGATCAATCGGGGGACAGCCGACGCCAATCAGCCATTTTTGGGACACATTATTCTCTCGTTTAGAGCCCTGAATTCTCTCACTCGGTGACGTGTCGCCAATTTTGACATTTCCATACTATCTGACAGGATTCGGTAGCCGGCGACGACGCCATGCCGTATCTATCAGGCAGATATTTAACTCAGTCTTTCATTTAAAAATCGAATAATTATATAGTCTGCTACAAGTTAGCCTGTAAATGAATATGTTGCAAATTGCAATGCAGTTTCATTATTCGGTATAATAACATTAATTAAATGTGTATTCGTTGGCCAAACATTCGTTTGATGAACATTTGTATTTATTCATCGTTTGATTGTTAATAACTTTTTATGATTGCGGGTACATTTGTGATTTCGACAGCATAAATAGTATGAAATAGATAGGATAAAATAACTAAATAATTTTAGACATTATTTACACAGCGCCATCTAGCCCCAAACTAAGCATTTTAGCTTGTTCTTTATGAACCAGACAACGGATAAATATTACTTTAGATCTTTCTTTTGTAAATACATACATATTATATATAGAAACACCCGTTACAAATAGACATTTTCATGCATTAAAATGTTTGTACTGAACGGGGATCGAATTCGTGTAAGTAGGTTAGTAAGTAAGTAAAATATTTATTGCATAAAATTCGTGACCTGTAATAGCCGACATCTTAACCATTATACCAAATGGGTCGTCATGTATCCCTTTAAAGCAAGGTTTTAAGAGGGCACTGTAAAAGGGATTCAAACTTTGTTCAGCGAGGCTACAGTATAGCTCCTTATATTTCGTTAGATGTATGAACTGTAGAACATAGATCCCATATTCAAGCGTTACTTCGCCGATGACTAAACCCATCAGATTGCTAGCAACCACTAAGCCTTGTTGGTCTTGTTCCATTGAGGGGCACTTAAATACTAAGTACTGTTTCAGGTACATAGCTCCCGTTGTTTATCAAAGCAATATGAAGTGCTTCATTACAAACGATAGATTTTTGAATAGGAATATTTATAGTCAAAATACAGCAAATGTGGTTATCGCGCCCTTTTTTAAATGTAATTGTTATAGATGTTTGTAGGTGTAACTTGACAGTTGGATCTGGAAAAATAATACTAGGACGCATAACGAACTCACAACCTAAGACTACATAGCTACATGGTACATTTGGTAGTGACCCCGCAATCTTAGTTTTGAAACAAAAAATCATGTGGTGAACATTTTTGTTGAATGACAAACCAATATAATATAGGCAGCATTAATACAAATTATTTAAAAAGTAATCATAAAGTAATTAAAACAAAAGTAATCACCAAAACACGCAAAATACTTTACACGTTGCGTAAACGTTGGCCACCGCTGTGGCAGAGCTAAAATATTTAACGAGCGCAGCGCAAAGAACAAAGCGAGCCCTGTGTTTAGCACATGTCTACCCAAAGCTTCGTCATTAAACTCGACGCTGCTTTACGTCTGACTTCGTTAACTGTGGAAGTGACTGCGATAAAAATGGCCGCCTGCGCTCGCGATGCTCATCTATCCACTCGCATGTTGGCGAAAAATTGTGGCTGCTGTAGAAAAATATTATGAGCATTTCTATGTTTACACCATGTAACAACGTATGGACTTTTCGAATGTGTTTTGCTGTAGAGTTACCTATATTTAATTAGCGGCTCGTTCCGGCTTTTCTTATACCATTTTAATACACTTCGAAATATTATAGTATTCTGGTAGTGTAAGCATTTTTTGAATAGGTTTACTAGTTTTTGAATCTATTCGTTACAAATATTCCAAGAATACAAATCTTTTCTATTAACAATATTAGAACAGATGTAAAAAAAAAATCAGTATCCACTTTACATTTTCTTTAATACGATAACAGTTATCAGACTTCCTAGGTAAGTGGCCAACCTGTTGGGTGTATGAACTCAAGAAGCTTAAAAAATACTGTTCTGGAGGCGGTATTTAAATATGAAAATGCGGTCAAATAATTATGAAAATGACCACGCGGCACCTAACATTTCTTTTTTCATATGCTGTTTCAGTTAACAGACAGACAAAGGCCAATGTGGCTTATTCCAATGAGGGATACTTATCCAGCAAATGTGGCTCAATTTTATTCAACACTTTCCTTATTTCCGAGCCTTTTATTTTAAGTCTACATATCCTTCATTTATATTATAACAAAATGGAATTATCTTGAAATTCATCCTGCGGATCCCTAAGCTTTTAGGTTTTCTGTACATTACTAGGTCGGATGAAAACAGATAGAATTAACGTTATTCCGCACGGCTACATTTTTGTATCCAGTAAATAGTTGCATTAAAAATTTAGTCATATGTATTTCACGTGGAATTTAATATAATCTGCACATTTGCTAAAAGATTTTCACAGTTTTACCGTGAAAATACCCTATAGCTGACAGAAATCCTTTCAGGAATTTTAAATGCGTTTGTTTTAGGTACTATTACAAACAAGTAATTATTTTACAGTAAATCAGTTCATCATATATTAAGTGTTTTTATAATGATAAATTGATATAAAGCTTTTGGGCTATTTACTCTAATAAAAATATATTTACGGACTCCAAAACATAAATGAAGTATTTGCTTTAGTCAATAAAATATTTCAGATCTTTATTTTAAAGAATGAATTAGTATCAACAATACAAAATTAAAACGTTAATACATTCTTTTTGAAGTACAGCTAGTTTTGCTACATTTATAGTTGAAACAACTAAATTGAATCTAAAGGCAAAGATAGATCATCCCTCACACCTCACCCCCAGTGGGACAGCAATCTAAAACGACTGTTGAGAGATCTAGCTCCATACAAACGGTTGTACCTACGTGCTTTCCAATGCAGAAGGGTGCTACTAACACTACCGATCACGCCACTTACGAGTCTTACGACTGTAACTGTGAATTTTCTAGTAGTAAGATGAAGTACCACCTACTTTTAACTAACTGGATGATTCGTCTTATGCGCCAGTAGCGAAGTTTCAAATACTATTCTGGAAAAACATTGATGACATTGAAAGTTTGGTTGATCTGTGTCTTGGTTTATTTGTGTATAAGTTAGGATATGTTATATGTATTTATCTTTGTGGGATGAATCACTATGAGACAGCTACTTAATTACATACTTTGGGAATGTAGTATGAGTGATGTTGTCCGATATTACCAGGGACCTAAAAAACACCTATGCGTTCAAGTGCCACCTAGACAACCGTTACTAATATAATTTATAATAAGTTAAAACAACATTCATAAAGAAAATTATAACTAACTTTAAACTAATATAACAAACTATGGCAGTAAAACCGGAAAACAGTAACTGTGTACGACGTACGTACATGAATTTACCCATATCCATTCAGTCGTTATGTTATGGCATGATTGAGTAACAAACATCCAAACTTTCATATTTACAGTATAGCGGCCTTGTTACCCTTGATCCCGTTTTTCCCTTCCCCTCGGGACTTTCAAAACACCACTAAACTTGTTAGTGAATGCCTACGTCACTTCAGGAACCTTTATGCAAAATATCAAGTATGCGGCGGTGTGATAAGTCCGTCAAATATGTTTTTCCCTTTTGACTATGCCCGCGTCGCTTCGCTTCTTGAAGAGATTTTTTTTTAAATGTCTCTGCTGCTTTTGATAAGACTGCATTATATACTCGCAAACTTTTTTTGCTAACTGCAAAGCAAAGTTATCAAAGCAATAACTTGAAAGCACTCCAACAATTCAATACGCCCTTTCCATCAAACCATTAAAGAAGTAGTGTCAACTTCTAAATATTTTGACCGTTAAAAAACCTCAGCCAATTTATTCCTTCATGTCATTAGTACCAAAATCACGTATATGAAACATCTTTGCAAATTTTTTTGAAGACACAGGCAATCATCCATGAAACGCATAAACACGGCTCCCAGCTCGTTAGTCGCTGAGACCTGTACTATCGTAATTAGGTCGTTTCACCACTATGAAATCCGCGGCTTGCGACACGACTCGCGAAAACCTTTCTAACGGCCTACGTAATTAGTGCTCTTTTCATTTCAAAATGATCTCTTAAGTGCGCATACGCCGCTGTCAATGGTCAAAGTAAAACGTGTCGAGGCTCTGTTCCTCATCCAATTACTGCGTCCTTTCGCAATCAACGAAAATCTTGTCCTGCTCAACGTTCTTTCAGGCAAGACTCTAAATAAAAATGTAAAAAGTCGCATCCTTACACGTTACACACACTTGAAAATACACCTACAGATTCAACAGTATCACAAAATATATGTTTATTAGTACGAACGTAACAGCATCTAATTTCTGTCATTCAGTATAAATACTGTGACTAATACCTAAGGGAGGAAGTTAAGCAGACATAAGTAACAATATCTAAGTACTGTGTTTGTCGGAGAATGAAAAAAATGCGGAGGAAGTCACCCACTCTACTCGTATATTTATAAAAGTGCGTAGGAAGACACAGTTGTTAGAATTAATTAAAGGACTAGATGGGTATTTATTTGCCTATGATCTAGTGCTAACTTTGCGTCGGTTTTTTCGGACACAGATCGGGTTTGTTATTACCAATCCGCATTTGGCAAACGATATCTTTTAATAGGTATATGTAAGGTTTATGTGTATTTACTATTTATTAGAGGAGTTTGAAGTCAAATAGCGATAAGTCCGCCTATATTGTACAGCTTTTATATGTTACATGTTTGTCCTATAGTGTTTTGTGCAATAAAGAGTATCTATATATCTTGGTTTCAAGGAAGGTCTTTGCCCAGCAGAGGGAAATAAATAGACTGATAGGTACTTTACTCTACTTATGTTTGTCTCAATCAAGAAATAATCTGGAAACTTCAATGGGAACCTAAGTCTTACAAGACTTCCATCGAGCGGAAAGTCCCTTCGATATGTAACTACGGAGGTCATTTCTGTAACTATGAAGGTCATTTCTGGAACTACTAACAACATAGCCAAGGTTCAATAACGAGCACATATGATCGCGATAATGAGACACAATAGTTTTGACGCTGTATTTGGGTCTAGAAAAGATCCTATCGCTAACTATCTAGCCTAATATGAGCAGAGATAATTACGAAGGTTCTCAAAATGATACTAGTAATACCTACGTTTGTACCTAACTAGGTTTGTTTGCATGTCTAACATTACTTCTTCCAACTACCAAAACTCATCATCAATAGGTCTCATATGAGTTCTGGATATATTTACATATTCGCTAAACTATCACAAATACCAGTTAAGCTATTTTCAAATCAGTTGAGTAAGAAAAAACCGGCCAAGTGCGAGTCGGACTCGCCCATGAAAGGTTCCGTAGCAGCAAGTATCATCATAATATAAAAGTTCTTGTAGTTCTTTGTAAGTTTGATCGACGTTTTTATATTTGAGTTGATTGAATGAGAGGAAAATTGCGGTTTGCGAATTATGACGTTTTAAAAAAAAAACTAATTACTTGATCTCGTTCACACCAATTTTCAATGGAAGTTTGTATGGTAATGTACATCATATATTTTTTTTAGTTTTATCGTTCTCTTATTTTAGAAGTTAGAGGGGGGGGACCTACATTTTACCACTTTGGAAGTGTCTCTCGCGCAAACTATTTAGTTTAGAAAAAAATGATATAAGAAACCTTATTATCATTTTTAAAGACCTATCCATAGATACCCCACACGTAAGAGTTGGATGAAAAAATATTTTTTGAGTTTCAGTTCTAAGTATGGAGAGCCCCCAAAATTTATTATTATTTTTCTATTTTTGTATGAAAATCTTAATGCGGTTCACAGAATACATCTACTTACTAATTTTCAACAGTATAGCTCTTATAGTTTCGGTAAAAAGTGGCTGTGACATACGGACGGACAGACAGACAGACATGACGAATCCATAAGGGTTCCGTTTTTTGCCATTTGGCTACGGAACCCTAAAAAAAAATTAACGATTGCAGTGACGAAATAGCTAGTATTCCTAATAAACGTCTATAAGGACATCTCATATGCTGTCTTTTGTCAATTTTCAAGATAAATTATCACAAACTTGACTTGGGTGTCCAATTTGATGAGCAACTAAGCTTTCGTCAGCACTATGATTCCATAATAATGAAATCTAATCGAATGCTGGGCTTCATTGCCCGACAGACCAAGCAGTTTAGGCTCCCTCAAAGCCTCGTTTCTCTATACTGTAGCCTAGTGCGAAGCAATCTGGAGTACGGGTCTGTTGTATGGTCGCCTTATTATGCCGTGCACCGCGACCGCATTGAGTCAATACAATCCAGATTCTTGCGCTTGTTGAGCTTTCGCACTGGTCAAAAAAGACAACTTCGGTCATACCAACAGAGATCGAGCGTATTTGGAATTGCACCCCTTCATTGCCGCCGTATAGAACTAGACTTAGTTTGTTTGCATAAGGTTGTCCACTCAGCTCTTCATAGCCCGGAACTGTTGAACAGGCTGAGCTTCAACATTAGGCACAACCCACGAAGGCCAAAAACGTTTGCTTTACCCCTCTACCGCAATAATGTTGCATATCACCAGCCCTTGCCCAGGCTATGCCGCCAATACGAGGAATTTAGTCGTCGATGCAGTGACCTAGACATCTTCAACCCTAACTTGGCTCGTTTCCGTTGTCTGATCAAGGACATCCTCAAGTCAGGATGTGTTTAATTGCTTGCTCTAATATGTAACTTTCTGACCATTATTTTTATATTTTTATCTATATATTTATTTATTTATTTTTCAATTTATTTACAAATATCCAACTAGTAGAACTGTATAATCCGCTAATTTTGTTTTGTTACATACCATTTCAAGATTGTTAATCACTTATTGCGTAACTATGCCGTGTAAACACCAGTAGGATTACTATCTTGTACGATACCTCTATTTTAGACTGTAATGAATAAGTTATGATTGTAATCTGTTGTGTTTTCCATAAATAAATAAACAAATAAACAAACAAACTTATCTGACACTGAAGAAACTGTAAATTATTTTTTTTGTGAAAAATGAATTCTATTTTGGAAAACTGGCAAAAAAATATGTATGTAAATATTTTCAGAAGTAGTGGTAATGACAGTCAGGCACCTCATCAATCCCAAAATTCTGTGAGCCCATTAGGAAACCCTGACTGACGCTATATTCCATCCGTAACCGATTTATACATAATAAAAGCGATTCATAAAGAGCTGATTGCGGCACATATCCATAAGTGTCGTTATCGTTAAATGCAACCCGGCCACAATTGCTATTATGAATACGCTTTTATCTGCTGTTCGTTTGTATTTTTCAAAATACGGAGTCAAATGGCGTCAAATCACTTCGCAGATACGAAAAAATAAACTTTTAATGAGGATCGAATTCAATAAAAGCTGAAACAATGGCGTGTGTGGACGCGTATTGTGAGTCCTTTGTTTGAGGCGCGGGGCCGTCATTATAAATTTTTCACCGCAACAGTCTAATGAGTAAAAGCTGTATTCATGCTCACGTGAATTTATTCAAGCTATTGTGCACAACTTAATGACATTCGGAAACTAACTTTTGGATGCAAAGTTAAAACATTTATACATACCTAGTTATGTATGAAGTTATGAATCGTATTCATACACACAGCGAATATAAAGTTGGTATTTGCAATGTAGTTTATTTCTTCCTAACGATCTTGTATCAGATCAGTAAAACATTTGCTATAACATTCCTCGATTTATCCAATTAAATGAAACTATTAAAAGAAGAAAACGCGCAAAATTAATCATACCTATATTGTGATAAATAAATATTAACCGACGCTGATAGCAATGCAAATAATAATATAGAATACCGTCATCATTTTGTAAATAAAAAAGCCGCTTTATTTCCGAATTTATCCATACAATTATAACAGTCGAAAAAGGAGTTATGGATGCAATATCAGAGTCACTAATAAATTTTAATGAGGAGCAGTAAACGCCCACCAGTCATTCAGAAAATGGTTTAAACGAGCGCGGACGTCTGATACTTAAAAACTTAATAGTTTGCACTCGACAAGTGTGCAGTGAAAATGTAAATATACATTATAAGAGATTTCATTTTCTTTTCTGTTACATTTTGCGACGCTATACACATACAGGGTTGTTTTCTTACACAGTTATTTAGTTTTCCTTTATTGTATTGCTTTATTTAGAAAGACCACTAAAGTCAAAAGTCAATAGATTTAAAGTTTACCGAAACTTTGGAAAAAGTGTTGTCAAACTATTTCTTGTTTGGCATTTATTTCACTACAGTTAAATAAATCACAAAAAGCGCAACCATGTGGATAAATAGACTTATAATTCCCGTTGCAAAAGTGACGGTAAAATTGATAAAGGCTATTTCCAACGAATTCAACGAATTACTAACAAAATTCAATAGTAAGATATAAAGCATCCGACGTAGACTGACCTCTGGTGTTGCGAAGATGCGTCCTGTTTTGACGTGAGTGAGGTAGTACTGCAGGGGGCGGGGAGGGTCAGTGTAAGATGGCTGGAGTGATAGGTGAATTTCGGGAGGTCAGCGAAGCAGCACTGAGTGCCGGCGTGGCGTAGGAGGCATCGCGTGGCAGCGGAAATAATGACTGCCGCTCTGTAATTGGAAAAGGCCGGTGCACACCGGCGAACGACGAGTCTTGGCCGTTAAGTCATGCCATTTTCATTCAAGTAATTCATTTACCATTCTAGAGTCCTGACCCGGCTTGGAGAACTCAAACAACGACCGATTTAGTATATTAAGTAGTTTAGTATATAGTATATAATTAATGAGTTGAGAATCAGGACCAAAGGTCGCGAGTTCGATTTCAGTCTAAGCTTTGCTTAGCCAGATGGCGCTGGAAGGACAACCATAAAAAGAAAAAATTGTGAAAAGTGTTTTAAGTGGGTAAGTATTCAGTATGTTAATACTAATTTAACTCCTTTTTCTTATTAAAGGATCGCTAGTATGGAACATAATCCTTAATACAAAAAAAAACTTATGGATAAAACAA
This sequence comes from Mecyna flavalis, assembly GCA_949319885.1. NCBI lineage: Eukaryota > Metazoa > Arthropoda > Insecta > Lepidoptera > Crambidae > Mecyna > Mecyna flavalis. The sequence continues at coordinate 12,848,146 of OX439430.1, forward strand.
TACATACAAAAATTCTTCGTACTTATTTTGTATTGCATTGTGAAATAAAATACCTCGACATCCCTTAAAAATCATAATGAAATAAAAAAAAATCCAAAAAAGATTTAAAACGCAAGAGAATTATTAGTTATCTTTTGTCAAATTGGAAAATCTAAAGTTCAGAATTTTGTTCCAGAAATTGCCATCCAATAATCGCCCCTCTACATCCACAGTGCGCGCAGAAGTTATTTTAAAAAGTTGGAGAACTTTATCGTAGTATTCAAGAGCTCACGAGTTCAGTAGAAAATGTTCGAGAGAGAAATAGGTAGCTGCAGACAGCGAGCAAAAAATTATAGCATTTGGTCACCCATTTTTACATGGAGCATGTGCCTTGATTATTCAAGGTAGATAAAAAAAATCAAAAAAAATCACATACATTGGTCTGACCCTAAAATAAGCACTTGAATTATGGGACAACAAATATAATATATACTTATATAAAAATAACATCCAAACACAACACAAATGTATGTCGGGGTGGGATTTATACAGCTTAATTTATAATAGGTACATAGTTGTGATAGATACTTATGTACAAAAAAGAATAAATTAATAACAACCCAAATTCCATATTAATACATAAGTAAAGTTGGCACAGTAAGTCTTGCCTACCATTAAAACGGTAACCAGTGAATGAACTATACAAATTCACGCTGGAGTAGTCGTAATTCCAAAACTAACCCTACTATGGTGCACAAACACTGTCTAATCTGTAGAAGTTACCTTGGTAAAATGCATACACAAGATATAAAATTGAATGTAAGTACTGACACCAAAGTGGTGCCTGGGGTCGCTACCAGGAAATAATGGCGTTCTAACCCAGGCCTGTAATTGAAACATACCGTCGAACCTGCACAATACACTCATCATAGAATAAATGGATAAGTTATTACTTTTCTTCATAATTATATTCCTGTGCTTACTAGTTTTTTTAATGCAAAAATAAGTCTGTATTTATGTACATACACGGTTTTACGCCTAAACGCTCAATTTCGATTAAATTTAGAAAAGGGAAATTACATTATACTACTTTTCATCAAAAATATAAGTCTACGCGGAAGCCAGATACTAACAACTAGAAAAAATTTTTAAAGGGGATTTACCGGTTTCTTTGTACCTATATTCCTTTATTAACCGAAAGATGCAACCAAAGCTCATGGCTTTTGTTGCCATAAGCTTTGGTTGCATCAAACGACGCACAAAGTTTATGGATTGATTGTTCTTATAGACAACCTACACTGTTTATGCACTATTAAAAATCGATATCATCAATTTGGTAAAAACCGTTTTAAACAATTTGAAAAACAACAAAACCTATTTTGTCATAAACCACAGATTGTTTTACACATTCAATTGTTAACCTAAAACCATACCAAATTATCAGGATGCGAAATGAAATGTTATGTATGAACATAAAAAAGTATAGGCACATGAAGCAGAAAATAAAAAAAAAATTAACATATCAACCGACCATGCATTCTACGACATGTGGAGGTAGCATAAGTGAATTTTATCCTACGCAAAACGATCGGGCAAAGGGAAATCAAGTTATTCGTCCATTTCAAAAATAATTTTGTTATGCTTGCTCCTCCCTAGACAAAAAAACAAGTTAGCCCAGCTATATTTATGTATGTATCATTTATTATGTGCCGCCAAACTTTGTCAGGTTATTTTCAAAGGAAAATTGTACTTTGTTACTCAAATGCAATTTGTCAGATAGAGAATAAACTGATTTTGTTGCAAACTGAAATTGAGAAAATGCTAGTACACCGCGCCACCGAAGTTTTGGAGACTAGCTTGAGGAAGTGAAATTGTTTTTTGAGCGGAACCCTGTTTTCCAGCTGAAAGTAAAATATGAGAATTGGCTCTATTTATTAGTTAGGTTTTCGCAGCAGTAAAAAGTAACTACTGATATTATTTTATGATTTTTGTATTTCAAAAAAAATTGAAGTATTTTGTATTGTCTGCCTTTAAGATGTAGGCTCTTCACGTGAATCAAATTTTTAAGTAGATAACCTATTCTTGATGATTGATATTTCGAGTTTACATTTCATATTTATATTATACTAGCGGTACTCGGTTTCAATTATCCCCCCTTCCCAACCGGGAATATTAAATTTTTCCAACAATGAAAGATTTTTTCAAATCGGTTCAGTAGTTTTGGAGCCTAACAAACAAACAAAAAGTCTAATCTTGCCTCTTTATAATATTAGTATAGACTAGCTTACAAGCTTTGCCTAAAGAATTATCTATAGTTATTATCTCATAGGAATTAAATACATTTTTAAAATTAAGAGTAGCCTACGTCCTTTGCCAAAGTCCAGTCTATGACTGTTCCCAATTTTACTTAGAAAATACCAAGTAGCGAAGTCAAATCGTCTAAATCCATGGCCTTAAAAATAAGGCATTTTTGATATTTTAAATTCTTCGCTACTTCTTTAGCTGGCTGTATTATAAAGATATTAAAAACCTACACTCACCCGTAGTGATCTATTCGGAACACCTGAGTAACTCGCCAAACATCATTGAAAACCTCATAAAACAAACTCCGCGTCATAAACTAGATGGCAATCAAAACAGAGTTTTGAATACTTTTTACATTCCATAAAATACTTTTGCTGTAACATTAGGAACTTGCCTGTTTAACGCGTGTTCTCGTAAAATTAACGTGTCGTGCATAAGTGCTTGAAATAAAGGATTTATTGTTATCCATCACAATAATTTTATTTCTCTGTAAATATTTAATAGGCAACAGTAAGCGATAGCTCTCGGCATTAAAAGTGTTTCAAGGAGAACATTAAATAAATAAATACCTATGCTTGGACATTATTTCCATAGTGCCATCTAACCCCAAACTAAGCAATTAAGCTTGTATAGCCTGACCAAGAAAATAAAAACCTGCTCGGGATACTATATACCTAGCCACTATAGGTGTCAGATGACAGATAAAGTTTACTTTCGAGGTTCAAGGAACCCTAAAAATACCAGTCTATAGACTAGTTTTCTATATTTATTTTCATTGATGCTTTATTCTCAGCTCTATGCCGTGATATTTTTCTTCGCCTTTCGTTTCCCTATTTTATCTTTCATACAAAACCATGTCAGCGGCTGTGGCACTAACCGTGAAAGCCAAAAACAAATAAAAAATCTGGGTTATTCTAAACTGATATGAAAATCTGAATATTTTTTCTGATATTTGCACGTGGTCCATCCATTGGAATGAGAAAAAAACGAATAACCTCGCGGCTATTTTTATTCCATTTGTAAATTGTACACCACAATTGGCGGGCGCGGTCCTGGAGCGGGCTCATGACGTGTTCGCCGCGTTGCCACGGCGGACACGGCGTGTCTACAGCGGGATCGCGGCGGGCGATATATTTGGGTCCCTGTCATCAGAAAGTACACACTCCGTTTGTAATTAAATAATTAGCCTATAACTAAAACTACCATTTTTTTTTTTATTAGACGCATGGACGCAAAATTCTTGTTTAACTGCCTCTGACGCAGAAAATCATATTTCAAATTGACAAAGTACTACAAAATGTAAAGTATTAATGTGTCGATCTTACTCAAACAATTATGCCTGTAGTAGTCCAGAATCACGTAAAATCTCCTAAGTGGGCAGGACTTAATGGTCCCAATAATCGTGACGCAAGCCGTCTTGGGCGGATCACGGGTACGCGGCTCCACCTGATCCCGCAAAGCCGGGTGTTTCCGCGGTAAACTTCCACAAACGAATTAGGTGAAGCGCCTAGGAATTGGGATTATCCACTAACCGTTTTATCCCACATGAGTTTGTGTATTTAAGTGTCCGTGTTAGTATTTGAGCTGGTTTCATTTCGGCTACCATACCCGTAAAAATATGAGTTTGATGTTCATATATGCATGTTCAGATTTAATGCTTAGATGCGTGTTCAGATTTATAAAGCTTTACAGGTTCTAAAAGGGTGTCTAAGACTTTCGTCTTACGTGCTTAATAAAACCTACGGTCATCCAACAATACGAAAATAAAATATTATAAAGTTTGCCCTGGATTATGAACATAGAACAAAATATTAAATACATGTATTTATCTGGACATACAACCAAAGTTACAAGGCCTATCGTGTGATACTTGTATCAGCGCATATGATATTGTACAATAGTAAGACACAAAACAAACGCAAATGTTCGTCGCATACATTACTACATTATAATACACATACATTATGTTTATCCGAAACAGTCATGATCGAAATAAATTTGGTCATTAGAGTCTGCCATATAATTTACATTTACATCATTTAAATTAATTAGGCAATGAACATTAAGTAATATTATACGTAAGAAATCCAAGAAATTGCTATCATAACAGCGACATTAGCAAATTAAGATTAATATCTCAACAATTTTAGAAGGTTAAACAGAATATATAACGAATGTTTTACGTAATTTTGAAATCTAATTAATGAAATATTTCCGCGTTTCAATTGTAATAAACATAATTATAATTAACCAAGGGAACACAATATTTTACAGGCACTTTGCTTTTCTTCATTTGTCTTCTGTCGAATTATCTCAGATGGAATTATACCCACGCAAGCTTCGTTATAATATAGCCCCAAATTACATTACTGCTCACAAACACATTACATTACCCGCTTGCTATTTGTCGCAAGCTACTCGCACACGCACTTTGCGTTGAATAAATTACTCTCTGTAAGAAAGTGTACGGTTTAAAATGAAAAGTTCTGAATAACCTGCTGTTGATTTCGAAGCTATTACAAGATTCGTTTCAATTTGATGATCGAATGACCGAACTTTAGACTTGAATCGTATTTTAAGATTCATGGGCACTACTTTATGAAAGTATTACAGTCCACCACAAAATAGTTTTTACCTTAAAGATTGACGTGATCAGAGTCTTTATTTATGAAAGTTTTTTTTGTGCTATGTTATTGCTTAAATAGATATTTATATAAAATAATTATATAAGCACTTATTTTACATGCAATATTCTATTAACCACATAATATAAGTACGTGCACCTATGTGTACCTATGTGTATCTTATCTTTTATGTTTTTCTGTACACAATACAAATACATACAATTTTAATAAATAATAATATATTAATGAATAATATTGTATTATTTACAATTTATTAGGTATTACTATTATAATTATGATTTTTTTTTAGTTTTTTTTTTTGTTTCATTTAGTTTTCTTTTTTGTCTTTTTTTTATATACCTAAATCTTATTAAGTCCTTGATGGATTCAACAGTAACTGCAATTAAATGTGGAACAGACTCTTTGACAAAATAGTTAGAAAGAAATACTTTAAAACAGAATTTACTAATCTTTCATTTTAATGTCAAATACGTAATTAGAAACTTCTCGAATCACTCAATAATTTTTCCAATCACTGTTCAGAATGGGCAGTTCAACAAAAAGCCCATATCACGCTTACTAAGAAGACTTGAGCTAGTTTTGTCGGTCTTCGGTCCGTGGAAAAGTTTTTTTTTTCTAGAAAAGTAATTTGTTATAAAGACACCGAGTCACCGAGTTATTAATGCATTCTAAATCTCCGTTATTGAGTGTAAATTGTCATCTCGTTTTATATTTTTAAATAACTGTAACTAAATAGCTAATTAAAACTGTAATTAAAAAGTAAATAACTAATATTTATATTGAAACATGTGTCATACAACGTCTCCGAAACTTACTTTTATCGATGAAATTTTTGTGACGAAAATCTAAATTAATTTTAAGATCCTTACAAAACCGCACTCTTTAAGACTAAACTTTAAATGTCGCAATGTTTGATAGTATTTTACTCCATTTATATTTATTTGCTCTAAACAGGGACTCCTTTGTCACAAAGCTGTAATAATTATTACCACTATTGTATTAGTTACAGCACTAGTAGGCCTAGAACAATCAACAATTATTCACGAATATAAACGTCATGTCACAGAGGAATTAACTCTGTTAGGTCGTAAACATGTCCTGACATTGATTTATCGCATTAATCCCACGATCCCGAGCCATAATCGTATACTCGTAGAAACAAGTGCCGGTGCAAATCAGTCATGTAAATAAGTTAGAATTTAGTATGGGGCCACAGTGTCAAAGCGTGAAAGGTACCAAAGGGGAAGTTTCAGTAGTTTTTGTACCCTATATAAACTCTCCGTTCCCAATCAGGCGAGGTACGCGTCAAAACATTTCCCCCTCGTAAATGAAGTAGAACTTTTACCGAGTTCGACTGACTAGCAGCCCCCGCAGGTGATCTGCCCCCATATTATAGTAGCCCCGTTGTAATAGGTACGGATACACACTTACATATTATTTGAATTAGCGCGATTATAATAGGTATTCCACCTATCTAAATTGTTGGTCTTGCTGGTTGTAAGTAATAATCTCCATCATTTTTTTTTTGTCCAAAATAATGCGTTTTATGTTCTATATTTCAGATTCAGATCAATGTTCAGCAAACGTAGTCTTTGAAACTATCAAAGAACCTAATGGTCATGGAAAGCAATACTTGAACTCTTTATCCTATGTTAATCTTGCTCACCCCTTAGATTCCGATTTCTGTTATAAAAAATATTTATGATCAAAATTGACGACGTTAGAACCATAGTGATCCAAGTGACATTTTTGTCAAAATGGATATTTTGATATTAACATCCCAAAAAAAGACATATCTTTCATGCCACATTGATCCAAGTGCATAATATAGCAATTTTCATAAGGAAACTCATATCAGTCACTTTGGAATAGAACAATTTCAGGAACAAGTCCAAACGCGTTTCCCTCATTTTCTCAAAAAGTTGAAAATGTGACTTGGATCACTATGGTTCTAACGTCGCTAATTTTATAATGTGAAATGCAATTTAGACCAAAATAGACATGCTATGTTTCAAAAGCCTAAAGGGAAGTACCGTCTAGCTGAAAACCCCCTTTAATTTTTTTGGAATCTTTCCTTCAATTCGCCTTTGGCCTGAATAGGATAAGTCGGGGCGTGATTGTATGCGGCGGTTCCGACGATGTCGTACTCATATGGAATAGGAATTAGGGAGACAGAGATCAATGATTTGCCTTCACGCAGGCCATCATCACTGGGTACGAGTAATGTACTATCTGGTTCAAATGCTATACGACCTTTTGGAGTTATGTGACGCGACAGTAATGACTTACACACACAGATTAATAATGCGTTGCTATTGGTTCCTGACGTTACGGACAAGCGCAGTTGACGTCATTTTTTGCTTGCTAAGGTATTATCCTAATAGCATTTGAATCGGATAAAAGTAATAATTATTTGTAAGATTAATAGCGCATTTAGTAGTGACCTTGCAGTATGTTCGTCCCCAGAGCCGTTAATTCAAAAGCTATTTGGTAAGTATTTACGTATGTTTCGTTAGATGATTGATGATGACGATTTTGTCCTATATCTACAACTATTGGTTAAGATTATTAGTTATTGGACAGTTTAGACCAAAATATGTGCGGAACTGTATGATATCTTATCATATAAAGACAAGTACATCTAGAGTCGATATATGTAATAAAAACAAGGCTATTTAATTGTACTCGTTTATAGGTACAAAATGTTAGAAAACACGTTAAATAATAAATGAGCTCAACCTACGCAGCTGCAAATGGAAGCTTTCAAACGAACGACCCACTTTATGATGTCACTGCCAAGTATTAGGACGTAAAAATAATCAATCAAAGGGGCTAATCCCTTAATATTAAGGTGCAAAACACAAAATTCCTGGAAACAAAATCGATAGCATTAACCCGCGGGAAAGAAACACCATACATCAACGTCAGACCCGCGCGAAGTCGGGAAGTGATTTCCAAAGGAACCTGGATGCTCCGGAATGTTAAACGATTTTAAGATGGCCGCATCCTATTTTTTCGGCCGATAATATTGAGCATTATGTAATATTAGCTTTTCGCCCGCGGTTTCACCCGCGCCTATCTTATTTTTTCAAATATTATCCCGCGGGAATGAGACGAATTTTATAGCCCATGTCCTAATCCGGGTTATAAACTATACGTGTGCCAAATTTTATCTAACTCCGTTCAGCCGTTAAGCGTGATTAAGTAACAAACATCCAGACTTTCGCATTTATAATATTAAGTAGGATTGACGAGAGAACAATAGAAGCAAAGCAAAAAAAAATTGATTCGATTTATCAATTTGTCCGTGGAAAGATTTTTGACGATCTACATAACCGTACTCTTGAGTTATGATTTAGGATTTGGGAATTTCGGTCATTACGAAGAGTACTTTTGATAAAATCAAGATAACACTGCCATTACAATAATAATTATGATATAAAGGTTTCAACAATATTTTCCTGCATCGCCGAGCTTGTAGGTATGATAAATAAAACGCACAAAAATAGAAAGAGTAGTAAAATATATGATTATTATTTTATTACTAGCGGCCGCCTCCGCGGTTTCACCCGCGCGTAATTTCTTTTTTCAAATGTCCCTTCCCTTTCCCCCACATTTCCGGGATAAAAAGTACCCTATGTCGCCCGAGAATAGTTTAGGTTTCCAACAATGAAAGAATTTTTCAAATCGGTTCAGTAGTTTCGATGACCAAATATTTATTCTGTTTCGACTATTAAAATACTAACATTTTAGTAGTCGATTATAATTTTTTTGTATCTCATTATCATTCTTTTTAAATAACATGTAACCTTCTTTGGACCATTAAAAACGCTAGCAGCATAATTTCCATTTTGACAGTAATAAAAAGAAAATAATTATTTCTTTTTCCTTTAAAGGCGTTTAGATTTTTTTTCTGAAGAATCTAGCCAGCATCAAATGAAAAATTTGCATTAACCTTCTTGGTTTTTTTAATGTAGGTAACTGGCATCAGAGTTACGATTAATTTGCTGGCAATAAAAAGCAAATTTTTTTTTTAAAGAAATATCAAAAAAATTGAAAAGACGTTGACCTTCTTCAATTTAAAGAGGCACTGGCAACAATGCTTCTGAAATTTTTCAGCAATAAAAAGTAAATAATTTTTTTTTTCGTTAATGGCGTATAGATTTTTTCTGAATAATTTAGCCAGCATTAAATTTTTAAAAACTTATATTAACCTGCTTGGTTATTTATTTGATGTAACCTTCGTGTTTATTTTGTTATTTTAAAGCATTTTTAAAGTACCTAGCACTGGCAATAGTGCCAGTGCCACAAAAGTTTGACAGTAATAAAAATCAAATTAAAAGTTTTGTTTTTCTTTTACATATGTAGCGTTTCGAATTTTTCTGAAAGTCTTTTCCTTGCGTTTTCTGTGACACTGCCGGCTATATATTCTTTGAAAAGGTCGTTGCTATTACGTTTCTTCATTCATCTTGACTATATATTTACGCAGTCTATATTAGTTATCAAGTAATTTCTTTCATTTCCGGGATAAAAAGTACCTACCCTATGTTCACCGGGGATAGTGTAGCTTTCGAACAGTGAAAGAATTATTCAAATCGGTTCAGTATTTTCGGAGCCTATTCAATACAAACAAACAATCAAATCTTTCCTCTTTATAATATTAGTATAGATTTTACTTAGCGTTATCTATTACTGGAAATAATATGTTTAAATTGTAAATTATGAGATAGGTCGGTCTACTATTTATACAATTTAGAAATTAAACAGGTTTACAATGCGACAAAACCCAAACAATTCTACTACAACAAAATAACTAATTTTAATTAGTGATAGCATTGAAAATTATCTTAACTTAGACGTAATAATTAGCCAGAAATTACGAGATGAAGTAACATAGGATTTTACATAGACTGCATTTGGTGCATAGTGCTAATAGGTCTCATTTTAAAACGCAGCTGCGTTGAAACAATTATTTTTTATGTTAAGTGCTTAGCAAAAGAAGGCTTCCTTGAAGATAAGGTTTTTCCGCCACCATAATTATCAATATGTTAATGAAATGAATGAAATGAAAGAATTTATTCTGCAAATAGATTAAGAAGAATACTTTTGCACGTCAATCTTTTTTTCCCTACCCACTTCGACGTCAATGGTCAATGGACGTAGATTGGTACGTTAAGCCATCACGGCTTGTCCTGCGACTAATTTCTCAACGAAGCAAAAATTGTTAAATCCTTTTCACCAAATACGTACTTGTTTATTATAACAATTTACCTTGTAAATTAAATTGCTAAATAAATTATCATGTTAACGGCTGAAATTATTAATCTTTTTAGATTCGCTAGGGAAAATCACTTACTTGGCAAAATTAAAGTGGTCGGAACATCTCTTACAATCATTTTATAATTCGATGGGCACCCGCTTTGCTCTCTCATCGGTCGGCTGTCATCTTTTCATTCCGGTTGAAGTGAGATTCAGCGCGTGTACTGCGGACCCTCTTGGATATAGCTCGTAATAAATATAATCTTACTTAGGGTGACATTGTGTGTTCTTTTTTCACTTAATATTTTTCCTGGTAAAGGTCCCTGGAGGCGATTACATAAACAGGATTCAACCACGACCTTAATGCGCCTAATAAAGTTTTACGAGGGACCCTTGGCAAAAACGTGAACGTTCCAAGGCGACAATGCTTTTATCTTTTGTATTTTACTGATTGTTTTGTTCTTTACGAATTAGGACTAGGTCTTGTAGGCCACGTTTATTTCTGTAATTACAATTTTCGTAAGTTCTTTTTATTATTCAGTACAAAACGGCTTCTTAATTAGTGCCCACAGACTTGAAATTAATTTCGCTACTATGTTTATATGTAGTAATTTTTCCTTTTTACATGTTGTTTGAAATCATTTAAAAAAACACAATTAAAAAAACAATTAAACTTAACTAAACTTACATAGAAAAAAATAAAAAGTAAAATGGATTATATGTAGTATCATATAACTGCTAATGAACACCGAGAACATCGATGCAAAAATTTTGGACGTTACTTGAAACAAACAAACTGACAAAATCTACATTTTAATACCGAATAAAAAATATTGTTCCTTCATCATCCAGCAAAAAATATTAATTTTATTATTTCTGTTTAAATACATACATAAAGTGTACATCTATTTTATAATAACTATTTATTCTCTTGATATAAAATAATGGATCATCCAATAATCCATCAATTTCAACTTAGATTAAACTTAAAATACGTAGTTGCTATAATAAAAGGCTTTTGTCTCGATTTTATCGGTTGGATTGTTCCAAAAGTTTTTAAAATGTTGTCTCAAAACTTGATTTACTAACCTAAAAGCATTAAACCAAAAGTCATGTCTAGATCGTAAATTAAATTGCATTTGGTGAATTACTCAATGGCACATTTTTGATAGCTTCGAAGGGACCAGAGGTCGTGACTTTAAATTGATCCCATTCAGGTAATAAAAGTTTACTTTTGTGCTCTTAAAATGTTAGGTATTTGCAGAATAAATTTCAAAAACCACTCTGTTTTGTGATTACTGATCGGCATTTGTGCCAACCAGTACTGCTAACCAGTAATCTTAAAGAAGACTTGATTTCATCTAAAGAGGCCTTTGCCATCTAAAGGACATTAATAACCTGAGACTACCAACTTCGACTATACATACATACCTATAATAAAAACATGAACCAACATGGCTTAGATAGCTCCTTTTCTTATTGTAATCCTTTTGCGGCATGGCTTGGTAATGACAGCGCCCGTTCCATTTAAAGTGCAAAGATAAGACATTGAACTGTGAAGAAAAAGTTAAAACAATCCCCCAATAGGCTAATTAGGCGAGAGCTCTATCTCGCGATGTATTAGGTACAGATCGTGCCGCGCGGCTGCCGCTTTCTCGTCGTCTCCGAATCTGCTCCGTAGCACGTATAATTTCCTTAATATTGCTCTGCGAAATCTTATTCAAATAATCAGAAGTTCGCGACTCCAATCCGACGAGATGCAAATTGCATGCAGACTGTTTAATTAGCTGCCTAGATACTGCACAAGCTGAGCTGATGAGTCAAAATATATTATATAACTGCATTATACAAACTTTCTGCCAATTGGTTTACCATGTATCGAATTTGTTACCGAAACGTAATCAATGGATAGCGTCTTCTGTGCAATCAATGCATTCATCAGTGCTGTGTACGGCGTGCATTTGTTTGCATAGGCCTCAAGGCCTGATTACACGGCGACTCAAATGATTTACTCAAGCCTAGAGATACCTACTGGCCCTGAGAGAGCGTGGAGGGAAATTAATACACGTTTCCCAGGAGAACATGAATAATAAGTGCCGGGCTGTAACTTAACCTTTATCTTTTATTCTGGAAGTTTTTAGGGTTCCGTAGCCAAATGGCAAAAAACGGAACCCTTATGGATTCGTCATGTCTGTCTGTCTGTCTGTCTGTCCGTCCGTATGTCACAGCCACTTTTTACCGAAACTATAAGAGCTATACTGTTGAAAATTAGTAAGAAGATGTATTCTGTGAACCGCATTAAGATTTTCATACAAAAATAGAAAAATAATAATAAATTTTGGGGGCTCTCCATACTTGGAACTGAAACTCAAATTTTTTTTTTTCATCCAATCCTTACGTGTGGGGTATCTATGGATAGGTCTTTTAAAATGATAATAAGGTTTCTTATATCATTTTTTTCTAAACTGAACAGTTTGCGCGAGAGACACTTCCAAAGTGGTAAAATGTTGGTCACCCCCCCTCTAACTTCTAAAATAAGAGAACGATAAATCTAAAAAAAAATTATGATGTACATTATTATGCAAACTTCCATTGAAAATTGGTTTGAACGAGATCAAGTAATTAGTTTATAAATTTTTGGGGCTTCCCATACTTAGAACTGAAACTCAAAAATTTTTTTTTCTTCAAACCCTTACGTGTGGGGTATCTATAGATAGGTCTTTAAAAATGATAATAAGGTTTCTTATATCATTTTTTTCTAAACGGAATAGTTTGCGCGAGAGACACTTCCAAAGTGGTAAAATGTTGGTCACCCCCCCTCTAACTTCTAAAATAAGAGAACGATAAAACTAAAAAATATATATGATGTACATTACCATGCAAACTTCCATTGAAAATTGGTTTGAACGAGATCAAGTGATTAGTTTTTTTTTAAAACGTCATAAATTGTAAACCGCAATTTTCCTCTCATTCAATCAACTCAAATATAAAAACGTCGATCAAACTTACAAAGAACTACAAGAACTTTTATATTATGATGATACTTGCTGCTACGGAACCCTTCATGGGCGAGTCCGACTCGCACTTGGCCGGTTTTTTTGTTCTTAATTCTTTCGCGCGGGTTTGACTTTTTTTTACTACGGGGCTAGGTAATAATGTTTTCTATTGTCAATAGAAACTTTTTGCAGATTAAAATACCCATTACAGAAGTATATCTTACGGCATAAGCAGCTCATATCCGACATAGACTGAAAATATCTGAATTATACGAAACAAATTACAATTAAAATAAGATTTGTCGTTGCAATTTGCTTCATCTGTGTTTTTATTGCTCATTGGGTTAAATACACGAACTTTGACTGTAAATTTTATTCCGTAATGTGGCAGCGATAAGTTCGCCGAATTATCGTTGTGGAGTTCATTCCGTATTTCTGTTGAATTGGCAATGTGTAACTGCTGCGCATACCTAACTGTCATGTTAATGTATAATACAGTAAAACAGTTAATGTATAAACATGTTTGCATTATTTTGGTTGAAATTTAAGTTACATCATTGTTGTATTCTGAGTACAGCAAAACATTACTGGACTGGCATAATTGACTGGACTTTAAAATAATATAGGAATTACACGTAGTCTTTTATATAGAGGAGAATTTATTTTATTTATTTATGGCGCTGGGTGAATAATGTCTAGGGATATTTATTTATTATTATTTAAGCTTCATTGCACAAATCGAGTACAAAAGGCGGACTTGATGCCTCATGCCTTTTACGCTGCGCCGCCCCAAAGTAGGATATTAGGTTATTCACGATTCTGTTCAGAATAAATTTTGAACCTTCCACTTCATGTCTACTGGCTTCCAAATGCTCACATACAGAAGTTATTTGGTCTGTATGAATTTCGTACATGTGAATATCCACCATGAAAATATTTTAACTGGCCGCCCAAAACCCAGCCGTAAACTTCAGTTATAAAATAGGCCACAACTTTTAACATGGTAAGCCGCCACTACGACCTATAAGAATTAGGACTACCTGCATCATCTGTAAGCGTTGCTCATCGGACTACAGCTACACTGTGTGTTCATCTGATTTTCCAATGTACTTTAGGTACTCTACTGGTAGCCAGTTTATGTTTTTGGAATTCGGCCAGTGGCACTATGGCGGTTGATATCACCTCACTATTTCATCTTTTTGGAGAAGAATGCATTGATGACCATAACTGAAGGCTAGCAAGACGGACCAAGAGGGTTGGGTTGGTTAATCGCCGCAAGACGGGTATCGGTTCGTGCCTTTAAGAGTGTGAAGAGGAAACCAGGTGAGGGGCGTTCATTCCACCACCCACTCAACTCACCTGGTTTCCCCTCACTCTAATTACATACTTTTTTTTGTAAATACATACATAGTATACATAGTAACACCCAGACCGATACAAACAGACATGTTCATGCACACAAATGTTTGTACCGTGCGGGCACCGAACCCGCGACATCTGATGTAATAGCCGACTTCTCGACCATTACACAACCTCCATGTCACAACCCACGAAACTTCCAGTGTTTGCCCTTCACTCCCTAAAAGAGACGAAACGATGCCTCTCACGTTGCGATTGACCTGATTCTTTTTAACAGCCTTATGACGGTAACTAATGCTGATTTGATATGGTTTGAAGGCTCATCTCGTATCTCTAAACGAGTCAAACATTATTGAAGGTCCAGCATAAATCCTCGTCTAAACGAGGCAAACATTAGGGAGTTACACCAAAGCAGGGATGACACTGACAAGTGATCCGTCAGCGGCGGCGTCTTCGGGCCTTCGGCTTACACGGATTTGGGGGCCCCGCCGTCATCCGCCTTGACTGATTGTTTTGTTCCATTTTTCTTCCATGCCATAATTAAACTGATGTTTATTAATATGCGGTCCCAGAGGATTTTCTTCAGTTGATGGGGATTTATTATTCACTGGATTATTTTGAGTTGATTATATGCTTGCTGGGATTTACCCTTTAGTTGACCTAAATAACAACTAATACCAAATTTTAAGCTTAAATATTAACCTGTAATGTTCATTTTACTTAGATAACTTATGTATTGAGGTTACAATCATACGAGTATGAAACTAAATATCACTTACTCACTTTATCTAACACATAAATAAAAAATCACAACCCGAATGTTTTACATGTTATGATTGTAACCTCTGGTGATCAATAATACTCTGGTAGTCAATATTTATATTGGCCTAGTTTCCCTGTTAAGAATTACAAAAGTTAGATGGCAATCGCTGTGATGTCATACTGGATTTGCCACTTCCTGCCTCATGCTGCAAGCTTATCTGACTTGATCGAGACAATAAACCGGTTTAAGACTTATTAACAGTTCAGATTAAAAAATAGACATAACCTTTATTCTCACAAAAACACACTTAAAATTAAAGCCAAGTTAAAAAGCACTTAAAAGTTAGAAAGTTCACTTCAAATTAGCAGTAACCGTTTAAAATATTTGTTGTTTCGTTGGCATAAAACGATTAAGGAATTGGATATATACTTGAATAATAAGAAGTTTAAGGTTGAAACTCGCTCACAACTTTCAGAATAATAAGAAGGATCATGAAGATCCACTACTTAATCCAAAGTATTAGGTTAAAGAAATAACAACATAAAACTTACGTTTAAGATTGTTTTTATTTATTCAATGTCATCTCTAATACCAAAATGAAATACTGGATATTTGTCATTTTAATATAAAAACGCAATCCAGATGACATAATGAAATATTTTACTATTATTTAAACGATTTTCTTGTATGTTAAATACGATTTAATAGTACCAATTTCTGATAGCTGATATCAGCGTGTCGAGCATTTGGAGAGGCCTATGTTCAGCAGTGGACTATCACAGGCTGATGATGATGATGATGAACTTCTGATCAATTTCACACGACTACTGTTTTTGCAATAAGTATTAGAATTCTAAAGATAATTCTTATGACTAAACTACATAGTTTGTCACATGAAGTAAGAAATTCCAAATTCTTGAAGAAATTTTTTTTTTTTAAATATCCAATTATTTTTCTTACTTTCTCTGAGTTTTGTCTTGAACTAGCCAGGGTGGTATCCAAATATACTTTCTCTATATATCGTAAGCGTAACGTCCTAATACATTTGCTCTTTGCGCTGACGAAATGGAATAGACCACATTCTTGTTTAGTCATCCTTGCACGTGTAGTATAAAAATATGAAAGTAGAGATCGATTACTAGTACTGATCGGTTGAGAAGTCGGCTATCACCCAGATGTCGTCGGTTCAAAAATTTATACATGTGTTTTAACAAGTCTATTGTCTGGTCTGGTCTTTGACACCTTAACTCAAACCTTATTTATTTATTTAAGCTTCATTGAACAAATCAAGTACAAAGGGCGGACTTAATGCCTCATGGCATTCTCTCCCAGTCAACCTTTAGGCCAAGCAGAAAGAAACAGTTAAGAAAACCTTCCGTTAAAGGTTAGACTTCAAGATCGATGATAGTGAAATCTTAAATCAAAACAAGTATATTTGATGGCTTTATTATTAAATAAAGGGATTGAAATAATTTATAACACTCGTTGTACCACAGAATCATAGAGAATATATTTCACAGAGTAATACACCATAGACTACATAAGTAAAACAACTATGGAAAGGCGGAGGATTTAAATATTAGTTCAACACTCCTGCCAAATTCAAGCCTTCCATGAACTAAATTAAATTACAACAGTAACAACATAGTAAACACATCAACTTAAACTAAAGATTACATAACATATCAATAGATAACATTCCAATGTTGTCTCTCAGATATTGAAATTTATCTCTAGGTAAAGCCTTAGTTAGAGAGTCAGCAAGTTGATTGTTTGTTGAAACATACTTAAGATCAATCACTTTGGCATAATACTTTTCTTTGATGAAATGATATTTAGTGTCTATATGTTTGCACCTCTTATGAAAGTTTATGTTTTTAATAACACTTATTGCACTTTGGTTGTCTATATTTATCACTATGGTTTGTTGCTTTAATTCACCCAAGTCACACAACAATTGTTTAATCCAAATAGCTTCTTTGGTGGCAGCACAGGCTGCCATAAATTCAGCTTCTGTCGTAGATAGAGCGACAGTGTGTTGCCTTTGACTGGACCATGTCACTGCAGCCCCATTTTTAATGAATATGTATCCAGTTGTTGACCTTCTGGTTGTGATATCATTGGCATAATCAGCATCACTGTAGCCAATTAGCTCTGAAGATTTTGATGCTGACAGGTAACATAGACCAAAATTAACAGTATCTTTGAGATACTTCAGAATTTTCTTGACAGCTGTCCAGTGAGATTCATTATAGCAGTTCAAAAATCTACTCACCAAACTTACAGCGAACATTATGTCTGGTCGACTTACAATGGCAACATGCATCAGAGAACCAACTGCTTCTCGGTAAGGAAGATTCTTGTCAGGCTGGTGCTCACTTTTCTCTAGCTTTGAGTGAGGATCTACTGGAACGCTGTTGGGGTTGACATTTTCCATATTAAATTTATTTAATAACTGTTTAATATATTTAGATTGATGTATAAAGATGTATTTGTCAGAAATTTGAATGTCCATTCCAACAAAATTTCCAGGTGGACATATTGTCATATCAAATATTGTTTTCAAATCATTTGTTACAGATTGCAGAACAGACTTTGATTGTGAAAATAAAAGCCCATCATCGACATATATACAGAGATAACACTTTGTTCCTTTGACATCTGCAACATAGACACATTGATCTGCTTTACTATTTATGAAACCAAATTTCTGAAGTACAGAATTAAATGTAGTATTCCAGCACCGTGGTGCTTGTTTGAGACCATACAGTGATTTTATTAGTTTACATACTTTATTGGGTTCATGTATTAGACCTTCAGGGGGATACATATATATGTTTTCTTCCAGTTCCCCATACAGAAAAGCTGTCTTAATATCAAGTTGAAGAATTTCATAACCATTTTGAGCAGCTAGAGATAATAATATACGTATAGAATCATACCTGACAGTGGGTGAAAATGTCTCTGTATAGTCTATACCTTTCGCTTGTGCATAACCCTTTGCACACAGTCTGGACTTGAAGCGTGGACCCGTTGGTTGGTCTTTGACTCTGAAAACCCATTTAGAGCCAATGATGTTTGTATTTTCTGGTTTGTTTACCAATATCCACGTACCATTTCTTCTATGGGCTTCAAGTTCCTCTTCAATAGACTTTTCCCATTTTTCAGCATTCTCACAACTAATAGCTTCTTTGTATGTTTCAGGGACTTGCTCAGGTACTAAGCATTCATCATAGCAAAGGTAAGTTTGTTGTTTGTTTTTATTTCTAGGTCTCAATGTTATGTTGCTTCGGGATGGAGTATCAATCTTACTATCTGGTAAGTATTCATCTGAGTCTGAGTTATTTTTAATAGTATTGTATGAGCTATCTGAGCTATAAGATTCTTTTCTGCTTTCTTCATTGGATTCATTTGATATTAAACTTTCTTCATTACTTTTAGGATGTATATCTAATGTTTTATTTTCTGTTTCAGACAATTCCAGAGCGGCATAGTTTCTCTTCACCGTGGATTCAAGAAATACAGCATCCCTGCTCTTAATAACAGTTCTAGTATTTAGTATTATGAACCTGTATCCTTTTGTGTTCTCGCAATAGCCAATAAAGATCATCTTCCGTGCTTTTGGATCCCACTTCTTGCGTTTTTCTTTTGGCAGGTGGACCATAGCTTCACAGCCGAACACTTTCATATGACTGACATTTGGTTTATGACCAGACCAAACCTCTTCAGGGGTTTTAAACGATAAGGATCTTGTTGGAGATCTGTTTATGATATATGCGGCAGTTTTTATAGCCTCAGCCCAGAAAAACTTCGCCAAGCCAGCATTCAGAATCATACACTTTGCTCTCTCGACCAGAGTCCTATTTAGCCTCTCTGCAGCTCCATTTTGTTCCGGAGTATAAGGTGTTGACGTTTGGTGTCTTATTCCAGCACTTTTTAGGAAGTCAGAGAATGGTTTGTTGACATATTCTAGGCCATTGTCAGTCCGAATACATTTGAGTTTACATTCAGTTTGATTTTCAGCTTCTGTTTTGAACTCTTTGAATTTTGACAGTACCTCAGTTTTATTGTTCAAAATGTACACAAATACCTTTTTAGAATAATCGTCCAAAAATGTTAAAAAGTATTTAGCCCCTCCCAATGACTGTGTTTCCATGGGGCCACACAAGTCAGAATGCACCAGTTCCAATGGCTTTGAGGAATGTGATCCTTGACTCTTGAAAGGCAATCTTGTTTGCTTGCCCTCTTGACATGTTATACAAGTTACATTGTTCAATTGTTTATCAGATAATGTTAATCCTTCAGAACATTCTTTCAATTTCTTCAGGGTGTCAAAGTTCAGATGACCCATCCGTTGGTGCCATAAAAATATATCATCTTGTTTAACATCAGACATGCATGCATAATCAGTATTCATGTTAAGCCGGTACATGTTGTTAACTTTTGTTGCTGTTGCTACAATTACATTTTGTTGGTTCAGTATAGCACAGCCTTTAGAATCAAATTTAACTTGACCACCATTTTCTGTAATTTGATGTACAGATATTAAATTCACTGCAAGTTCTGGTACATACAAGACATTTCTAAATAAAATTGGGTTTGACTGATTTTCTCCATTCAATGTATTTAAGGTCACATCACCGGAGCTACTTACTGAAAGTGTTTTGTTATTAGCAACTTTGATGTGCTCTATAGGTGGTGAGTGTTCATTTTGAAGAAGGTTTTGATGTCTTGTCATGTGCATGGTTGCCCCAGAATCAATGTACCATGCAGAGCTGTTGTTGTCAAACGGAGTGACAAATGCGGCAGCATATGAACTATTTGATTTAGCAACCTTTTCTTTCGGTTTTGACCTGCATTCTGTACTCTTGTGTCCATATTTATTACACTGAAAACATCTAGGACCTTTGTTAAACTTCTTTTTCATATTCTTGGTTTGAGAACCATGAGCAGATGTAAAAGCAGAGTTACTGTTTTCAGATTTTACTTCTTGGAGCAGTTTGGATTTAACAGAGTCTGCGCTTATTTTCATCCCAGAGCTTTCAATAGCGAGGATCATTGGTTTATAATGGTCAGGTAACCCGGAGAGTAAAAGTGTTCCGAGCCACTCATCATCAACTGTGAATCCTATATTTCGGAGCTTGTGCGCTGTAGACATTATCTTGCTCACGTATTCGTCTATATTTTGGCAACTAGAGAGTGTAGTTGTGCAGAGATCACGTAGTAGGCCAACTCTGCGTGTAAGCCCCGAGTCGTCAAAGGCGCGGGACAGGTTTTCCCACACTTCTTTTGCTGTTTCTGCCTCTTGGATATGCACGTAGTTGATACTGTCGACAAGTAAAATGATTTTGGATTTTGCTTTTGTGTCCTTTTTCTTGTCAATTGGTTCTTTGTTGGGATTTTCAATACATTCCCAAAGCTCTTCATGTTGGAGGTATGTTTTAACAGCAAACCGCCAGGTACTGTAGTTTTCTCGGCCTGTTAGTTTTTCTATAATTGCCAGAGGATTGCTACTAGCCATGTTATATTGGTAAATGACTTGACGATTTGTAAAAACTGAACCACGTTCCTTTTAGGTTATGTCGGTGCACTACCAATTCGCCGGCACGAAACTGTTTATAATTTGAGTTTATGCGTATGATTAACTTTGCAAACACTTTTCTTTACAACTTGGGCTTTACTGGGCCCATAACCTGATGGCTTTATTATTAAATAAAGGGATTGAAATAATTTATAACACTCGTTGTACCACAGAATCATAGAGAATATATTTCACAGAGTAATACACCATAGACTACATAAGTAAAACAACTATGGAAAGGCGGAGGATTTAAATATTAGTTCAACAATATTGTTAACAAAAATAAATGAAATTTAATAGCATGTTATAGTATGATGTTGTTAAGCCAAAATCATTAACATTCAAATATCAATTATGCTGTTGGTTTCCATTCACAGAAATACACAAGAAAATCATGTTCAATCTAAAAGCGAAAATCAACAAACAACAAAACAAGTAAACATCGTTCATAAAGAAGGATAAATCCTTGCCCTCATAATCTAAATAATCCTCCTTAACAAAACTTCAACTTCGATTCGTTTGCTTAAAAAAATACAATTCCCGACAAAGATCAGCTAACGATTCGGACGACCGTCGTCGCAACCCTAAAAGGAAGTTATTTCAGCGATACAATTTCGCTAGGTGGCAGTAGTCACATTTATGCTTCTCTCTCCCGGGAAAGTTGTCTTCGTGAAGATGTGACTGTTAAAGTTTGATCAGTGCGAAAGTTTTAATTGCCACTGAACGGCATTTCCAGTGGGCGAGGACGGAGTTCGTTTTCCAAGTATTTTGTTCGCGCCGACCGACCCGGAGAAATATGTCGTGGTTAATACAACAAAGCAATGTTTAGGTTTCGACGTACAGTTCAAATTACGCAGCCTTTCGCTCGTATTGCTTGTGGAATATGTACCTTAGTATAATTTAATTTATACACTGTAATGTCACTAAAATGCGACAGTTTGTGGTTATGAATGGATGTTTATTTGTTACTCTTTTACGCAATAGGTAACTACTAAACATATTTGGTTGAAACTTTATAGTTATACGTATATTAAAATACATTAGCTAAACATACCACGCAGGTCAATCTTATCTAGTTAGAAACAAATTCAATTATAAGAATTATCTGTGACAATAGTTAACTATCAGGTAACAGCGTACCACTGTTTTGTTTTATAAATAAGCGCAATATAGTGTAGTGGGCCCGTGGGCCGATGGTAAGCAAGAGTAAAGCCCGCAAGTGTGGCTGTGGCAAGATATAAAAGGTCCCCAGGCGCCGTTCTGTTGACATCGCCACACTGGCCCTCGAGAGCCGTACACGGTTCACGAGAATGAATAATATAATCATATGCCTCACTATACGACAATAACTTGGTTGCTGGTTAAGAATTTTCATTAAAAACATCCAACGTAATAATATGTTTTCGTTAGTATCAATTTGTTACGTTTAAAAAGGACTCAAATTAATGATACTTAAACTTTTAGTCGCACTTAATATTTCTGTAAGCACAAACGTTTTTTTCTTTTTTCCGAACAATCGATTTCACGGAGTCAAGAGGACACTTATAACCACCATACTATCATGGCCATCATAGCGGGGAACTAGGTTCAACTCCCAGGTAGTCTAAAATTTGAATCACTTTTTTCGAACATAACCGTTTGTGATCTTTGTGACGATGAACTGATTTCAGTTATGAAGGCGTTTGTCCGACGGAACACAACACAACCAGAATGTCTTTATAACTTATATGTTAATACTATATATTACTGCATAGTATATTTGAATCACCTACATCACAGAATATCCGAAATTCGTACCTTTGTCGGCAGCGGTCCGATTCCTTGCGGAATCGCATGAATACCAAGTATTGCGAATAGATACAGTTCTACGTAGGTAGGTATATCATACGAGTGTACACAACATTGAATAAATCAATGCCGTTCAAAATTCTGGGAATAGACTACAATGCAATTAATTAACTGATATGAACAATTCAAATGAAGCGTTCATCACATTAAATGTGAATAATATCGCACGCTGAAATACTAATCGAGGTGGTAAAATAAATAAACAGGCTTTTCAAATCTAGGATCATAGTCGAAGCGGACCCTGAACTCCATACTGGATGCAATGGGGAATATGCTGGGATGATGAGGTGGTAAAATAAAATAATGAGGACACTCTATTTTGACGACCGATTTGTTCTAACGGTTAAGAAATCAGGTTTAAATGCCAAGGAGCCGTCCATTAATCACGTGATGTTTTTTCTGCCATTTTTTAACCCCCCTTCCCCTTGGTGATACATGGTTTAAGACTAGGTACCCCTACCGCCTTTCCAGGGATATTTACTTATTTTCTGAAATACAAATACTAAAATGTAATATAATTATATTCTCTCGTAGCATATAAAAAAAGTTCAATAAATCTAGGGTCACAACAAGTTTCACTTTTATTAAATTATTAAAAAGTACCAAAAACGGTCGTTTTTCACACTTTTGTTTACTACATCGAATACTAAACAATTTGAGAACGGTTTTAATAACGTTAGTAATACTTCATCCTCTCTTAACAAATGGAACATCATTATTTCTTATTATATGCATAACAGCGTCACTTTGTGGTTATTTGAGTGTTTAATAAAATGACTTGAATCGTAGAACAAAGTGCTTGAATCTTGATTTAATCCTACATATACTCGTAAGTACAAAGCGCTCTGAAATTTATGATAATTTCGGCGGAGAAATCTTCGATATCAATCATATTATATTGACAATAGCGGTTAAACCGAGTTACTTAAGACGTCGATGAGAGAGTACGATTTACATTCAGCGAATGCACCAACACACGTGTGGCTAATACTACGTCTCCTACATTCGATTTGTATTCAGAGTTCGTTAACTCTGCTCGCAATGATTACCCCGAGGCGGACACGTTACGTCGAACTGATGTAGAGACAGCCAGAACAACTACTATTGCATAGTACAAGCATAAATATATAAGGAAGTATATGTTTCGTATAAGGCAACAAAAATAACTATCTTAATTCAACCGAATCCCATTAATGTAACTTTAGGACGACTGTCGACTGCTCCGAAGAAGATATTTGTTTTGCTGTTTTTTTATTGTCAGGACAAAATTTGTTTTTCCTTTTTTATATCCCAAGTAGGTATATAATACTTTTCATGGGGTTAAAATCTAATATGAGTTATTTTAACACTCAGATACTTAAATGCACCGCGAACAAGTGTTTAAAGAGAATTTCTCATTTCAAATGTAAATTCATGTAAATTTACCCTCAAAAGGTGGCCAGATCCTATAAAAAAGGAGGTCTTGTTTACGTTACGAAGTTAAAACATTAAAATTATGTTTGAAAAAGCTTTTATTAATCTTGTACTTACAACTAAGTGCCGCGTTCCCTAATTTCAAAAAAGAACTATCCGCATCAAGTTAATTTAGATTACAATCATACAGTACATAGGTAATCACAAATTTTTAACTTTATCGCCAAAGAAAATGTTCAGAAGTAGGTACCTAAATAAAATTACAAATACTTTACTGGCCCTTACAAAGTGTGTATTGAACTGCAAGACTGCCAGCATGCAAAATGTATATGAAAACATAAAAGTGACGAGATAGGTGCCACGCAATACATCAGGCTGACTTTGATTGACGTTGCTGAAACGACACCGCTCAAAAATTTAATTAGGCCGCGCTCATCAATTTCTTTGTGCTCGCGAGCGTTGGAGTGAAACATCCTCATGCAACGTTTAGATAAAACAAATTAATCATGGTTAGATAAGTGTGGCTAGAGGCATAATGCGGGGTCGGAGAGCGCGCCTCCAGGGACACATCCTGTAGCTCCAAGCCGCCTATAAAATTTTACGACCACCTCGTATGAGACATTACGGCTCTTGTCGGTGTCACTTCAGTCTGGCTAACGTAGTTTGTAACGTGGATTTATCCTGCAAATAAAAAGTTCGGAGACATTTCGTCCATCAATGAAATCTGAGCTGGTAAACATTGGCTTTAAAGCTTAAGACGGGGAAACTAAACTTAAAAGTACATCATCTATTTATTGACTATGAATGTACTACGGATCAGGAACGAATCTAAGTAAGGTGTTGGGACGCTAAGTTTTTATATAATTCACTAACCTTTCTTTTTATGGTCATGTATGAAACATTGTAGTACGTGTAGCATCTACATAGAGTCCAGAAAAGTCTGAATTTAATACGACAATGTAACTTTTCCCTATTTTGCAATAAAACTTTAAGTTGAGTTTATTTTTGCGTTTAACAAAACACTTCCCTCACGTCCCGTTCTTTAATTCAAGACTATTAACGATCTTATTATTTAAAAAAAGTTTTTTGGAATTGAATAGGCTCCGACTACTGAACCGATTTAAATAATTCTTTTACTGTTGGAAAGTATGGAAAGCTACACTATCCTCGGTGAACATAGGGTATTTTAGATCCCGGAAATGTGGGGGGAAGGGGGGATATTTAAAAAAATAAATTACGCGCGGGTGGAACCGCGAAATAGTACTTTCTGAAAAACATAATTATTATGCTTTTAAGCAATAGTTGTTTCTGATATTTACGCCTTACTATTCTTTGAATATCAATTCTTTGACGCTTAACATTATAGTTATTTCGTGCTCACGGTTGCTGTAAAGCGAAAAAACAACGAGTTTTTTTAGAAATGTACGTAATAATCAACGATTTTAATCCGTTTTAGTTCTTTTATTTAGCTTTTTAACAGTTGTTGTTTAGAGCAACAGCAGTTATTATTAAACGAATCTTACCCTGGTTAGTTATATTTGTAATAGCTTTGATGTTTCCTTCACAAAGGGAAAGGGGAGTTAAGCAATCTTGGCTGCGGTCAAAGACATTTATTGCTAATCTTGAGCACTACAGTCACTATTTGACCTCTCTGGTAACTTAATAATTAATAATAGAAAAGCGAAATCCTGTATGTTCGTTTATTCTTTCTTTATGTCAAAAAAATTACCCGGTTTACATTAAAAGATGATATTTTGTGACATTCATAGTAATTTCTGTAGAAAGTTAGAAACCTGTTCCAAGCTTAAAACTTTTTTTTTATATCTGAGGCGGCAAACGAGCCAGCGGTTTGCCTGATGGTAAGCAATCACCGCCGCCCATGGACATCTGCAACACCAAAGGGATCGCTGATGCGTTGCCGGCCATTGGGGGGGTATGGGGGTGTGGACCTCCGGTACTCTCACAATCCAAACGAAACACAATCGTAGTGGTAAAAGTGACGTACCTATTGTCATGTTTCACTAATGAGTAGAGCTAAAGATGGGAAACCTCACTCACGCAAGAGAAAAGATGGCTATGATTTCATTGATTGGTCAAATATCACCATTGTTAAAAGAGCAAATTAGAGGTTTTGCAAAAGCAATTTTAATCATGTTTGTCTTTTCATTCGTCTTGAGGAACTATTTCTTGTTCTTATCTGTACCTAAGCCTTTTACTAAAAGAGTACCTACTAGAACACAAATTAATATTTCCGGACCACAGCCAAACCTATTTTAGCGGCCGATTTTACATGTGGGAGTAACTAGCCAGTTGCTCTACAACCCTGAATCGCACTCGCGACCTCTGGGTTGTAGAGCCGTCGGTATAACCATTTAACTACAGAAGCAGCAACCTCCTCGCATATATTTTTATTAAATTAAAATCCAATTAATCACAATACAATATACATATGAATATTATAAACTTGATATAAAATGTAATTCGTGTTTCAATATAGCTGTATTTAATTCACACTACTAAATAAACTCGTGGCTTATACGAGCATTAAATTATTTATGCATACTCTATTACTTACAGCTCAGCTATAATACGCTTCGGTTGCTAAACTTACAAGCATGATAAGTGCGCTTAAAGCGTTCCCTATTATACGGTTATTTCATTCAATAGGTAAGACGTTGATAATAACGTTGTGAATTGCTCTTTCTAATATGTAAAATAATGGGCGGAAATCCGCTAACCCAGACAGTAAGGACGTTATATTGTATCTAAGCGTAATGTCTGTAGTTACCAGTAACGAGAGAAACTTAAGTGTTTTTAGCTGTCCTTGTTTCACGTCGCAAAGAAGCAACGAATCATCATATTCATCGCAGCGTATTCCCGATTGCATCCAGTATGGAGCTCAGGGTCCGCTTCGACAATGATCCTAGGTTTGACAAGCCTGGTTATTACAATGGAAAGATTACCATCTGACCTCCGTAACCGGGAATCCAGACCTACTTGGAACATTAAGTAGTCGGGACCGACGGCTTAACGTGCCTAAAAATACACCATAGTAATATACTAAAACACGTCAAAAAATACACCATAGTATGAGGTTACTAGTGCTCAGTATTTCCTGCCTTATTTTTATGAGCTAAACTTTAAAACACGTATGGAGTATTAATTAAAGCGGCCATAGAGAAAGTCCAAACAAGAAGAAATCAAAGTTCACTTAAAAACCGTCCGATTTAAAAGTGCCGGTCTGTGAGTTAGTGTGGTACTCGGAGTTGGCGCGGCGCCGAGTCTCTGCAATTAGCCGAAATGATGTTCAAAAACTAGTTCAGAAGCAATTACCAGATGTAGGCAGTTAGGGTGACGGTCCACTGTCGCTTGAGAAATCTTCTATAATTTATAACTTTGTTGCCGTCGCTTTCCATCGGTAACTAAGTAAACTATTACATTTTAAAGTGATAACTTCCGAACTTGTACATTTACATATTAATTATTTGGATATTAAGAATAGTATTTTATATTGAAATATTAATACAATCATAACATTTATGTACTTGTAAAATTTTTATGTTCACAGAGGAGCTACGAGTCACGCTCTCATATATATTCTAATTCAATAATTTCTTCTTTCGCACTTACAAATTATTTTAAATCGACAAGGGAAATATTTAGAACTCATTTGACACGTTCTTCTGACGAACTTTACGTTTTATTTTGTAATGTTATCTACATACATTTTAAAGAATTAGCTCAACTAAAACAAAAAAATACGAACAGGTTCTTACGATGGCCATAAACACATAAATTGTTCTAGAGTTAGAGCCTAAGACTCCGTAAAAGATGTGCCAGGGACTAGAAAAAACATTAACTACTTACTTTCTCTAGTTTGCCCAATTTCTTCAGACATTCGGGTAAATTGTTACGGTAGGCAGGTGTTGGGTAAGACAAAATTAACACAGTGTGTATACGGCTTGGCTAATTGGTTCAAATAAACACTAAAATAATTTTATTAAGGAAACATTTTTGGCCCTTAGTAGACCAAATGCTGCATAGAATACGTATTGCGGAATGAAAACGTTATTACAAAAAATATATTATCCCTTTTTAAACAATTAACAGACTGGTAGGAATATAGTGTTTCTGGGAGTAACTGTAGCGGATCACGGAATCACGGATTATTTAATATAATGCAGAAAGTAGGATCAAGGTGCAGGCACACTTTAGGCTCATGTAATCTTTGAGTATTTAATGTCAAATAACTAATAAATCCTACTTAGTTGGATTAAGATTCATTAAAGCTCACTGTCCTTAAGTGAACAAAGACCAATTCTATCATGTACATTATAAATTGACCGGAATTTGAAGCGAGAATGCGAAGCGAGTCCAACACTACGCTGGTAAGCTTTACGGCAACAATAATCTGTCTGGTAAGAAATGCTAAATGCTACCAAACCCTGTTATAAACTTACCAAGTATCGTAACGAATGCAGCAAGCAACGGGCTAGACGCCAAGAACTTACACTACGAACGCCATAACACTTTTTACAATCCTAACTACTACCTACGTTAAGTTGCATAAAAGTATGTACAGTTACTTTACTAAGTCACATTAGCAAATTCCGACTCATTGTCGATCACGCCAAAAAGGGAGTTTCAACCTAAAATATTCACTTGATTTCATAATCAGCATGTCTAAATATAATCCAAATAAACTGAATTAATTTAAAAAACTTTAACTTGTTAAAGTATTTCAAATCTACTGGTTTATTTGATGGTCTGCCTAGTTAGGCACCACCAGCAGTGTCTTAAAATATGTATATATTTTTTTCTCTTAAATAAGTATGTTACTAGAACTAGCTATATACTTCGAATTTTTGTTACAAGTAAAGTAAAATAAAGGATAAAATATCTTCCATTAGTAGAAAATTTGGTCTTAAATCATCAAAAAAAAGCATGACAGTAAAATTATTGGACGAATTCTGTTAAACGTATATGAAACAAATTCATGAGAACGGTTTAAAAGATGTTTAAAAGGCCATTCAGCTTATTACATTTCTCAGGAAATGTAGCAAAATTAAAAGAAAGTTGTAGAATAAGAGCTCTAAGTAGGTAATTAAAAATCCTTTCCGCAATTCATGTTGGAGGAAGCAAACAGTGTCAGTGGGTGAGAGATAAAAATAAATTAGTTGGAATTTATTTCCGCAAAGAAGTAAATGAAAATGACAAAGCGGTGTGAGAGAGTGCAGTGAAGGGCGCCGCCCTCGGAGGAAATTACCACGGGATATTGTTTTGTATTGCATCGTTACGGCGCGCTGTGCTATGTTTGCAATGTTTTTGCATTTTAGTTTAAACTCCCATGGCAATGCTCTGCATTCGTTTATGAAATCTTGTTGTATGAAATATTGTACAGCGCAGTTTCAATTAACAGGAAGGGAGAAGACTTTAATAAGTTAAAACAATAAAATATTGTCTATACAATGTTTGTAGAAACTTACTATATTAATAATGATTGAAATTCAACTGCTCCGTATGTGATACATATAAACTGTCTACGACTATATTAGACGACCAAGCCGAAGGTGTATTTGTGAAGAAATTACCTGTCACACCAAAAGGCCCGAGCTTGATCGATTTGCCTGTGAATTTTATGTGTATACCTAATATGGATGTATTTGTAAAACAAATTATACAATATACGAAATGTTCATCCAGTGTCTGCCATCCATGTTATTGTTTTGGGCTGCATTGTACTGTTATGTAATGTGGTGCTGTATAAATTATTTTTTATTATTATTATTTATTATCTCACTCTGAATTTACTTTAAATAACTATTAATACAAAAATAAATGGATATACGAGCTTACCTTCAAAGCGAACTTACGTAAAATGAAGCAGAGTTCTACTTACAACGTTAAATTTATCGCAGTTTCCTATTTCCTTTCCTGCAGGTGATGCATCAACGACTCAACAATTAATTTGCCACCGAGTCCAATTTAAACGGCACCTGTTTTCAAACGGGCCAAACAAACCCATACATCACAAGAACTGCATGCGGCTTATATAGTAAATGAAACGATTTATTCGGCACCAACTTTCCCATTGTGTTAACTTTTTGCCAGGCGGGATTTGCGCGGCAAAACATTGTGATCGCTTCGCGGGTCATGTTTTGATAACGCTGTGACATTGTTATCTCTTTGATGAATGGCCTTTTTGTTACGAATGGACGTTGTTATTTTGCTAGTGAACTCGTCCGCCCCGAGTGTTTTCCGAAGGCGGGTTACGTCACTACCCAGTTTAACGAGCTATGTGAGTAATTTAATTATCGAGCATTCGGATGATTAATCTGGAAATACTGAGATCGGTGAGAAGTAAACTTCAGTGGAAAGTAACTCGGAGACAGATTTGGAGTTAAAATTGGCGTGCTGCGAAGTTCAGAGGGGATTTCCATCGAGGAAATGAAAATTGTTGAGGAAGTCCTAGCATCAAAGGACGCGCTTAAGAGAGTGTAACTGCCTTTGATATTGGCTGTTTTCGGTGAATTTGTAGTTCGTCATTAAACCTTATTAAACCTTGTTGCACGATAATTATATTCTTAACACAATACAAACCCTTTAATTGAATTAACATTGAACAACAAGTAATTACTCAGACTCAAAGTAATATAAGAACATTAAATTAGTATGTATTACAAGTAGATTTCTAGTACATAATATCTGATGATTTTCAGAAAAATTACTGTTTATGTATGCTTGTTGTGCTTTAAGATTTCATTGTAAGTATATGGCTACTTTTAAGTAAACTTATCTGAAACAACAACTATAATAATAGTTCATCGTTGTAATAGATAAGGCATTCCTTAGGTACTAATCTTTTTTGCTATTGCAATGGCAATAGCCGACAATTTGAGCAAAATCAATTTTCTATTTGAAGAGCGTGTACGAACTAGTACATATAACCTGTACCATAACCACATTATGGTACCACTCTGTACCCACAACAACCAAACAACGACCCAATTGCTTAAAGCAAAAGTTTGGAGAGGGGTATTTTTCACAAAGCCAGGTCCATATTTTGAATGAGTGCGGCGCCGCACCTCCAACATTCAATTCCGCTCGACAGCTGACAAATCGCACGGTTTCGGTCGGTCCAATTTCCGATGACAAGACCTACATTAACCTTGAGGGCTCTCTGTCACCGGCTCCCCACATGGGAAGAATAAATCCTGTTCAAGAATAAATTAAGGTCTTTGTGTCATAGAATAGTCCCGCTTTCAATGGAGCCCGCTCGTGGTGTCGGGCGACGCAGCAAATAAACATTTATGATTTACGGATATTTTCCGATTTGTGCTACAATGTTGAACACGATGTTGTTATTCGATTCTAAGTTTTATAGCCCTATTTTATTTCGAAATGTGGCATCAAACCGATAGGCTATGTAAGTACGATGTGCATAATACTTAATCCTTCTAGCCCCGGATTACTAGACACAATAGAAAATCTATTGTTATGCGGCACCCGAGTGCCGGTTCGGCGTTGAGTGGTTAAGTTATTGCTACTACGTTCTTATAAAGGCATTCGAATAGAATTTGTTGATAGCAGGGAAATCATTGTTTCCTTACAAATCAGTCAATAGACAGGCTTTGTGGTTTAAATTATAACCACTGGTAGCGCTTTTATATAAGTACTTAGTTAAAATCAGCTAAATGCATAGTTCAAATTCATGGGTAAAATAAAACACCCGTACCTCTACTAGGTAAGTCGTTACCTTAAGTTGGCGAATTGAGTAGCAAAGTGACGAATAAAATTATTTTTGTTATACTTTAATAATCAAAGATGAATTTATGAATAGCTTGTTCTACCTTAGTACATTATGATAAGATGTGAGATTCTACATTTCCTTAGATTAAGAAAGATTAAACACTTACAAAATAAGGAATTGAAAATAAACAAAATCTATTTTATGTTACAAACATTTAACAAGCAATACCTGTTTTTCCCAAAAAAAACCTTTACGTTGTTACTTCATTCATACGCCTAATTATTACAATAAATAAAAGTCACAAAAAACGTCATAAAGTGACCGCCACGATAATACGTCATTTACCCCGATAGAACACATTTCATCCAATGATTCCTCCTTCACGATTTATGAACGTCATAGTATCTGGATATAAAATTTTCGGCGCCGAGATTTTATGCCAATTTTTATGGCATTGTCTTCGTAAATGTTGTCCAAGTTTTATTAGCTTGTAAAAAAAGAAGCAAGGATATTACGGTTG
The DNA here is from genome assembly GCA_949319885.1 of Mecyna flavalis. Taxonomy (NCBI): domain Eukaryota; kingdom Metazoa; phylum Arthropoda; class Insecta; order Lepidoptera; family Crambidae; genus Mecyna; species Mecyna flavalis. The sequence continues at coordinate 12,880,563 of OX439430.1, forward strand.
CATTATATCGTACGTTCTACGGTCATAAATTACGATATCTTTAATAAATAACATCAGCAACTGTGAAATATGCAAATTTCAATGTAAATGACGATAAAATTAATTTGCTGGATAAAATAATAACCGGTCGAACATCATGCAAATTCCTTGTTTGATATTATGAAGTTATAGTCATAATAATAATATTGCAGCGCATGGCTGTTGGTAGCTAATTAATTAAGTTAAAAAGCAAACAAAGCAGCTCGCCTGGAAACTTTTGTCCTCCCACACGTCCGAACTATTCGCTCACAAGCTTTGGCAACTGTGATGAATGAAGTGAACACGGTGTTTAAAGTGATACAAATACAGTCATTATGTTGGACGCTTTTGTGAACTTGCCTCACAAAAGCGTAAAACATATTTGAATAATGTCCAGAGATATTTATTATTATTATGATTTTCGTGCTCATTTTTTTTTTAGTATGTTGCTGGTTTTTTGATGCAACTGACGGGCAAAGCCAAGTACGTTGCCTACCTAAGCGTTGGGTCTTGAAGGCATGTTTTCAGAGTTGTCTTTGTCTTTTTTAAGGCATTTTCTTACAATGCGACAGGGGTTTAAAATGGCAAGAATCTGTAGTTTTCCCTTTTCAACAACTAATTACAGATGCATTCTTTAATATTCTTTCATTTCTACTATTTCTACGCAACATAAATTCGGTTGCTCTTTTATACACACAAGCACTCCATTACCGCTCTTCTCTATTTTTAAAAGATAATTCATATGGATCTCCAATATTGCTAAGTCATCTATTGTTCCAATAATATATTTCCACTTCCCATTATTGACGGTCGTAATAACCACGCCATTAAAGTTATGTCAAACGGAACAAAACGTGCTTCGTATACTGGTATTACAATAAGCACGAGTATTTTAAATCTATCAATAGCTAGGATTCTATTTTAAATAAGAATATTTAGTATCATCAGAGAGAACTGACTTAGCTTAGGTTTAGTATATCGTTAAAATGGAAGCGGAGTAACGAAAAGGTACAACTTATAGTAATTTACGCCTCGATAGTCAAGTGTTTAGTACCATGTCTTGATATCGTGGTCCCGAGTTGGAATATGCGCAGTTTTTCCGAACACAGCTGTAATCACTAATTCACATAGAGCAAGCCAACGACCATCATTAAGATCACGATTTGATTTCAATAATTGAGGCTTTTGCCATAAGCTAATACTTAAGCTTAATATACAAATTAAAAAATAATGCTTAAAAATAAACTTCTCAACTTTATACAATTTCTAAAAGAACCACTTTAGTTCTAAACACCGCCCGGCGTGAAATTAATACAATGTGCTAGCAAACCTAAGCGTATGTTTATGCATTACGTGCTACAGCTTGTCGCATAATGATGTAAAATATAGAGATTAAAAGTACTTAGGTATAGATAATTTGTGAAACATATCTATCATAATATGTATTTAAAAATTACTGAGCTAGGAAAAACTGACCCATTTTTGTCTTGAGCGTGGTCCATAAACGAAACTCATCTCCCTTGAATAAAAAACACTATATTCTAGTGAATTTAGTTATGGATCATGTTGCCCACAATTCTTGTAAAGGTTTAGTATCGTTTGTTTTGACTCAACAGTAATGTGCTTATGATAGGAAACAAACAAATAACTTAAAACTGTTTCGGTCGGTCTCAACAATAACAATCTACTTAGTTCATAAAATTAATTTACATTAATTTTATAACAGAACCCTCGAAGAAGCTCCAACCAACATTTACAATCGCGAATTACAAAACCCGCAGGTAGAGTCTAGAGTCGGCGTTGATGAATGACTACGTACCGTTGGATTATTATCTACCTCTTGGATCTAAAGTAGAACTTAATTTCATAACCATAAAGCCCTTAATCATCTGACCTCCGCTCAGCTTCACAGTCCATTTTTCAGTTAAATCGCGCATTCGGTATAAAAACGGAATTCAAAATGTTGTTTGTTGAGGGCGGTTGAAAATTTCCCAAGTGTCTCGTCAGGGTAAGCCTGCACATTATGGCTATTAATTCATTTATTAACAGCTTTAAGTCGCAATACGCTTATTCCGGGCAAATTAATTACAAGTAGGTTACGTTAGTTCTTTTGTAATGAAGGTAGCGTTTGTTAGAATTATCTTTGAGTAGTAGTGGGTAATATCAGATTTTTACAATATCGAATCGAAACTATATATTGATATCTGATATCAGATACTGAAACTATATATTATTTGAAACTATATATTGGTGTATCGGACTGTATTTGGTTACACTAAACCTATAAAACGATGTGATCTGAAACTAGATACTGTATCATGACATGATATTATCATTGTGATTTATTTCTTAAAACTGACTCGATTAGTTACTTTAGGTGTATTATGGATGCTTTAATAGTATTTACTTAGTTATTTGTGTTTCAGTAAGTACTGCATTAATAAACATCGTATTTAGAACTTCTAAATACGATCAGCAGAACTCATTAGTAGTAACTAAAAGCATGAAATACATAAGCTTAATAATACCAACCACCGAATCTATTAATAGAATAACAAATTGCAAATCGAAAATGCATCTTATTGCTGACAAAATAAGGTCTATTATAAATGTGTCAAAATACACAAGAAAGTATTGAAACAACCTTATTCTTATACAAATAAGGTTTAGAATTGTACGAACACACGACTAATGCTATTTCACTCACTCACAAATCCTTTCTTTAGCTCGTATCGCAACGCGATACGGTTTAATATCCTTTATCAATAGGTCTTGGATATCGAGCAAGATATCAAATCGAGACGCATCGCATCGATCCAGCAATATCGTGTATCACCAAATATACATTCTGTCCCAAAAGTACCCGGAAATTATCATTTTAAAGACCCGTGTTAGAGATATTTAAAAAAATCTTTTTGCATTACATTAGTACAACTGTAATTAGTTGCTAGTGAAAAATAATCTTACCTCTGTCGAGTATTTTGCGAGTAATTACCATTTATGATAAACAAGTTTTGTGGTCGCGCCGTTTTTTTACTATGGCCGATTTTGTTGAGCAGCGATCTTGTGTTAAATTTTTGTGTTTTTAATAAATTTTCTTGCGGCAAGTTCCTTAAAATGCTGCAATAGGTGTTTGTTAATTAGTGCATGTCCAAAACTCAGACATACGAGCAGTATAAATCATTCATAGAGGGAGGTACAGTGATCGGGCGGGCTGGAAGGCCATCCACTTCAACTAAAGACGATCATGTCAATTATATCAAGCAAATTATAATGAGAATTGTCGTGTGAGTGTAAGACACATAGCCAGAGACATCAGCGTACCAAAATCTACAGTACACCGCATATTGGCTGACTTGTGGCCAGATTTGTGTTAAAGCCACGTGTTTTCCGCACCACGATAACGCGCCAGCTCACACTGCCATGATTATTCGTAGCTTTTTGGCAAAACATGCAACTAATATCGCTTCGCAGGTACGCCACTTATCTGGTATGGCACCATGTGATTATTTTCTATTTTCTAAACTTTAAGTACCGTTTCGGGAAAAGTATTACAGACCATTGACAGTGGTGAAAGAAAAAACGAAGATGGTGCTGAAGGCCATCTCGATTTCAGCGTATTAAAAGTGTATCGAGGTCTGATTGAAGCGTTGGCGTATGTTTATTCCCTTTAATAGAAGTTAATTGAAAGAGGAAAAAATTAATTTGAATGATTAAAATTACCCTTTGAATTTTATTTACAATTTCCGGGTACTTTTGGGACACAGTAGTATAGTTTGGATACGCAGCGATATCGGATATTACGATATTGGTCTGATATACGATTTAATATCTATATACGATTTGTATCGGCCATTCCTATCTTTGAGCCGGATTAAGAATTTGTTAAGTTAGCAGTATTGATTTCTCCGTCCTTTTTACTATGTAAATAAAACCAAATAAAACTCCCTTTAATGTGTTCTTTTGATGTGTTTTTCCATGAATATAAATTACGAACTCGCACGTGTTTCTATTAATATAATTTAATATCGTCAGTCGGTACGGTAAATAAATAGATAGGGCACCGATTGTTGCAATAGCAGGTTCAATTTTTCAATAGTTCACAGACCCGAGCTGTCTGCAAAAACCGACACAAATGTTGGTCGAGCAAATGAATGTTGGTAATTCAACACAGGACCCGGAGATCACGACAAGGTATTAAACCACCTAGACAATCGCGTTGTAATTAAAGATAAAATGATGTAATATATTTTTGTTTCATATTCTTCAAAAATGGTGCAATGAAATTGACCTTATCGAGGCTAACAGCACACACCTGGTCCACATTTACGAGCGTTAGACACAATAACGGCTGCAGTAAACCATTGCAAGTTGTCGCGTACTTGGCGTTGCGCCATCGCACTGTCGGTGCGACCCGTACACGCGCGTGAGTGCTGAATACTAATTTTGTAAATTAAATTAGTACCTATTTTGATTGTCAAAAACCTTATTTTGTATTACATTCTCGGCTTTAGTAAAAATACATGGGAGGATCAATCTTGTTTGCCTAACAAGTTCTCCGTTGAAGTTTTTCGTATAGCTAATTTTATAATTATAATATAGTAGGTATATTATTGTCGTTGATTATATCGCAGCTGGCAGCACGCTATCGCACTTTCAGTGTGACCCATTCACGCAGCGCTTGGGTATGATATAGTTTTGTTTATTAAAAATATATCTTTTTTACTTACACTCATATTTTCAAATAAAATTTAAATTTAGCAGCTGATTAAAATATGATAATACCAACGCATGCTGTCGTAGGTGCGGCACTGGCTGCCAATGTTCTATCGATTACTACAATAACAATACTCCTTTCGCTTTACCAATGTACATTGTACATTATAAACCACTAGCGCGTTGAAACTCGTATCTTTGAATTTCAGGTCCAACCTTATTGAGGACAGCGGCGTGCACCTGGCTCTGCATTTATGAGCGTTAGACACAATAACGGCTGCAGTAAACCATTGCAAGTTGTCGCGTAGTTGGCATTGCGCCATCGCACTGTGTCGGTGCGACCCGGAACACAATGGTAACGGCGCGTGGGCATACAACCTTACGTACAGTATTTACTTTAAAATTTATTTTAAAATTGAGATATTATGTGCTAGTTTCACCTCTTTTGTTAGTTAGTTTCCTTTGATGCTGTCATAATTTTTTTTTAATTATTCTCAGAAAAAGGAGAAAGCTTAAAATTATTAGAAACTTATCAGATAGTAGTAAAATAGACCACAATTAATAAATATCCTCGTTCTTCGATACTTGAAGAAAGACTGTATCCTAGATCATATTCACACGTTAGATAAGTGGCGGATTTTTCGAACACAGTTCCAGTCAATAAAATAATAACCCCAGTCGATAAATAAACCAATATTCGAAATTAAAATTGAAATCTTTGTGATAAGTTAATAAATACGACAAAAAAAAACTCACGTAGTCACGTTTTTACATGATTTAAATATTATGATGCGATTGATAAGAACACATCGTGAATTTTGTTTTCTTATCTCCTCCAACATTTTTGTAGTTTTTTTTATTAGCGGACAATTTTAAACACACATTTTCCTGCTGCAACCGAATTTTAAAATTAAATGGAGCATGTCGACAGCATATCGGAGATTGAATTTAATACTTACCGAGGTTCGAAACGAATTTTAATCTATTATTTTGTATAAACGATAATTTTTAAAAGGTCTCACGCTTGGTGTGCCTTCATAATGAGAAGAAAACCTTCATCAGCACATTTTATCGAAAAATGAACTTGATAACACTTAACTTAATTATTGTTCAAATTTATTAACCTACCTATATATCAAGAAGAAGGCGCTTTTCAATTCTGTTGAATTTTTACGAGTGCGCTGTGGTAGTGGCTAGCTTTTTCCCATGTAAACTTGAATCTCCAAAAGATTATGTTATCATAGAAATATATACGTAAATCGTGGTCCCGAAACAATAACCGCTTTCCGGTACAATAACAACTGTTAACATTGAATCAGATAGATACACAAACTTCTAGATTCGTAATATTATCCTATTAATTAAAAGTTTTTTATACTAGATGTCCACTATGATTAGCATCTGGTAAACTTTATCTATAAGGGATAGTTCACAATAGTATTTTGGCTACAAGCTCTGACCACTATACTACTTCGTTCCGTGGTAGGCGCCAAACTATAAGATTATTTTTTTTGATTACTGCCTTGGGTCTGGTACACAGAACACTTGAGAACAGGCATAAAGATGAGAGAAGCTATACACAGTGGCAGCATTGAGCGATTTTTTCCAGTTAGTAGAATAGGCAGCAGTGGTCGCTTACCATCCAGGTGAGCTGTGTGCCAGTCTGCCAACTTAAAAAAAAAAACGTAGGCTCCTTTTATATTGGAGTTTTTGTCATATCGCTAATGAAGATACTTTGCGTTTCCCAAAGTTTCAAAACTGGCTTATTATTTTCCCCGCTTCCCTTTTTTCAATTCTGTTTTTATTTTATTTCTCATTATTATGTATTGTTATTGTTACTTCGGATTTTATCGCAAATTACAATTAGGAGAGGAAAAAGAATTACCAAACTTAATTGTAATTCTTTTTCCTCCCTTAATTCTATGTTATGGTAGACGAATAATTGGTTCACTCGATTAACACATCACTATGGTCACCACGTACGGTGCCCCGCACTAGTCGGAGAGATCGACAGATAGATTTTACCGCGCCAATGTATAACGCCGATTACTTAATGCCTATTAATGTAAAAGTATATTAAATTGTAATTATCAAGAGAAATGTATTTTATGTCTACCTAACAGTTAATAATAAGATACTCCCTTTAATCGTACCAGTACAATGTGCAGTGCTATTTTTCTTGCCAGCAAATATTCTTAATATTCGTTGGCAAGTAAAATCTCAATGTCAGCTTGACTCGGCTTGACATCAAACAAATACGGTAGGATGACATAAATCCACTTGCCATTGTATTTCCGCTGCAAAACAATGGTTTCTCGTTTGTTGAGTTGTGCATAAATTTATTCTCTAAGTACCTATCTAGGTACGTTCCAGATAAACAGGACCTAATAATAAATAAAAAAATTAACAAGTTTCTGTTTTTAACGTCATAATAGCATGTTTTCAGAAATTGCACAATTAATTTTATTATTAGTTTCCCTCTACTTAATTTTTATGTAAAAAAATATTGTGTCGGGTTGATCCTATAGACTGAGTGATAATTAACATTTATTTTTTGATCAGTTGCATACCATTGTCATTTGAATCAAATCGTTATCGCAATCTCCTACAAACTCAGAATAACTCCGCCAAAGAAAAAAGAGGACTGCCGAGGCGCATAATTAAAATCTTTGTACTGTTGGTCCTTACATTGAGATTTAAAAAGTGTTCGCTCGCTCCGTTTCAAACAACGCCTGCGGAGAGATCATTGCTTGTGTTTATTTGCGGGTATTTTTCTGCAAGACAAATTACATCATCTTCCCGCAGTGGCAGTTCTCCCCTTAATTGGTTCCTAGATGACAGATTAAAGGCGGGGTAGCCGTGACGTAATTGACAGCCCAATCTGAGCTGCGGTTTTGGTGATGGATCTTAGCGATGCTTAAAGACGCTCACGGCCACTTCCTATATGTTGCCGCCTTCGTTTCCTTTGTAATTAAGAATTATTAAGCGTTACGGAATTGGAGATGCTGGTAAGGATACACACGATAGCTATAGGGGTGTACTTATACTTGTACTTATATACATACAGCTAGTAACTTTCAGCATAAGCTGAGGCACCTACCCTGTTGACCACAAAGTACTATCTTATTATTATATTACTTTTATTATAATTTTCTCTCTCTCTCTCTTTCTCGTTCTATGTTCACCTACTCTTTGCGTCTCATCAGTTTGTGTTATACTTGTGGTCCACGAATTTTTTTTATTCTTGTTCATGATTAAATCGAATTTAAAAGAATGCAATTTTAAAGATCATATAATAAAAGCTATGAAAATCCCAAATGTTCGTCATTCGTTGTGCTGGGATTTGAATACTACTAAATACACCATTGAATCAGTTGTCAATACGATAGTAACAGCACAACAGCAATATTTCACTTGCCGCGTCTCCTTTGAACTTACTATAAAGTATCGACACGAAAAGAAGAAGAAGACTCGTCCAATGGTTTTAGGGCTATATATCGTAACGTCACCAACCTACTACTTTTAATAAGTTGGGAAGCGCCAATGGTTATAAGTCATAAGTGGGTTAATTTTGTGTACCAACGTTTTGGTGCGTGATAAAAACTTTTTAGAGTCCAAAAGAAAGAAAAACCTGGAAAACCCAGTCCACATAAGTGTAGGCTATAGTTGTAGTTGTATCTTATTTTGGTAAGGGGCATATTTTTCTCTGTAGACTAAGCCTTATATTGAGGGATAAAGTTATCTATTTAAGTCAATAAAGCTTGACTTATTTTTCTAACAAAATATTCTATTCAAAACATGCAGTGAAATTGGTAGTTGACCATAATAGAATAAAAGTATACCTTTTATACATAGGACTCTCTCAGTTCGTTTGATATACAATAAAATACTCAGAGCATATAAACATAACTAATCGCTATTGCATGTCATGACAATTACATTGTTGTACACTTTTATATCACCATAACTTTAAACGTCAATAAACACACGAGGAAGTTTATACTATTATTAACTCCTTTATAACATTTTAAATACTGCAATAAAAGCTTTTACTCTGATGAAATCAAAGTGAACATGAAAAATTGTAAAATTACCTAAGCATAGGTATAACGTATAATAAAGATTAGGTTCAATTACAGAGTAATCTGCACGCAAGCATTACATGAAAGGTTGCTAGTTAAATAATAAGAAATGCTACAATATATTATATGCTCGCATTGTTCAAAACTAAAGATTCTTTATATGCCTTTGCACATGTTAGTCAGAAATCAATTTGCTTTAGAAGTTACGTCTATGTACAAGTTTTCTAAGAAATGAACGTCGGATTGTAAGTAGCGTTTGCGATGCACATTACAAACGATTTCCTCCACTTTTCATTTAAGTTCCAAATATGAAAGTAGGTGCTAAATTATGAAATCTTAAAAATAGAAGAATTTACTCACGTCATAATCTAAAACACTTTCAAAATAAAAAGAAATAAAAAAGGTAAAGAGTGATATGAATAGACAGACATTAGACACATTAGCTTAGAAGATTCTTTCCGACTTGAAGTCTCCAAGATAGTACTTAAAGGTGGTGAAAACGTTCCTTTCTGTAATACCTTATTCGGTATCCCAGCTAACTTGGCGTAATCAGGGGCCCGTCCGCCCGCAAACGACCTCATCACGGGCCGCGTTGTCAAATTTCCCGTTATGGAACTTAATAAAATGGGACAGTCAAAACTTTTTTGTATCGCAGGACGATTCCCCCGGCTTTTACTTTTGGCGTGAAAACTACTCCGAGAGAGTTATAGCCTGAGGTATGGCGGAGTAAAGTGCGCAGTAAGTCTCTATTATCTGCGCCGTTAGAGTCGCGTGAATGAAGCCGAACGAACGTGGCAAGAATCTACAAGCCAACTCAATTCTGTACGTTCCACTAATACCTCTAATATAGCGTCCGGTTATTCTTCGCGTTCAACTCGTATTTAATTAATTTCATGTTTTATTTCACTACATTTTTCAAGCACGAAATCGAGACAGGAATAACGAGCAGAAATAGAAAACTTGGAGAATTGAAAGAACACCGACGGTACTTTGTCGATTTTATATTGAACTTTTTAACAACGCAATACCAAGGTGTCTGGGAAATATTTTGAGATTCAGCAGATACCGTCCTCGCGACTTTTTCATTTTTAAACTTACGATGTTACATTAAGGAGTCCGCTTTTCAGCAAATGTTGATTGGCTTTTTACTCTCGAGTTCATTGAACTGAATCTTAAAATTGTATAATATTCATTGACAACTGAGAATTCATAGTATTTACACAATATGCTATAAGTACTTCCAGCCTTCACAATCCTTCTATCTCCTATGCGGCAGAATCGACTCTCTAGATAATGTCTTCGTCTGAAACCACGACAAAAGAATACGTACGGCTTCCGCCTTACTGAGGCTTAAAGGGTTGTATTAATTTTAACGACCACACGATTCTCCATTCCGAATGCAGTTACATCCGTTACTCACACTATTCACCACGTCGCATACTCCCGCTCCGAAGAAAACTTTGTTAAAGCAGTTTGAATTATATAAGATCGCGGGGAAATGGGTCAATTGTCAGTTATACGTGGGAAACACGTAGACCGTTTCGTTTCCGTAAACATATGCAGTTGTGGATTCGCCTTTCTTGAAGAGAAACTACGAATGTCTGAAATGCGGTACAATTTAAAGTCAGGTATTTCAGCGGGATTATAGTTGGTTTGGCATTGACGTTTTATATATGTATTGCAGCAATTCAGAAATGCCACTTTAAAAATCGATCGATATATTATATACAAGTACTTTAATATTAGAAATTTATCATACGATTATTCCATTCTTTTACAAGCAAAGAACATTACAAGATAAATCAGTCGGCCTGATTTGTCAGCAATCAGATCATTACACAGTCCACTTGATGGTAAACCACTACGCCACATGGCTGTAGTAGAGCCGCATAGTCGAAGAGCATAACTTAATTATGTTGTCACATGTAGGTCTTATTTGATCTTCGACGTGTTCCAAATGTTCATGCCAAGTGTGTTTTGCGCATTTTGTTCGATGAAATACACAGAACAAGAAAAGTAAGTAATAGTCCAAAGTTTTATTTAGTTGGTCTAGGATTTTTTAAAATTGTTTTTAAAGCACAACATCATTCTAGCACGCAAGCAAATCTTCTGTAATATAACATCCAACAAAGGTTATAATTTCTAGTCGCTAGTTACATTGTAACAATTAACATTTTAAAGCGATTATGACGGCACATCAAGAGTAGGTTACATTGTTATTCAGATCTGAGTACATAAATGTATATCGTGAATTACAGATATTATTACGGCCGTGCCATCCCGCTTATTCCACAGTCATAATGCTCATCGTAAAATTTTACGAGTAATCTTCCATAAGCTTGGATACGTACTGGATACGTTTAAATGTACGTAGACTGATATGAGCGCTTTCATTTAGTACGTGAGTATCTTTATTGACGGATTGGAAAGTACAACATATTGTCTTTTTAGAAAGTATTTGATAACCCAGTTGAATGCTAGTGTAAACTCTCAAATCATTGCACATCTTCTAATGCTTCCTTTGAGTGTCTCGACGCTGGCTAGCAAAAAAGGAAGTTTTAGTTTACACTAAGAAGCAAGTGAACAAATAAAATAAGTACGAAATATAAATATAATACGCTGTATAGATTTCTGAAATTAAAATCACAAGGCTATACGAGTATGAACATTGAAAACGAGAGTAAAAATACCTATCGTTCAATTCTAGTGTACGAGGATGTTAGTGTAATCTTTCGTTCCAATATGAAGCAACTTTTGTAGTCAACTGTACATCATTTTTATTATTTCAAAATTTATCAATTTTACAACTACATTGTACGTATTTCGTCGAGACAATTGAAAAATCCAGGACAATAACAGATAGGAAAGTCTGCAGTTCCATCCGATCGTCGATTTGACAATAAAGAAGAACGCGTCCAGAATATATATCACAATCGTTACATCTTTCCGCATTTGCAATCAAATAACAATGTAGAACTCGTACGACAAAGTTCCGGAGTTGAAACGCGATTTTTGATCCAAGATACGGTGCCATTAATTGCCCATATCGGATGATTTATGGCGCGCGGAGATGCAGCGGCGAGGAATGAATCACGGCTTGCTCGTCTCGGCCCTCCATTTTCATACGTCGCAAGGGTTCATCCGAGGATCAACTTGAAGAATTTATTGAGAGTGTTTACGCGAAGGAGAAAATAAGCGGTGGGCCTTTCAAAGGTTTTATTACACGGCTTGTTTCTTCATTTCTCCCCCCGCTGTGGAGGCGTGGACGTCATTACGGTCATGACTAGTATTTTGCGGTTTCGTGTACTACTGTTTACGAACGTATTATTTGTACTAATTTTTTTTTACATGCTTATGTAAATTGCGTTTAAGTTGAAATAAATCAAATTACTTTACTACTTTATATATAGAAAATACTTTGTCTACTACAATATCGCAAACGTTCAAAAAATTAAAAACGAATATGAATGAGACAACGAATAAAAAAAATTAGGACCTACAGTAGCACACAAAATACAACCTTAGTTAACTCTCAACTAAAACATTACCTATATACAAAAAAAACTCTTGAAATGTAGGTACGTCATAAAGCAGGATTTTCTTAAAAAGCAGACATTCCGCTCATGCAACTGAATTAAAGAATGTCTTTAAATCGCACGAGGGAGACAAGTGGTTTTATGATAATGCGTAGAACTGTTCTGAAGACACTTGATTTTTATGGTAGTTTGAAAAGCGAACTATAAAGTAGAAACATTTCTAATTTAATTTGTGAGTGTAAGCCGATATTCTCAGACTGGTCTTTTCCTGGCAGGCGTCGAATGCCTAGTACCGACAAAACTTTGCATTCTGTCCCGACTGTTAAAAAGTATAATTTTATTTCATGTTACTTTTTTGGAGACAAACTTCTTATAGGACTCAGATGGAGGGACCCGCAGTAGATTTTATTATTTAACTTGGACAGAAAGGGGAAACAAAGACAGTTTTGGGGGAATTCATCAAAAGTTTTGATTGTATTACGTACACTCCCGCCTCGAATGCTTGTTAATCTTTCGTCGCCTTTTTTTGTTGTATTCCTTCTTAAACTCCGCTTGTGGCAACCGTTCAATAAATTTAGCAAATAAACTCGCACAAAATGCCAGCGGAAATCTCTTGTACACAAAACTCTTTTCTTATCGTCGTCCTCAAAGTTCGTTCGTGGAATATAAAAATGTTCTTTATTTCATACAACAAACGTATAACCCGTACATAAATTTTGCCCTTTACGCTTTTGGTGGCCTAAGTAAACACTGCCAAATGTGTACAAAACTTAAATAATAACTTACGTCAAACTAAAAACTATAGAGTAGACCTAAAACTTACTTTACGCTCTTTCTCTGCATTAGGCAAGCAACCATAATAACTAAATCATGTTTTCAAGTTGTGAATAATTTATATGATAGGATTTTTCATAATATGCGATTTCCTCTGTGCGTACCACCTATACCTACCTATAGCACACAAGCTTAGAAGGCAAAGAGCTCGCAAAAAAAGAGGATTAAATTGACGTTTCTTAGTAATTTATGAGTTCTATATTGAACTATTAATAAGAATATTATATTAGTATATTGTGTAAAATATATTTTTTTTTTTTTGTGAAAAACATTAAACCAGAAACCATACTTTTTTGCAACAAACGTTTATAGCGCCAAAAAATTGCTGCAAGTCGTGTCTAAATTCAAAATTAAACAAAGTTGTTAGGTATAACCGTCCTCATTAAAGTCTATGTCTCTTCAAAAACCCAAAAACGGCGCTCGCAATTAAGTTTAATAACATACAAAGCGGAATTACATCTTGAACGTGTGTACAAATTGTGCGGAGGCTAAATGAGAGGTAAATCCGTTTTAAACCGCAGTAGACGGGCCAGGACGCACAGAGCTCTCGATCCGTCACGCGCGCGCAAACTTAATCCCTCATCAAATCCAGATTAATTAAACTGAAGCCGACCACGATCCCCGCCAAGCCACTCACGCATGCTGCGCGTGTGTGGGCCTTTAGTTGACACAGCGGGCTTGCGCTAGGTCAAGACATTGGGAAGGCGCTGGCGACATAATGCCATCACTTTATTACACACACCTCTAATAATAATAATAATAATAATAATATCTTTATTTCTCACTACAAACTTAAACATAGTACAAAAACAGTGGTTACATAGAACAGACAAAGTTTGTGTGAGACTGATGTCCGTTATAGGTAGAAAATACCTGTGCCACGGATCATCAGGCCCACCACTTCGGATTGCCAGGAATTCACATATTTTGAGCAGTGAAGAGTAATTAACAAAAGATACAAAGATAATTTAACAAGGTAGGCTAACAGTCTATTTTTTTTTTTTCTTAGGATACCATTAATGTTGTCAAATAACAAGAAACACAACATAACCACATAGTGTGTGTGTGTGTGTGTGTGTGTGTGTGTGTGTGTGTGTGTGTGTGTGTGTGTGTTTATGTGGATGGGTGTGGGTTTGAGTTTGTGAAGTGTAAGTGATTAGATTGTGTGTGTGTGATTAGTATACCTCTCATTTGTAATGAAGGTATACTAAACACGTATAAACTTAAGCGTCTGAATTTTTAAAAATATATTCAATCAGACATACAATACATACCTTTTTCTATATTTTTGTACGATATAGCGGGCAGACGACCATGTGGCAAACCTGATGGAAAGTGACTACCGCCGCCCATTGACATCTGCAAATCAGGTGGAATCACAAATGCGCTGCTGGCCTTAAAAATATCCTTTTATAAAAAAATATGTACTTTGTTTTTCTGACATAACTATGTGAAATTATAAATAGGTTGTAGGCACTCAAACATATAGTTTTGTTTTACTGCTGACTGGTGCGTAAAGTATTTAGATAATTACTTAACAAGCTTCAGTAACTATGGCCAAGACAGAGAGATTCCGAAACTTTTATTTTAGCAAATCACCGAAATAAATACTTTGCAAACTCTATATAGACAGATAGAGACCAATCTTTTGAATATTTTATTACAATTTGTGTCTTTAGTATTCCTCTTCGTTTACCTTTGTTCCTTTTCAATCTTCTTTTATATGAGGAAAAGAGATCATCAGTTTATCTACATTTTTTTTACACAATACAATAAAACATAGAACTATCAGTTTCCCCGCTATCAGTTATCTTAGATGCTGTCTCTTTTGTCATCAGTAAAAAAGAAGACATCATAATAATGTCCAGAGATATTTATTATTTATTTATTCTTAAAAAAAAATTATGCGTCTGGTGGTAGTGATAGATGACATCACTACCTCAACTGACTGCGGTGAAACTGGCCCTTAAGGCGATTAGATTTCTCAATTCCTGAAAATGGGCAATTGGTAAAGCCTACTCCTCATTAAATACTGGTCAGAAAGAATTGAAAAAAATATATGTTAAACATCAGTTCTTACACTACATTTGGAACACTGGATATTTCTTTAAGTCTTTATTTTGTACACAAAAAAAAATATCTACGAAACGTCGATTTTTATATTGAAATGCCTACTGCTCCTAAACGGCTATGTTATTTGGAAATATTTTTACACAATCATATAAAAAATTTCTTAATCTTAAAATGCAACAATGCTTTTGTAAATCGAATAAATATTTTCTGTATAAATATCAAAATAAAGCAATTCCGAAAGAGTGGTTGCAGAGGGTGGCCTGTGCGGGCGCGGGCGGCAGTCGTCCGCTGGCGTTCAGACGGGAAGGCTGTGTCGCTCGCTGCAATTTTTTTATGACTGCTCACGCGTGTTTGTCCTTTGTTTGTGTGCGTATTTTTCGTGTCAGTGTGTTCAAAGAATAGTGCAGTCAGAGATAGGCAATACGATTGCGTTGTGATTTGGTGCGTGCGGGGACGGTGTATACTTATTAGTGTAAAAATATTTATAAACCTTGTTTTTAATACTACATGTTCGTAATATTTTATAATTTAGAAGTAATAAACAAGCAAAAACAAAAGTAAAAACCACAGAGGAAGAAAATAAAAATGAAGAGATATGCAAAACATAAAAACATACAAATCTCAACATAATATCAAAAAGAAAGCACGACGAAGCTGAAGGACAAAATAAAAAGCAGAAGATAATATATTATGTGCTATAGAAAATTTTAATAGTTATGTAGTGTTTGAGAATTAAAGTTTACATAATTTTTAATTTACGTGTTTTACTTATTGATATCGGGACCTCTTAGTAATTTTAGTTCAGTCAGCACCCTCAGAAACCTAGAAATCACATCAAACTTCCCAAACTTTGTTAGCTTTTTTTTAAGCGGTGAATGCATGTATTTAGGTTTAGGGGCCAGACGGAACTAATTTAGATTCCGTCTGCCCCCACTAGGGGCAGACGAAACGAAAAAGTTTCGACTGCCCTTACTGGTTATTTAGATGGGTAGGTAGGTAGCCTGTCCAATTACCATTGAATGCAAATATCTGAAGAGCGATGTATTTAATTTGTATTTGTATTTCAAAAAAGAGCAAATACATTTAATAAAATGTGTGAAAATTTCGGAAAACAAATGAATGTCGGGAAAACACTGTTTATTGATCTGAAGTTAAAAAGACAGGTGTAAACGATTTTCGACCTTATCGACATTCATCAAAATAACGGATTTTAATGAACCAGCAAAGATAGTCAACAAGCGTTTGCGGAAAAGCAACAAAATTTTGAATGTCAATAAGGTTTAAAATCGCTTGCACCTGTTTTTTTTTCGTTCAAATCAATAGACAAACAATAAAAACAGGTGCAAGCGATTTTCGACCTTATCGACATTTACCAAAATAACGGATTTTAATGAACCAGCAAAGATAGTCAACAAGCGTTTGCGAAAAAGCAACAAAATTTTGAATGTCAATAAGGTTGAAAATCGCTTGCACCTGTTTTTTTTCGTTCAAATCAATAGACAAACAATAAAAACAGGTGCAAGCGATTTTCGACCTTATCGACATTTACCAAAATAACGGATTTTAATTAACCAGCAAAGTTAATCAACGAGCGTTTGCTATATTTTTTTTTATTGAACGAGGACAAGGAAAGTATTGTGCGTTCAATGGTTCACACGGTACTATAGGCATCTACTGGGGTAGCTAGTAGCTACCTACCTACCTATCCAAATAACCAGTAGGGGCAGTCGAAATCTTTTAGTTACGTCTGCCCCTAGTAATCCGAGCAACTCATGTCATCCCAGTGTCCACCAGTGGGGGCCAACGAGAAGATTTCAGTAGCGTTGGTGTCCCCACTGGTGGACAAGTAGTTACAAGTTTAAATGTATTGGCTAAAATACATTATCTGCATACGTACTCGTATATATTTATATAATTATATATATTTTTATGCATAATTATTCCATAGACATCCTCTTATAATCACAATCACATCTTATGATGCATTTTTAAAGTAGAACCAATCACATTATTCTATTAGGCTCTGATAATATAGTAGTGTACAAAAGTGCGCTTCTGTACGCTACGCCCGTGCATTCTTTGATAAGTGTTTTCGTGCGGGGTGCGCGGTTACGGCGCGGGGAGATAGACTCAAACGTCCAAGGTCGTTGAGAACTATAATCGCCTTAATGTTTCAATCAGAGGTATATCTCTGGATCAAAGGATCCAAACAATTCCGACATTACAACCACCTTAGTACGAGAATATAGACGCAACCCAACATTAATAGAGGTATGATATTCGAATTATATGTTCATTGATTCAACGATGTTGTCGACCTTTATCGAATCCTTAGGGCACGTCCACATCTCAAGAATGCGCCGTGAATGTGCATCTCGCGACCGATTCGCGAGCTGGGCACGAGCTGCACGAATGCAGTTACTGCAATAGTTTGGTGCGCCTCTTTAGCGCAACTCATACGAGGCTTTGTTACTTTGATAGTAAGTGCGCGCGGCGCGCGATCTGAGCGAACTCATTCCGCTCAGAGCCGCTCGCATGCGGCGCGTACTTGCGCGTGAACTGCGCGCGTGCGGCACAGAAGTGGAAATAGGTACATAAAATGCAAGCGCGCTGCTTGTGATCGGCTCGCAAGCTGAACATTCGCTAGGTGTGGATGCACGCTTACAGGTAGGATAGTACGTCAAGTATTCTTTGAAACAAGTACTCGTATTACTTATCTCTTAATTAGACAAGGCGAAACATTAATTTCTTCAGTACAAAAACTTTTACTAAATTATAATTGTGTTTACAAAACTGTTAACATTTAATGAGTCAGAGACTAAGATAGATGCATTGAAATATTAATGGAATTAAAAAAAAAATTTTTTCTTTAAATATTTTACTGGTGAAATGTAATGAGAAGTTATTTTAAACTTTAAGCCTTCTTTAATCATTTTATAAAGTATACGCTCTTTGATTTATTAGCAAAACAAATAACTGCCTAGTTTTTATTTTATATTTCTTTCAGCTAATTGTCAATCATTAATAGTGACTTGTTTTCTTTAAAATAAGCAGTTAGTTACCAGAGTGGTGAGTTCTGTTCTTAGGAATATAGCTTCCGGTAGGGTAGTCTCGCCTCCCTTTATGAAATGTTTTTTACTTTTTGTGTGCCTGGGTGCCACGAAGATGATAATCCAGTTCCTATCTGTTAGCTTAACAGGCAAAATCTTTACATCTTACTGCCTATTTATCATATTAACTAACTAAGTCCTTCCTATTATTCCGCAATAATGTATTAGGTTTCCTTTCCAACTACCCAAACTATCTCCATATCAAAAATCAAATCGATCAGTTGTCCCATTTGCTACAGACAAGAATTTTACCTTGGTTTAAAAAAAGGCCCACGTCTTTTTCTTATGTCTAGTACGAGTAAGTTCGTACCACAGAAATCTTATTATTTAGATTTCTGTGGTTCGTACTAACTTTTATCAAAATTGGTTGACTGACTGACACTCTGTTAGTCAGTTTGTAACGTTTTTAATTTAACTATTATTGTATAACTATAGACTTTTTACAATAATCCAACACAAAACGCAAGCCACTGTAATCTGGAAGAGAAATGTACAAGTTTATTGTCATTAATTTATTATAAGTCTGCCGCCGTGGTATGTGAATCCTGGATTAGTAGGGACACCGGTTATGAATTAGGCGAGTTATCTCGAGCCACTTCTTAGAACATTATTAATTACCAGTAATTACAGCCCTCGGGAGGTTTGACAAAATAAATAACAGCCGGGATAATATTTTGGTTATTCTTGTTAGCGTGTTATCTTCTGTCTTATATTAAGCATTCTTAGGTTCAATTTGATTTTTGACTTATTTATTATCTAAGGTGAGTAGGTATAGGTATTACATAAGATACTCGTATTACGACGACTGACGTGCAACAGTATTGTTTATAAATCTATTTGTAGAATAACTTATTATTTTTTATTTTGGATACAATTAATGAAATTAATTTTAGAGCCTCGCAAACCACTTTCGTGGTTGTCTGCAAGTGCTAATCACGCTAATTAATAATAATAATCATTTCATTTCATTATAGACAGCTCGGTGGCACTCTGTTTACCGATTTTTTTTCTGTTCGAGTCGTTGTCAGGCGACAAGGATTAAACAATAATGTGATGTGTATTACTAAAATTCAACAAAATACAAGAAAACCACTTGAAAAAAAATTAATAAACTTCAGCAAGTTATACAGAAACAAAAACATTGCGGTTCGTTTTATTTTCTCAATCAACAGAATAAGAATTTCTTTAAAAGAAATCTACATTTAATATCACACGCAGGTCGTAAAGTGAACAAAGAACATCTAAAATACTTTTATGTCCCGGAAAATCAAAGCTGCCGTCCTAATTCAATCGTACGTGCACCCATCCTTCCCGCTCGTTCCATAATAAATGCCTCAGGTTTTCAATTACGCAAAAACCGTCCCCACGAGATGTTTGAGGCATCGGGGACAACAAGTGCATTATTCAACGTTGTGGCATGTTATGCACCTACCTGCAGGCACTTATGTAATCAGCCATCACGTCCCGGCGCACTCTGCTATCCCGTCGTAAAGACTTTCCGGTACCACGTTACTCAAAGCACTCTGACATCTAAAACGTACATCTAACAGAAATTAATGGCTCAAGTTCGCGCGGCGTTAACACGGGAGAAAACTCTTTTGTTCACTCCCACGAAATTCGTTTACGGTAGATAAACAACGATTTACGACATCGCATATGTATCTACATCTTTTTATTTGGTGCTATTCCTTTTGTATTGGAAGCGTATTCCCAAGACGGCGGGCTACCTGCTTACGCCAAGATACGAATGCGTGCGAGTGCCCGATAAAGCACTATTGAGACGCTTTGTCTCTTAATATAAGGGTTATTTGAATATACATTCGTGACCTACACGATAAGATTTTATGTTATGAGCCCACATCCTTGCAGGTTAATGTTATGTAGCCTGAGACGGTAATACATTCACTAAGATGCACTAGCTTCCTGAATATTGAGCAAAGGTGTTCTAATAGAATCGTCAAAAATAGCTTAACTACTTGCTTCATAACACTCATCATCAGCCATACGACGCCCACTGCTGGGTATAGGCCTCCTGAGTATAGTTTCATAACATTACCCTTAATAAATAAACGCAGCAAAGATATTGAAAATATATACTTAAAAGATATTAATAACAAACAAAAGCAGAGCAAAAACACATATTTATGCGAAGGTTTATCCAAGGTGGAATTGACAACCCACGCCGTCGCGTCAACATTGTTCAAACAATACTTTGTACTTCAACCTACGTACAAAGTACCTAACACAATACAACCGCAATAACCAAAACGACTACGCAACCTTAAGTGTGCAAAGACCATTACCTACCTACTGGCAATAAAATTTTAATGAGCTGGATTAAGAACATCCTGAAATATGTGATAACTTCCGAGACATGAAACAAAATCCATTACATTAATGTTAAAAGAAGAGCAACAATACGTCACTGTCGGAGTCGGGAGTGGAGAGCGGGGCCGGGAAGTGATTTCAAAGGCGGAATGCCCGCAACGTGCCGCGACTGCCGAGCAAGGCGGTGCCTTCACCGACGACGGGCCTACCTTCAAGGACATGGTAATGATGACTGACGAATCGAGCCCACGATGTTGAGATGACTTATCTTCGGTGAAGGACTATTTACTTACTTCCAATATGGCTTGAGCTTGATGGTGCATTTGCTAGTGACCTTCCCTAAGCGCCAAGCGTTGTGAGTTCAAATACTGCCCAAAACAAACATAGACAATTATTATTTGTATATGGTATTTGTGGCACCTTTGTTGATTTTGATACTCATAACACAAGAACTATAAGGTTTTTTTTAATCTGATCATTGTTTATTGTGCTGTCTGACATTTGTTTATTTTATTTTAAGTTGCGAATAATGCCACAAGAATTGGGTTCGTAACTTTATCGCATTTCAACAGCTGAAACGCTAAAGATCACTTAGTACTTTGAGTGACACGGCTATAATAGTCACTTACACAGGAGTTTTGCTTCCGCTGAACTAGCGCTGAAGATGCAAATAAAAGTCCATAGATGACCATAGACGTCACCCCACAAAAAAAAACTACATAATAGGTAGGGGTCAGCGGCCTCAAGGGAAGCCAGTTGGCTGAGCTGGTAAAAGTCAGCCCCAATCAAATGGGCCTTACGGCCAAACTACACAGAGAATTATGGATAAGTAATCTACCAATATTTGAAAAACACAGTGCTATATTCGTAGCCACTCGTAGCGATCGTAGCAAATAGTCGTAGACGTCTACGGCAATCCGGATTTTAAACTACGAATTGCTACAACTCGGTGAATTGCCCACATTTTATATTTTACACAGAATAGCTATTTTATAATAACTGCATATTTTTTTGCAAAACGCCACGCCACGTATAAAACCCCAGCCTTCTTCATGCGAACTACGTCAATATTTCTAAGAATTAGTCGACGTGACTGCCTCATCAAGTAACTCCACTACCGAATTTAAATTCACTCTACACTGGAACCGATGTTATGAGCTTAAGTGCTGAACTAACCATATTACCGCAAGATATTTAATGAGTTTGATTTCTTAATAGAGTATTTGCATGGGTATTTCAAATTTATTACACGATAGAATTAATAAATCATATACAATTTTACGAATAAACCATTACTATAATACACATTTATTAAATAAAAATTTGATGAAATAAATGGTGTTAATTTTTAAGTATTAACAATCGGTGACCCACTAAACAATTGATGTTGTAGGAAACACATTGATTCAATCATAAAATGGAATGAAATCTTTACCGCTTTGGAAGGTTGGTTAGAGCCAGAAAATAACGACAAGAGACTCGATACCAACTCTTTTTGATATTTTTTGTCACGTGTCGAATCCCAAATGAACGAAGCCTTGGAGCATACCATTTAAAATTCAGAACCTCCCAGTTGAAATACGCTTAAATTTTATTGCTACGTAAATACGGACTGATAAAACAAAAATGTTTACTCTCGTATTTATGCGATGTGTGTATGCATACTCCAAATTCATTCATAGACATTCTCCATCCATTTGCAAAAATTACCTACGTTTATACAGAGTTAAGATACTATAATACGATAAATTGGACATTTATATTTAGAAAATATGGTATCGTTAATCGTTATAGCCAAAAGTCTTTTATCATGCTCATGTCAACATTGTTGACTGACTCCTTGAAGCAATTGTTAAAAGCCACTTGAGTCGGAAATTCTTTCAAAGCATGGTTATGGTGGCATCACCTGAATGTCTGAAAAATAATGATGATTCCATGCTTCGGAAGGCACGTTAAGCCGTTGGTCCTGCGCCTGATCTCTCTTCGGTCGTGTCAGACTGCTGTCCCACCGTGTTATGAAATCAAAATCAAAATCAAAATATTCTTTATTCATGTAAACTTGTATCAAGTATTTATGAATCGTCAATTACAGAGTGACTCTACCACCGGTATCGGAATGCAGTCATCTGCCGAGAAGAACCGGCAAGAAACTCGACAGTTACTCTTTTTCATCGCCATGTTTGTTTACAATTTGTTTGTTACAATTACTGATTAGTTTTAGAATACCAAGCCATACAGTATAAAGTATAAGAATGAGACTATAATCTAGAAAAATCCGTGAGCCCTGGAAGACCAGTGCCCAAAGGTGGCACCTGCAGCACAAGTATGACGTATGTGCCAGCCATAATTTCACTCAACCATATTAGAGGGAATGTAACCACCCGACACATAACGCCACCACCCCAAGCACATTTTAGCGAGCATGACCGCCAAGGTTACAGACTCTTCAGGATTCTTTGAATGAAAAAATAAATTTAATTTTACTGAATTATAACATTTAATGTGTTACTGTATAGCAAAGTTAACATTGTTGATACTATCGGGATTCTATACAATGCAAAGGCGCAAGTCCAAGCTTCCTTGTCGTTGAGGTATTCTTATTAAAACGTCGCCGGTCCCTTTTTCTCTTGTGTCCCACCTTGTGTGTTTTCAGCTCCATGACGCGAACGGCACCTGTCGAAAAAGAAAAGCAAAGACAAAAAACAAAAGAAAAGTCGGTCGGAGATAGATCAGCAGTCAGATTGTTCTGAGGTGATTATCATCCAATGCAGAGGAGCAGCACTATCAGTTTGGGCTCAGATTTCTGTCCGCCAAAAAGTCGTTTATACTGTAGTAACCCTTTTTTACTAATATATTTCTGACCTTTGTTTTAAAGTTTTGTATGGGCAACTCAGTGATACTCTTTGGTAGTTTATTAAAAAAATTTACACTTAAACCTACAAAAGAATTGCCAATCTTGTGAAGCCTAGTGTTAGGAATGGCAAGCTTGTGTCTGTTTCTGGTATTTAGATTGTGGCAATCAGATTTCTTTGAGAAGAGATCAATATTCTTACGAATATACATAACACACTCTAATATAAATTGAGAAGGTAATGTCAAGATGTTAATACTTTTAAATAGTTCTCTTAAGGAGTCTCGTGGCTTTAGGCCATATATGGCCCGTATTGCCCTTTTTTGCAATACAAATATCGTTTGAATGTCAGAAGCTGACCCCCATAAGAGTAAGCCATAAGACATCACACTATGGAAGAAGCTAAAATAAACTAGTCTTGCCGTATTAACATCAGTCAGACTCCTTATTTTCCTTACTGCATAGGCGGCTGAACTAAGTCTACCCGCCAAGGCTCTGATATGTGGTCCCCATTGCAATTTTGCATCTAAGGTGATTCCGAGAAACACCGTTGAAGTAACCACTTCGATGAGTTCATCATTTATCTTGACACTACAGATCTTCCGTCCTACATTTGGCATCGTGAACTTAACACATTTAGTTTTTTTGGTATTCAATAGTAAATTATTTACTGTGAACCAATGTTGTGCTTGCGAGAGGGCATTATTCACGAAGTCAAAATTATTTATCTTTCTATCAATTTTAAAAATTAATGATGTGTCATCTGCGAATAAAACTACCTCACATAGAGTTTGCATAAAATAGGGAAGATCATTTATATATATCAAAAAGAGCAATGGACCCAATATCGAACCCTGGGGCACTCCCATGAACAAAGGAGCCCCAGAAGAAGTTGTGCCATTTATATGAACTTTTTGTACTCTGTCGGATAGAAAGGATTGCAACAAACTCAAAGAATTCCCCGATATACCATAGTGCTGCAGCTTCATTAGCAGTAACTGGTGACTAATGCAATCAAATGCTTTAGATAAGTCGCAAAAGATGCCTAGAGCATCCCGCTTGCTCTCCCATGCATCGAAAATATGTTTTAGCAATGAGGCTCCGGCATCAGTTGTAGATTTACCTTTTGTGAATCCATATTGCTTATTAATATTATGAAATAAATCGTTTATTTTAAAATGAGATAAAAGCTGAGTGAATATAAGCTTCTCAAAAATTTTACTAAGTGCTGGAAGTATCGAAATCGGCCGAAAGTTCGTGGGGTCACTTTTATCGCCGGATTTAAATAGTGGAATTACTTTACTATATTTCATTAAATTCGGGAAATCACCATCATCAACACATTTATTAAATATTATTGCTAAGTAAGGCGCAATAGGTACAATGATGTTTTTGATAATATCTGTTGAAATACCCCATAGATCTTCAGTTTTTTTCATGTTTAGATCTTTAAAAGTTTTAATGATGGTGTCAGAACTAACATGAGTAAATTTAAAAATACAATTACATTTGCCAACATTCGACTTTAGGAGTGAGCAGGCGAGACCCTCATTTGAGTTTATACTGCTTGTGATAGTGACTGGAATATTAGCGAAGAATGATTCAAATCCATTTGCTACCCCAACTTCAGATTCAATTCTAGACCCATTTATATTAAGCGAGAACTTGTGGTCTTGTTTTGTATTTTTACAAGTTTCTTTATTGATAATATTCCATACAGCTTTGAGACAGCTTATGAGAGTGAAGGAATAGAGAGTGCACCTGTGCTTGCGCACTCACTTGTGCACTATAATATTATATCCTGCGTAGTTGGCTGATCGTAAAAGATTGGCCTCCGTAGCAGAAAAACTCGGCAAGAAAGACATTTTGGCACTAATTTCTGACTGGCTAGTTACTACCTCTACAGGTGAAATCGACCAACATAATGGCGTTGTCTGTATTCGGCCAAAATCAATATCTTTAACATTGATTTTGCAAGTTAACTTAAAATCTAAGGCTCGAAGGATCTAAGGATCATGCAAGCCTAAAATTAGGTAGCACATTTAACGATTGCCTACTGAAGTGATTAAAAAAATGATATAAGATTTAATTTAATCTGTATAATGCAACCGATGTGAAGTGGGATAAACATCCTTAACACCCCAAGTATAATTAAATGGACTTCAGCCCCTTTATTATATAATTGTTATTATCAAGGGTTTCCCAAACTTATACCTCCCTGAAACCCTACTCCAAGAGAACGGCAGATTAAAGTCAGTAAGAAATATGAATGCTTACTATAAAGCAATATCACATTTAAAATTAATAAAACAAACTTATTCAATAAATCTAAAGATATGTGCCAATTCACATTTTTACAGCAAATGTGTAGGTAAGGCACAGGTTAGTTCCTTAGTGCTATACCTTAGATATTTATTTTGCTCACAATTACCTAATAACAATTTTCCTCCTGCATATGCTTAACTGGTCTAACTAATCCACTTTTTAATGCAATCAAAACAGTCTTACCTCGTAACTTAATGGATACAAACCAAATGCAGGTAACCACTATCCGAACTTGCGAGATGTATCTGAGTTGTGAATAATTAAACTCCCCGATTCGATAGTTTCCATCAACTATTCTGTAATTGTTTCACAAGTATCCTAAGCATCCCAAACTTCCAGTAGCCTGAGGTGCAGCTACCGTTCGTTTGTAAACAGACAGTTCAAATTATATTGAACATCTTCTATAAGTCCATCATAATCGATTCTACGGACACGGCGCAATGTATCCGAACTCCGCTTAAATATTAATAACATCTTGGTAGTATCGAAGTTGGAACACCAAACTTACATCTTAGGCTGAAGGTACTTATAACATCGTCTTGCATAATAGCGTAAATTACAACTATATTTCGAAACAATACTGGAAGCTGTGATATTACCACACGACATAACAAGCCTATTAAGGCTATGATGCTTTAAAGGCTCGGAAAATAATAAAAGATTTAAGTTGTCCTTTTTATGTCCTTTTTAGTAATTCCAAAACATAACACGACGTAATTTTTATTTTTATAATAAATAAGTTTGCTGGTCAGGCAAGGTCAAGGCAAGGCAGGCTGGTTGAAGTCATGCAACTCCAAAAACAGACACGCTCCGACTCTAAATAAGAGGAGAGTTCCTGCCAATTGTTAACTACAACTGACTATTTATTACAAGTATCGGCTAATGTGGTAGATTCATAAATGAATGATAATTAAGATAATATACATAAGTACAATAATATTTTTATCCTTAATTAAGGCTACCCGGATAAGTTAATAATTAATTAATGTCATTATCACACAAAATGTTTCTGAGCGTGTAATAATACACTGTACTGAAGAAATAATGCATGAATGGAGTGAACAAAGTCGGAACGACGAACGTTACGTAAACACCTATTCTTTTTTGCGGCGCGTCGAGATGAAAATTTCACGTGTCATTTACAAGAATAATCGCATAATCGTTATTCCGGATTTGCGGGGTATGATACACGATCACAAGAAGCCTGTGAAATAAAGAATGAGGCGAACCAAATAGCCACCTGAGGTTCAACTCTCGTCTAGTTGCTAATATCTATTGGAGATTACAATGGATTAAACAAAAATAGTTTTTTTTTTTCTGAACTTATGTTTACATTTACAAATAAACATTTATCAAAAAGATTTACTCTTCCGAAAAACTGATAACATGTGAATTAGTTTTCCCGGAAATAGTTTTTTTTAGCGGGGTCAATAAAAATATGCATATTTTTAGGATGAATGCCAACAAATTAGGCAGGTTTTGAAATCAATAATACACTCTTTAACTAATTTCTTGACGCTTGCTACGCTATAATTGTTTAATGCAAAAAAAATATATTTAACTGAAAATTTGCCGCTACAAAGGATGGAAAGGAAGGAAGGGATATGATGTCTTCTGTCTTATTTTGTATACTTTAGGGAAAAGCTAAATTGATATCTGTGAATAAACTTTTTCCATATTATCCCAAATTAACCCTTTAACAAAATAATAATTTAAACGGTCACATGTGAAATAAAGTCATATAGGCATAAAAACATCTAAAACTGGCTTCAATAAAGTAGTTAACGAAGCGAATACACGCTAAAACCTGCAACACGAAACCTGAAAAAATGAAGACGAGGAAAAAGTGTAAACAGCAAGCGACAATTTTCACACGTCGACAAGCGTCATTCACAAGAATAATCGGCCAATCTAAACTCTGGTTTGTCCCGTCCGCGTGACGAGGCCGACACGACGGCGGGCGCAACGCGGCGCGTGTACGTGACGCTGAATAACTCACGACCATAATGCCACCAACTTCGCCCGCTCACTGCTCTCTACGGGGAATTTTATGTGCATTATTATAACGCTTACGTACCCGCGCGCTTGAGCTCTGTACCACCGGAGAACTCAATCCTCAATGTCTTTATGGCCGCAGCTAAGACGTGCCATTTGCGCTGTAATAACGAATTTATTGCCGAATGTTAGCAATTGAACCGGGACGTTCTGTAGCACAAGTTATAACGGCTGCCCGGGAACGATCAAAATAGCATCGTTTGGGCGATAAAATCTGGATTATCTTATTACATTACATAATTACAGGTTAAGAAATTAATCAAAGCTTATCTGATATTAAAATAGTATTAAACATATTTTTCCAGCTACTCTTGGAAACAAACAAAGTATCTTCACGTCTAAAGCGGGGAATTAGTGTCGTCGCTGCCATTGTCTAATTTAAGCGGTAATCTCAATTCAAATACCCAGGTTCACTAAGCCTACTGCAGTTGAATGCATTAACGCAGGCCTGCAGCACATATACTCGTATAATACAAAGCATATTTGATGCAGGATTTTTAGTAAGTACTGCCGCAATGTTCATTCATCTCGTCTTGGCGTATTTATTATATTACGTATAAAATATAACGTCCCACATAAACTAATATTTCCCTGTATTGGTTGGACATAAATGCAAACCCAAAAAATATGTATATAGCTTAACCTTCAATCTCAGTAATATTTAGGTACAATTTTTAGGGTTCCGTAGCCAAATGGCAAAAAACGGAACCCTTATGGATTCGTCATGTCTGTCTGTCTGTCCGTCTGTCTGTCCGTCCGTATGTCACAGACACTTTTTACCGAAACTATAAGAGCTATACTGTTGAAAATTAGTAAGTAGATGTATTCTGTGAACCGCATTAAGATTTTCATACAAAAATAGAAAAATAATAATAAATTTTGGGGGCTCTCCATACTTAGAACTGAAACTCAAAAATTTTTTTTTCATCCAACCCTTACGTGTGGGGTATCTATGGATAGGTCTTTTAAAATGATAATGAGGTTTCTTATATCATTTTTTTCTAAACTGAATAGTTTGCGCGAGAGACACTTCCAAAGTGGTAAAATGTTGGTCCCCCCCCCCCCTGTAACTTCTAAAATAAGAGAACGATAAATCTTAAAAAAATATATGATGTACATTATTATGCAAACTTCCATTGAAAATTGGTTTAAACGAGATCAAGTAATTAGTTTATAAATTTTTGGGGCTTCCCATACTTAGAACTGAAACTCAAAAAAATTTTTTTCTTCAAACCCTTACGTGTGGGGTATCTATAGATAGGTCTTTAAAAATGATAATAAGGTTTCTTATATCATTTTTTTCTAAACGGAATAGTTTGCGCGAGAGACACTTCCAAAGTGGTAAAGTGTTGGTCACCCCCCCTCTAACTTCTAAAATAAGAGAACAATAAAACTAAAAAATATATATGATGTACATTACCATGCAAACTTTCATTGAAAATTGGTTTGAACGAGATCAAGTAATTAGTTTTTTTTAAAACGTCATAAATCGTAAACCCCAATTTTCCTCTCATTCAATCAACTCAAATATAAAAACGTCGATCAAACTTACAAAGAACTACAAGAACTTTTATATTATGATGATACTTGCTGCTACGGAACCCTTCATGGGCGAGTCCGACTCGCACTTGGCCGGTTTTTTTAAATGATTCGGTAATTTTCTCTACAACAAGAACACCTACAATCCCGCATTAAAATAAAGCGATTTTACGATACAGATTTTTCTGTTATTTATAGAACGAGTGTAATTTCTTGTACTTGTCAATAAATATGACATCGTCTGATGCATAATATCTTTAACATTCCATGATACGTCTAGTTTTTTGAAAATGCAGATTTTAATAAGCGGTTAGTACCTACGTCCATTAGGTTTGTTTATTTAATGTTGGGGTATATCTATGTCTATACACTACTTCCGAGTGCAAATGCTGAATGATGTTTACAAACCGTAAAGTGTTTGGTGCATTCCATATTTGCTCTATGTACAGGGATGCAATGAAAATGTATTAATGTTTCTTAACATCGTCCGTCGCAAGTAGTCTAATTATTCCTGTGTTTAAATGTATATTTGTACATCTTCTATTTATAAGAAAGTGGTGTTAGTTACACTCTTTATAAAGAACGGATGAACCGATTTGGCTGAAAATTAGTGGAGATGTAGCCTAGAACCAGGAGACGGACATAAGATACTTTTTATTCCGGAAATATGAGCGAAGGGGGGATAGTTGGAAAGGAAGACTGAGTAATGGAAGGTTTTACGAAGGGTTTTAAAAGATAATGTTTTCAAAACTTTTACTGTATACCCGAAAAAATATTTTTTTCAATACTTCAATTGTGTGTATGTCAAAAATAACAAACCATGTGTACCTGTCTAACAAATACAATTAAATATGGATTACCGGATGCCACCGGCGCGGTAAACAAAGCGTCAAAAACGTTATTGTATCCTGTTTGCATTCACTTAATTAAGTCTCTTGTCACCGACAACGCAGCTCGCTTAATACTTTAAGCGGTTAAAACGCAAACTACAACACCACAGTATTTTATATCCTCTTACCTACCCCTCTGAGAGCTTTATTAGATTAACCGTTAATTAAAACGGTGCATACTTTGACAAACGATAAGCTCTCTCTATTAAGCAAGATTGATTACGAATCAGATTTCGGATGAGATTTGCCTGCCTTATTTCAGTCACCAAGGAGAGAGTTTTTAAAAACTGATTACATTTTTGTATTAGGCATATCTAGGCCTAATGCAAAAATATTATATTTGTGTACGAAAGATTTTACCAAAATCTTCAATGACCAAATGGCCTCGAATGGTCAAACGACAAATAATGAGTTATTCTTACACAAATACACTATTTCAATAACAAATTTGAGAGCAAAGAACGAGGTCTAATTTATTTCATAGTCTATTTTACTTTTAGAAGTACCTACAACAAATCATGGAAGCTTCAAAACGTCCATTACATTGTTATATTGAGTGCAAAATCTGGTCGACATGAATACAAAGATCTTTACTCTTCGAACATTTTCTCGAGTAAAGTTTTGCGATACTCGTTCCCATTATCTCAGCTTATTTGGAAACAGACAACGAAAAGTTGCTGCATCATTACTTGTACAAATTAGTTAGTCCAGAGTAAGGTTTAATTGATACAGGCAGGTTGATGGATTAAACCGTGAATTTCTGTGGCGTCTAAACATAGTATGTTGCTTGTCATACCAACCATAAATGGTTTCTAGCTGAACTTTGATTAGTTAACAGCGATTAGCCGTAAGACTAAACAACCACGCAGAAATAAGCGTGGATTTACAGGTGCACTGTAGTTCCCTTAGTGTTATAGCTAGTTGGACAACAGGCTGAACCAACAGACCCTAGACCGCCGGTCAATCGTCACAAGGCGGTCATTGGCGTGTCCCTTCCCGAGTGTGAAGGGGAAACTAGTATTTAGTCCAGAGACCTACTCACCGCACTCGGCCGCAGGTCTCGCTAGCTAGCGGTTATGGTGCATAAACCCATTATCCTTCAAAAATAGGACAGAAACAGGAGCGAGAACAAAAGACACCCGAAGCGAAGCTAGAAACCGAGTTAGCAAACCATTCCTTCACAAAAGCGATCCACATTGGTCAAAGTAATAGCCATCGACACGTGGAGAAGAAGAAAATAGTACATATTATGTCAGAAAGATTTACCCCATCTGTACTTTCATAGATTCAGGTATGATATCAATAAACAAATATTTATTTTACTTTTGTTGATTATAACAGCGATCACGCGTTTAAATGGTGGCAATGACAATAAAAGGATTGTCGACTTCGATTGTCTAAGCACGAATGAAACTACAGCCGTTGCACGGACCTCAGGCTTAATTGATCCAGACAGGATGATAGATGAGAATGCGGGAACAACCTATCCCGGTTCAAGACGGATCTGATGCCAGTCTGTCTACACTCGTTACCGCTACGGTATTCTTATAAATCTTGAGAATAGTTCTATTTATCTCCACGTCTATACTTAGATATTTAAACGTTATTTAATTGATGGATTTTTTAAGTTTTCAGTCACACTTCTAAAATCCATCGAGTCAAGAACGAATTATAGTGTTATTTGTTCTAGAATGACATATATTGTACACGAAAAATTTATAATCAGCGGCACAAAAAGTTTCCATAATCATACATTGACTCCTTCAAGCGGGTTTTAAAAATACACCTAAACTTGAGCTGCAATAGTGGCTGGTGCGAAATAATAGTTCGGAGGGATGATACAATCACACGGCTGGTGATTCGTTTGTCTGGTTCTTTCCCCCCATAGGGCGTTTTTATTACTCTATGTTTCCCCCATACCATAGTCAACTGAACTCACCAAAGAACAATGCCCATGAGCCATACAACTTTTGGCCAACTGCGGACAGTAAAATAAATAAAAACTGAATTTTGCAATAAATAACTTTTTAATTAATAAAATTTTTGGTATTTACTAGAAGTCCACCAGCTCTTTTATTATTTTTATGATTTAAATACATAAATTGTGCAATGAATATTATCATTTCCGCAGCACAAAATGACGTATATGTACGGTCAACAGCACATCACGGTTAAAACTTGCAGTTCGATAATAGCACTTATGCCCCTGACATAAGAGTGGTACAAAGTTCAAAGTGTTACGTCTGATGAGCTCTTGACTGTACTATTCTTTTCGTTGAGTGACTGATATTGTCAGTCAATCGTCATCATCTATGGTCATCATTCGCTTTTGATTTCCTAAGGAGGAAATCAAAAGCGAATGATGATACCACCGTAGACAGAGAAAACTATTTCCTCGTATTTTTGAGATTTTGACAACTTTCGAATGACACTTCATGATGAAGATTGACTGTCATAATATCAATGACAAAAATAATTGCCAGTGTTGCATTTTGAATAAATGAAATATAATACCGATTATCGATATAGATCGCGATATTAATAATTAAAAGGAATTATTTTTATTACAGTTTTAGAAAAAGCTTTAAGTTTATTTTTGTAATTAATAAGTAATTACATTAATAAAATGTAACAATATAATTATTGCAGAGTTGCTTTATAATTATAAATAAAAAAAAGTTCAATCGAATACAGGATTGACTCGATTAGGAAATCGATTGTAATGTTAGATACTGACAACATTTTTTAAGGCGGAAGTGATTTATTTATTACACAATTTATTTAAATCTATACATATAATAAATTTGTAGAAAAGTGGTGTCTGTACAATGGAAATATATTTAAAAAAAGTAGCAGGGGTTGTTATTATATCGATACCGAACCCGAAATTGTAATTAAAAAAACGACGGGTTGCACTCCGGGAGTGCCGGCAGAAGTGAAAACCTGAATATTAACGTTGTGCATTTTTGATATGTATTTTGGAATGGTTAGGGATTTAATTGATTGGTAGAGGTATAAAAGTACTATCATTTATGTGGTAAAATACAATATTTATTTATTGCGCTATCGTACACAAACATGACAATTTATATTACATTAAAAAGTTTATCTCTCAAATGTAATCAGTTTTTCAGACTTATCAGAAACTCCTTGCTGTGACACTGAAACGCCATGTAATAAACGATGATAAAATGATTGACAACCGTCAATGTCATACTTTTTTGATTGACAACTATTTATTTTCTAAACAACGAAAACAAAGTTTGGAATTTACAACTAATTGCATACTGGAATCTGCGGATAAACTTTTGAATTTGGAGCAATCGGCCAAGAAATGATTCCCTTTACAGAATCCGCAGACTCCCGAATCGTTAATAACACGAGTGGTGTTACAGTAATCAACATGTCGCTTTCGAGGATGTTCACTGGGAATTTGGGGTAACAAGCCAAACTGTGTGTGAGAACGAGCCTCTTGTCGCAGGAAATCGAACAGCATTTCCAACTTCATACGACCTGATGCATGCTCCGCAGCATAGCGGATCCAAAGACTGCGGAGAAGTGGTGTTAATTTCCACAAAATACTGTTATATAATTCCGGCGAATAAAGATATTCCAAACTTTTTAAATGTTTTATTACGGCAATTAAATTTTGAATTTTGCAGGATATCAAATTAAGGTCTTTGTGGCATTGAGCTATTATTACTACGTATAGAGAAGACATCAGTCATCACTGACATGTTCCGATCAACTGCAGTCAGATGGCTGCACTGCATTTAGTCACTTGCTAGCTCCCCAGCGCCAAAGTCTTGTTTTGATTATATACGAAAATACGTCAAAATCCACTAAATATGCCCTCGTGTGTGTTGAGATATTGCAGTAATAATTCTAGTAATTACATCCAAGAGCAAAGGAATAACTTTCTACTATTAAATAACTAGAAAATCAAATTCAAACTTAATTAAAATAAAATATTTTATCGGAGACGCCATAATGTCATTTTTCAAAGACTAAAAATTAAGATGTGCCATTTTGTATGTAACAAGTATAGGTAGAATTTAGCTTGATTTTTCTCT
This sequence comes from Mecyna flavalis, assembly GCA_949319885.1. NCBI lineage: Eukaryota > Metazoa > Arthropoda > Insecta > Lepidoptera > Crambidae > Mecyna > Mecyna flavalis. The sequence goes on from OX439430.1 coordinate 12,914,993, forward strand.
GTATAACGAAAAATAATATTTACTTATACGCTAATTTAGAAAATAACTATCAAAGATATGGGTGGTTTGTCGTACTCCACAGAAGATGTACCTATATAAAATACATATTATTATGTCTCGCTACAGAGACAGTAATACGAAACCTTTTAAAAAAAAGTGGTGGAATTAGTCTCTCTATTAAATACAATTTCAGTTAAATTAATGTCTTTGGAATACTTCATTACTTCGTAACTAAATAAGTAATATTACTTCAAAATTATACGGCTTTTAATTTTGTATCAAATCAAAACTTAGGATAAAATTTGTAACAGACTTCGTTTATTAATCTAGCCTCTCGTAGGTACCTGTTTGAATAGGCAGAATATAAACAAATTGTTGCCTGTTGACGGTGTCATCGCATCTATGACTTATTAGCCGCCCCCGCGCGCCCCACCCCACCGCGCTTGGCGCATAGACATTGTTCGAGCTGTCTGTTCTAGTACGTCAGTACATAATATTTCTATGCTTTGTGGTCACTTTGTAGCATAGGAAGCATATAGGAAGCGACCGCACTGCGGCTATAATAGTAGAAGAGGTCACACTTGACAGTTCATTTATGCAAAGAAAAATATACCTTACGCTAAAGGAATAAAACTCAAGAAAACAACATCAGTTCTATTAATACAATTATTTACTCTACTCCTGATGTACATAAGAAGCACTTTTCTTTGCATAAATGAGCTGTCAAATTGAACAAAAAACCATTATTGTCTATAGACCGACAAACTATCTGTTCCGGTGGCGGCGTCGCTACTGTCTATTTAAAACTGTCATTAAATATCGTTTTTGCATTGCATTTCACGTAGTTCCAATTTTGGCCACCGGAACAGATAAGTTTGTAGAAAACACGTGTCCGGACTTCAAATTTTATATGGATTTTCGATCAGGTCACGTGACACATAAATCCTGACGCGAGTTTAACATTTTTTCCCCATACAAAAAAAAGTGCACAACGCCGCTAAAGAAGTTTTCACTTCAAAAAATTTTTGTCTGTTTGTCTGTTTGTCTGTTTGTCTGTGTGTTTGTGCACGCTAATATCAGAAACGGCTTATTCGATTGAGATGCGGTTTTCACTAATATATTGTGGTAAGCTTCACTTAACATTTAGTGTTTATTTCATGTCAATCGGTTTATAAATAAAAAAGTTATGTCAATATAAAGGTACACGCCTCGCGCCTGAGCTGCGCGTCCGTATATAAAGCGCGCTGAGAGTATGGCGAATAGGTAGTTGCATTTGATTATTGCGATTTACTTGAATACTGACAGTTTGGATATTTCATTTATTTATATTTAAGGGTTTGTAGATTAGGTTGTCTTTCTTAATTTTCTTTAAAAATTTGTAAATAAATATTGTAAGCATTTGTTATAGGTTAGGCATTTCTTTCCTTGATTTTTGGTATACTTATCTTAATTTTTTATTTAGGGTTTGTATATAATATGAATAATTTATAAGTATTTGGTATAGGTTAGGCAATTCTTTTCTTGATTTTCTTTATTTAAGTACAAGTTTATAAGCTCAGGTTATTAATTAATTTTTCTAGCAATTCTTTTGTTTCATAAAATTTGTACGTTTAGTTTACACATCTTAACACTTTTTGCAGTCAGCCTATGTTTTGCGATGACAATTAATAAAGCCCAAAGTCAGACGATGAAAGTTGTGGGTGTAGATCTAAGTATCAGCTGTTTCTCGCACGGTCAGTTGTAGGTATGTGGCTCTGACACGGGTTAGCAATCCTAGGAGCCTGGGCTGTATGCTTTCATTCCCGATGGCCATACGTCACATATCGTATACCTACAGAGAAGCATACTGTAAACAAATTTTTAGCTACCCAAAGGACGGTATTTGTTTTTTAAAATATGCTGCCCGAAAAGTCACTATTCCACGCGGACGAAGTCGCGGGCACAGCTAGTCATAAAAATAATTAAAGATCTGGCAGACTTCTAGTAACTATCAAAAATCAAATTAATTTAAAAGTCATCATCATCATCATCATTTCAGCCAAACGACGTCCGCTGCTGGACAATTTAAAAGTAATTTATTGCAAAATTCAGATTTTATTTATTTTACTGTCCACGGGTTGGCCAAAAATGGGCATTGTTCTTTTGAAATTTGGTTCATGCTTCTCTCAATTAACTAAGCGCTCGAAATCTGTTTCGAACATTGTCATAATCCCCGCCTACTACGCCCACGTCTGCAAAAAGGCCTCTTCTTTTTTGCGCCATTTAGCCCGGTCACCGGAGACTTACATCCATCAACGATGTCGCTTCTATTTTTACTATACTGAGATTACTGAGTATATAACTAAATAACCCGACAATCTTACCTAAGATCATTAATTGATCCTTATTTATGTTGTAAGTTTGAATTAGTTGATTATACCTACACCTTTTAATTTCTCCGTAAATTAAGGACAAGGCTATTTACATGTTCTATTAGTACCAATTCTTGTTCTCTCATTTCTCCCGTTAAAAACCATTTCCAATGCTAATACACCTCGTAACTGATTTCCAAATATACTCTGACTTGTGTCGCTCGTACTGTGCAAAGAGTTCTCTTTATAAAAGTAAAAGATACAGTCTCCTTAATGAAACTTTCTAAAAATAAATCTCTCAGCCTCGTATATTTCAAAACTGTGTCAAACGAAAAATAACATGTAAAATGCAAATCGCAAATGCAGTAAACAAGATGTTGGCGGTAAATATGAGAGTGGGCCTGTTGGTGGCACCACCCAACATAAATATTCGGCATAAGTTATGTGCTATGTCCCGCAGCGAGACAAAAACACCTCTGAAACGGAGTTTTGATTTTAAATTCTAATTTTATGAATCGTCTAGTTTGCATATCACAACGTATTTGGTTGGAATCATTTTAGTTCGTAACCCCGCTTTTTGTGAATGATGTCTTTTGTTTTGATACTTTGCCGCCGCTGGCAGATTGTATGTGGTGTTATTGCTTTCTGGGCCCTAGATTCAGATTCTTGTTGAAACAAATGTTTTTTGAAGCTTTATCTTGCTACCACAGCCACTGTGTTTCATATTTAAATGGGGTTCGTCGGACTTTTCTCTTTTATCAAAATTAATAAACATTTTTTTTTTTGAGAAGGTGGATTTGATGGCTGAAATATACATTATGATTTCAGTATGATTGTATTCATTAGATGTTTCGAGATATGCTAGGTCCTAGGTCCATGATTAAATTTTGTTCTAGGTGCGTTTTTAAATTCTACTCTACGTTTAAACACCTTTTAGTTCTCTCCAAATTTTATCGTTTCTTGGCTATAGCTAAACCACAAATAACTTTTGCATGTTCATTTTTCTATCTTTCAAAGTTCTGCACATACATAACTACTGAGCTCTGCTCTGACTCAAGCCAATCAAGGTTTTGATTGTCAACTACATCCTGTCCTGTAATTTTTTTTCCAAACGGATAACCTGATATAGTGACCACCATTGCCTATAGACAACAGATATGCGTTGCCGGTCCTTAAGGGAGGTATTTACTTGTTTTAAATAACTTTCATAAAGATCGCTAGTTCGTATCTTATCGGAAATACTGCTGACGGTAATAAATTCCAAAGCTTGGTTGCACGTATTTGTCACTGTGTTTCGGATTCATACCAGCAATAAGTTCCAGTTGATCCTGAACACTATTATGTCTCCTTACAACCTTTGCGAATACACATCAATTAGTTACCAGAACATTAAATAAATCTTTATCCCGTATCGCCTTTAAGCATATCGCTAGAACCAGGTATATTTTTAGTCCTTAATATTTTATTATATACTTCATTTTCTTTGTCACAGACTGAACATAGGATTCTTTAATCTTTATTTTATACTAGCTGTGCCCGCGACTTCGTCCGCGTGGAATAGTGACTTTTCGGGCAGCATATTTTAAATAACAAATACCGTCCTTTAGGTAGCTAAAAATTTGAGTGTTTACCCGTGGTCCCGTTGGGTCGACCCATTAACGGGTCCACGGGTAATTTTCATTCCCCGTGGTCCCATTGCATCAGGGATTGCTTTCCGGTCTTATGATTTTATCGATAGAAAATAAAAACAGTTAAACACAAAGTATGGCCATCGGGAATGAAAGCATACAGGCTCCTAGGATTGCTAACCTGTGTCAGAGCCACATACAACTGACCGTGCGAGAAACAGCTGATACTTAGATCTACACCCACAACTTTCATCGTCTGACCTTGGGCTTTATTAATTGTCATCGCAAAACATAGGCTGACTGCAAAAAGTGTTTAGATGTGTAAACTAAACGTACAAATTTTATGAAACAAAAGAATTGCTAGAAAAATTAATTAATAACCTGAGCTTATAAACTTGTACTTAAATAAAGAAAATCAAGAAAAGAATTGCCTAACCTATACCAAATACTTATAAATTATTCATATATACAAACCCTAAATAAAAAATTAAGATAAGTATACCAAAAATCAAGGAAAGAAATGCCTAACTTATAACAAATGCTTACAATATTTATTTACAATTTTTTAAAGAAAATTAAGAAAGACAACCTAACCTACAAACACTTAAATATAAATAAATGAAATATCCAAACTGTCAGTATTCAAGTAAATCGCAATAATCGAATGCAACTACCTATTCGCCATACTCTCAGCGCGCTTTATATGTATATATAGCGCGCTTATACGGACGAGCAGCTCAGGCGCGAGGCGTGTACCTTTATATTGACATAACTTTTTTATTTATGAACCGATTGACATGAAATAAACACTAAATGTTAAGTGAAGCTTACCACAATATATTAGTGAAAACCGCATCTCAATCGAATAATCCGTTTCTGATATTAGCGTGCACAAACACACAGACAAACAGACAAAAAATTTTTTAATTACAATTTCGGGTTCGGTATCGATATAATAACAACCCCTGCTACTTTTTTTTAATATATTTCCATTGTACAGACACCACTTTTCTACAAATGTATTATATGTATATAGATGCTATAATACGTATTTTTAGTAATTCAGGGTACCACTTAGCTACTACCCAAGCCTTAATAAAGAATCGGCATTAAATGGTACGTAAAACAAAATAACGGAACGGCATATGAATAAGGAAAATAAAATATAATAAAGATTAGATTCATATCCCTAAACTCTTTGCTCATAAGTCCTTACCCATCAAACAAAAAACGCAAATAGGCACTTCAGTCCCGACATGAGATAATATCTACATGTAACGGGTAAAATAAGCCTCGTATCAACCATTTAGAGAGGGGAAGCGCAAACGTCAATATAATTTTGGTGATTCGTGTCTTACAAAACGTAATTCCCTAGGATTACTTTCAGCAAGTTGCGTAGCTAATGAAGTAACTTGTGACACGGGTCGGGCCCTGGGATCGACGTAATCAAATTAATGAGAAAACTTCACTTCAATTTAGGGTTTCCTACCTCAATCTTTAGAATATTTGGCAGCGGTCAAGTGCTCCAATGGGCATGATGATTGTTCCTAATGTATTAGGGGCTTACTTAACAACTTAGTTATAACCCTTTCCTTTTTATTTCGGATAGTTTTTCTTTGCGTAAAGTAGATTATGAGCCCAATTGAATACTCAAGGACTCGCTATATAAGAAGCGGTTACGTTTTTATGACGTTAATTAAAAATATTGTAAGTTGATACAGTATAGAAATGTAAGGAAAGTATAATATTTTTATGGTAGTTATGTAATGGTAGATAATAATGGGTATAAAACTCTCATCCCTGAAATCAAGTCATCGTTACAGGAGTAATAAACCTACAGTTTCCGAGAAGCAAGTCAATTATGCTAATACAGTCAGCAGCACACAAACCTAGCCTAATCTGTCAAATCTCCGGAAATAATTTTCAGCTTAATGTTCATCTAATAGATTCCTACTTCAATTGAGACATTTAGACAGATTAGGGTAGGTTAATGTGTTGCTGACTGTACTAAATTAATTGCCACGCTTCTCAGAAATTGAATAAATTGAATTTAGTACCACGACATTACGCTTAGGCAAGTACCTGGCACCACTTGAAAACGATAAGGATATTTACGTTACGCGGACCAAATGCATTCGTGAGTCATCGAGTGAAAGCCGCTATATGACTGTATAGTACCTAATAAAGACTGCATTTGATATGGTCACCACACATCCCAAACTATGCTCAAAATATCCATTACATCCACTTTTTTTAAAAACTTTATCCACCGTGAGATGAGAGCACTAAAATCGAACTCATTTGGCCGAAAAAGGTAATTACCTATCCTAATAACTCCGTAACAAGAATGATAAAGAGCAAAGGTGAGTGCTTACCTACTTATACATACACGCAGGTATGTGTCCGGAGATCTTACTTTAATTTAATTAATGCCCGATAGGAGTTCTACGTCTAGTTAAATTGCTACGAAGAATGTCTGGAAGCGTTTGGTTAAACTGAATAAAAACATAGAACAGGCTCCGGCAAACTTCTTAACTATCAAGTAGGACTGCGCAGAAGACGAATTTTGACGAAATCTGACCAATAGCGCGCGCGGGGGTATGGGAGATTCGCGCGCGCGGTCACGCGCAAGTGCACATGCGCGATTTTTCCCCCACTCCGTCGAACGATGGTCAACAAGTTTGACGGCACGTATAGAAAGAATGCACCGCACGTTATATCTTTATATCTATACACTTTCTACTGTGATAAAACTTTTTAGATAACTTGAATGTTCGAACATGAGGGAAGGATATTCTTCGAAAACTTAGTTGTTCGAATATAATCAGCTATTGGAAACAAAAGATACCGAACATGTAAGTTATGCACGACGCCTCTTGCCGGCTGTGACGCCGTGCACATTAATAGGGGGGTGCTGGGATTGTCGTCTACCCAACGGTACGAAGCTGCTCTGTCCCCCGTTCTACAGGGAAGAATCGTGGAGGAGAAATAAAACCGCCGAAATATGCCGTAATGATGCGTCCTTTCCTACTGTATGCCAGCCTAGCCTAGCCAGTCTGTTCTTCAGGGTTTCTTCTGGTAGGCCTTGTTGCTTCTTGAGAGTAGTTTCCTCGGAGAGAGCTCGGATCGGAGTGCATGCTGCGAGCTTTTCCGGGCCTATGTTTATTCTATCCGGTTTGCTCCCAACTAGCGACTATGTAAGTGAGAAAAAACCGGTTTACACGTGCCACTGTTAGACAGTGACGTAACTATTGTGCGAGCGAGACAGATTGGTGCATACCGTAGGAGAGCCGCGTTATCTATTTATTTATTATTTTCATAATAACATTTACAATATCGAAAAACATGTCCTAAGGCTAAAATATAAACACTAGAGACATGAAAACTATACAACAAATAAAGCAAAATTAGATCTATCGAAATAACTAAACTGTACACTTACATACTATGAAATAACAGAGAAATAAAGGTAAATCTAAACTATTTTTACGCACGTCTTATACTAAAATGAAACGACACTTGTGCATAACTTTATTTACCTTACTATCTATATACTATTGCTATTTACATAGTGGCTATGCCGGCTGTCCCGTACATAAGTACTCATAATGTATTTAGGATTAAGGACTCTTTCTTCGTTTTTTAATCATTAGTTTGATAAACTGATTCTTATGGTTGCCTATCATGATACGCATACTATTTCATTGAGGAACAATTTACCAGAGACCACTGCCTTAGATGCATTTGACCTTTTCAAACGTTTTATTTCAAATGACCTGTCCCTCGCATTAATATTGCAGAGACACAACCCGAGATATTATGGTACTGCTTCTCGTATGGGATGTATGGACTGTCCTTAGAGTTTATTTTAGTGGAAAATCAAAAAAGTTAAATTATATCAAAAGGACTTAAGTTATTAACGCTATTAAATAATAAAAGGTTGTTTTTAATTCACCTGTAATGTGTGTGATTATAGACAAGTTTCAAAAACAGGTCCAATAATTATAATTGACTTTATATTAAACAAACCAGATATTTTAGCAAATGAGTCCAATTCTATTCTCTATTAATAAACAATTCAAAAAGTTTTATAAAATACAAAAAAGAATACGAAACTTGGTATTTGACAAGAGCATGGTCTGTAATCGAGTAATTGAATTTTAAAGTTGTACCGTCCCCTCCACTTGAACTTCTAATCATAAATTCCACTGTTATAACATTTAACAATTTTTCCTGTCGTCAACAGAAATTGCCTTTACTTTAGATGCTGTTTTTTCCTTGTCGGCTTTTATAATGCCCGCTAACTGCAATAAGATGTAGCTATTTAACTTTGCGTTTAATTTAATGAGACAAAAAACAAGCAAAACAAAGTTTGGGGAATATATTAAACGGTAAAGAAATGAAACTGACAGCCAAGTCACTACCTTCTTACGTGGACTGAAATTCTTATAAAATATAAAATACCCATTAATAACTGACAATTCAACAAATATACATTTTCCAAACTATTTAACCAAATTACAGTCGGCGGCGGCATGGCACTTTATTTACAGAATTAACTAAAAAAAATATAAATTAATCTTATAATTCATTTATACACTCACCGGCAATAAAACCTGGCCACTGAGCTTTTTTCATACAAACATGGTCACTTTAGCGTCTCATAGATAGAAAACTATTTGCAGCTGTGCAATGATTATTACGTCAATGGAGAGGCCAAAAGCCCGATTAACAAATCACAGTTTCAAGAATTTACACTAACCGCTCAATTTTCTCAAAAAGGAAAAACAGTAAACCGAACTCAACGCTCCATATATCCATATATGGAGCGTTGAGTTCGGTTTATCGTTTTTCCTTTTTGAGAATAGTGAACGATTTTTGGCTAAAGTGACCACGTTTGTATGAAAAAAGTCCAGTGGCCAGGTTTTATTGCCGGTGAGTTTATATTAAATGCCTATAACCGGCTATCTTTTTATAAACTGTCATTTTCTGTCGAGGAAATCTCTCAACCAAATACAAACTTAGAATTGTACAGATATCTAAAAATACGATTTAATACCCTTTATTTACTATATATACTTCCGTAATCATCAAACGTTAAGGCTCAAGTTAAATCATTCGATTTAGATTGGATCCCCACGCTTCACAATTTCACAAAACGCGTGAACAAAAAACATCATACGACGTATCCGAAAATACAGCAACAGGGCGAAATCAAATTATTGTTTGCAAAATCATTTTACACCCTCACATTTTTGCACGTTCACCTGATTATTCGTAAAACATGTAAACAAATAGGGAGTTGTGTACCGAATTCTCGCCAGCTTGTTCCCGTAAAAGCCCGCATTGAAGTGTGAAATTCAAAAATCAACTTAAATTATTCTAAGCCAGTGAACCACTCGCCCCTCAGTAGTCTTGCGCGAAACGCGTTTGCTCTACGCAGAGATTTCCCTTTAGATTCATCTTGTTGATTTTATATTGTTTACAGTAGAATCCTTTTAGGATCGTCTGAGGGTTCTTGTTTATATTTCTTTAAAAAATAATATTTTCCTGCTTAATGCGGCTCGTCCTGCTGGTTTAATGTATAGCTCTTTAAGTTGCCCTTCCTTTCCCTCTACCTGGATGGAAAGGGCTCGTAAGTAACGAATTCGTAGACAAAAGGTTATCATAGTGTTAATCATTATTTTTTTACTGAAAGCTTGGAAATTGCCAAAGTTGTTTTTTTTAAAGCAATTTTAAAAATAAATGTACTTCACTATGGTGGCACAGTTCAGCTCTACATGCATGAGATTGGTATATGGATTTTCTGTGTGCCTATGCTAGCTAGGTGGTAATGGTAATCATTGTAAAAGGAAGCCAATTTGATAAAATCTGATGAAAAAGTTTTTTTATTTAGATTAATTTGTTTAATATTTTTGTTAGGACAAGTATCCATTCTTACAAACTTTAACATCATGACATCTTCACAATGGCTTTCGAAGAACTGAGAGTGTACCTATATTTAGGGCACACGTTCTCAAAGTTACTTAACTTTTACTATCATTGCAAATAACGTACCTTACGCTACGCGACCGACCCAACATTACCTAAACATTTATGACAAGTGTCACGACTGTAATCATCTCAACAATAGCCTATTAAATTAATCGCTTATTTTACGTAAGTATCACAACAATACGCTCAAATTAACCCATTAACGTAGGATTACACTACATAATCGTCGCAACTATATTCAGTAATGTTTCGCAGCGGATTAACGCAGCCTCTATAATTGATCAAAATCTGTTAAACCTATTACAATACACTGTACTTAGAGCTTAATCAGCGGACACCATTCCCTAGCTACCTAGAGTATCGGGAACGTTCAGGAGTGACGTCATATCACAAGCTATGCCTGATGTTTACCTCTGCAGTGACTTGTAACACAACACTGCACGCTAATCGGTGAGAGCTCTACTGTTCTAGCTAGTTCGCAACGGGCTGTTTAATTAAACAACGTATGTCATTGACCTTGTGCGTTGGTAGCGAAACTAACGATTATAGTCACCGGGTCATTTGTATAATTAACTGCATAACAAACAATGAACGCTCAACAGTACTAACATTCTACATGACAAAATGTTAGCTGGAAAAACATCATTTCATAATAATTGTTTCCGTAACTCTATTATACAATAAAGATGGTCTAAAATCAGAGCGCAGATATCTGATGAGTAGTTGGTAGGGATACACAAAATTCTATGCCTGCCTATAACACGAGCGTACATAAAATCTTCGAAAGTATACACATTTCGTCTTATGTATTTCAAAATTTCAACAATTCCCTTTTCAGGTATCCTCAAATAAAATTAGTATTCGTTAAAACATCTTACAACAAACATTTTTATGAGAGAAACTTACTTGAAAACCATTTTCCCACTCAACAACAGAGGATGCACGGTGTGTTATAAGAACCAAGTATAAAGAACCGTGAAAAAATCATTTCATAACAACCGGCAAGGAATTTAAAACGACAGTCTGAACTATAACCCAAACATTGCGCTCGTGAAAACGAACGAAACGGCTCTTTTATGAAACAAAACTGTATGTTTATGCATAAGCATTTCCCTCAGAGGGTTATGTGCTGGCGATAGTTCGCATATGACCGTAACGTGGCTCCTGTTATTCCATTAAACGCTTATCTTTGAGATTCATGGCTAGCCCCGGCAAAAATGATGGTCGTTAAAGAAATTGAATACCCTTTACTCATGCTTAAAGTTTCCCTCATAGTCACTTCTTAAGTTTGAGCGCGGCTTGCACGACGGTGAAGTATTGCTGGGTGATTCGAGCGGAATTTTTCAACTACTCACAATTTAAAAGTAAGATAAGAGTCTTTTTACTTTGTCTAAATTTTATACTGTTTTCTTCCATCCGAATGGAACGTTTAAATGAAATGAAGAAGTATTAAAAATGTTGCGTCAGTTGTAGAGTACCTAAAGCTTAGCGCCTTTATTTTATAATTTGATGTCTACATAATCCATATAGAGCCAGTACCTTGCGCTTTGCTGACTTGCTCTACTGGCAAATATGACGTGTCACCTGCATAGATAAAATTGTTAATAGGCGTTACATAGTCTAGGTAACAATATACTACTTGTGTAGTGCATAATCATATCATCTTTCTAAACGTCTAACTTATAATTATGTACAAAGGAACTTAGTTAAGTTATAGGCAAATAATAAAATACAAATAAATGATAATATTATAAATAAGTGAAAGATTTTATTTTTCCAGAATTCCTATTACAAATCTCAGACTAGAAATAAACTTTTGCAGCACAGGTTACCATCATGAAAATCAAATCATGATTAACCTTTTGGTGTTGGCTTAACAAACTTGAGTTATATTCTATAATTGCTTATGAAACATAATAAGCCTTACCGGAAACTGGTGGAAATAACTGGAAAAACTATCGTTGAAGCCCTATCTTTATTTTTTACTTAAGACTAGGTTAGATTTTATATAATGTCTCCAACTAGGTTAGTTTTTTAATTAATACTTCTCTATATATATATTTGACATAAAAATAAACCTGGAATGCATAAGGATACATAAGCAGCTCATCTGCTACTAATGAACGAGGCACCACATATTAGGGTCTTTTTCCTTATTTGATAAGGAGCATAATATTAGCTTTGGCGGGCTCATATAATTGAGTTAGGAAGGAAATCCTACGGAAGCGACCCTTTGTAAAACGAACACTTTGTTTCGGTTGACACTTCTCTGCGAGTGTATTATGTCTCACTAAAAATAGCATTACAAAGACGCAACGCGTTACATTTTTATTAGTTCGATTCGTTTTCTTTAGGGTTTGTTATTTTATTCTCTCTATCTATAACAATTTTGTCTAAAACACTTTAATATCTTGATCTTATCTTTAAAGCAAACAGTTCAAAAATGTGGTTTCTATCAGATTAAATCTTAAACGAATGTACGGCAAATAAAATACATAATTTAATTAAACGATGTAATATGAACTATAAGTTTTGCCTTATAAACAACTGCCCACCCGGCAAAGGTTCATTCCTATTTATTTATATAGTCACATAATATGGTCATCTATTTGTCTATATTTCTAAAAGTTATCTGAGGGATTTTTATTTCAATTACGAAGCAAATGTAACGTACATTCATTGCTTGGTACAATTTTACCAGGTCTTTTGCCATCAAGATAAATCTTTAAGATAGCGGTCCTGGGGAACACATTATGTGAAAATATCGCCGGGTGATGGCGGGAATGAGCTCGTGTGTTTCTTTCACTTGGGACGTTATATATCGCCCGCGAGATATCAATCGTCATTCCAGAGAAAATTGAGCTTCAGAACTAGGTTCTTTTTAATGAAAAATGGGAGGTATTTCTTCATTGTATCGCATCTTTAAAAATATTATGTTATTACTAAATTCGCTGTACTTACAACGTAAAAGCGTAGCGTAAGGGGTATGAAGAGCGTAACTTCGGGCGTCTTAACAAAAAAGACAAGACAAATTATTACAAAGTTTTGGATCGCGGAATCTCTCCTACTTCTCTTCCGCTTTTAAACACTAGTTCTCCAGAAGCTGGTTTTAGAAAAATATTTTTTTAGAAGAGAATGTGTTGAGGCACTATAACCGCAGGCTAGCCAGACCTGCGGTTATGTGGGTCTACTCTCCAGACTAAAGCGTAGTAAACTTACCCGGTATCCCCCTCACACCCTAAAAGGGTCGAGCTGGTGCCTGCCCTATGGCGATTGACCGGCCCTAGTTCTAGAAACCAGCTTAAGATCTAAAGAACTTAGCTCACTAATGATCAAGTGGTTAACTTAATGTCAAACTCAACACAACCAGCGTAATTAGTATTACTGCTGACACAGCCACATAGCATATTTAGCTGTCAGCTAAATATACTATACTTATTATTATTTTTAAAAGAGTCCTTTCAAACACTGGACAGTGGACAGCATTCAGTGAGTTCCGAGCGACAAGAGCCAAAAATGTTTTTGAACTCTGGAATAATGTATCTGTGTTTAATCAAGTATAACATCAAAAACGCAGTCCGTTGAACAGATTACGACAGGCAGCTTTCAGCAAAAAAAAAATAAAATGGCATGAAAACGTTTTAACTTTTTTAAGCAATTTGAAAATCAAGTATTATACCTAAAGGAGAAATGTATCTTTATAGATTAATTTACATAAAAATTATTCTGTAGACAAGGTTAAGTAGCTTTTTAAAATTATAACAAACTGTAATGAAATGTATGTACATTTTGATCTATGATATTTATTAATGTATAAGGCACACACAAAAAAGATATAATATATAGTAGCAATGCTAGTACTATGGATGCCAGACATTAGACTATATTAGAGACTTGATACTTTTTTTATAAATACATGCATAATATTATACCTACATAGAAACACCCAGATATGTTAATGCTTATGTTTTGTGCATGGATCGAACCCACGAGCTCCGGTATAATAGCCAACCATTACCCCAAAACGGTCGTCAATAATAAAACTGTATTTTATTGACCATTTAAGCTAGTTCACGTAAAGGTTGGTAAAAATTGGGAAGCAGTAAGCGTACATTTCACACGTGCTTACTTTGAATAGGAAAAAGGCTTTTACATTGAGGTGGATTGTATCTCAATGCAAAAGTTCTCGCAGCGATTACACTTGTTTCGGTTTTATGAAACTTTCGGCTTTGCAGTCAGCTAGTATTATTTTGGCCGCGCTTCACTTCTATTTCGAATTTTTATGATTGCTGTATTCGAGTTTTTAGTGTTGGCGTGAAGAACACTCATTTTATAGGATTAACACAAAACTTTTCATGCGAATAGGTACTATAAAAGTTTGATTTTATAGTCCCGACGTTGAATCAAAATCACAAGTCTCGTGAAATGAAACGATAACTTTAAATTTTGATTTTTATTTTATGACAAATGTTTTCGATAAAATAATACGAGGTATCAAAAGCTTAGAAACTGAAACATAAATTAAATTTAACGTCTTTACTTATTCAGTTTCTTTAAAGATTTATTGTAAACATTTTAATATTCTCAGGTCAACTGAAAATATTAATGCGACAGTTTGTGAAGATAGAAGGATGTTTGTTATGCTTTCAAGGAAAGCTGTTTTGTTGAAATTGGCCTTCAAATAGATAATAATCTGAAATATCAATAAAATCCAGGACGAAGCTGCAGGCGTAAGCTAACCTAAACTAGATTACGCTTTAATAGTAGCTTTTAAAATAGTAGGTTTTAGTTAAGGTCAGATAGAGAAACCGATAAAGATTCACGTTAACTTTACAACTCTTAAAATCCGACAATCCTTGCTGCTTTGCTCGGGAACCGTACCCAGGGCCCTAAGATAATATCAACAGTAAATATTTACCAGGCAGAGAGGATGGTTGTCGAGTATCGGCCGCTCACAATATCAACAATAGTTGGTAAACAACCCGGTAAACTCAACATTTATTACGTGGATATCCTAACATTGTGACTAAAACGTGATCGCGATTTCTCTATATCTAAAACGAAAACGGGATCAAAAAGTGTACCTATATTATAAAATTATAGTGTTATTACGTTTATTATATGCCATAGAGTGTTGCGTAAATTGTACTAGTATGGATTATACATAATATACACCAACAGCACATGTGATATGTATCTAATATGTTATTTTACTTATTGTTTGCAAAACAACAAAAGAAATGCACGGATTACAGCGATTGAATCGATATTTTTAATTATTGAATATTTGTTTGTTCCTTTGTTGATAGTGATACTCATTATACATATTATGTAGAAGTGCTTAATTAGGGTAACAATTTAATGTAACATCAATCAATGTAAGTGATGTCTATTATTTATTTATACTCCCATTCTTTTAACATACATATCTGTAAAATGGGCAATATAAAAGGTTTATAAAATACCTGCGTAGCATTAACTTAATATATTTAATGAGCGGTTAAACTGTCAATTGGTTCATAAGCACGCAGCACTGATATAACAATTACTATGACATATCATATAGGTATTATTGAAGAAAACAATACTAGAAGTAAAAAGCCTCGCTCAATATTCAGCCACGCTGTAGACGCCTTTGATCTTTGAGCCTTTATTTCAAGTGACTCCCACATTATAAGTATAATATCGGAACACAGCCAGGTCGAGTCTTAATTCAAGTGTACTGACTCCCACATTACATATTACCGGAACACAGCCAGAGCTCTAGCCAGGGTAGGGAGTGTCTGCGCGCATCACTTAGTTGAGTGAGCCGAAAATTCGACCGCATGTGCCCCGGCACGTCTCCCAACTTAGGATCTGCTTAGTAACGCGCTAAAACGTTCCAAGTGAGAGGTGAGGTGCAGCTGCTGGTTCGTTTGTGTTTATTACTGAATAAGGTGTTAAAGGTTTATAGTGTAATTTTGACGTTTTTGATGTAGAATAGAAAACGTCATATTGTAATTTAGCATGGATGGATACATAAACGCCACGAATTGCATTCGCTTTTCTGTACCTAATATACTACTTTAGGGCAGTTTTTTGGAAAATCTATTCCATGTATATTTTTAATAAAATGTCAGCAAAATAATACAAAACTATTTCATTGCAAACTTGTGCTGTCCAATTTCACCATTATCTAAGTTCGTATACGATAGGCGCGGCAAAAACGTATCTTGGTTAAGAATGGATCATTTGCATCTGAAATACGATTCTCTTGGAAAATCCTCGTAACGGAAATATGACAATTCTTTAAAAATATTTCATAATGGACCTACAGAGGCGATAGATGCAAATGAAACCGGATCGATGTCGCATTGCACACGAAAGTAGCCGCAGGTGTTGCCGGCGACAATCCGACAACACCGTACCGGGACCGGCTGTGGCCTGTGCCGTAGACGAGAGGGAAACTTATCTTCGCGGCTGCAGTCATTAACATTTCTGAATTATTAGCTCATTGTGCAAGAAACTTATACTGCGTGGAATTTTAGTCGTTGTTTTCCTGCAGTAAAATAATTCCATCTTGGTAGTACAATAGAGGGGGCTTCGTCGTTTGACCCCGGTCCCGAATACACCGCGGTGTCAAACGCACAAGAACTCTTTTTGAATTGGCCGTTTGACACCGTTAATAATATCGCGGTGTCAAGCGGGGAATAATGTTTTTCGACTTCGTCATTTGACACCGCCAATAAAAATCTTATTTTTAATTTTTGTACAGTTGAGTACACAAGTAAGTTGTAGATTGGAAGGATCCTTTAGTGAGTAGATACTTATTAATAAGGTAGCGCGAGTGATTTTTATGATGTCACGTCTATATGCTACAGTAACTCCTTAACATCTGATAAAGCAAATTTTTGTTCGCCAGCTTTCATTATAAAATAAATTTAATAAAATAAACAGAATGTTAATAAAAATATTTATTTTGATAATAAAAAAATCAAGATCATACTATTACAAATCGCAGATTGATTAGAGTTAAGAGTTGTACAAGCACAGTTTGATTTGGCTTGTTATTTTAAATCTCAGTTTAATCATATGCATTAATAAATTCCAAAAAGCATTACTTTTACTCTTTTTTATAAAAAAAGAAGAAAATGTACTTAACATTTCTTTACAATCACAGTAAGAGTACCAGACTATTTAAAAAAAAATCTTTATAATTAAATCACAGATTGATTTGGTTTGTTATTTTAAATCGAGTTCCACGTCTTATAATAAACAATAATATTGTACTAAGTCATTTAAAATGGTTATTTGTCTTTTTATGAAATGCCATAATAATATTTAAACTAGTGCCAAGTCTGTTGGTGGGTGGGGACAGAGCCCAAATAATTTCATGCATTGTCCTTTATGTCTATAATAATATGAACGAATTTAATGTTTCAATAAATGAATTACTTGTCGCTTTGTGTATTAACGAAAATTTAACTATCTTTATTATGTATAAATAGCTAATAATACAATATAAAAGCATAAAAAGCATTAATCGTTGGTGTGTGCGGCCACACGCGAAGCGGCCGCCTTGCGCTCGCATCGAACGAGTAATGCCGCACTGGAGTTGCAATTTTAAAAACACAAGGGTGTGTGTTTGCCGCAGTCAACGTGTTAACAAACTTAAATGAAGATAGATGAAGTGACCATATCCGCAAAGTGGCTGATAGTGGTTGGAACTGGAAGTGAAGAGCTGAAATACGAGCGTTCTATTGGTGCGGCCTATGGGACAAAGTTGTCATGACATAAAACGGATATTTATATAGGGATATTTATTTCGATGCAATTTTGTCTTTAACTGTACATAAATAATAACAGCGGTGTCAAGTGACGAAGTCGAAAAAAGTTGTTCACCGCTTGACACCGCGGTGTCAAACGGCCAATTCAAAAAGAGTCCTTGTGCGTTTGACACCGCGGTGTATTCGGGACCGGGGTCAAACGACGAAGCCCCCACAATAGATTAATAAAGTTTTTTTCTGTGAAATCAATAGTTTTACGATTATGATAGACGAAACTCGAACTAGCTGCGTCGCGGACGGTCGCCGGCCGGAGTCATTGCCCTTCGCGTTTATCAAAAAAATGATAATTTACTATATTTACTAACATTTGGTATCCATTTTCTCATCAAACTGAACAAAAAATCAAAAAAACTTAAGACTAAAATATCGAAATCTATGCAGGCAAAGGCAACAGATATAGATACTAGAAACCAAATGTCCGTACTACTGGAAAACACAAGAGGTAAAATGCAACGGTCACTATACAGCGTGGAATTTTAGTCGTTGTTTTCCCGCAGTAAAATGATTCTATCTTAGTAGTAAAATACATTAATAAAGTTCTTTTTTTAGTTAAATCAAAAGTTTTACGATTATGATAGACGAAACTCGAACCAATAGTACTAGCTGCGTCACAAACGGTCACCGGCCGGGGTCATTGCCCTTCGCGTTTATCAAAAAAATGATTATTTACTATTTACTCACATTTAGTTTCCATTTTCCCATTATAATTTAAGAAAAAATTTCAAAAAAAGTTTTAAAAAAATTTCAAAAAAAAAAATTTAAAAAATAATTACTAGCATAAATCGATAGTACTACTGAAGGTAAAGCATTCTGCTGCGGGAAATCAACGACTAAAAAAACACGCAGTATATCAAACATGGATTTAGTCCGTGCACGTCTGTTTTGATTCCATTTGTACAGGTAAGCCTAATCCTTTCAAGCTATCCCAACACAACAGTGACACATTAGGTACCCTTACAATGGAAGACTTGCCCGGAATTGCTGTCTCTATAGAATAGGTCTCTATAGTATTCCGTGCCACGTAAGCTTTGTTACACGATATTGCTTATAATTAATATTGCTTATATTGTGGCTTTATTTAACCTTTCCGAAGATTATTTTTGTGTGTAATTAACACTACTTTTGAAGTCTTGGTTGTTTGTGCTCTGTTTGTAACTTAAACACGATATAGGTACATCATACATAATACTAACTAATAAGCTTATACCTGGAGGCCACGCGTGGATCACCAAATTGAAGATAAGAAGCCAGCCCGTTTCTTTCTAAACATCACACTTTACATTTGCCATAGTTATTATTGTCATTAACACTAAGGTACATATATCTCGCTTATTTATCCAAAGTAAAAAAAAACATTTACTTATAATCAAATTCACCTAACGATAGGTAACAATAGCGTTTTGATAAATATTTTCATTGTGAGTTCGTTATGATTCTACATAAAATCAAAGTTGTATTGTAAGGTAACTTTAACTAAAGAAGGTAGGGCGCAAAACTATCAAAGTGATGTCATATATACAGACAGAAGGTAAAGGTAAAGGAAAGGAAGGCAACTTTTCAGAGTTCATGACGTAAAGTATAAAGTAGGTACACATTTGCACATTTACCGGTTAATCAGACAATACGGGTACAGTATGACACTCCACTTTGTTCATACTTCATCAAGCGATGCCATTAGAACAAATAGAAAACGAGATCCAATGGGAAAAGCTAATCAAGCTAAACGCTTAAATGCAATAAAAATCCAGAAGAATAAAGGCAACTAAAAAAGCCAGAATAGCCCCGAGAACTTACAGAAAACCTTATTTATTGTCTGTTGTGCAGCTTATTAAGGGAAATGTTATAACAGAAATACTTTTGCAATGCATTTACAACTTTAATTCGTATTAAAAAGGTTCATTTTGCGGTTAACGGTCCCTTTACACAAGCCCTTGAAAATCTTTATGCCCAAGAGATAATGTCTTTGGAAACATTGAACTTTACAATAGTTTTGTCGCAAATAACGAAGCAGGAAATGTAAACTAAGCTAGAAGCTTATATTATGTAATTTTATTCAATTTCAAAATATTAATTAGACATTCACTCAAATGTTTTATCACTATGTACTTTATTGTTCTATTTTGTCTGAACCAGGTAAGTATAGTTTATTTTTTATTTTTATGACGGTAAAAATCGGTAAACTCGCCCATAATAAAAAAAACTTGAAGAACTATCACTTATTATGCTGGCATAGGTACTGAATGAAGGCTTATCTGATCTTTAAGCCTTGAAGTTGAATTTGAAGTGTAATCTGAACATTTATATGTCGCATCCGGTCATGAGTACGGGCACTGAACGAAACGCAGGCGCGCAACCTAGCGGTCCGTCTGCGTAACTACGACTTCCGTTGCGCGCCTAAACAGAGTCGTGACGTTGAGTCCGCTCTCGACGGAGCTCACTTTCGCTCGAGTCGCCGAAGAGGGAACAAGTCGTCACGGAACTGTTCTACGTTTCACTTAGTGCTCCAATTAGTGACCTAGAATTAATCTAGTGCATTGATATCAAGCTACTGTTTATTGCACGATACCCACATTCGCCCACACTATGTCGAAAAATACTTCTGATCCGACATCAGAATTGGGATCGAATCGTGCAAATGAACGTCGCGGCGAAGAAAATGAAAATCCATTACGTGGCGGTAAACTTATCGTGACGATCAGCAAGACCTACTACTACGTCGGGTCCATCAGTCCAGCAGCCGGCAGCGAAGCCTCTTGTCTGCTTCACGTGCGGAGAAAAAGGACATATCGCGACGCACTGTCCCAAGTTCGGTGCGCGACGCGGTCCCGGCGGCAGCGGCTCAAGCGGAACGGCCGGCGCGGCGGCGCGAGCGCAGGCGGCGGACAACAAGTCGCGTCGACTCGTGCGAGATTCAAGGTGTATCTGGTCAGCTAGAACATGCCCGGTGAGTCGTACTCATTTTGTTTTGATTCGGGTGCCGAGTGTTTTCTCCTTATACAAAGTTAGCTTACAATATTTTCTGGCACACATTTTATTGCGCGGTTCATATCACTGGTGTTGGTAATTCTAATGTTGGTTGTACTGAGCAAATACTTAGCGATGTTATGATTGGACGCGAAATATTAAATCTCGGTTTTAGTGTAATTATGACGAACTCAGTGCTATCAACATCGAAATTATGTGATGTGAATTTTTTGCGGATTACCCTCGAAAAATAATTTTAAAAATATTGATTCTGATATTTCTGCGGAATATAAACAAGCTGTGGTTACTAAATGAATATTCAAACTCGTTTGCCATGTGGAAAACGTTTTGATAATGTAGTTGCAATGACTGGCATAGGTCAGATACGTGTACTCAGCACAGAACAGATTTTATGTTGCGTAACAATTAGCGATCTTCCTTTAGAGATTTTATTACACGTTTTGCCTGATAGTTATTTTCAGACTGGCTTAACATCTCACGACCCAGATTTTAAGCCTAGGATTTTCTTTTAACATGACCGAAACGAGTTTTCGTTAAACATTTAGAAAAAAGCACTATTTAGAATCGCGATACCTGATCAGTTGTGTATTGATGAGCGTTATTAACCACTCAACGCCGAACCGGCACTCGGGTGCCGCATAACAATAGATTTTCTATTGTGTCTAGTAATCCGGGGCTAGAAGGATTAAAACTGATTCAAAGTTGGAACTTTAAATATCCTTCGAGGTTGATTTAAGGCATTATATGATCTGTTAATAGCAAATTGATTCGATTTATGAGAACTAAGTGATAATTATGTAGTGTGTGAATACTGGTCAATGGGCGAATACAGGATAATGGTTTAAATTATTGTAACTTGAATAATGGTGTTCCTTGATTAGGATTAAAGAGAAAACGATTATAAAATTAATTTACCAAGTAAACATGGTATTGTTTTGAATGCTGTTGTTTAAATTTTAGCCTTGCTGAAAGTTAATCAGGATAGGCCAGGGCTAAGGACTTTTTTAAATAACTGAAGTTTTAGACGGTGATAGGTATCTCATTAAAGCAACAGGTCGTACAAATACGCACACGATAGGTTACGAAAAATGCCAGTAAGTCATGTACCAGTTGAGGTTGAGATATATTGTGAGCCTAGCGTTGATGATTAAATGACACGAAAGTAATGTGATGGGAACTCGAGTGGAAACTCTAACGGCCGTATAGTGTGGTCGACCGTACCAGTAGTGCTTGCGTAGTCGTAGCCCGGTAGAAATCGGTGTCTCTTGGGGATACCCAAGTAGTCCGTGGGAGTGCGGATCACGTTTGACTCTGGCGGAGGTCGTGGTCTATGTAGTAGACCGTAGTGTGTAGTCAGTGGGTGATGCACACGTGCGCTGGTGATGCGCGTAAGAGAGTTGAAGTTGTGTTGTGTTCGGCAGTGAGCCGTGGTGTTAGATGTGGTCACTCGAAACTCGAAGTTTTCTTAGAGTAAACAGTTGATTTTACTAATGGCGATTAGTTTAAAGAGCGAATGGTACATGGCTCTGGTTACTGATTTTTTATTTTATTTGTTTCTAACCTCCTAGACCTAGTAAGATAAAATTTGAAGTCTAATTTGTTTTAATAGAAAACGAGGAACGTAATCAAACGAAACTGGATGTAAAGTTTAGAGGTCCGTTTTAGATGGAGACCGATATGTGTTGAGGTCATTGGTTAACAAGCGTACCTATAAGTATGCACATGATCGTGTTAGGAAAATACCTGACGGCCAAGTACCCATTGAGATAGTGGATGAAGACAAAATTAATATTGAAGTAGCGAATTAGATAATTGCATGCACAGGATCTCGGCTCGTTGGGTCGGAGACTGTACCAGAATGCCGTAGCCGTAGCCTAGTAGAAATCGGTGTCTGCTCCTTGGGTAGTCCGTGGGTAAGCGGTAGGCGGTAGTTCTGGGTAGTACAGTCGGATCTTGCCTTGAAGCAAAGATCATAATGTTGGGTTCCCTGGGGGAACGTTGTGTAATATGTTTACGATAGCTATTGTGAAAGCTATGGACCACGAGTGTGATGCCTGGTGCAATGTGATTATGTGATAATGGTTTTTGATCGATTCTAAGTTATGTTTTTGCTTTATGAAATTAAATTGAGGCTCAAGGGTACATGGTATCAGTGACTATTTTCAATAGTAAGTTACTGGTAAATTAGCTACAATCCATTAGTAGTTGGTCAATCGCTAAGCTATTGTTAAAATTTGATTTTTTATCTTAGAGTAAACTTAATAGATCTAGTAAGTGATAGTAATTAGGTTTAAATAGTTAATGGAAATTAACCTCATACAAAAGATTAGAGTTTTATTTCCTGAAAGTAAATAAAGATTAGTTGAAGTAGGATTGGCCGAACGGAAAACTTTGCGGTTTTCTTTTACTTGCAGGGTAACACACGAGGACGTGTGTCACACAGGATGGCCGTGTCGCATCCGGTCATGAGTACGGGCACTGAACGAAACGCAGGCGCGCAACCTAGCGGTCCGTCTGCGTAACTACGACTTCCGTTGCGCGCCTAAACAGAGTCGTGACGTTGAGTCCGCTCTCGACGGAGCTCACTTTCGCTCGAGTCGCCGAAGAGGGAACAAGTCGTCACGGAACTGTTCTACGTTTCACTTAGTGCTCCAATTAGTGACCTAGAATTAATCTAGTGCATTGATATCAAGCTACTGTTTATTGCACGATACCCACATTCGCCCACACTATGTCGAAAAATACTTCTGATCCGACATATACATATTAAAATTAATGCCAAAGCATTCCTAAGGGGGCGAAAGTCACCCCCATGGGCTGTGGTAGCTAGTCAGTGGGACTGAAAAAGTTTTACCGTCAACCTGAACCAAATCAGGCTCGCGGGAATCGACCTTCAGATTTTATAAAAACGGCTAAACCAGTGTTCAAAGGAAGCGGGAAATAAATTTATAACTACAACTAGGGTAAGTATAATTCTAGCTGAGTAACTTTCTTACCGAGACTTGCGAGAGAACTTTATACTAAAATGTGTTATGACATAACTGTTTCTGGTTTAAATGTTACAAGAGGATAATAGGGGACTCGTGTTACAAACAAGGCCCTAACACTATCGGAAGTAATATCCACTTAAATGCAGTTATTCCCAGTTTTGTTCTAAACTTGAACAGTTTAAATCTTAGTGTATGTGTAATGTTAAATACATAGCAACTTGGACCGCTATCACATAAACCGAAACTTACTGTCCGTAAACAAGTCTTAACAAAGTTGTGCGGTTAAGTTGTAGATAGTCTCTTAGGCCGTTGCCACACTTGACGGAAATTACGTGGCGGATCTTTCGCGACGGACTGCCGATGCATGTAGGTAATTGCATATAAATATTGTCCGCGACGTAGCACCCGATCTTTCGCGTAGTGTGCCCGCTATTTGTAATTTATATGCAATCAATTACCATGTATTGGCGTTGGGTCGCGAAAGCTTCCGTCAAGTGTGGCGAAGGCCTTAGTGTCCCGTACAATTCTATTGTTAGGCATGAATAGCATAGGGAGGTAATAGGTTTAAAGCTTCCTTATTTCTTTATAAGGTAAATTCCTAACCACTGCTGTGGGAGGCAGTCAGTAGTCACTCCTCATATTAATGACGAAAACTAAATTTTCTGTAATGAAAGGGTAGGTTGAGATGGTACGAAATTAATTTCTATTTATCCGTTATATTTTACGTCGTCAAATATTTTAACATTTCGTATTGAGAGAAAATTGAATTTGTCAATATTTTAACTTAGTTATTATGGAGGCGTAAAATGCGGTAGGTACTTGGGAAAGCTTAGTGTTATTTTTCATCTCATCATGTGTCATCTGCCCCCAACAATGCAACTACATGACGATCACGACCGCTCTGTCAAGAGCGATACGGCTAAGAAGAAGAAGAAGTGTTATTTTTTGCGTATCTAAGGTCTTATAGGTATACGTCAATCCCAATTACCGGTAAAAATTTAACGTTCCACTATGTTTTTAATGTTACCAATAACGTAGCTTTTCTCGCGCAGCAGGGTATAGTATAAAGGAAGGAGCAGTATTTCCAGCGTCGCGGCGGATTAAATTCTCCGTGCACGAAATCCCTATTGCATTGTCAGCAAAGTGCTTACCTGCTTCCTGGAGCATTGCTAATAAATAATGAATATTGGACGATAATATCACATACATTGATCAGACTTATAGTAACTAGGAGCATGTGTGTTATGGGTACACGTAAGAAACAACGAAAGAGTTCAAACATAAATATTTTAATAAATAAAAATAAACAATGTTATCCTGGGTGAGATCCGAACCCACGACTGGCGCATAGGACAGGGCCCCTGCCGAATGTGCCATCGAGCTAGTCTAGTCAAAATTATATATTATATATCAATCGCCTATATCGATCAATAATCGACTGGAACATTAATTTTATGCTCTGAATCGTTGCAACATGTAAAGATGTCACAACTAGTCACAAGTTTTTCCGATTACACTTTCGCAGTTGCAAATACTTAGTTAATTTTCCATATATAAGTAGATTAAAAGGGCTAGTGGTATTACACCATTAAAAATCCAAACTCATATTAAATTAATATTTAATTGCTGGTTCACATTTTAAATGTACAAAATATATTACAATTCGATTGGTTTATTTTTGACTTTCAATTTAATATCTATTGAAACTATTTTTTCAAATACTTCACTCAGATCACTTCGTACTTGTGATTTAATTTGCTGCAGTCTTCCACCGCCTGCTCCACTGATCAATCTTACTAATCTCTCTGAGGGACATTCCGCTGACACAAAGCACAAGATTTTGTTCTCTTCCTCTATTTCTTCATAATATTCCAAGTAAACCTTAATGTTGTATGGTATTTCGTGTGATAGAAAATCTAAGAATTTTGCTCTTACTGCTTCTACTATGATTGTTTCAGGGGTTTGATCAGTCCACTCTGTTGGTGCGTAATGTAAAGCTGCTGGTTTTGCATTGTTTATCAAGTATTGCTGTAAATGAAATGAAATTATAAGTTACTTCGAACATTGGTACCAACATTTCTAATTATGTTAATGAGAAAAAGAAATTACTATGTATTTTGTCAAGTAGTGTAAGTGTAGGTAAGTATTTTGTTTATAAATCAATCAATCAATACTATTAGTTGCAATGGCGTAGCGTGGGTGTCAGCCGCCCGGGGCGGAAAACGATACTGCCGCCCTTTTTTACAATTCTGCCGCCCCTTTTTTTCTTTTTTTTTTTGCTCCTCCAGCAAATTTACCGCCCCCTAAAAAGTGCCGCCCGGGGCGGACCGCCCTTTCCCTTTAAATCACAAGGTCAGCTACACGCAAGTGATTATCAATTTAAAACTATTTTTATATCTTATTATTATTTAAAAAAAGAATAAATACTAACCCTTATATCACTAATGCCATCTCCTTTCAAAGCTGACACCAAGAAGACATCAGAGAATTTACTGTAACCTCTTTCTAATCTTTTTTTATTTTTATCAACTCCTGGTATTGGATTTCCAGCTATCAGGCCATTTGTCAAATTCCTTATTATAGTCAATAATTGTGTTTTCGACTTGAGCATGTCAATCTAAAACAAATATCAGAAAATTAAATAATACTCCAGGTTAATCAATAAAAAATAATAATATTGTAGAACTACATTATAATTGAACAATTTCCATAATAGATTTCGAAAAAATAATGTTATTTAAAACAAGAAGGAACATTTGCCAAAGTAAACAAAATATACACATTAATTAACTAATTAATTAAGCACATGCTTAGATTTATTCAGTGGTGCTCTTTGACCTATGAAAACTTGTAATACCTACATTTATGATGTAACTGTAATGGATAAATAGTTTAGTTTCAATCATATTTCTAACAATTATTATCTCCCCACCAAATTTAATCTAAAATATTATATTTATTAAACTCAGTGGCAAAAAGGAAGACTGCCAAAAGGACAATGCAAAACTTGCTAAGAACAATGGGCCCAAAAAATTAAAGTTAATGTGCAGAGATGAGATGTATTCTATGTGGAAGACCACACACACACACACACACACACACCATCAACTTTTATTATGATGACACAATAATCGGTCCCAGGGGGAAAAAGTTATCGTTCATAATACCTAATTAATTATTTTTATGTATATGAACAGATTATTAACATAATAAACTTTTTTTTTCACTAGGACCAATTTTGTCGATGTCATAATAAAAGTTGAAGGTGTTTATTGGATCTACTTCGTAGGCTTTGTCCCAAATCTGCACAACTTTTTTTAGTCTTTTGCATTGTCTTTTAAGCATAAAATTTAATTTGTTCAGATATTGTTACTTACTTTATTTAATATTAGAAAACTTGGTAAATCCTCCACTTGTTTCAACATGGTTACTACATCAGAATGCATTGCATCTTTGAGGTAGCGGTTAGAAACATCATGCACCACTCCAACCACATCTGCACATCGTAAACTTTTGTGACATGCTCCGATCATTGATTCTGGTAAATTATATCTGAAAAAAAAAATTGCATCAACCCAAATGAATTATTGCCTCCAACACAAGATATTGCCATCTGTTTCTGTCCTGGGTCACTTCACAACAATCATAATAATTTTCATTAAAATATAAAGATAGAAAACTAGCATATTCGACTACATATTTTTTTTTGTTTAAAATCAAACAGCAGAATTTGTCTAAAGTTAAAAATGCTAAAAATAATAATACTTATATGAATGATTTTATTCAAAATCATTTTTATTTCCTGTAAATAGGGTGATAAAAATTGTTGTTAAAAATATGTTAAATGCTCTTAAACCTATTCAGCTTTTTTTAAATGATCCATTCATAATTTAGGTGTCCGGGCTTAAATTTCTAAGTACTAAAAAATAGATAGGTGCCTTTAAAGGCACAGTTTCAATTTTCATTCATGTAGATTTTTTTTAATCTACTTAACACGTTGGCTGCCACTCCGGTCACCGGTGACCGGACCCTTGCTTACATCTCGGCGCCACTACGGTCACCGGTGACCTCGTGGCAGACCAATTTTCAGATCGAATTTGTACGCCGGAGGACGTGTTTCATTTACATTTTTTGAACTGAGGTGACCGGAGTGACGCTGTAGATTACTTCTTCCGCGTGGTTTTGGTCTCCCTAAATTTTTTTCGAAAATACTACTAATGAACTAGGTGAAAGTTGACATGACAAGTGACAAGACAATTGTTTCTTTTTTAATCACTCAAAAGACAAAACGAAAATGAATCGCGCAATGTGCACGCACCTCCAGCGTTTGCGGACAACTGCGGGGGCGCGGGGGCGGGTGACCGGAGTCTACGGCATTTCGGCGCCTTCGTAACGGTTTTTAATGTTTTTCAATCACAGCGCCACGTAGGTCACCGGTGACCTCGTCACGTTTTTTGAAAATATTTTGAAAACTATTGAACATATTTAATTGAAACTAAAATACATTTTTAAATCTTAGCATTTCGCGTAATTTTTCACCAAAACGTTTTTATGTAATTTTTGTTGTTTCTTCTATGGCAGCTAACGTGTTAAACTTACTTTTTCTGTTCCTTTGCAGTGACAATCCCAGGTGTATCCAAGAAAATTATTTGTGTGTCATTTTCAAAGTACATTGCACGAATCATATTTGTTGTTGTGTGAACTTTATTTGAAGCGGCACATATCTGAAAATCAGTTATTCGTTTGGATTAATATAGTTTTAATACTTTTAATCATAACTTAAAACAAGGAAACATTTCATCGATAGGAAGATGACTGGTCGTAAGTATTAAATGAACAAAGTTCTGTAACAACTAAACTTAACACTCTCAGACCTATACTTACTTTTCTTTCTACAATATTGTTGATCAATGTACTCTTTCCTGAATTTGGTGCACCAATTATTGCAACATTCACCACCTTCCCAATATTTTTCATACTTTCATGTTTCACTTGAGAGGAATAAAATACACATCGAAAGTGATGTGCCTTACTGTACGTACAAATTAGTTTATTCAGTATTATTGTAACCATTATGAAAATATTTATTTTATTGTTTTTATTTTAACCAAAAACAGTTCGTAACCCGTTCACCGCAGAAATAAAACTTTTGACATTGACAAGACAATGACATATTGGACATTCGTTTAGAAACTGCACATCTATGATTTATCATAGTAGAGAATTTAAGTGAATAACTTAAAATTAAAAAGTGTTCATGGTCTTATCGATACCCGCCAAAACTTGTTACACCTCGACAAACTTATCTGTTCCGGTGGCGGCGTCGCTACTGTCGTTTTAGTTATCGTTTTTTTGCATTGCAAAAACTGTAGTTCCAATTTTGGCCACCGGAACAGATAAGTTTGTCGGTACTGTATACATTTTACGCATACAAATACACTACACCCACACAACCTTTAAAAACCATTAAAAGCATATCTTTTTTATGTTAATAATTGATTAACCGGTGTGATTTTAATATCTTAAGGAACAGTCTAATGAATTTTTGGTTTTATTATAATATTATTTTACAGTTTTTACAGAATTCTAGGCTTAATAATAATTATACAACACAATCAAACAATCCGTCTGATACTCCGATTTACTTACTTTTGAGACGGAATAATTATCTTACGCACATCAGACTACCTACCCTAATCTGTCAAATTTCTACAACCAACTTTTCAGCTTTATTTCACTTAACATAGAGTTGTATGTACAATACATAATACAAATAATTTGATACACAATCACAATGCCAATGGATGGACTCACTCATCCAATTCACTTAATCGGATCGAAGTATCGATAGATGAAATTGAAAATTACCGGACATTTATCCGTCAAAAATTTCTAAACGAAGATTCGGTGCAACCCTATCCCCGATATCGCTTCATGATCGCTTCGCTCGCTAAATTTACGAAACGAATTTCAATTTATTAGAAGGAAAACTAGGAGAAGGAGCGGCTGGATCCTTCTAAATTATTGAACAACATTGTTCATTTAGCTAGCGATTGTAAAAGTGTTACAGTAAATGTATTAGTAGTGTGGTGTAAATTCGCCGGCATGATTTTACTCAGGTAAAAAACTTTTTGTTTCTCAGTGAATTTAAGATGGAATTAATTATTTCTATTTATTTAGCGATTATCGTAAACAATTCACTTTTCAGAAATGTCAGAGATAAAGTATAAAATTCAATTATTAGCTGCAATAGACCATTTACGAGCTCGAAAGTCGAGGCCAGACATTAATCGGATTTGTAAGTTTATGCTAAAGTGGTATAAAGTTGCGCCAAAGGATACCAAGGCTGATCTCAAACGCTGTTTGAAAGAAAAAAGTATATTTAAAGTCGACTACAAAGATAATGTAAGCTACAGAAACGCTGCAAAGTTAAGAAGCACAAATAGAAATAGCAGTAAGTTACATTTTTGCATTAATGATTTAAACCAGTGTTTTTGTTACAGCATTGGCCTAAGTGTGAAGGAGGTTGCATATTATGCTTTAAATTTCATTTGTTATTCATTCATGATTGGCAAACTAATTAATAAGACCTAAAGTTGTTACATATTTATGGACAGTAAGAACTTATACATATTAATTATGATTTATTAACTTAGATTCCAAATAGTTATTTATTATTTTATTTTTAGATACAGTATGTATCAGATTACTTATACTTTTAAGTTTGAGTGGCTACATTGATTATTGATACATTACTCTTTTTACATTGCAGTACACTTTTTATTTTTCTTTGCTACACATAATATTATGCTGTCTATAAACATGAAACAAACTTTTGTTATTGAAATACAGAAATGGCGTCTACTATTGCAACTAACGAAAGGAGGATAATAACATCGGCTATTGCAACACTTATTTATCAAGATCAAAGTTATTTGGAAAATGGTATCGGGTTTGATGATCTCATCAAGGCAGCTGTGTCTCAAGAGACAAAATATTCAAAGAAACAACTCGAGGGCATGGTCAATAAAGAGTTGGCATCAGGCAGCCTAGTCAAACTGCCTAATGGAAACTTAGCACTCGGGCCAGCAGACCATGACAATGATAGCTCAGACAGTTTTAAATTTGAATACAACATGGACTCAAACACCAAGGTAAGATATTCATAAATTGAAATATGTGATAATTTAGGTTGATCGCAACAAGTATTTATTTTCCTCATTAGTAATAAATTACAATTATTATATTTATCAATTAATTTTCCATCAACAAATTACATCAAAACAAACTATTTTACAACTACAGCTTATTTTTTTAGATGACTTCTTCAGCTAATTCGTCGTGTAGGTCCTCTCCTCAACGTATGAGAGGACGACCTAAGAAAAGAGGAGGTGGTGCCTCAAATAATGCACCTAACAATAGCAATACTAGAAATGCTGGTGTACGAGTAGGTGAAAGACGCAAAATGGCAAAAAAAGTTTTTGATCCATCTGATAATAATTTACCTAGCAAACGTAAAAGAGGAAGACCAGTTGGATCACTAAATAAGAGTACAATAAAGAAGCGATTACTAGGAAGTGGGCAGCAAAAAACTGATAAAGATGGAACTCTTTTATCAGAAGAAGAAGGAGTGAGTGCTGAAGAAATAGAACATGAAGAGCCTATTGCGCCACTTGAGACTGCAGGAGGTGTATGCTCAGTCTGCCGCGTGCTCAAACCTCGAGGGTCTAGTGATAAACTCGTTGAATGCAGAGACTGTAATAATAAAGCCCATTTAAACTGCCTACAGTCAGGATCTGGTATTCTTAAGCCAAGGCCTGATAACACATGGCAATGTCCGCATTGCAAAACATGTGTTGTTTGTTGTGAAACAAATGATGCGGTAAGTTTAACTTTTTAAATATTTATGTATCTAAAAAGTTTGACTTGAAAATTTACATATTTTTGAACTCTTTTGTTAATTTCTTTTTTATTTTTAGGGAATATTAACAGTATGCTGTATTTGTTTCGATGCTTATCACGCGCTGTGTCATACGCCACGTATACCAGAGCGATTAGAGGCATGGGATCAATGGGAATGCAATAATTGCTTGGAATCCCGTCCGACAGTAGTGGGATCACCAGCTATCATCCCTAGCAGTTTAGAATATGATAAACAGATCTCACCAGCAGCAGATCCATTCTTAAAGCCACATGAGCTGGACAGAGCACCTTCCAAGTTAAAAGAAGAAGTTCCTGTAGATCCAAACATACCGGATATATCGAACTGGACTACTGATGAAGTTTATGACTATTTTATGAAACATTTTCCTGAGGCTGCGCCTATCTTAAAAGAACAGGTAATATTAATACTATTTCTTAGTAGGTACAGACAGCAGCAGATTAACTTACCCTAATCTGTCAAAAATTCTCAATTGAAGGAGAATTCTATATTGAGTGCATAAAGCTGAAAATCGGTAGTAGAAATTTGAAAGATTAGGGTAGTCTGATGTACTGTCGATTGTACATCAAATTATAATAATTTATGGTTTTCAAAACTGATGACTGGGAATACTCCTTTCAACTTTTGTACTTACTAGGTACCGTGTTATTCCCCCTAATAAATATTTTGATGAAATTAATGAAAAATGGTTTAGGCTTACACCTTCGATTGTCTTATACCTATCTGAATGAATATTGTTGCAAGACCAATTTACTAATCTTAATTTAACTTAGACTAACGAAAATTTATCTTATTTTCAGGAATTTGACGGACCAGCTCTAAGTATGGCAAGAAGAGCAGATATTGTTAGAGGGTTAGGGTTGCCCCTAGGCCCAGCTCTTGCGCTATATCGTATAGTAGTTAAACTACAAACAAGGAAAGATGATTGGACCATGTGTTGGGGGTAGTCACTTGTTGTAATAATAATGTTTCATATAGTAGGTTTAAGAATGAAATAAATTGTCAGTATTATACGATTCAACTAAACTGGCCCGTCCGAGCATCGTGCGAGAACCTGCGCAGAACACATATGTAGGTGTTAGAGGGGTGCAGCCGCGCCCCGCACCTGCGCAAACGACGCTTGCAGCTAGGGAATGCAAATCTCGCGAGATTAGGGCTCAAGCGAGATCTCGCGAGATTATGAATATCAGTGCTGCGAGATCTCGCTAAAATCGAGATCTCGCGAGATTGGCAGTTTTGCGTGTTTTTTGCAAATAATCACAATATTTGATTACATTAGGATAAAATTATAATAAAAATCATAAGTATTATAAGATAAACATTAATTTTCACGAAATAAAACAAATTAAAACGGATAAAAACTAGCGATAAATTCTACATTTTAAATCCGTGATCACGACTGTTGAAAAGTGGTCGAAACGTCGGGTTTTTAATTTAAAATGTAGGATATATCGCAAGTTTTTATCCGTTTTAAGTTGTTTTATTTAATGAGTAGTAACCGCGTAAACATCAGAAACCAGTATTTATTTTTACGATTTTTTTCAATTTTTTTTTTTATGTTTGAGTTAAGCCAGCACTTGACCACACAGTTGCCTGATGTTAAACAACTATGCGGTCTACAATAGAGCGCACTTGCTCAGGAAAAGCCCGTTAATTCTAGCCTTGAAGAGCCCCAAGTTATAATGGATAGGTAGGAAAGACTGACCCAGGCAGAGAGTTCCACTCCTGCGCAGTGCGTGTCAAAAAAGACGAAGCAAATCGCTTAGTCCGTGGTCTTGACTCTCTCTCGACTGCATACGGATGGAGTCTCTCAGTCTAGTCGTTCAGTGATGGAAAGGAGCTGGCGAAATTAAGTCGTGCATTTGAGAAAAACACTCTACAAAGTGTAGTCTGTAAAAGACAGAGAGGCAAGCAATCCTCCTTCGATGATCAAGGCTCAAACATTGTCTGAGCCTCATTGTTGCACGCCCGACACGAACGAAACTGAGAGACACCTCCTCCCAAGACCACTATCTCATGCCGCCGCCTCACCCGCACCAAACGAAACCGACAGATCGCAAGTCCGACCGTGTCAGTTCGGGCTTCGAAGAGGTTTTTGTGCTCGAGTGCAATCTCGTTAATCTCGCGAGATCTCGTCCTGGATTCAATCTCGCAAAAAAAGGCCGAGATCTCGCGAAAACGAGATCTCGCGAGATCGAGATTGCATTCCCTACTTGCAGCTAACTTCGGACGGGCCAGTTTAGTTGAATCGTATTATATTTATGTAATGCAGTCTTTATTTTTTTTATTTTGTACACCTACCTATCATCACCTCGCATTATTGAACCAGATTAGAGGATACCTGACCATAGGACCGTGTGTCGCAAGCATGTTTCGTACGGAAGTCCTTTAAATTTACCATACCTACCCTCGCATTTACCATGAGAGTACTTACCACAACGAATTTAAATACCCTAGAAGCAACATTGCCTATAAAACCGCCTTCAAAAAGTGTCCCGAAAGTACATAGCAACGGTGGGGGGTGCGCTAAGGACGAAAATAATATCAACTCTAATTTCAATATTCAAAAGTTGACCTTAATGCACAGGTAACATACGATCTCACTTTAAATGCAGACGTCCGAGAGTTACGACATTTAGAATGTACGCAGGCAGCAAGCTCGTAAAATTTTTATTGCTTTATTGCTGTAAAGACGAATGTAGGCTGTAAATCAATAGAAATAAGGTCTAGTTCAGTTTGCGCTGTTTGAAAATCATAAAATCGTCGCATTTAGAACAGAGTTAGTAGAGGAGTCGTCGTCGATGTTATTTTTTTATTTATAATGTATTAGAATAAAAAACAAATTTATTTGTTAAATGACTAACTAAATTTTATCTACCGAAGGAACGATTTTTTATTAAATTTAAACTCATAATGATTTATTATTAGCGACGAGCCATTTGGTGTAATGGTCGAGAAGTCGGCTATTACACCAGAGGTCGCGGGTTCGATCCCCGCACGGTACAAACATTTGTGTGCATGAACATGTCTGTTTGTATCGGTCTGGGTGTTTCTATGTATAATATGTATGTATTTACAAAAAAAAGTATATAAGTAATGTTTATCCGTTGTCTACCTAGCACAAGCTCATGCTTAGTTTGGGGCTAGATGACGCTGTGTGGATTATGTCCAGAGATATTTATTTATTATTACTATAGCTTTTTGCCCACTATTAGATAAAATGTCTGTCTAAATGTGGAAACTTGTAATTGGCTTTACTATATTATCTTACTTATTATTATAACGATACCTAATAAAAATGAAATATTTATTATAACGATACCTACTAATAAAAATGAATACTTATAATTTTACAAAAAAAAAATTCTTTGTTGTCAAATATTGAAAACAATCTTTATATTCTTTTTTAATGAAATTATTCATAAATATATAAGATAAAAACAAAATGGTAATCTACTAGTGTAATTAATCATTAAACACCAAATTAATTCTTTTTTATTCTTACAGTTCTTTGATTGTTATACAGATTTTTTTGTAAAAAGATGTGTAAATATTGGTTGTAATATTGGACAAAATAAAAAAAATACCATAGTAAATTTTAGTACTACGCGACTCCATTCCTCTACAAAACCTGCTATGTTCCAAATATTACTCTGTGTGAAAGTGTTAGAAGCATTAATACCGCAGCGCGTGGGAAAGGGACAACTATACAGCCAGCCACGTGTCTGATTTCTTCAGATTTTTTTAGAAAAATACAATTTTAGCACGTTTTA
Source organism: Mecyna flavalis (assembly GCA_949319885.1). Taxonomy (NCBI): domain Eukaryota; kingdom Metazoa; phylum Arthropoda; class Insecta; order Lepidoptera; family Crambidae; genus Mecyna; species Mecyna flavalis. The sequence goes on from OX439430.1 coordinate 12,950,482, forward strand.
GGATAATTTTTACCATTAATGCATTCTATTATCAAAGATGGATTTATTACTTACCGGAAATACGAAACTCCATCCTTTTTTTGAGTGGTTAAAGTGTTGTTCTTGCACATTTTTACGGAGCACTTCGGCATAGTGACGCTAGGCCGGTTCGCGCGCCACTGGGAGCGCACAAGTGCTTAAACCGTGTTTAAGCACTTGTTTTGCGGGACATTTTTCCGTTCCGGCTGAGGCCGCGGGCCCGGTGGCATTTTGCCGACTTGCCACCCTGTAGTTACGCCTCTGCCGAAGCCCCAGTTTTCCTCAAGATATTGTTTGTTTTCCCGCGGAGCTTATATAAATCACACGTGGTCATTTCGCTTCACAAAATCTATCATATTATTATATACGTAATAAGTAATTATTATTTTTCTAAACTTATCCTGTTACAATTACTTACCTAAGTAGGTAGGTACTTACTTATAATGCTTGATATTTAAGAGTATTTTGAATGACCTTACTTAAACCTTAAACATAGGAAGTATTGGGCGGGAATCGAACTCGCGATTTCTGTGCCTCCCTAAACACAGACAACTCGAGTTCATTGCTTACCCTTATTACTTAGTTCCAAATATCAGCCGCCCATTTTTTTTGCTCCTCCAGCAAATTTTGCCGCCCGGGGCGAACCGCCCCCCCCCCCCATCGCTACGCCACTGGCCGCTTCAAAATCGAAGTATTTACAGTCGACTGCACATCAGACTACCCTAACCTGTTTTACTCCTACAATCAATTTCAAGCTTTATTCACTGCACATAGAGTTCTCTTTCAATTGAGAATTTTTGGCCGTACGTTCATATTGTTAAATATTAGAGAAGAGTAATTTTATTGAGATTTGCATTTTTTTTCTCTTAAGTAAGTCCGTTGGTAACATGCATTGGTAAAACCCCAATGGGCTGGAGGGAGGAAAGAAAAAACAATCACATTCAGTATTTTATATAATCACAGACATATTGACATTATTTTATTTACATTTATCTCATATTTACAAACATTTAATTATGATAATTATGTACCTACATGCACCAAAAACAACAGCAAGTAAAATATTGTAAGTCTGGTTAAATTTGTCTAATAAAAACAGTGTTGAGAAAATTCACCTAGTTGCACTTTATTTCAGTAGTTCATTTTCTGTATGCAATTATATTTTTATACAAATTAGCTATACTAAACTAATATCACAATGCTTGAACATTGTCAAATCACATTTTTTAATTATAATACCACAGTAATAATACTGAGTGCCTACATTAGTTTGTAAATGTTATTTGTAGAGAATTGGTTGGACTTATAAAAAAAGTAATAAAATAATTTAGCTCTTAATTTGTCTTGTTAAATTGGCTAGTAAAACTTAATGAACTTAATGTTGATCATAATGTTTCATATATGATAGAAATATATTAAATATCATTGTAGCTGCATTGATATAAAAAACTCTGTATTCAGTAGGTAAATAGTAGAAATTGATAAACTGGACTGGGGGCCAATACAGACAATCTCCCTGAAAAAATACAATTCAGTATTAATAATTAATAAAAACCATTGATACTATTAGCAGATATGAGTCGTATAGAATCAATACCGGCTATCTGAGTAAAGACTGATTTTTGACAATTTAAAAAAATAACCCTATTTTAGCTGTATTTCATATTTACATAAAAATATTTGTTTTTAAGATATAGAAAGTATTACGGAACCTGAAATAAACACGAAACCTAACAAGAAGTTGAAATTTTAGAGACGGATAAAGTTTGATTATTGCAGATGTCCAGATTTGATACCTCAACTATGAACATAGCCACTTTTGAACCTAAGTTAATATCAGATAGCCATCTTTGATTCCAAGTTATTAACAGATAGCCACTTTTGCGTTCCAAACCGTCGCTCGTGATTGGTCGACCAAGGACGACCATTACAGATAGCTATATTTGAAAATGAACTCTGAATTTAACATTGATTTTATATGAAAATTATCCATCTTTGAAAGCAAAGCGATTAATTCGTTAAAAGTATTCAAAATTCTATGTGTTGCCACAGTCATAACTTTTTTTTACCCAAAATGACAGATGGCCGGCTTTGATTCTATACGACTCATATTTCAATTCTGCTATGTAGCTACTCTGTGCTAGTCATAAAATCATACTTACAGCATAGACATATCTAAATTTCTCAGAGATTTCAATTGTACTTTGTTTTAAAGTTTTTGATTCTAGAATACCCATTCCATAGAAAAAGCAAATTATGGTTGCTGGTGAAGCAAACAATTGGTCACAGACTATTTTCTTAAATACAGTTTTCAAATCAGCTTTTGGGAGTATTTTATCAAGATGACCATAATAAAAATGATGCATTGGACCCATGAGTGCTCCAACTATGAACATTCTGGCTGAAAAAATAAAAGAATATGTATTTTATAGAAAAATAAAGGTGTATTAGTAATTTATTAGTGTAAGACATCAAATTACCTAAGCGGGCCCAATCATATCTTTTTAATAAAACTTTAGATTGAAACTCAAATTCTTGTTGGACAAGGTCGCCAATAGCCATGAAACCACCGGAACTAACGCTGTTTGTGATCAATAGATTTTTCTTAAACAAGAAGTTAATTCCTCGACGAAAAGTTGAGAAAGTTCTGTCGTGTTTTGTGGGTAGTATAATACCTCGCTTAGTAACAAGAACAGAAAACATGCTTGAATTTTTTTAACCTTGGCTTAAAATAATTTATTCTGAGAACCTTGGTGGACTTTCTATATTATGTGAAAATTATACTGCTACTCTAGGCACTATTGTAATCTTTGTGTTTAAAATTACAAATATTACATTACTTATGAAAATACTTTTGTGTGCACTGAGACATGCGTTGTAATTCTATAGTCAATTAAAAAATCTAAATTAATTGTGTGCACTTTTGAAAACAAACCAATTTGATTTGTGATTTGAGCTTGAGCTGATTTGATTTGGATGTGAGCAAGAAGCACGTGTCAAAGTTTTTTTTTTAAATTTCTGATTGTGATTTGTGATACTGGTTGACTGACAGTGTCACCGAAATAGTGTTGCCAGATCCTTCTATATGTACTTTCTACTTTCTTAAATGGGCGATTTTCTGACAGCCCGTTTTGTTAGTTCTCAATAGATGGCGCCATTCCACCTATGCTGCATGCACGTTTTGTTTATGTCAGATGTCATTTTCATTCTCGAAAAAATTACAATTGGCGGAATTGTTAATAAAAAACACAAAGCAAGAAGAAGAAGAATGAGTCAAGATTATGGCTCCTAGATACAAAACCAGAGGTAACAATAGATGTACATGTCGATACCTTTGGGTTCATTTGGCGTAAAGACCATTTTGGCCAAATTGAGTTATATATATCATTTTTTTCAGAATTTTTTTCTCTATCGATCTGTCTAGACGAAATAATGAAATTCGCAAAAAAAATGTTTATACGACCCACATTTTTCTTACTATAATGTCTTGCAAAAGGTAAATTCACGGTGTAAATGCCAAATAATTATTTTTTGTAGTATTGTTATGACGTATCCACCATGATTTATATCACTCCTGGGCGTACAAATCGACGTTAATCGTATATGGTTTTTACGCCATAGCATTGTAAACATAATCCATTATATCGTTTAAATAAGACGTCGTACATCCAAAAGTTCAATAGTGTATTGATGTAAAGACCACGTTCATTGCAAAAAGCATTTTACGCCCAACACACAAAGCACAAAACTAAAAACTAACGTGGAACAAGTCAACGGAACAGCGACAGAAAGAAAAGCGAGATAGATCGATACCTTTGGGTTTATTTGGCGTATCAACTAAAACCTGACTATTCAGAAGAGTAGAAAAAAAATTGTATTTTTTAATAAAAACTCATAACTTTTTTGTTTTTGAAGTTATAAAGAAATGACCAATAGGAAAGATTCTTCGAATTAGGTAATGGAGAAGGCTAAATGATCAAAACATACTTTCTTGTTGGGTTTCGAAGTTAACCTTGGATTTACGTCAAAAAAAAAATAGTTTTTGGTTTATACAACCCACGAATATTGTAATAAAATTTACTGTGTACGTCGTATATCCAACTTTGGTAAATTTAAAATCACAATGACTGACCTAAAAACCCATAGATGTAGATTTTTTTGTATTAAAAGCCAGTTATAATCATAGAACAACTGAAATCTGACTATTAAAAACAATCCTATTACTCCCGAAATATGTAGGAACTTAATAATTGTAAGCCTCATGCCTAAACTATGATCGATTTAATAAAATAAAGCTACCCTAATACGAAATCAATATGTATTTATTCTTATTATGGCATATTGACTGTCATAACAGTAACAGTTTAACAAAAAACATCTTAATTAAAATAAAATAAAAAACATTTTATTTTTATTTAAACTTTAATGCACAATCAAGAGTACATAAGGTGGACCTAATGCCAAATGGCATTCTCTGCCAGTCAACCTTTGGGCCAAGCAGAAAAAATCTATTGTGGGAGTGTTAATGGGCTAAAAAGTGAAAATAATGCAGTGAACTATATAATTATATAACATAAATAACTAAATCCTCAACAAATTAATATAGCGTAGGTATAACATAAATATGATACATAAATAATAAAAATATATAATAAAACCAAAAAGAAAGACGACGCAGTTAATAATTGCTACAGGTGGATGACGATGCTAGGGAAGTTTGGAGATAATGTTTTCGGAGAAGGATTCGAAGGCGGAGGAACGGGAAGACTATTCCAAAGTCTAATAGACGTTAGACAAAAAGAGTTGGAGACAAAGCCGGACCGGTAAGAAGGAGTAGCTAGAACTGTTTTATTCGAGGAGCGTAGCTGACGGGAATGTGTCGAGCTAAGAAGCTTGAACTTCGAATTAAGGTAAGCCGGAGCGTGTGATCGTTTAGGATAGAAAAGAGGTAGTATGAATTCTAACATAAAGTCGAAATGGGATAGGTAATCAATTAAGTTTGGTGCGAAAGAAGGAAACGTGATCAAACTTACGTAAGTTGAAAATTAACCGAACACCATTGTTAACTAAACGATCTAACTTGTCGAGAAGGTCTTTGTTTAAGTCAGAAGTACACCCATCCGCGTAATCAATTAAGGGAAGATTAAGGGCTTGAACAAGAGTGATTGTAGTTGGGATTGGAAGGAAATTTTTAAAATCTGTACAGAGCTCGCAAAGTGGAAATTACTTTACGACTCAGTTTACCTATATGTATAGACAAACTTAGTGTGTTGTCGATATGCAGGCCTAAGTCTTTGACACTACTGCAGAAGGGAATAGGTACACCATCATAGAGGACAGGGGGCAAAGTGTATATATCAAGCCTACGAATATAGTATACAATAATGGCTTGACATTTATTCGGGTTTACTGCAACGCCAAACCGATCAGACTAAGCAGCGATGGAGCACAAATCTTTGTTGACAGCAGCTATGGCAGAGTCAACACCACCTTGAGGGACGCCTGTGCAAAAACTGCAACAGGACAATAATGTCTGATCAACCTTTACCGCTTGCCGGCAGTTACGGAGTTATGAGGCAAACCATTGAATTGATAATTTATAGAAGGACATCATGATCGACAGTATTAACGGCGTTGGAGAAATCAATGAGGACAAGCACAGTTAACATGCCTTCCTCCATGCCATCTCTAAAATACTCTGTTACCTTAAGTAGAGCTGTGCTGGTGCTATGACAGGGGTGAACCCAGATTGAAATTGACAGAGAAGATTGTTATTAAAAATAAAGTTGAAAAGTTGGGAGTGCACAACTGCTTCCTGGAATCTTGGAGAGGAAAGGTAATATGGAGATGGGCCTAAAGTTGTTGAGATTAACGGGATTCGATATCTTAGGTAAAGGAATAACGTGTGCTTTGCGCCAAATTGCTGGGAAAACCCCACAGGTAAGGGAGAAATTAATAATATGAGTAATGACTGGGAGTATGTGATCGAGTAGAACCAACACCATAATAGTACGACTGATCTCGTCATAACCAGTGGCTTTGGATTTAAGGGAGACTATAATTTTTAGAATTTGATCCGAAGAGACACTAGAGAGAGTAAAGGAATCTATCTGAAGAGGGGGCAGGGAAGTAATCTCAGAGACAGTAAGAAGTTTTCTGGTATGATCTAAAGAAGAGGAAGTAGAAAAATGGATGTTTAAATCATCGCAAGAAAAAGAAGTACCAGAGAATGAATCCTAGAATGCTGCACGCTAACGGCCTAGAATGCTCATAAGTTGAGTTAAGCTATATTACTATAATTAAGTAGAAGTTTGAATTATTAAGTGTCATAATATTATGATTTTTGTTTTGGTTTACGTGACAATGTTGTTTTTTTAATTAATTTTAATTTAGATGTTATTTTGTTAAACTGTTTAACAGTCAGTATGCCATAATAAGAATAAATATATATTGATTTCGTATTAGGGTAGCTTTATTTTAATTAAATCGATCATAGTTTAGGCATGAGGCTTACAATTATTAAGTTCCTACATATTTTGGGAGTAATAGGATTGTTTTTAATAGTCAGATTTCAGTTGTTCTATGATTATAACTGGCTTTTAATACAAAAAAATCTACATCTATGGGCTTTTACGTCAGTAATTGTGATTTTAAATTTACCAAAGTTGGATATACGACGTACAAAGTAAATTTTATTACAATATTCGTGGGGTGTATAAACAAAAAAAAATATTTTTTTGACGTATATCCAAGGCTAACTTCTAAACCAAAGAAGATAGGTATGTTGTGATAATTTAGCCTTCTACATTCCCTAATTCTAAGAATCTTACCTATAGGTCACTTCTTTATAACTTCAAAAACAAAAAAGTTATGATTTTTTATTTAAAAAAAAAAACGTTTTTCGGCTCTCCTGAAAAGTCAGGTTTTGGTTTATACGCCAAATGAACCCAAAGGTATCGATGTCTTCGTTCAACGCCATCTAGTGAAGCTTTTGGAAGCCTTTCTTTTTTTAAATGGCCTGTCAGAAAATCGCCCATTCAAAAATCAAAAACAAGGAAGAAGTAAATATTGCTTGAAACTTGAAATCACTACATACATACTTTATTTATATCTGAGTGTAGCCAGTGTAGGTTTCTGCACCGTACTCAAAAATACATTTCCAATGCCAATATAATAAAAACAAAGTAATGTCGCGTTGACAATTGACATAATTTGTAGTCTGTGGGTGGACTGTCAGTCAGTCACAGTGTCATCATACGAAATTGCGTATTGTTTTCGTCCTTGTCACGGCCGTTTGACTCAAAGTAATAAAATTGGTGCGTTTGTTATATCTGTGGTACAGGGGGCCAACCTCAGATGACATTTCGTAATCTGTGGTCGTAACCCCTCTCCCCCGCCAGCTCGCTTATGGGTCTGCTGACATGCTTTGACAGAGTGAGATAGTCTTATTGAGATTCCTGTAAGAGGAAATAGAATAGAGAAGAGTTCAAACTTCAAATCAAACTGAATCAAACTGAGCAAAAAAATCATTAAAGTGCCAAAGAAATTAAAGGTTTTGTGGATTACTACCTAAATTAATATGATTTAATCGAATGTGGAACGTTTGTGTCTAGCATACAAAATGGTAGAGTGTTCAATATTTGGCTTCAAAAGCAACAATCAAAGAGAAAAAGCGGGTGTTACATTTCATACGTAAGTACACTGTTTTATAAATTTTGATCACGTATTTCTTTCTCAAATCTCACAGGAACCAAGTTTCTGCGCTAAATCATTAGTTATATCATCAAAAACTTGATAAATGGGAAATATCTAAAAATTATTTCTAAATATAACCTCTAAAACATCTGACATGCAAACCGGTAAAATAATTGCTTGTTATTACAAATTTACATCAGAAGCCAGCATAATAATTATCATAGATGTCTATGTACTGAAATTTTATTAATAATTAGTAGATTCATAATTCGATTTCCGGATGCCTAATGAAAGGAAAAATTTCCCCAAAATTACCCCATATTTCAGGGCAGTCTTGGGCAAAATGTAATCAGATTAATGATTAAGGATTACGACTACAATATGTAATCTTCAATCACGATTACAGATTACAGAAATCAATCAAAAATGTAATCATATCGGTGATTAATGATTATTAATCTGTAATCGTAATCTTGATTACAAAATTATGATTAATTAATAAAACCAACAGTCGAAATTTAAAAAAATAAAAGAACATAGTGTATATCAATAAATCATCTTTATTTTTACTCTGTGCTTTTTTATATCCTAAATAATTATTTGACGTAAAAAAATACTGTATTGGAACCATCAGAATGTTATTTCCGTACCTGGCGTGAATAAGTTGATATGTCATTTTTGCATACTTTCAGGGCGGCCAATTTAAAGTTGACGATCTATTGGTAAATCGAAATTAATGATGATTACTTTTTTGATAGTTAAATTTAGGTTCTTTAAGGAGCTGTTTTAAGTCTACGTTACAAAATAAATGTAATTTGTATTTGTTAATCCATTTAAAAAGAGACTTATCCAGTTGTTCACCGACGCTTATCAACTTATTCCCTGAAGAAAGATAAAAATTCATTTAAACTTAGTTAAGAATAATCATGTAATTTAGATTACTGATTACTGTAATCAAGATTAAAGATTACATATTCAATCATGATTAATAGTAATCACGACTACTTTAATCTGATTGAAAGTAATCATGATTACTTTCAATCAGATTATTAATCCGATTAAAAAAGTAGTTGATTACGCCCATCTCTGTTTCAGGGAATTTCAAGCGATTTGTTGTTTCCAGATTTCCGACTGATGATAAAACTCGTGAGAAATGGATTTATGCAACAGGAATACTATTAATAACATTTTGAAAGGGACTGACGTGTTTACAAAGGAGAAAATTACCAAATAATATGCAACAGAAGGATTAATTATTACAAAAAGAAATTGAAAAATAAATCAATTAATAAGTAATTAACTTGTTTTATTTTGTTTTTCACCTAAATAGTCTTCTTAAAATGATCTTTTTTGGCTCAAATTTGAAATAAAAGGGAATTCATGTATCGGGTATATGAAATTATGAATTCCCTTTTATTTCAAATAGGGTATGTAATCCTGCAAATAATACACCAAAATAAATAAAGTGGCTGTTTGAATAGAATGCCTTTGCATTTGACACCACCACAATTTAAAAAAAAAAGAGCTGTCATATATCACTGGCCCCCTTTTCCGTAAAGCCCATGTTTACAGTACGTGAGTCGGTTGTCTGATTTATCTTCTAGTCTGTGGTCCTTGTTGAGAATTAAATAAAAAATGCTCTGAAAAATAACAAAAATGGCACAACATAGCGAACATCTGGATTTCTCAGGATTGTTTAAATTAGATGTGCTAGTCCATCTTGATATTGCGAATTATAGTTTTTACGAAGTGGGCCTAAAAAAGTTCTTGGCTTTTTCGAGTGATAAAGAATTAGTATTTTTTTATATTAATCCGCAATCGGAAAGGTTTGAAAAGAATTATGATTGGGATTTTGTAGATAATCCTATCCATTGTATGTGCTTTGAGCCCAGTGGAACATGGCTCTTATTACTTAGTGATCAAAAAGTCCTGCTAGTGCCATTTCTTCCTTTATTTATACCTCAAAACACATTTGACCACAAGTGGTCATTGTCAAGAGTTACAGTTTTACCTATTGTTAATATCCAAAAACCTACATGTGTTGTTTGGTGGCTCACAAAAGAGTCAGAAAATATACTAATTATTGGATCAAAGGTAATTGTTATCTCCTAAGGCTGCCTGTGAAATCACAGTTAAACTCGCATGTTTATCAGTTTCTGGCACCCATAGTACAAGCTATGCTAAGTTTGAGGCTGGGTGATGTGGTGTGAATTTATTTATTTGTGTATGAATAGCATCAAACAAAATACTCATAGAATCAATGGATATATTTATTAATTACTCAAGTTTGTAGATATATTTTTTAATTTGTTCATAGTCAATTCTGTCTGGCTAAGGGCCTGAATTGTAGCTCCTTATATAAAATCATGTTCCAAGTAAGTAAGTAAATAAATCTTTGTTTTTATTTCAGACTGGAACCATATTATTTTATTCACTAGAATCTCAAACAATAGTAGGAGAATGTAAGGTCTCAGGTGAAATTATTGACTTGCAGATGTGTTTTGATGATTCATTGGATTTGTTAGCTCTTTTGGTAAGTTTAAATTAATCCTTCTAGCCCCGGAACACCAGACACAATAGAAAATCTATTGTAAAGCGGCACGCAAGTGCCGGTTCGGCGTTGAGTGGTTAAAAAAATAATTATTACAATTCTATTCATTATTTTTATTGGTTACATAGTTTACTTTCAACTCATATTAATTGTTATTTTCATTTTAATAGATATCCAAAAGTAAATCTCAACAATGGAAGCTTGTATTGGAACACAGATCTTATGGCTACAACTGGCTACAACAAACAAGAATGCAAACTGACAAAGAGAAAAAAGATGGATTTATGTCTTACATAAAACAGCTGTCCAAGGATAAGATAACATTGTTTACACAGGGTGGATCAAAAGGTACATTTATAGACAAATAAATATTATATTATAGTATAAAAAATCCAACTTGAAATCTTATATCATGTCACATAGACTTTTACATTTGAATTATATTACCATTTAATCCTTCTAGCCCCGGAAAACCAGACACAATAGAAATTCTATTGTTAAGCGGCATGCGAGTGCCGGTTCGGCTTTGAGTGGTTAATTTAATTTTAAAACATTTATTTTATTATAATTTGTTGCAGATGACAAGTCTCAAAGTGTAGAATATGTCTTAAAACCTGTTGAGTACCTGCCACTATTTCGTAAGGGGTCCAATAACTGGGCACTGGCAGCACAATATGTCAATGGAAGACATTTTTTGACTGCTTTTGAATTGAATGAAGGAACATTGATTGTGAGTGTATAATTAAGTGGATTGATTTTATAAAATTTACTAATAGCTGCCCTTGCTTTGCATGGGTGGCTTACTTAGAGAAAACAACATTTATTTTATAATAATAATTTGCAACTTTAAAGTAATAAACATCAATGCTAGTGTACTGAAGTAATGCATATTGACTCTTGGCTACAACAACGTGATATCTTTTATTTAAAATACATTGGATATATCACATTGTCGAAGAAAATAGACGATTATTATGTTTATGGTGATTTATTCTTATATATGTGGATTTGTGTTGAATTTTGTAATATAATTTTCAGCTAGAAAGTCCTGAAGAAGAAACACCATCGAGAACACTGAGGCCTAAAATAAAAAAAGATAGTTTATACATTCAAGGCTTATGGTCACCGAGGCTAATTTATTTGCTGCGTAAAAATGAAATAGAAATACACAGTGCAAATTTTTCTGTGATTCAGGTAACTATTAGACAAATTCTTGAAAGTTATTTACTTTCTCATTTGAAACCATTATAGATAAATTAACAGTTAATTAAAAGTACTTCTATTCTCAGGGAGATGGCCTCGTGGGTGCAAAGAGAGAGTTTTCAGAGTTGTGGTCGGCAGAATTAATTGGGGACGTACGGCGCGCACATCTGATGTCGGCTAAGGATCCTGTGACGGCGTCAGGAGGTTGGCGGGAACCCACCTTTATGTGCGACTTGCAGTTGCCGAGATTTAGCATCGAACCATGTCTCGTCGTCACCAATTGTGGCGCTTACATCTTGAACACAGTGTAAGTCAGTAAACTTACTAAATTTTAGCAGACAAACTTGTGTGTACGTAGAGAGACCATTGATTACATTTTTTTCGCCTTTGACAGTAGCTTCCATTTTGGTTTGGTTGTAGATTTAGGGTAGGTTGATGTGCTGCTGACTTTACAAAAATAAAAACAGCAGATAAATTATGCTTATGAGCTGAGATATTTGAAGCATTCCCTGCACACATAGGTATACACTTTTTGTCGACATACTTTTAGTTGGTTGGTTGGCTTAGTGGCGTGCTGGGTTTGGTAAAAATATGCATTTACGTCTACATCTGCGCAGTCCGACAAAGCGGCAGGATATTTTGGTTAAAGTCAAAGATCAGCCCTCGAAAACAGGAGAACGGGTCGGCGGCGCCCGCTCCCGCGCTGCCACTGCCGCGCCGTTGCCCGCTATATTCGATGCTTGATTGAAGTTTTTATTTTTGCATTGTCAGTTGCGAGCCGTGCGAGTGGCTGGTGGGTCTGATCATGCGCGGCGGGGCGGGCGCGGAGCAGTCTGCGCTGGCGCTGGGCGCGCCCGTGGCCACGCTGCTGCGCGCCGCCGCCGACATGCTCATGTCGCGCGGCAAGGTCGCGCCGGCGCAGTACCTCTACTCGCTCTCGCAGGTCAGTTCCTCTACTCGCTCGCGCAGGTCAGTTCCTCTACTCGCTCTTGTAGGTCAGTTCCTCTACTCACTCTCGCAGGTCAGTTCCTCTACTCGCTCTCGCAGGTCAGTTCCTCTACTCGCTCTCGCAGGTCAGTTCCTCTACTCGCTCGCGCAGGTCAGTTCCTCTACTCGCTCGCGCAGGTCAGTTCCTCTACTCGCTCGCGCAGGTCAGTTCCTCTACTCGCTCGCGCAGGTCAGTTCCTTGCTTAGGCCACAGAATACCTAACGTACAGCCTACCTAATATTCACTGCCTAACAAAATTCAGGTTTAGTAAAAATATTCCTATCCGACCTACCCACCTCCAAGCAAAATAGAAACTTATAACCGCTCGCTAGCTGAATATACCTAAACTGCGTAGTTACACCCCCTTCTTCTTCCTTCTCTTTTGGTGTGAACGGGACCCTTGGGTGTTTAGTATGTAATTGAATCGGAATACGATCGCAGGTCTCGCTAGCCTGGTTAAAGAGCTTTAAAACATTCTAATCCAAAAAAAAATATGATAATTAGAAATTTACGATTTTCTATGAAACCTCCCATTTTTGTCCGCTTCGAATCAGTTTCATTCAAGAACCCCAGATTTCATGTTAATTTCTTGAAATGTGATCTGTTAAAGTATTGTTTTATGTATGCGCATGTGAATATGCAAGGGTAATATTACTTCGATTTGATCGATGAACCTTTACGATCTGTTTACATTTCCACATGACGAGTTTTTGAAAAGTAATTCATCACAATACATACTCAGTATGTGTGTAATGACGTCATTATTTATTTTGCTTTATTTTCTACTCATATTACGTCGTTCTGCAACATTTTTTATGTTTAGAGCCATAGACCTCCTCTATTATACTCCACAAATTAGTTGTAATATAACTAATAATACTGTAATATTTTAAAGTCGGTAAATAAATATATAAAGGCAATTTTTTTAAATTATATCCAGAGCCAACCAGACGGATGGGTAGCGCGCCTGGGCATATTCGGCCGTCTCCACGAGTTGTCGATGTACAAACACAACGGAAACGTCGGCGGTCTCGGCGACGCCGCGATTACTATCAAACTGCTGGCCCTTCTGCTCAAGATGGGAACTAATCACGAAATGAATTTTGATACGTAAGTAACAAATTAATTAAAAAAGGTTTATTATCTCTGGTGTTGGTGTCATCCAGCCAATGTAACTGACAATTACTTCATAAAATAACATAACATTCTTATTTGTAAAACATTCTTATACATAAATTTTTAATAATAAAATAATACATTGCTAATAACACAAACCAGTACGGTTTAACTTCAGGTTATAAGAAGTTTTCAACAATTTACATACAAAATGCGTAATTTTATTTGTGTACATTTTTGGAAGTCACATTTTTTTTATTAACACCTAGAAGTAGCGTTTGCTTGCATTACTTAATTTTTCATGTAATTTTTAAACTGAAATTAACAATTAGCGACGCTATTTTTATTTATTATGACGCATATTTCAGAAACGTAAAATACACTTCGTTGAACACAGTCGAACTCGCCGAACTATCGTCTATGTCAGCGGCTATCGGTCTTTGGGACCTGGTACCAGTGTTCAGTGTGCACCAAGGCCAGCCTAACCTACTCCTGTCTGCAGTGAAGGCAAGAAGCGACATGTGTAGAGGAGCTCTGTGTTGCCTGCTGAGGGAAAGATGTGTGGTGACGCTCTTATTGGAAGAAAACTCGCAGTGGCTTTTTGACTTTATCATTGAGAAGTGTAATAAGTTTGATACTATGATTTTGAAGGTGAGTTCAGAGGATAAATACCTCTAGCAAAGTATGTCTAGACGAGTTTGACTGAGACCGGAACTGACTAATGATAGAAAACTCTCTAAACTATCAAATGTCCTAGCAGTACATAGTTAGATTGTTTTTTTTACTATGTTTGCTGATGATAATGTATTATGTTAATTCATATTAATTTTATTTTTTAGCGTATATGTCTATGGCTCAATCCATTACAAGATCAATTGCGGCCAGTGATTCGAGATATGAAACAAGGCATCACTTCAATTTATGTAAGTTTATCAAATATCATTTTTGACCATGTCAACTTTGAATTTGAAGAGAATCCCTTAAGTCTTTTATACCGATTTAATACCTAAACGAGATATTTATTTGTTTTTGTTTTTTAAATTTCAGACTACAAGAATGCTATACCTAATAGCGACATTCATGCACGTCGCATCAGCAATAGAAGCCCGTCACCCGTGTCCCGATATACACGTCGAAGTGACTCAGAATCCAGAGACGTGGAAGAGTCAATTCGTTCCCCGCAGAGCCATAAGCTGTGGGTTAGCACATTGGGCGGTGGTGGATGATGGAAACGCAAAGGTTATGATGACCACAACACCCGTCAATGCTGAGTTGATTGGCAGAGTCATTGATGTAGCGTGCGGGAGACATCATACGCTGATTTTGACTGAGAATGGGGTGAGTTGATGAAACATCGAGTAAAGTTGTGTCATGTAATTTATTAGAGTTACATGTACAGCAAGCCACTGATCAACCTTAACAAATCTGTCAAATTCCTGCAACCAATTTTCGGCTTAATGTCCATTGCATAGAGTTCTATTTCAAGTGAGACTTTTTGACAGATTTGCAAAGATCTGTAGCTCACTGTACCTCAAAAGTAACTACCTAAGTAGGTCTATTCAGCATCAATTTAATTAAACTATCTATAGGTATTATTCATATTATATACCAACATGTTCGTTTATTCGGCCAAGTAAAAATTAGGTTTCATAGATACTAGGTTTTATATGTCATGTATCAGGTATCATACAATTTTAAACCTTCGGTGTGTCTGATCGTAACATTTAAGTACTTACTTTGGGGTCAGATCAATGTATGTGATGTACAATATTTAGTATTATTTATTTATTTAAACATAACGCACAATCAGGAGTACATAAGGCGGACCTGATTTATTATTTTATTAGATATACGCGGCGGGCGACAACTCGTTCGGGCAGCTGGGCGTGGGTGCGGCGTGGGCGGGCGCGGGCGTGGCGGCGGGCGCATTACTCGCGGCGTGGCCGCGCGCTCGCTGCGCTCCGATCGTGGCCGTGGCCGCCGGGCACTACCACTCCGCCGCTGTGGACGCCGGCGGCCGGCTTTACACTTGGGGGTGAGGCTGACACGCATTTATTATGTAGGTAATCTTAATCTAATTGACGATCCATTTGGTGTAATGGTCGAGAAGTCGGCTATTACACGAGATGTCGCGGGTTCGATCCCCGCACGGTACAAACAGTGTGCATGAACATGTCTGTTTGTATCGGTCTGGCTGTTTATAAGTATGATATGTATGTATTTACAAAAAAAAAAGTATACAAGTAATGTTGTCTAGCACCCATAGTACAAGCTAATGCTTAGTTTGGGACTAGATGGCGCTGTGTGAATAATGTCCAGAGATATTTATTATTTATTAATCGATAGTATCGATCAACGCAATCGATATTTCGACTTGTGTCACGGAGATAATAGAGATTGTATTTGTGAATGGTATAGTCACCTGTTGAGAGTTGACACTATTTTTAGGCAGATAATGTTCACCTCGATGGCCTAGTGGTTTAAGTACCGGGCCGAGATCTCGAGGTCCTGGGTCGAACTAACTTTGTGTCAGTTTCTTTTCGGATTCAGCTCGGGTTTGTGATCACCAACCCGCATTTGCCAAGTATGGTGGTTAAGCCAGTACCCATCATTGTAGCGATGAAATGATTTTGATGAAAAATGGAGGCCTTTGCCCTGCAGGGTGACATTAAATAGGCTGGTACTACCGTCTAACTCAAAACTAAGCATAAACTTGTTGACCACGCAAGTTTGTCACTGAGGGCTCTTCTGAGTGTCCAATCCCAATTCTTACTTCATCTTTGACGGCAATATTTTATAACAGATGGGGGGTCCACGGCCAACTCGGATTAGGCAGCATTGATGATGAATGGACACCAAAACTGGTCACCAAATTTCAAGGAAGAAAGGTAATCACATTATATCTTTTTATTTTTATAACTGCTTCTTTACATATTGATACTAAATTAAAATTGTTTTTGAATGCTTTTTTTGGTATAAAATTTACCTAAACTCCCTGAGTCTCAGATATTTGGTAGATAAAATATCAGGGACGTATAAAACCACACAGGGTGGTGAAACTGGTCTTTAATTGACCATCCCTTTGTGAAAGTACTGAATGTTCTGAAGTCTGGTCTCTCCTCGTCAATCTAAGTTTTGAGTGTTCACAGGTGGTACAGGTGGGAATGGGCGCGTGCCACACCATAGCGTTGCTATTGGACGGGTCGGTGTGGGCGATGGGCGCGGGCGTGTTCGGTCAATTGGGATCGGGGAACCGCGACAAAACCTCCGTGCCCGTGTGTGTGGCACTGCCTGACCCCATTGAGTCAATTGCGGCTGGATACTTCCACAATGTGAGTGGGCTTTGAAGATTTTGGCCTTCCTACATTTTGATTTTTTTTCATAACAGCGTTCACTTATAATTCTTTCAAAAATGGATACTTAATATTAATACAAACATAAGTAATTACACTCACCGGCAATAAAAATTGGCCACTGGGCTTTTTTCATACAAACATGGTCACTTTAGCGTCTCATAGATAGATAACGTAATAATCATTGCACAGCTGTAAATAGTTTTCTATCTATGAGACGCTAAAGTGACCAAGTTTGTATGAAAAAAGCCCAGTGGCCAAGTTTTATTGCCGGTGAGTTTATAATGTGATTAGATAAAAACCCGTAGTGTCACATTTCCAAAATACAAGCAACCAAAGTACTTACTTTATTTTGTTTTATTTTAATATCTTTAAAACGTGACCCTTACGGGATTTCGTCTAATGACATTTTATGTTTGTATTGATGTGTGGTATCCATTTTTGTAAGAATTTCAAGTGAAAGTTTTGAAAAAAAATCATAATGGCTAGTAGGTAAGCCAGCCTCCATACAAAAGTCTTCATCAACTTCATGACCGTTCCAGCTAGCGCTAACAAACAAAGGGCAGGTGTTCGTATGGGGCGCCAGTCCGCAGCAGGTGCGCGCGGCGCACGCCCGCCGCAGCGCGTCGCCCGCCGCCGCGGCCTGCGACCCGCCCGTCGACCCGCACCTGTTGCCTTCTACGCTCGACACCGTCAACGTGCAGGGACAGATCGTCCAGGTAACAGTTGTTGTTCAAGCTATTCTTGCGACATGGTTACATTATATCGACTCTTTTCAGGAAGAAATCGTAAGCGACCAAAAACCCCAAAAAGTTATTGTTTTTGTAACATCCAGATCATTTGATTTTGAACCTTATTGAACGGACTCCTGAGTTCAAAGTTTAAACTCAAGAGTCAAACTATTTTTTTTTTGGGATTTTGTCATTTTGATCTTGCGCCTAAGCTACGCAGCCCGTACCCCTGCGCAACGCCTAAATAATTCTACGGTTACTTACTAATATAATATTTTCTTATGTGAAAGGCGTACAATTTTGTTTGAAATCTAAATATCTATACTAATATTATAAAGAGGAATGATTTGATTGTTTATTTGTTTGTATTGAATAGGCTCCGAAACTACTGAACCGTTTTGAATAATTCTTTTATTATTGGAAAGCTACACTATCCCCAGGTGACATAGGATACTTTCGATCCCGGAAATGTGGGGGGAAAGAAGGATATTTCAAAATAGAAATTACGCGCGGGTGAAACCGCGGGCGGAAGGCTAGCAATTAATAATTATGTTATTTTTTTGCAGTTGGCAGCTGGTTGGCACCATTCCTGTATTTTGAACAACTTTGGGACTATCTATTCTTGGGGCCTCAACTTCGATGGACAGCTTGGTCAGTATAAGAACAATAAATATTTTAATAATACACCATTGCACCAACAGGTTTTTGAGAAAAGTGTAAATTTTGCTTTCAGGTAGCGGCGATCGTAAGCAGGTGAACATACCAACGGAAGTAAAAATTCGGAATGAGGGGCAACCGGAGAAAGCGGATAACCCCAAAACGCCTGAAGTTGAGAACAAGGATTTCAAGACTAAAGCGCTAGTGGCGTGCGGTGGCGACTTTACCATCTACGTAGACGATGATGGGCGAATCTATGCCACGGGGAATACTCATCTTCAAGTAAGTTGAACTTATTTGGACATCGAAACTTTCAATGGACCAGTATTTAAGATTTTTGGTGATTGAGAGTGTTTGCTTGTAATTTACTATGTCTATTTTTGAATTGTATCAACAACAAGTGTAACTTTTAATTTATTATTTCAGATTGACAACGAGAAAGAAAAAGGCACGAATCGCGTTATAATGATGAAGACGACAAAGCGCGTAATCAAAATACCCGCAAGTCGCAACAACAACAAGTTCCTATTCCAACCCATTGACCGAATCGACATAATGTTTCCTTTCGATCTCGAAGACTCGCAAAGGAAACCAATAGAGCCTCGTCAAAACCCCTTGAAATCTTTAAGCGATTTTAAAAGAAAGTCTTGGGCTGATGATGTCATTCTCCTACTAAGACCTTGGATAAACGATGAGAATTTGAACGGGAATCTCAATATGGCAGCTAAACTTTCGTATCATAATAAACTGTATTCTGACTGTCTCACATTGCTATTAGACAATTTGAAGTCAATGCCCCAAGACGATCAACTGTACTTGACCCACACAGAAGTTTTAGATTCTGACGCCTTAGATAGTGATATAACTTATTCTTCTCGAAAGCAAGACGAACGGAAGATTATTATAACTAACGTTATGTCTAAACGGATCAAAGAAGTGTCTTTGACAATTTTGAATGAGGAACCTTACCCAGAGATTGATCCGTCTGTATACCAAGCCTTACCTTGTTGCTGTGATGAAATGAGTTATTTACCAAAGCCATTACCTACACCATCTGTAACTAATATAGCAGAGCAAAATCTTTCAATTCAAGCGGCAAATATTATTGATAAATGTTTGAGTATCTTCCCAGTGGACACTAAACTCTGGGAGACATGTTTCAGACAGTCCAAGAATTTCTTCATAGAAAATAATCTGTCCATACCGGATTTAGAGTCTGTGTTACGTAAATACATGGAAACCAATGCTACCACTATGGCGGCAGCTATAATGTATTCGAATGATTGCGCCCAATACGGCGAGATACTATCGCCTAAATTTTACTTAAATATGTGTAGTCAGGTCTTGGATACTTGGGGTTGAAACAGAGAGTAAACGTTTGAGTATTGAGATTGTAACCTACGGGTTTTAATACAGTATTCGTTATTATAGGAATCCAATTTTGCATACATATTTATGCACATATCCTTCTCAAGGTTAAAACGGAAATAACGTAGAGGATATTAACCCTCCTAGGTGGTATCTCAGTAGAGATGTAGAATGTCGGATTATATTTTATAAGTGACATTCGATGCAGCAGGGTCCTGTAGGATAATTATTCATCATTTATCTTGCCTTTACAATAATGCTCATAATATCTATATCGTTTTGCTTATCATACATAATAATATTTTTATGTGTCATATTTTTTTAAATTGTTATTATTTATGTAATAGACAAATTAGTGCCGTCTATATCTACACGAATGTGTTTGTTGTGAAATCATTGATATTGTTAAAAATACAACTTGAATAGTCCATTGTTTTATTGTTAACAACTTATCTCACTGTTTTTATGTATAAGTTAACTATCTATGAATTCTTTGTTGTGACATAATTATCTGTTTACTAATGCATGTGTTCCATCTTGCATCTAGTCATAGTTATAGAAATCTTTTAGAAACTTTTATGTTGGCTTTTCAACTTGTTTTCTTGATACCTAATACTATTGTACCATATAACTTAGCCTTAATCTAATAAAAATCTTATGTATCTGGAATCAATATTTTGTCTTTCATTAATCACTAAGTAGCTCGACATAGAAAATAAAAACATTTTAATTATATTATTGTATTTCTGTATAACTATTTACAAAACAAAATAAATACACCAATGTACACACATTTACACGTAGTAAATGCAGGAGGATTTTGGATACTCACAAACGGAATGAAATTAATGACAGGTTAAAAATATTACGAAATAAATATATTAAAAATAAATATCACATGTACGTAAACGGCAGCGCATCGTAAGTTTACAAGTAACGTTATTCCGTAAAAGATAGATACATACAATATGTAGTAAATTCTTTATATTATGTAAAAGTGACGTTAGGAGCGATGCTTATGACGAAAAGTACGCGTGAGGGGAACATTACAAATACCCAAAATCATTTATCAGATTCATACAAGATTCCTCAGAGCGGACGAGCGACTGTAGCCTATGACTAAGTATGTTAAGTGGGTACTTCAATGGGTACACGACACATTTTGCACGGTATTATTTCTAAAATTAGAAGTTAATGGGCTTTCCAATGTAGGCGGCCATGTTCGCTTCACGGAGCGCCTCCGCACAAGTCTGAAAGAAAAGGGAATATTTGAGTCAAACACTTAAATGGAGTCTGATGAACTTTACCTAACCAATTTTTTATCATTTGTCATTCAGTAGTTTATTCATTGTTTTGATACCAACTGTACACATCCCTAAAAAAAAATCTTATTTTAAAGATCCGCCATATTTATTATCATCTTTTGTCAGCTAAGAAAAAAGCGACGTTAAGGAGTGAAAACTTACTGGATGCGCGTGGCACACTCTCGCGACGTCCTCAGCCGCCGCGCCGTACTCCTGCGCTAACACTGCTTCGTTGATCAGCTCACCGCCACCCTGATCATAGTATAAAAGATTATAATATGTATATACATTTTTAAATCCAATATGATTCTGTCGGGTCAGATTCAGCCCACATTTGCATTTGTATTAGAGATGGGCCGACTATTCGCCGACTAGTCGGGAAAGCCGACTATTCGGCACCATTCGCCGACTATTCGGCAATGCCGACTAGTCGGCAAAATTCGCCGACTATTCGGCAAAATTTGTAGTATATAATATCATCATCATCATCATCATCAGCCTATATACGTTCCCACTGCTGGGAAACAGGCCAGGTATATAATATATTATAATATTATTCAGCACCTTCAATATTAACAAAGAATGTTCACACGCGCGAATTCTTCTATTTTTGGAATTTACCTCCCAGGGGTGTTTCATAGTGTTTTACAGGGTGAATCTAGTCTACGCGAGCAAAAGTCATCTAGTGTTGTATAGTTGTTTAGCGATTGAGAAGAGAAATGATTAAGTTTCTTGCCGGTTTTTCTCAACTGTCTGTTGACGATTCATTTTTTTTTAAGTTTACCTAAATAAACACCAAACAAATAAAAAAAATAATTAAACAAACACGTCAGGCCATGTTCAACGGCCGCCGTGCGGAGCAGAGTGATGACGAAAAATCCCAAACACCAGTAGAACGCGTGACTTTTTTGTCGATGTTTATTCGCAGCAGAACGCTTCACCCTTAGTAGTACTATCAATTCATGCAAGTATTTTCTTAATTTGTTGTTTTAAGTTTGAAGGGAAAATGGAAATCAAATGTTATTAATATTTAGTTAATCATCATCTTTTTGATAAGCGCGAAGGGCAATTATTCCGGGCCGGTGACTGTCCGCGACGCAGCTAGTACTATTGGTTCGAGTTTCGTCTATCACAATCTTTACGATTGATTTGACTAAAAAAACTTCTTTAATCTATTGTACTACTAAGATTGTACTACTAAGACTCATTTTACTGAGGGAAAACAACAATTAAAACTCACGCAGTAATAGTCAGCACTGCCGAATAGTCGGCCGACTATTCGGCAATTTGAAAACCGAATAGTCGGCTAGTCGAATAGTCGGCAAATACTATAGTCGGCCCATCACTAATTTGTATGGTTCGTAGTCAGAATTGGAAAAAGGTTAGGTTAGCAATAAAAATTTTTTGGTGCACGTTTTAGCCTCTTTTGGTGTACGGTTAAATACTCGTACAAGCCGTCAGAATTTCGGCAAATGTTCGGTATTTCTCAAATTAGTTATCTTGATGACTGAGATGCAGAAATGATGAAATTAATTGAGTTTACGTTATGTCTATTTGAACAAGCAAGATTATAAACGGAGAAAGAAATAAAACTCAGAATGAGAAAAGATAGAAAGAAAATATTATTCATGCTATTAAATAGTTAAGTAGCTAAGTTAACTACAAGTAGGTCCGATGTGCAATACTTACGGGGCCAATGATATGTGTTCCTAGGATGACGTCAGTCGCTTTGTCTGACAGTACTTTTACGAAACCGTCGGTCTCGTCGTTGGTCTTGGCTCTTGAATTCGCCAAGAACGGGAATTTGCCAACCTTGTAAGCTTTGCCCTGATAAAATAAATATTATGTATAATCAAATAATAATTAATTTGTACAAATATTAAATATAGCCAGAAACCATACCTCCTTCTTCAGATCTTCCTCAGTCTTGCCAACCCAGCCAACTTCAGGAGAAGTGTAGATAACTGATGGAATGGCATCGTAGTTAAAGTGAACTGGCATACCCTGTAACAAGTTGTTTATTCATTTTAGTCATTGTGTGATGAGAACTTGAATTAAATAAAAATAGAGATCTTATTCAAATGATTGAAAATTAGTAAGCCAACTATTGTTTCACAAATATCTAAAATTTGATGTATTATCATTATATCCCTTACCTTGATACCTTCGACGCAAACGATACCTTCATCTTCAGCTTTGTGGGCCAACATGGGCCCATGAATAACATCACCAATGGCGTAGATTCTGTAACAATTAAAAACAGAAACTCCATTAAGAAAGTGATATTTACTATTGATGTAATGTCAATAAATCACCTGATCCAATTTATTAGCTTTATTTTATTGAGTTGTCGATGGGAGTGTTTTAAACTGGTGTTAGTATCACTTTATTGTACTGAGAAATGAATATGTTACATACCCCGGGACTGTCGTCTGGAATTTGTTATTAACAGGCACCCTGCCGCGGTCATCTAAGGCAATGCCTACTTTGTCGAGACCAAGGTCTTTGGTGTAAGGGCGGCGGCCAATAGATAGTAAGACAACATCACACTCCATCTGGAAAAAGATTTAAAATGTTATAAACATGTATTCACACTGATTAAAGCCAGGCAGCCACATCCTTGACCAACACTATTAGCAGTATAGCTCATAAACTATTTTTTTTTCTGGAAATCGCAAATGATTCACGACGATGACATTGTAGTATGATATTAGTACAATTTGAGATTCTATTACCGTTTCCTTATTGCCGCCTTTCGCTGCCTCCACTTCAACTTTAACAACACCACCCTCTTTCTTGATACCCATAACTTTAGTACCCAGCTTGAACTTCATGCCCTGTTTAGTTAGGATCTTATGCAGAGTTTTTGATACTTCACCATCAATGCCAACACCTGAATGAAATACAAGTTAAATTAATGAGGGTTCGAAAGGAAAATAAGTATATGCAATTATGATGAGATTAAATTGTAAAGGCAATTTATAAAATAGGCAAACTTTGTGAGTACCAATAGAACATTAAAGTCAAAAGGAAAATGAATAAACTTAACTTATGGAACAGGAAAATTGCTATTAAGGAAAAAAAAATCTCCCATATATTGCTATAAAAAGTATTTCATGCACAAAGGTTGCCAAGTATTGCTATCATAAGGTTTTATGTTTTCAGTAGTCAATTTGCTATCAGTTCTGAAGTCTGACATTACGAAATTAGTAGTTCAGTTACATTCATATTATCTAATCTGGAGATGAATGTTGTGTAAATAAAGATAATAACATTTTATATTCTTGCTTGACATTGATTTGTGCAGATTATATGTCATAGTATTAATAAACAAGAGGACATAGTTTATGTAATTAGAATAAGAAAGATCTAAAGATATAATCAGTGACCCTAGATCATACCCTGACCCTGGGTCAATTACTAACCTCCAATAGAGGTGAGAAACTCAATAGCTGTGACGTCAGAGCCAAGCCTCTGGTACACTGAGCCCAGCTCTAGTCCGATCACACCAGCACCGATGACTAACATCCTTTTAGGAACAGAACCAAGTGACAAAGCTCCAGTTGACGAGATGATCTGTTGCTCATCAATCTGTGAAGGAGCAGGAAATGTAGAAAATTCAACATTTACTCTCAAAGGTGTTTTTTATGACAAGTTTTTTGCCCCAGAGAGTTACTCAAAAGTTTCTAATCATGAATAAGTTGGTTTTCTTCTGTTTCTTGTTTTTTCAATAATGAAACAAAGCTTTTTGCTTTTCCCTAATAGATACCACCAAGCATAAAATATGTAAATTGAGATAAATTATAGATTTTATAAGGCAAGTGTTACTCACTTGAACTCCAGGGAACGGAGTGACCTCTGATCCTGTGGCAAGTAGAATATTCTTTGTGTTGACAACCTCTACTCCCTTTTCTCCTTTTACTTCAACTTTGTTGGGCGCAACCAATGAACCCACTCCACGAACAAGTTGTACCTAAAAGATAAAATGTGGATTTAGTATTTACTATCGCAGTTTATGTATGTATGTACCCTTTAGTATAGTTTCAGTAGGCTCACATTCTGGAATATTAAAAAATCAATATAATTACCTTGTTTTTCTGGAAGAGCATAGCAATTCCACCAGTCAAAGCCTTCACGGCTTTGACTTTATAATCCATCATAGCCTTGAAGTCAAAGGACACCTCTCCAGTTACAATACCTCGGTGTTTGAAGTCATGCTTGGCCATATGGTACAAGTGGGAGTTGTGAAGAAGTGCCTTGGAGGGAATGCATCCCACATTTAAGCAAGTACCACCGAGTGTAGGTTCTTTTTCAACTGACACTACCTAAAATTATTGTCAGTTTTTAAATTTCAGCAAATAAGTATTTTGTGTTAATGATCATAATATTTTATTTATTATACATTCTGTGATATTCACTCTTCTGCAGACAATTATATTTTCTTTCATTGACATTTTATATAAAACCCATCAGAAACATTATCAGCAAAAGGGAAACCCCATAGAAAATAGAAAATATTTGTGGGAAATATTGAAAAATGTATATTATAAATAAAATTAACTACATTAAAAGTTATTCATTACTCATGAAATATAATATTATCATTTCTACTTTAAATTGAGGTTCCCACTATGAAATAGTAATTAGAATCAAACCTTCATGCCCAGTTGGGCAGCTTTGATAGCTGCTACATAACCGCCAGGACCCGATCCAATCACCACTAAGTCCGCTTCATGTGTTGTGGCATAATGTCTTGAAATAACGCCTCCATTCTAAAACACATGTTGTTCTGTTTGTACAAAACTAGGTATAACTAAGGAATCAAAATTAGTTCATAAATACCTTTGTTTTTGGGGTCAAAGTGGAACTGTAACCATATATCATTAATTCATAATTTATGAGTATTTGCGAATACTAATTTTACCAATCAGTGCGAAGTCCTTTTGATTTGTTACAGTATACCGTTTTGACAATCGGTCACATGCTTGAAGGTCAATGCAACACATTATAGGTAGGTAGTGACTATACAGGTAAAGATAACAATGTCTACTTCGTCACTCAACACAGGAATTAACCTTAAATTTATCTTAACCGAAAGAGCATTTAATAATTATAAAACACTGTAAATCTACGACAGCAAGTATTGCATAACGTTTGCCAGATTTCGACCGAGAAATACCGGCCTATTATTACAAATGAATTCAGTAAGGCTTACCCTGAACTGAGTGGAAGCTAGTCTCAAGAATTTGTAACCCATTCCTATTATCTGTTTAGAACAGACTTTACGATCTGAAAAAGAAATTCGGAGCCCTGGCGATTCGATACTCGCTCAGACAAAAGATGAACTGTCAAAAGTGACATTTACTTATGTGTTGTAAGATTAAAACAATTTTCTACTAAAAAAAGATGCGTTCAAAAATTAATATTAATAATTTACGGAATTGATAAAATGTTATTGTAAAATATCCCATAATAGCAATACATATTGTTCAATATTTCATAGGCACAGAAATGTCCACTTATTCATGTTCGATTAAAAAACTACAAGAGTGGTTAAAAGTAGGTATGAATTATGATAGTTTAGCAAATAAACATTCCAAATGGTTAAAAGTCTGATGTAAGGTATGAATTATATCATTCTGTGGATTATTTAAATCTAAGTGAAGTACTAAATTATATCTAAATAAAAAGGCTTAAACCAAGAAGAATGAACTACTATTTTATTCATTTATTTCAGTAAGTAACACTGAATTGCGCGCGCTGCGAGAAGCGGAAGTTTTGTTTATCAATCAAATCAAGCGGAGGATGGTGTTCGGTGGTGCCACAGTGAAACGCGTGTTTACGTAAATCGGCGTGAAAAATATAATCGAAAAATTAAAAAAGTATTTTAGCTAACAATTACATTTTTAACTAATCAACGTGAATACTTAGCTGCATTAACGATTGCCTAAAAGAAATTAGTGTGGACCTGACAAATAAATTCCTGTAGAGGTGAGTTTTTTTTTTTATCTTTTCATCGGTGTCCGTTCATATGACAAAAAACGAATGACAAATTTTCATTTGACAAACAACGTTTGACAAAATTTTACTTGATAAATTTATTATTTTACAAACTTTTGTTTAATAAACTACGCTTTAGACAATCTGTTTACAAAAAAAAAAAATATTATGCCAAAACATCAATTTACAAATTGATTATTTTCTAAACATGTTACTTGGCAAAACAACGTAAAGCATAAATAACATTTGACAAAATGCATTGCTTGGTAATATTTACGTTAATACAAGGTAGTTAGCTAGATAAAGTACGTGTAAATTATTACTTTATAAAAATAACATATTTAATTACACATATCGAATATTTTACTTTAAGCACGAAATCATAAATATGTGTAGGGTCAACTGAAACAATGGTCGGTTAGGTTAGGTTAGAACTGCGAGCACAAGCACGAGCCGAGCGAGCGAAGCGAGCGTGCCGCGGCAGCGGCCGGCGAGTGCCAGGGCCGAATTCTACTTATTTCGCTTAATTCAGGCAGTGTGTATTTTTTTTAAAGACTAAAGTTTCTATGGAAAAAGTATTAATACAAAATTATTACTTTCCTATAAATAATCTGTCCATGGTGAAAATTGCATCCCTGCAATTTAATATTTTCAAAATTTGATTTACATATAATATATTTGAAAAAATTGTTATTTTTAAAAACTAATAATTTATCTTCTAACTTTTTGTAAAATCATCAATTTGTCAAACGAATTATTTAGTCATGTGATTATTTTTAAAATAAAACTTTAACAATTTAATAATTTAATATTTATAGCATTTGCGAAACCTGTATTTTGTCAAATGATTGTTTTTAAAGTAATATGTTTGCGAAATGAAAGTTTGTCAAATGAATAGTTTTTCAAACGTTGTTTGTAAAATGATCGTTTTTCATACGTTTTTTGTCATTCAATAGTAAACCCTTTTCATCGTTTAAATTATAAGTTGCAAATACCTAAGCTTATTTATTTTAACTAAGCCTTATACGTACATATTATAGATAAGAAACTACGCCATAAAATACAGAATTTCCATTATCGACTAATCATATTTTTTTATCAAATCGTTTTATCTTACCTAAATAGTTATTAGAAATCAATAAAATAGAAATAAGGCGCTACATAATTGGTTTGATAATTGCCTATATTAATCTCACTAGGTACATAAGTCCCTACCTACATTATCTTCTTTTTCGTTGTCTTCATTGCTGAAGGTCGTAACTGTCCAGCTGCGCCGAATTAGCTGATAAGACGATCTTCTTCTACACCTCTACCTATGTGGTTGATGCATGGCAGTCGGAATGTTAAACCCGGTTAAAGTTTTTATTGAATCAGACCGGCGGGTATGTACACGAACAAAAATACAACGACCAACTTGCCCATGCTGACGGTGTCGGTCGAAGACATTGAGCGATTGACCGTAGCAAATTGAATGGCTTGTCGTAATCTTTAGTTTTTGAAGAATGGATTTGTTGGTTCTATTCGTGGTCCAAAGGTATTAAATCAAACTAGTCCAATACCTATCTCGAAGGACTCGATTCGATCGACTAGGCGAAATGCGAACAGACTAACATTTGGATCCGAAAAAAAAAACAAAAAATCACCCTGATCTTTGAATTGGATGAGCTAACTTACTCGCACGTTCAACGATTCCGATCAGTTCAGCCTATTTCAGCTCAGATGATGCAAACATTGTTAAAGTGTCATCCGAATATCGCAAGTTATTTAACTACGTGCCTTCTTGTATCGAGATATCTCCTTACCACCCGTCTAATGCTAACCTCATGATAGGTTCCCCACTAACGTAAAACAGAAGAAGGGATAGGATCCGATACATCCATGTCTCACTCCTGAGGTTTAAAAGGACTTGAAACGTAATGTATTTGGAATATTATTTTAATTATATTATATATACCTATAGACCTAGTTTCGTTGATAAATTCACAAAACAATGTCAGAGTTATGATGATAATATAGATAGATTGGAGACGTATCGCTATTTGTTGCTTCCACCATTTACAGTTGAAGACTAGGCTCAAAGTTGTTGATCAGTCAAAGTTTACTTTGAAAAGAGGCCAGTAGGCGCATGTGGCTTTGCTGGGCTGTGTTAAGTTCTAAAGAGATTTTCTCGTGAAAAAAGAAAAAAGCCGTACGTTACCATCCTTAAGCACATTTTTTACTATCAAGTGATCCACATGCTCTTTTGCTTATGTAAGTAAAAATTTATGATCTGTCGAATCTCTTTTACTAAAATGCGCCAAAGCCCAATTATAATGAGTTGACCGGATTATCAAAGTGACCTTCAAACCCAGACAAATTGCTAAACTGAAATGGCAATGGGCGGCGAACATTGCTCGAAGGACAGATGACTCTAGGGGGGCTAAAAAGTTTTGTACAGATTCCAAGATAGTCCGACGCGTGATAAATGTCGTAAGGAGTTGGTGGTACCAAGGTTTTTGCAGAGTTTTGGGATAGGCTATCAGTAGAGTTATTGCTATTAAAAGTGAATTGTTTATGTAACTTCACAATTCTAACATTACGAAACAGACAAGAAAGGACGATTCTCGCACTCTAAGTACATGTTTGTTTAAAATTACTTTATTTTTCCAAGATTCAAGATTGACTTTATCGTGACGGAATTATACCCTAAGGGCACCATTTACAAGCGACATTGACTAAAAGGAAGGTTTTTAGAAACCAATTGAAATTATGCAATTACCATCAGGTACGGTAATAAGCTATGGACCTCCGGAATTTTTAATCGTATCACATACATACGTTGGAATTTTCAGTTTTACTAACACTTATATCATTAGTAATCTGTGCTTATATTATGTACACAGCTTAATAGGTGTACTAGCTTTTCCACGATGCTCGGTTTCATTTCTTTACTCACGTAGCTCATTGCAAACAAGCACTCTGAGCTGCCTAGGTGTCGTAGTATCATATTTCGTGGAACTTTAGCTTATTTGGAACTTCTCGTATTCCTGTTGTATTGGGTGTACGGAACGTAGGCAGGTAGGTATTCTGTTACGAATATTTTTTACCGAGATTTTTTTATCAACTAGATTATTATGTTTGTCTTTTAAATATACCGCTTCTTCTTCTTCTTCAGCGCATTTTCGCCCACCGTAGAGCATACGCCTCTCCAGACTTTTACTGTCAAACCTGGCAGTTTGTAGGTATAATAAAGTAATTTTGCTTTTTAATGTAATAAACTAATGTAATAACTTTCTACTCTTATGGTATTTACAATGTACAATATTCTAGAAATAACATTAAGTGTACCTGAATGTTATTTCTAGAATTTACCACGCAGTTACTAGTAGAACCAATCACTAAGTGTGAAATATCGAATAAAGTAAACGGAAAATTGTAATTTTCTAGAAACTTAGATAACACGAATAATATGTATTGTAGTAGGAATTTATTAGGTATTATCACTAAGCCTAATTGCATATTTTTTTTTGTATTTCTAATTAAGAACTTTATATTTGTTGCGTCTTATATCTGAAATTTTCAAAACAAGGATTACCTACCTACTTACCTTAGAACGCATTTTTAATTGACCTCCTCAGCACTATGATTCAGGTCTGTTGAGCAAAGGTATGTTTGCTAAGAATAAAAAGAAACTAAATAGAAATAGGACATTATAAGGTAACAAATAACCAAATTTATGATAATTGATACAGGATCATATAAAGGTTGTACTGAGGTTCAAGCTTCGTAGTTCAAAATCCGTTCAAATGTGGTATTAAGCCGGTTAAGGCGTCTTGCGGTCTGATGAGTAGTTCTTTACCTGCGCAGTAGGACAGGTAAGTTAATCCTGTTAGGTGGCCGTGACACGATGCCCGGCTTCTATACAGCACAGAGGCATTTAGTCGCCGCCCGCTCCGCGCATCCGTCCCGCGATGTGCGACACGAGAACTCGCAAAACCGCACCTGCCATACAAGAGAAGCTAGCCATCTATGAAAACGGTATCGAAATCATAAAACACAACCACCATACCAACCATACCTAGATTCACATCTGTCATTCCTAATTAGACTGGCGATTTACGACCGAAAGTATTGCAACCCAATTCGTCCGCAAGAATTTGCGTTTTAGTTTGGATAGACCTGTGTTTCACTACGGCTAGTTGTCATTTGGCACACGCACTAATAAAGCGGTTGGAACAAAAGCACATGTTCACCGCTTTCACGGCGTGTGATTGCGATATCCGATCGCTGACATACTGCACCGGTCACTTGACACCTTGTGTTACGTCCATCCTATCATTTGTGTTTACGTACTCATTGTTTATATTAACTGAGCCCGTATCTTCGTAACTTTAAACTGTAGTGACACGTAGTACGATTTAGTCACCTCTTTGTCATTCCATATTTACATAAACAGCAATCGTCATTATTAAAGAATGATTCAGTTCTTTGACGACAAAGTAGGCTTCATTATGACAATCCTTTTGATTCAAACCGCAAAGATTTTCCCTTCTACTGACTGTAATCAGCTTGTGCACCGAACGCTCCGCTCTGTGATGTTTTTAAAATGGTCCCATTAGACCTGATAATGAGGTAACTGTTCTCGAACACAAAATATTAAACAGTCGCAGAGTTGTTTGTCGGCGTTCGACTTGTTAACTCAGTCACCGTAGTACACAATGCGGTGTTGTTCTCACCTCTGCATTTAAATATGAAGAACCGAGAGATTAGGTTCGCTTTTATTTTTTTATGTCAAAATGCAACTCATTTTCTTATTTTCGTAAACGTATGTATAAAGTTTGAGGATATGTGTATTTCGTAGGCTATTTATATTATCCTTAATCCTTTTAACCCCAGAAAACCAGACACAATAGAAAATCTATTGTTAAGTGGCACTCGCGTGCCGTTCGGGATTGAAGAGTTAATAATCCTGATTTTACTATAACGGTTTGGTTTTAGTCTCAGATAAAACAATAAAAAAAAACAATTTTTTGATTGTGTTTTCAAGAGATTACGTTCACCTTCGAGTATTATCTTTTTCAATTTACTTGTTCTGCATCCTATATTTTGCTAAATTGGCAAAGTATCTTTTGCAATATGTAATTGCCAGACGGTAATTAGGACCTTATACATCGTTTTAAGATGTTGATTCGCTAAAATTGGTAAATTATCCAATTGATCTAAAACTAGCGGCTGCCCTCGCGGTTACACCCGCGCGTATAATTTCTTTTTTCAAATGTCCCTTCTCTTCCCCCCACATTTCCGGGATAAAAAGTACCCTATGTCGCCCGAGAATAGCTTAGCTTTCCCACAATGAAAGAATTTTTCAAATCGGTTCAGTAGTTTCGATGACCAAATATTTATTCTGTTTCGACTATTAAAATACTAATATTTTAGTAGTCGATTATAATTTTTTGTATCTCATTAACATTCTTTTCAAATAACATGCAACCTTTTTTGGATCATTAAAAACGCTAGCAGCATAATTTCCATTTTGACAGTAATAAAAAGAAAATTATTGTTTCTTTTTCCTTTAAAGGCGTTTAGATTTTTTTTCTGAAGAATCTAGCCAGCATCAAATGAAAAATTTGCATAATAAAATAACCTGCTTGGTTTTTTCAATGTAACTGGCATCAGAGTTACGATTAATTTGACAGAAATAAAAAGCAAATCTTTTTTTTTAAGGAATATCAAAAAGTTTTGAGAAGACGTTGACCTTCTTTATTTTAAAGAGGCACTGGCAACAATGCTTCTGTAATTTGACAGCAATAAAAAGTAAATTAAATAATTTTTTTCTTTAATGGCGTATAAATTTTTTCTGAATAATTTAGCCAGCATTAAATTTTTAAAAACTTATATTAACCTGCTTGGTTATTTTTTTTTATGTAACCTTCGTGGTTATTTTGTTATTTTAAAGTAGCACTGGCAATTGTGCCACAAAAGTTTGACAGTAATAAAAAGTAAATAAATTAAAAGCAGTTACAAACTCAGGTTACAAAAGCTTTATTTTTCTTTTACATACATACATAGCGTTTCGAATTTTCCTAGCGTTTTCTGTGACACTGCCGGCTAGGTATTCTTTGAAAAGGTTGTTGCTATTACGTTTCTTCATTCATCTTGCTTGACTATCAATTTACGCCTAGTTATCAAGTGATTTCTTTTTTAAAATATCCCCTCCTCCCCACACATTTCCGGGATAAAAATTATCCTATGTTCAGCGGGGATAGTGTAGCTTTCGAACAGTGAAAGAATTATTCAAATCGGTTCAGTATTTTCGGAGCCTATTCAATACAAACAAACAAATCTTTCTTCTTTATAAAATTAGTATAGATATCCATTTTGCTGTATGTTATAACAAGTTGTCTTTAATATTAAGGATATTTTTTTTACATGCAGATCGTGATTGTTAGAGCATGCTATGCATAATGTTAAAAATAAGCTTTAAAATTGCATTGATATATTAAGTTGCTCAACATTCAATCTGACTAATGGCTTATTTATGCTCGGAATATGAAGATGAAAATATTGTGTAACTAGCTGTGCCCGCGACTTCGTCCGCGTGGAATAGTGACTTTTCGGGCAGCATATTTTAAATAACAAATACCGTCCTTTGGGTAGCTAAAAATTTGAGTGTTTACCCGTGGTCCCGTTGGGTCGACCCATTAACGGGTCCACGGGTAATTTTCATTCCCCGTGGTCCCATTGCATCAGGGATTGCTTTCCGGTCTTATGATTTTATCGATAGAAAATAAAAACAGTTAAACACAAAACTTTACAGTATGCTTCTCTGTAGGTATACGATATGTGACGTATGGCCATCGAGAATGAAAGCATACAGGCTCCTAGGATTGCTAACCCGTGTCAGAGCCACATACAACTGACCGTGCGAGAAACAGCTGATACTTAGATCTACACCCACAACTTTCATCGTCTGACCTTGGGCTTTATTAATTGTCATCGCAAAACATAGGCTGACGGCAAAAAGTATTAAGATGTGTAAACTAAACGTACAAATTTTATGAAACAAAAGAATTGCTAGAAAAATTAATTAATAACCTGAGCTTATAAACTCGTACTTAAATAAAGAAAATCAAGAAAAGAATTGCCTAACCTATACCAAATACTTATAAATTATTCATATATACAAACCCTAAATAAAAAATTAAGATAAGTATACCAAAAATCAAGGAAAGAAATGCCTAACCTATAACAAATACTTACAATATTTATTTACAAATTTTTAAAGAAAATAAGAAAGACAACCTAACCAACAAACCCTTAAATATAAATAAATGAAATATCCAAACTGTCAGTATTCAAGTAAATCGCAATAATCGAATGCAATTACCTATTCGCCATACTCTCAGCGCGCTTTATATACGGACGCGCAGCTCAGGCGCGAGGCGTGTACCCTTATATTGACATAACTTTTTTATTTATGAACCGATTGAGATGAAATAAACACTAAATGTTAAGTGAAGCTTACCACAATATATTAGTGAAAACCGCATCTCAATCGAATAAGCCGTTTCTGATATTAGCGTGCACAAACACACAGACAAACAGACAAACAGACAAACAGACAAACAGACAAACAGACAAACAGACAAACAGACAAACAGACAAACAGACAAACAGACAAACAGACAAACAGAAAAACAGAAAAACAGACAAAAAATTTTTTAATTACTATTTCGGGTTCGGTATCGATACAATAACAACCCCTGCTACTTTTTTTTAATATATTTTCATTGTACAGACACAACTTTTCTACAAATTTATTATATGTATAGATATTACACAAAGTGGATTGTTGCAATAAACTGTAAACTGGTATTTTTTGCATAAATCTGTTTTATCATTTTTAATATTTGTTAATTCCTTTATTAAGATGTCATAAACTCGAAGTGAATATTAAAAGCTACGTAAAATAGGTACGGTCAACAGCACATCAAGGTAAACACTTGCAGTTCGATAATAGCTCTTATGCCCCCGACATAAGAGCAGTACAAAGTCCAAAGTGTGTCTGATGTGCTTTTGACTGTACTAATTCATTCAGACGAAATACCTACGACAAAACTTGGAAGTAACAAGTTTTTACGCTACTTGTGAATCATTTACGATATTTTTGACTGTAAAAGCTTAAAGTTAAAACAGTTTTTGCACAAATGGGTCATTCATTTGTTAGTTTCTCTGTTGCCAGTAACACTACCCTAGTTCGTTCAAACATTTGTCCTGTATCTGGATGCGTATATGTATTTAAGTTAATATTTT
Source organism: Mecyna flavalis (assembly GCA_949319885.1). Lineage (NCBI taxonomy): Eukaryota > Metazoa > Arthropoda > Insecta > Lepidoptera > Crambidae > Mecyna > Mecyna flavalis. The sequence continues at coordinate 12,985,758 of OX439430.1, forward strand.
TGATTATTAAGCTAAAAGCTCTACATTATTAATTTTAATATTTTAAAAAGTCTTTACGCCACTGTCCATATTAATAAGCACTTGTTCCAAATAAACATTTCAGCATTTCATATAAATAAAACCATTATGCAATTCCAAAATGCACTTAAGGAACTGTGTTCCTTTTTAATTGTTGCGCGCCATAACTGATACCGTACTATGTAAGAAGCTTGTGACCAAATATGCACATTGCACACGCCACATGACAGTATTATCAACGAGTAGGCGTAACAGCGTGGATTGCGGACACAAAATCTCCAGTTAGATTTTTGTGCGGCGCATGACAAAACATACGGTGCATTGTGAGTGCACTTAGTATGCGGTAAGCGGCATTTGGCACGGGAGCCGGACAAAGGGATCGGGATCGTAGGATAAGTTGCCAACGCCATGGGTGGCGCGTTCGCTCCTTTCTAGTCGGCCTAGTCATATATCCAGTTGTCTAGTAGAATGTCATCTGCATATTTCTCTTCATGCATATGCAAGACGTTCGATATTTATGTGCCGTAAAACGCAATGTTTTTAAGGTTCCTTACAGCAAACCGATTATTACGGAACGCTCACATCATTTACCTGTCTCGTAAGAATGATGAGCACAAAATTTTTTAATGTATTGCATAGTGTTTTTAGGAAAGGTCTAGATCATAGAATTTACAAAGCTAAATCCAAATTTTAATTGACTATTTGCGCGGTTTTTCTAAACCACGTGGACAAAAGAGTACATATTTTTGGTGAATTATTTAATTCATCTCATGACTAGTAATGTTAGCCCCCATACTACTTTAGTATATATTCTTTGCCCATACTCTATAAATTGTTTACATTTGTGCGTCAAGCATAGAAAGGAAGTCGGGTGGCGTACAGAAATATCTCGCAATTGTTCGATTGGTAATGTTTAGCTCCACATCTGGTTGGTTCAATAATAAGCCGTTATGAATACATTATTACCCGCCTGTGTTCGTTGCGCACATTTATAATCATAGTTTCTATAACTAGATAGGTGTTGAAGTATTGGCGGGCATTGAGCGTAAAATTGTTGTTTCACTTTTTAAAAAAAATACAAACGTTTACACATAAAAGACACAATTTTAGGTTCTTTTAATGTATATAATTTGAGCAGTGGTAGCCAGGTGGTTAAAAATTCGTTTTATATGCACGAGGTCAATGATTGGTATGATAGTATCTTTTTGTGACACTAAGGATATTTTATATTCGAGCTACTGGTAACACATGTTGTGGGGTGCCTTAGTGTAGCCGCTCCAGAGGCACAAAAATGATATGGAAATATAGTACATTAAATACGAGTAGTATATTATAATGTAGTATGTACCCTTCTATAGTATTTATTTATTTACTTGCGCCACTCATCAGGGTTCTGCCAGAATACCAGCGCTGCTGTGCCGTTTTTTAATTTTACAGCAGCATAAGCTGAGGCAAGAACCCTGTTGGCCTTTTCTTATCTGTTATTTTATTTGTGTTTTTTTTTTAAATTATTATTGTTTGTTTTTTGTGCAATTTTTTGTATTTGTCTATTTAAAGGCCAATAAATGGTTTTTCTTTCTTTCTTTCTTTCTTTCTTTCTTTCTTTGAACTTGATATTACCTATACTATTTCGATTTGATATGATTTTTTATTCAATGGAAGAAGTCTTTATAAGATGATTTTATAAATCTGAAGTTACTAGATTAATGCTTTGCAGTTAGGTTAATAATGGCTGAAAAAATCGGAAAAATTACCTATAAGTATGTAGAAAGCTAATATAAAATATTATTTTAAGACAGCAATGACGTTCAATATAAAACAAAATACCTAGATCTCATTTATGGAAAAAACTAAAATAAGTTATAAACAAAACATAGAAACTAGGTAGGTAGGTAGGTACTGTTTTGAAGTTTTAAAATTTAATTTATGTACAAGTGTCACTTCAGTTGAATGGGTACAGAGTACTAAATGTGGTCCGCCATTAATATTCATAAATACTTGACGTTATGCGCGCGACTTAAAGGTCTGGGGATATTCAGAGCCGATTGGCGGCATAGTACCTATATTGCTGCAATGCCTATTATTGTCTATGAATATTAGAGTTATCTAAATTAGTTATTAACACCCTGTTGCAGAAAGCTCCATTAAAGTTAATGCTTCATTAAATCTAATGCTGTCACTTTTCGTTGTCATGAAATCAAAAGTGACAGCAATAGCTTTAATGACACATTAACTTTAATGGACGTTTCTGCAACTGAGTGTTAGACAAGTAATATCGCAAGGATTGTCTTCTTTATGCGGATATTTCATCAGTAAACCGAGATAGAGTCGAAATAATAACTTTGATTTTTTGCTTTGATTTTAAACATAAATCTCTAAACAATATCTTTTCTATCTAAATATCAATCTAATACTAGTTTAATGAATTAAAATCCCTCTATCAGTTTTAATTTTTAAATTAAATATACTTAGGGTCAGTTGCAGAAACGTCCATTAAAGTTAATGTGTCATTAAAGCTATTGCTGTCACTTTTTATTTCATGACAACGAAAAGTGACAGCATTAGATTTAATGAAGCATTAACTTTAATGGAGCTTTCTGCAACAGGGTGTTAGTGTGGTTCACGCCAACAAAGTGTAAAGTGTAAGTAACGCAGACACTTAAAGTCGTACCTACACGAGTATTCAATCTTTCTAAAACAAAATGACTCGATGTATGTCTAGACTCTACATAGTCAGAGATATTTCTAGAATTAACCCACCCAACAAAACATCTCTGAGTCTTTATCTTTCGTATGTGGGTAAAATTATTTGAATTTACATTAATTATTAAGAACTTTGTGAAACACACTTCGTAATGCGTTAATACTGAAAATAAGGCGTAAACCGCAATCATTGTTACAGAATCATACCAATTTCAAAGATAAAACTCCTTTCTTTTTTGTTACCAACATCTAGTGCTGTAATTTTGCATGTTATAATAGTACGGTCGTAGAATCAAATCGATTTTAATCTTTGCTTGGAACGGTCTGAATAACGTATGAAAGCAACTGTATTATAGGAGACAATATCCGCGAACTCTTAAGAAAGCGGAGGAGTGGTCCTCTTACGACACGGCCATTACGCATTTGTCGTAATTTCTTATGAGAGCGGAGCGAACCTGTTTGTTTGATATAAACACATCATTTTCGTTTACTTAACTCGTTGTTTGTTCTTATAATGAGTTTTTCTCAGGTTACTTGGCGAAATATCAAGAGTTGGCGTAATCGCTGTGCATACATAAACGACGAGACAGCTTGCAAACTCTTGGGATGTTATAGATTTTCTAACACTTTTGTTACTTGATTTTTGAGATTTCTAAAATTAATATCTTGGTTGAGTATGATTTGTCCAGAAACTTTTGTTGTCGAGTTAAGAAAATCAGAGTAGATTGACGAGGAATAAGATGGCTCTACTAAAAAGACTAGGTATCTATAGTATTTCCCGCTAAGAATAATGTCAATTCAGATTTCTGTGAATAATGTAGAGCATTTAATGATAACTTAATGTTAACGAATTATTAAGTTTATAATTTTTTCCTTTCTCACCGTTTTTAGGTTTTATCACAGTGCATTTTATCGAGAAATGCTACTGTATCTTATCTCACACATTGTTTTATATCTAAAGAAAAAACTTCAGTTCATCTTGTTCTCTGGATTATTGCACCAGAGTTCAGGAGTAACTATTTAATAATCTGTGGTTTAGGCACAGAATATTATAATAGTACTAACAGGCCAGCTTAAAAGTTACATATTAGTTATTCTAAAGAAAACGGTTTTACTTTTTCAAATACCGATGCAAGCTTTTTTGCTTGTCGCTCAAAGACCCGTTGTATTGTGATTGTGAATTAAAAAGATTGCAATTTGGTCTTTTCTGATTGCCGGAAATAGCAAATAAAGATATTATGCATGCCTTTTTTGCGGAGGAAAAGCACCTTCAACGTAGGCTAGCCGTAGGTCGTGTGTAGGATTAAGTCTAAACACTAAAGGCGTTCGTTCCACTGACCAGTAAGCACCCCGGTTTCCCTTCACATCTAAAAGGAACGAGCTGTCTTACTGTATTACGCAGCCCTTGTCCAAGTTGTTGGTGTAATAATGTCTAGTCCAAGACGAAAAAAGTCTTCGAAAGAATGAATACAAGAAATCAAGTATTCAGTACACGTTAATACCATGCTAGGCGATAACTACGTCAGTGTGCCATCTAGGTTAAATGATTGGTCATTTTACACGGGGAGACTCATCGATACTTCGATTACGTCAAAAGTAGTAAGATGAGTCGTTACTGATTTCTAGCAGAAAGAATTGCTCAATGAATTGGATGATCGATATCTTACTTATATTATAAATGCGAAAGTCTGGATGTTTAGATGTTTGGATGTTTGGATGTTTGGATGTTTAGATGTTTGGATGTTTGTTACTCAATCACGCCTAACGGCTGAACGGATTAAGATGAAATTTGGCACACGTATGGTTTATAGCCCGGAATAGGACATAGGCTATAAAATTCCTACGGGAAACGTCTCATTCCTGCGGGAATAACAATTTCGAAACTACTGAACCGATTTGAATAATTCTTTCACTGTTAGAAAGCTACACTATCCCCGGTGAACATAGGGTATTTTGATCCCGAAAATGTGGGGGGAAGGGGGGATATTTGTAAAAAGAGATTAAGCGCGGGCGAAACCGCGGGCGGAAGGCTAGTAGTAGATAAAAAATATATGGAATAACACTATAAATGCATATCAACATTATATTTATACGAGTAGGTTGATCTGATCCCAAAGTAAGTGGTTCAAGTACTTTATGTCATGAAAAATATTGAAGTACCTACTCAAATAGATAGATATTAACTTCCTGACAAAGAACAAACACAAATGTAGTAGGTACTCTCAAAAGCGAGGTACACCCAAGTGCGTATCCAGCTGACGAACTGGATACAGGACGCTGTATTGTGATGTTGTAAATAATGAATTGCTATTGTAAAAGTAAAAATCTTTTTTCTGGAAAAGAAGGTATCTATCTTGATATTTTCCATGCATCTCAGGGGATTATATCCCATACGATTTTTTTCATTACGTTCTTGAAACGAAATATTACGCCAGCGTTAAAATGAAATATCTTTTAACCTAAATAGAACTGCTACCATATTCCTCTTTTAATTTCGAGTATGTTATGACGACTTCAAAAGGCAGTAAACAGTTATTTATAAGCAGTCGGCATACAAATGTTTACCAAGTCCAGCAGTAGCCTTCCTGTCTATAAAGTGAGGTAGTGAAACATTAAACGTACGTGCGCTTGCGACCGCAGCGCCGGCTGTCGAAAGGGAAAGTGCAATCTACTGGCCGATGCAATGCGCCTGCAGTTCGAGAAATTACAGGAATAGATGCGATTTTTACGGAAAGCGCGCTCAATTTTATAAATCACTATACAACTATGCAACTGTCGCTAATAGCTAACCGTTATCATTATAACTTTTATTGGCCATTTAAAAGTTACAGTTGAAAAAAGAATACAATCCATATTAGGTACCTTAACAAATTTTACTTTGTTACTCAGAACACTTCATTGCTGTGTCTAATATTTATTTGCGTGTGCCTAAATTAACCTTTATAAAATAAATGAAAAATGTAAAGAGTGTGCCAAATAAAAGTTATGAGGTACCTACATACTCTTACGACCATACGTGTTCCATTTTAACGGCCCTAATTTAATATGGTCAGCGATTTGTGAAGACTTATTGTACGACGGAATTGTGTAGTCTAATTAGGTAGATCAAACTAATCTAAATAATATTTTTATCAGTAAAATGGAGTAGGTGAGCCATGAATTCGTTCCGCTGTAATACGCTGAATAGATTTAGACATGTTTTCATTTATAACGGGCATTATCCCAAATAACTTATTTGAATATACTCGTATTGAAGTTCACTTTATTGATTTGATACAATGTAAATGGTTAATTTTCAGATACTTTTTGTATTGAATATTGGGTATGAGGTATAATGTAGGAAAAAACAAAATGTGTAAAGTGGTAAGGTTTATTTCAATATGTATAAATATAAAGACATTTTTATTATGTCTAACTAAGTAAGAATGCGAAATATTGAGGTAACACATGGAGTCTTGAAAATGGCCACGTAATAATAACCAATATCCTGCCTGCTTATCAAGTATTAAGAAAAAGTTGAAGAAACGTTGAAGTGTCTTTTTAGGAAGTGACGTGGAAGAGAATAGATAATAATTAGTGAGAGTGTCTTTGATAACACTTAACGTCGAGGGTGTGTTCCGTTACAAGCGAGTCCTTGGGCACGAATTTTCGGCTGAGAAGCCCATCTAGTTAGACACACCCTGTACTCGTATTTCAAGGGTACCTAATCAAGAACGATACATCTGTATGAATATTATGCACCACTGTTGGTGTTTTCGCTATTATGAATTAATTTAAAAAGAAAATGAACGATACTATAACGGCATTCTGTACCATTTATCAATTAGTCTGTTTTGTGTCAGAGAGGACAACTGCAGTCCTTCCAAGACATCATAAACACTGTATAATAAATGGCTGTGATTGTAGCATATTATTTGTTACACTGGATAACTGTAACCATTTTTAAATAGTTTATTAACCTTTAAAATGAACTTGCTAAATATATATTGTGGTACCCACAGAGATAGAATGTACATCTATGTGGTGGTACCTATACCATGAACTTGCTAAATAGTTTGGTACTCGTATTAATGTAGTAAGTATTTTCGAGACATAAGAAGTATCCATTATCAGATTATCAGTCTATAAAATAGTTATTTTGTCAAGATATTGACATCACTATCTTGTACGTAGCCTACGCCATTATGCTTATATATTTTTTTATCATAATCCGAATATCTCTTGACAACCATCTCAAGTGCTGTTGTGCTACACTAACAGAGTAAAAAGGTTAGAGTAAACTTAAATTACTTACAATAAACAATAACAAGTTAAAGTAAAAATTACGTATGTTTACGCGAGTTGGGCGGGCGGCGCGCAAGTAGGGCGAGACGCGAAAAGCTTCGTCTGCCGCGAGGGGTCATCGCCCCCTGAGCCCTGCCCGTGAACGCACCACCGAGGGATGCCACGGCCATTGTTATCGATATTGTTTGCCAAAACTTAGAGATATTGTTTTTTTATTTGATAGTTTTGACCCTTGTAGAGTTTCATACGGTCATAAGAGTTGTTATTTTTTTGATGTTATTTTTATTTAGTATGAAACATAGTAATGAATCCCTTGGGTGCGGCTTACAAATTTTGTAATAATGGTAATTTTAACCTTGATTGATTACTTCGTATTTTAATTATACCTTTTTATGAAGACATTATGTTTATTTGTGTAGATAAAAAGTAAACAATTATCGTTGCCTTTCGTTTCGTAAAATTTATTTAAAACGTAATGTAAAAAAGTATCTTAGATTTTCCATTTTATTATTATTAATTCGATAGTGACATCGTCCCTTCTCACGCAACGGGATTTCCTCCCGGAGCGAGACGGGCGACTACGCTGCTCTACAACGGAATGAAAGTCCTTACACTGTACTGCACATGAATAAAAACAATTTTTCCGTCCGGAAACACCGACAGAAAAAACGGTTATGACGTTCTTCACTAATTAGATAACATTTGCGTGATGTACGGCTGTAAACAATGTAGACTCGCGTTGAGTGCGGTCGAAATCTTAGGCCACAAAATTAGTAGCACCGGCGGTGCAGTGATGAACTTTGATCAGACTGTTAGCATATTAATATCGGGGTGTCTTCTCAATATAATTCAGTGTGTTCTATCTTCAACCATAAAATGAGATACTCGTAAGTTAGCCCGTCGAACATGTTTACAGTCACTTCAAATTGATCTGATAGTTTAGTAGTAATAATTCATCAATACAAATAGTTACCTACCTCACACCTTGAAGGTCCTGATATAGATAAGGTGCGGTCAAATCAAGGCATCTCCAATATTTATTCGTGGAAGTGTAAATATACATAAGTAGATAACGCAAAGCGACATTATTAAGGTTTATTTCTGGATGGTATTTTTACCCGATTTTTTCAAACTTTGAAGATATAATATTATAACTTTCTTGCTACCACTCATACATAAAGAACTCAAACCTAAATTTATTGATCTTGAATCTATGTATTAAGAAAACATATCTAATCTTAGAATTCCTTTTGTGGCGAGTATTGTCTATGATAAGTATAGAGGTGGCTACACGTCTAGCCTACGATTGGTCTACGTAGTGGCCCGCGCCTTATTTGAACTCAACATAATCGGGTCGCGCCCAGGGCCCAGTGAACTTGCAGGCCTTAAATTTTTTCTTTTCTAACCGATCGAACTCGGGACTCATTAAAATGCGTATCTCGTAGAGCAATAAAAGAAAAATCGGGGTTTATATTTCAGTCCCGCCCGCCCCACAAAGCGCACGAGTGACGTACAGTACAAATGATGACGTCACGTTTAACAGTCGTAGTCCACGTGAGGCGTGTCCATTAGTGTAACACAATAAGTGGGTAAATTTTTATCCGTGCTGTACTCGTGCTAGCAAATTATCATAGCACGTTAACAGAAGTTTTCTCTTTCGTGCACATTACATGTAATATTGGCGGAAATGAATAGTACAAATGTGCACATTTAGTCCATTATCATTGAATGTGTATTTTTTCTATGCCTCAACCATAACATTTTTATTATTCATAAAATTTTTATTATAAGACTTGTCCTGATCACGCTGGCACGGTATGTGGCAGTTCCAATGATATTTAAATAAATCATTGGATAGTTTATATGTTTTTATGTATGTTTGTAACGTAATTTTGTTGAATATCAGAATATCAATATTTCATTTTTATCAAACATATCTTTTCTGCGATCCAACTACTAGTCTTTATATTATCTTCGATGAGAAAATATGATGATTGGTAAAATCATTCCGAACCGGTTTAAACAAAATGATAATTTGTTATTTTAATAAATGTTTAGTCACTTATAATTTACAATTTTTCATCATAACTTGATATTATTTAATGAGACGGGGTCTGTTTTTTTTATTTATTTCAACATTAAAAAAACTCTTATTACTGATTGCAATAAATCTGCCAAAAACACGTCATGCATTTTCTCGGAAGCAATTTTATCTTACCAGATATGTTTATTATGCATAATCACAGTGAAACGATAATACATTATAGGAGTATAAATCCATAGGGAAATTTGATACTGACAAATGTCCTGCACTGCGCATCGGGTTTGCTAATAACTAATAGTGTCCGTGCAATCAAACGGGGTCGTTCCCCAAACCGCTCAACCCTTTCTAGTCACACCCCAATTGCTTTCAAACGCACCATAATCTGTAACGACAGGCCATAATTGCGTATGTGGAAAGAACATCCCGATAAAGCTTTAAGCTTAGCGCTGTCTCGTTTTGTTTCATGTTTGTAGATAATTCTCAGTGTGAACTTTTATAAAGCCCATTTTAATATGCATAACGTAACAATCATATTAGTTGCAGATGTGACCATTTTGCAGTATATCATATTTTTTAAAGTTTAAAGTAATGAACAATAAAGGAAATACCAATTTACTTAAAGCTTCTTTTCTTCAGTCTTTGCGATCCAATCACACCTGATTTTCATTATCTTTTGAGATCTGAATATCAATCACCAACTGGCTAAACAGATATAGTCTTTGCCATTTTTCTGTGTGGAATATTTAATGAATGGACGGAAGGTAATGAATTATCACAATTTTAAATTCAACTATTGATTGTTGCCGACTATTAACAAGCATTTCAAGTTTAATTACGTCTACACATATGCGCTTAAGTTCGTGATGTTCCAATGTTAGAAGCAAACAAATTATAGGCAATATGGAATTATTTTTGATTAGAAATTCTTATAAGTTCATATTGACGTGTAAAGTCGCGCGTGCTTGTCAATCGTTAGAGAACTTTACCGTTCAGTTTAAGGTAGCATTGATATCAGAAACATTATGGCCGGTTGCCGGTAGTGGTCAAGAGATGTAAGTTTTTTAATATTTATTTAAGAACAAACACTTATTTATGACTATAGATGCATACGACTATCTTCCTTCTTGTCCTAACTCAAATCTTCTGTTCTTCTTCTTCTTGCGTATAAAGAAAGTAATATAATACTGAGAAGCAGTAGAAAAATCCTATTTATAAAGTCATAAAATATGAATTTAACTGTCTCGTCTATTAGTACAATGAAGTTCTATTAGTTTTATTGGTCTCATTAAGGACACGAGTGCAGCCGTATTGTGCATCTTGTTGGTCGAATTATTTGACCTCACACATCGAGGCACACGGGAAAATTTGTACCGCAGTCATAACTGTCATCAACTGTAATAATAAGTGATTCGTGCGCACCCGCATGAGGAAGTGGCTTATTGATTGAGCCACGCATCAGCGAGGGATCGTTCTAACTACTCAGATACGTCAGCACGTCTGTCTAGCAGCCATACTCAACCTGCGGCCCGCGGGCCGCATGCGGCCCGCCGGGCTTTTGTGATTGGCCCACTTGGAATTTTAAAACTTTGACTAAGTTTTAAAATTCCGCGCAATTCTGAATTGCAAAATAATGGATGGTGGTGGTGCCTTTTAGCCTTTCTATGTGATATAACAGACAAATTAAATAGCCTTAATCGAAATTTACAAGGTGAAAATAACATAGTCTCTCAGATGGCGAATAAAGTATTTGCTTTTGAGGAAAAGCTAAATATTTATCATGAAGAAATTCAGAACAAACAGCTACAAAATTTTCCAACTATGATAAAGACTACAGAGGACCATATTAATATTTCGGAAGAAGACTGCGCCATAATTTCAAATTATATAACTGCATTATTAGATCAATTTCAAAAAAGGTTCCAAGATCTAAGAAAAATTGCTGCTTGTAGAAAATCCGTGGCATCTAGAAACAACAACTATTCCAGAGCTGGCATCAGTTTTAAATTGTAATTACTCAGAGCTGTTCGATTTTAAAAACGACACCAACCTGGGTGTTCTGTTTAAAGAAAGAAGGGAATATGTGGAATTTTGGAGCATTGTTCCCCAAAAATATAAAAGCGTCCAAAGAATTGCCCAAATCTTATTAACATTCTTTAGGTCTACATTCGTGTGTGAATCGTCTTTTTCGAAAATGAAATACACAAAAAATGTGTACAGAAACAAGCTTACAGACTCTCATCTGGATGATTAATAAGGTTAGCTTGCAGCAACAAGCCAGATCTTGATAAAGTTTTGAAAAAGTGTTCACAGTATCAAAAATCTCATTAAAACAAGATGGTTTCATACGCAACAGCTTTGTTAAAACCTGAAGTCATTGTTAGATCTTTCAAAGTTAGCTCTTTTAAAATTTGGTCTACATTGCATTTCATTCATCATAACCTAATATTATAAAGGTTACAAAATCATGTATTTTATAGTTGGCTTTATTGTGACCAACTTTCTTTTTTCAATAAACACATCGCCAATTTTGAATTATGTTTTTTTAACACCTAAGGGCTGAAACCTGCGCGGGCTCATACAAAAGTGACTTCCGCGCCAACCCCCCCCCCCCGCTCAACGCAGTTTCGGCCCTAAATATTTTTGCGGCCCGCGCTTCAAGATCGAAACGTGTTTGTGGCCCCATTAAAAAAAAGGTTGAGTATGGCTGGGACATTAATTCAGTGAAACAGCCGTTGCCTTGGTCCGATTTCAATGTTTCTTAACATAGAATTTATTAGTTTCGGCAACTCTTTCACGGTACGTTTGTAAAACGGTTTCTTAAAACGTTCCCCGTTCATTTATAATTTATGCGCTATAAAGCTCCGACCCCAACGCGCACGTGCCTTGGGAGTCATATATCCGATGCAATATTTTCTTCTTCCATTATCTGTTGGATCATAAACCGGTTGCTTTATTGTCTAATGGTCGCGCCTGTTTCGTAACGATTCCCTAAATCGTAAAATCGACCAGGAATTCTCATTAAAAATAAGCGTGTTCTGTGATTGAGGGCAACTACAAATTGAGGATCACCCTCCGTGGTTGTTACCTCATTAACTGAGGATTATAGGCCTGAGGGCGATGCATCACGAGAAAGGTATGTAGAATTGTAATTAGTCCAGAGAAACACTGAATACCTGTTGGTATTGAAGCAGATTGCTTTGAGTTTGTAAAGTAAATGAGCTGCCTACACAAGAATGTTTGTTTCGTAAGTGTGCAAGTGATTTTGTGCGGTAATAGAATAGATACTGTAGGTAGCGCTATTCAATTTTATCTAGCCAATGGACAGAATGATTGATGGCGTCGACAGCAATAAAATGCAAAGTGCACCATTGAAAGTGCAATCGACATATCGGAGTCGATACTTATATTTTTATTAATTGTTAGAATCTATGGAATAAATTAATAATTATAAATCGATTACTTAGATTAATTTGAAATTCATAATTATAATTTAATTTACGGTTAAGTTTTGCGAATTCTCTGCTAAAGTAAAGGGGAAATAAACCTGTTATCTTTGCTATTTGCGCTTGAAACGCACAACCTTTAATGTCTACCGTCTGTCAACTGGTAATGGAAACTCAAATAATATAATTTATTTACATTACATAAAGTGCATAATAAATTCTCGTGTATGTGAAGTAGAGTCTGATGTAGTCTGATTACGATGCTTGTTAGCGTCCAGCGTGTACGTTAAGCCGCTAATCAAATTAAAAGGGGTACAGCTTTTAATCTCGTTTGGCCAGGATAATGCGTATTCTCGTATCTGTGCGAGCGACGAGTGTCCCTTCCATTATATGACGAGATTAGTGACGTCATCGTGCAGTTTTAAAAAATCAGATTAACGAGATTGAATAGAACCGTTCAGATTGCACTTTGCTCTCCGATGTGATCTATCGGCTATTATTCTTTTGTATGGAAGGTTAAACAAACACTATTATTTTTTCCAGGAAATATTGTTTGCAAAAGAACAATGGATTTATCAAGTATTGTTTTATACGATGTTGCGATATTAATGTCTGCAACTCCCCCATTATAGACAATACTTTAAAGCATTCGGTGCTCACATATTTTACATTCAAATTCAATCTTATTACAGTCGCATTGTGTGAAGACTTCCGTTGAGTTTTTCCATCAACGTCAAATATATTTGAATATCATGACCTCAGCTTTTATTAAGACATGAAGGATTCTTGATAATAATAATTTAATAATTTTTAATTAACTCCGCAGACTTATGCATTCATCCGTTTTCGTAATATGCCACAGAAAACGAAATAAGAGGCTCGTGTAAGAACCAGGCGGTTTGAATAGGAAATTCATAAGAGCCCCGCGGAAGAAAACTAAGAGGAAACTTCTGAGTAAAGTTTTCAAAGGCATCTCTCACATTTAGTGAGATGCAACGTTTTTCTTCTGCACGCTAATGAAATTTGATTTACATTTCACATTTCTTCAATCTTATAATGTAACATTTGTTGTGAAGTAAATATTTAGAAAATATCTAGTGTTTCTTTGTTACTAATGGTTTGTTAAGGTATAAATAATCAAAATGCATCTGGTATTTATTGTTTTCATTTTAAAAAGAATTTCGATAATGATGCATTGTTATCTTGAATGTCAACTGGTTTTATTGTTTACAGTTATCGTAGACATTATTATAGAGGTAATATAGAGCACCGGTATTCACTTTTACACACGTGTACAAAGCCTTGAAGGTAGCCGTCAGATTAGCTGAGTAAATTTAACTAGATGGTATGCCAACCTTCAGCTAGAATGACGTCAATGGTTTCAGCGAATGAGCGGTAGTAAAACCTTGCTGTGGAATTTATGTTGCTGGATGAAGGGCTAAATATAACTATAGGTCAGGGGTCAGTCGATTGCGTAGGTATGGGTTTGATAAATATATCACGTGATTGTTTGACCTTTTCCAACTGCAACTATGCTATTGGCTTTATGGGAGATTAATTACTCTCAATACTTGTTTATAATGGGTCTGATGGGTGACTGACTAACCAGTGAAATGTGCACATTTGCTTCTAGCTGTGGCCTAATACGTAAAAATAATTCACAATACTATGTATAACAGACGTCGATATGACCTTAAGACTTGTGACTTGCAATAAGATAATGAGAATCAATAAAAACGACTAAAAATATTTTTTAATTTATGATATGCGCATATTGCACATACTTAACACACACTTTAATATACTGAGAGCAGATATCGGATATACTATTATACATAATCTACAATCTTTCGATCGTATCTGTTTTTTGTGGTTTAAATAGTGGATACTTCATAACATGAATACCTTTGAATTGTTTCAGAGCCTCTTTCATGTTTGTTTTAAAGATTAGCTTTATGTTGTTGTCCCCTTATCATTAATCTAATAAGATAGCAAAAAGGTGCAATTCAACGTATTTTTCCATAAAGAATTTCTTAGAGCTCAAATTGTTTCAGTTGTCGAAAGACGTAGCATTGAATTGGAAAAGGACCTTGAAAGGGAGTTACCCCGATGCCGACGCACGCCATGTCCTCCGACCTTCATAGGCGGGTTCAATATCGCTCCCCGGTCTCCCAAGTATGAATAAAATATCCTTTCCCAAGGACACTCCTTCGAACTGTGTACAAACAAGATCGACTGAGTATATTTAAGCCTTCTCTATAGATAAGACTACGTACTGTAGCATTAATACTTAAGCAAATTATTTTATGATCTACTAATTAGCATGTTTAATAAAAAAATATAGAGCCTGTTTCTTTTATGGTCTTATCAAGCGCGTCGAGCACTTTCGGCTTTAAGTGAAATGCCTTTATTGACGTAAATATTCGGCTTTAATTACCTTGCCTGTTGGTAGAGAAGTAATTATTTGGCTATTTCGTGTGCTTTCCGCGTTAGGTACGTCGTGGTGTCATTCGTTCTGTTTCCTAATTGCAATGATTTATAGTACGTGCTAATGTTGCTAATCGGCTCTATCTGGTACATAATGATAACTCTGGTAAAGTGAAAGTGTATATTATATATTTTTTGATTTTATTCAATAGATTCATTTTGAGTAAAAAGAAATTTGATAGAGGGCAGAATTGTTCTCATTTTCTTTTGTATTTAAACGGTTAAATGATTTTGTAAAACATGTAGAGTTCAGGCACACAACAAATACTATTATTTCTAAAATAATATTGTTTGAAATATAAAACAATTAAACTGAAAATATTTTATGCCATAAATATTTTATCCAATTTCGCAGATAATAAAATAAAACTTGAATTGTATATGAAAAAGCTATATTTGTAATCTGCGTAACAAATGTTCAATTAGCGTTGCCATCTCGTCTAAAAATATTACGGATTAAAACCAGCCTACGCATTTTCAGTACCTACATGGTATTAACTTTAATAGTTAATGTAAAATTTTAGTCCGTTACGTATGATTGAGATCAAGTCATTATAGTGATTAAGTTTAACTGACTCAATATTAGCATCATTGCTAAATCCAGGTTTATAGTCAGAAATGTACCTATAACTATAATTTGATCGACCCAGTGAATCCAATCACGATTGGGTTAAGCTAATAAATTCACTACAATAGCTATTTATAAAAATGGGGCGTATCGATCATATGTAAGGAGTTATTCCGGTTGGATACCCCGTATTTGATACCCTGGGGGATCAATTTTGTTTTATAATATTTTCTATTCCACTTTGATCCACCGTGCAGGGTATCACAAATAAATTATAATTTTATATTCCGGTTGGATACCCCAGTTATCTATTAATATATTTTTGGAACAGTCATTAACAAAACATATTGTTGTAACTGAATATTATTTTATAAAGTTTCAAATAAATAAATATAACGGAAACGTTTTGGCCAAGTCACCGCAACCGGTTTAAAAATGTTAGTAAATGCAATGGTGTCTCGCTGCACGCGGGGCAATGGGCGATTTTCTGACAGGCCATTTAAGAAAAAAAAGTCTTCCAAAAGCTTCTCAAGATGGCTTTGAACGAAGTATGTTCATCTACGAGTATAAGGACAATAATAATATAAATATCATTGTCTATGGAGCCAAAATCTTAACTCATTTTTCTTCTTCTTCATATTTATGTGCTTGTTTTGGGTTTTTTATTAAAATTTCGGCCAATGTCATATAAATACCATGTAATTATGTAATTTTTTTCAGGAATGACAATGAAATCTGACATACACAATACGTTCCTTTTATGAAACATGTCACATCGAAGTAAACTATTACGTTCCGTTCCTTGTAAGTGCATAGGTAGAACGGCGCCATCTAGGTATTGAGAACTAACTAAAAATCTTTCATTATTATTAAGGTTTTTTGAAATAAAAAGACCGATTGTCTGATTGTCTGTGATAATTTTATATCGTAATTTTAAGTTCTGTTTTTTAAGTAATTTTATTAAGATAGTCAAAATCTTTTATTATTATTATTAAGGTTTTTTGAAATAAAAACACCAGTTGTCTAATTGTCTGTGATGATTTTCAATCGTAATTTTAAGTAATATTTTTGTTATGTAGTTAAGATGGTCAAATCTTTTGTTATTTTATTATTATTAAGGTTTGTCCAAGTAGAAAGTCGATTAGTCTAATTATCTGTGATGATTTTAAACACTTAAACAAATAAAACAAAATATTATTTACATTAACAACTGTTTTTCTATTGACTGTACTTGCCTGTAAAAAAGACTAAGGGGATCATACCGGAATGACCCAGTTTGCGGTGGATCAATCGGGAATTAAAACATAATAATAATCGCCAGGGGATCAGATCAGGGGATCCAACCGGAATAACTCTATGTAAGTGTACCTACTCGTATTATGCAGGATCGATGTTAGGGAAGGGCGAATTTGGGCATCTGTCCAACGCGCTATACGGGAAGGGGTGTTAAAGTTGAGTAGTAACGTGTCTATTTTTATTAGATCAAACGTGTGAATATATGAATTGAACAGCGAATGAGGAAATCATTCCCGTAGAGTCACAACCACTGTGCAGATGAGTGGCAAAATTAATATTATCCCTTCTGATATTGAGTAACACAAAATCCGAAACACTTTCTTTTTGGTAACATTCAGAAGTCCGGAATTAAGTCGCTAGACTAACGAGGTCTGTATATAAACAAACCTGTGTCTAGTAATTGCATGTCCTACATTAAAAATAAATAGAGTTCAAATGCCGGTTGAGTAAGCATAGTCACACATTACGTGATTGTACCACGAGTCATGTACTATTGTCAAAAGTTCGAGTCATCGTGGGGCCATAACCAAAGCCAGACAAGGAAGAAACTTTACCATTCTACTACTAAACGTTAACTTAAACGTAGGCCTCGATCAAGATATTCTGTGTTGGCGTCGTGGAACTTGATTCATCGAAATACAGCTTGTAACTGGAACAGACTAGAATAATTATTAATATTATCTAATCTGCTTAAGAATACAATGAAGGTAGATAGAAGACAGCAAAAATAGAGTTAAGCTGATTTTGAAGAACAGGTAAGTTCTATGATTGAGCTATTCATTTAAATATAAATATGACCCCTAATAAGGTAGAGCTAACTGTTGAAATATTTAGAGCTAATGTAAAGATTTCCAATTCCTAAGCTAAGTAGCTTAATTAAAGTTAATTAATCAGTTTATTGTTTTATTATTTCGTCTACATTACATAAAATATCAAAGATTTAATAATCGGAAGGTCACATAAATAAATTTAGATGACATAATTTTTATACTCAACGTAATTAATGAGGTACGTTTGCTGATTAATTAGGTCATTCGGCTCCTGATACTCGTATAAATTGGAAATCAATATTCCATGTGATATGTGTACAAGTTCATTCTCGCGCCATAAAAACTTATTGAATAGCAGTTGCTGCCAGTTGCAGATTATGTAAACCGCGTTATATCATGTGAGACGCTGGTATGTAATAAAATTTGGCTAGCTCCACCGGAATTCGGGTCAATGTATAGAACTCATACTATGAAATAAGGTCATCATAACGATGAATTTCATATTTCACCGAATAAATTAGATTTTGGCGGAATCGAAATGCACCATGCATTTTTGGTAGCGGTTGTTGTTCGATTTTACTGTTTTAGTTTTATCAGAGTTTAATAAAGCAGCGAAGTCAATCCAATCTTCGCATTGTACCAATAGAATACAATAAATCATTAATGATTGTTTAACTAACCTGGCCAATAAATTGGTTTGATAAAGAAGCATAATTTATCGGTGCAGTTTGTTTATTTGTAATACAATAATCTTAAATTGCTTTGCATTATCATTTAAAGTTTCGTATCGAAGCGATTTGTTTCAGAAATGTTATATTTTGTGTAACTATCAAAAATTTGCTACAGCGTTATGCAACAGTAGATAACGATTATCTTCCGTCGGGCCGGCATCAACGCCATTGCTTCATCGTTTCCACCAATTGATATGTTGCTGCTATCCAATTATATTCAAAACAAAAGTTTAAATTTCAATTACTCATTTTATTTATTTAAAATTTCTGCATGCTTAATGAAATTTAGGGGAAATAAAACAACGGATATGATTCATAATATTATGTAGTTTGAGTTTTTGGTAGATAGTAAATATTGTCATAATATTCAAATTAATATTGTACGCCACGTGTGCGTAAAGCAAATTCGGTGAATAAATTTAGATGCGTATACCGATAGTAAAAATAAAAACAACAATAGTAAGTGCTTAAGTCCAAAGTTCGCTCACAAACCACAGTTACGATTTTCAGTTCCGGAGTCAAGCGAAATGAATTTTTAAAGTTCATAACTGGCAACTATACTGTTTCCGTTTGTGTAAAGCACCAGGAATGGGGTCGTGGCGTGAGATAACGAGCCGCAATGAGCGAGGCACCACATTACAACAACCCCAATGTGCGGCCAGCTCCAGGTTTTTCTTTTATGATAACGTTCTTGTCTCTCACTAATGAAGGTACTAGTACAGACTAAAATGTAAAACATTGTTTAAATATGTATCAAAAAGTTGTCGATATGGTAACGCTTGCAAGCGAATAAGTAAGTAAATGAATACTTGAACATGTATATTCATTAGTATTGGCATTGAAATTAAGATGTATTTGCAATTTTGGATAATAATAAGACTGGAGGCAACGTGTGTCTGTGACTTTTTCGCTTCTGAATTGACCATAATATAAAAAATTCTATTTCTAAAAATAAATAAATGATTAAGTACTTAGGCACCGAACTATGATTTCAAGAGGTTCAATGCCCGGATAAGATTATTAAACTCCGATTTTTGGCCCCATCGGTTAGTAACTGCGTCCAGCAAACGTAACTAACTACGTCTTATGAATAAATTACAGTTACGATGGCTTGTTTTCAATGACATTATTTTCCTCCCCGCAATGGAAGACTTTGTTTTTATTAAAATGCTGTTAGATTACAAGAAATAAGCTACGCATACTTTATTTTACATCGTCATGTCATTTCTATTATTAGCTTAAAATATCGGAGCGCATTTGGTAAATATTAAAAAAATGTTTAAAATTCAGTTCATCATTAAGCCAATAACATCAAACCATCTAGTAAAAACGTCACGTAGCAGGTAAAATAATTACGTTTTTATGCATCGTGAACTTATTCTTAAGGAAAACCTCACAAAAATCACAGTAATACAGATAAAATAATACTCAAACGTGTGTTCACACCGTGAACAATATCTATTAAAACAAAACATTGTAGTAAGTAGGTAAGAGGTGTGAGGATTTTTTGTATACTTCAACAATAACTGCTGACGTCCTTTCTTAACGTCTCCGTTGTTTAAATGTTTTGTATGTGTGACAGAAGAGCAAATACAGACAATATGTTCCTCACGCTTCAAAAAATCTTTTTCTACAGTCATATAAAGAGTGAGAAAACACTCTGTGAAGCAGTGGAGGATAATGGTAGTCCTATTTAAGAGCACGCGCCAGGAAGCATTCCCCAGCGTGCTTATTAACCTGAGTTCATTGCAGAGACGCGCAATCACTGCAGACATATTGTCACAAAATACGCCAAAAGAGGTCACAACCATGAAACAATACCGGGCCACTTTTAGTGCTGGCACGCTTTTCTTTTTAAGTATATTGCTTTTTCAGTCTTCGCAGTCAAATACTTAAGTGTAAAATAAAAAAAACTCGCGTTCTTATTAGTGTAACACAGAGTTCATTCAATTTGTTTACAAAGCTGTGTTTTTATGTTGTACAAACATAGCATACGTTTCATATTGCATAACCTAATATCTGTTCCAAATATACACAGTCGTGTGTGTTTTATCTTAAAATATTTTGAGGTCAAAAATGAAATCTCGAAACTACAAATTCAGT
Organism: Mecyna flavalis; assembly: GCA_949319885.1. NCBI lineage: Eukaryota > Metazoa > Arthropoda > Insecta > Lepidoptera > Crambidae > Mecyna > Mecyna flavalis. The sequence continues at coordinate 13,006,205 of OX439430.1, forward strand.
TTTTATTTTCATATTGCGTCCTAAAGCGTGAAGCTATAAATAAATTATTCTGTATAGTCTTACTTTGTGTATTTATGCCCTCATATTTAGATTATACTTAATAAATATTCTCATGTAGTAACGAACGCTCGGATGGATGATATCATCCATGATTCATTAAATTCTTTTGAGGTAATGTTCAGAGCGTACTATTTTACGAGCGTCTTCCATTACCTATAACTATGTTTGAAGCTGTTAAAATTTCACCTTGAAAATCTCTAGGAGGGAACTAAAAATAATTTTATCCTCAAATAAGTTTTGGTATATTGATGTGATTTGCGTGTTACATTTGTATCTATTGGTGTGAAATAAACTCACCGGCAATAGAACTTGGCCACTGGGCTTTTTTCATACAAACATGGTCACTTTAGCGTCTCATAGATAGAAAAATATTTGCAGCTGTGCAATGATTATTACGTCAATGAAGAGGCCAAACGCCCAATTGTCGAACCACAGTTTCAAAAATTACCAAAAACCGGTTTATTGTTTTTCCTTTTTGAGAATAGTAAACGATTTTTGGCAATTTTTGAAACTGATTCGACAATTGGGCGTTTGGCCTCTCTATTGCCCTAATAATCATTGCACAGCTGCAAATAGTTTTCTATCTATAAGACGCTAAAGTGACCATGTTTGTATGAAAAAAGCCTAGTGGCCAAGTTTTATTGCCGGTGAGTGTATTTTTGAAATATGATGATGTTGTTATTCGATTTATTATACATAATTTTAAGTTGGATAACCACTTCAATTTTGGTTGAAGTGCTTATATTCAACAGGCTACATACCATTTATAGTTACCAGGTGCAGAAGGAGATATTCTAAATCCAACTATCCAGAAAGCTGTTTTCTACATTTATATCTACAATCTCGTCTTGTTTGTCTACAGTTTTATCGTCGGGCGCGCTGAGCGCAACCAGCAGCTTGGGCTCGGGGACACTGTTGTCAGAAACAGCCCTGGGCACCGATATGGTGCAGGAGGGGGAGGGGGCTATGGCGGGCGACGCTAGCCTGATCGCCCCGAGGAGACTGCCGAACCCATGCCTCGAGAGTCCTCAGCGCATGGACCTGCATAGGGAACTTCTCTTCAATCAAAGGATGTGAGTATACTTGATTGTCATTTGATACTAGAGTATCCCTTCTGAATAACAATTTCTTAGCAAAACTGTTTGCAGATGCTTTTTAAATTTTCGCCTGTTTATGGTAAGCGTAATGGTACATACACGATGGTACATACACGATCATATACGTATGGTAAGCGTAAATAATGTTGTGGACACGTGTAAAGCTTTTGGAAGCTAATAATTTAGCATCATCGATTTCGACTAAATAGACCCAAAAACATATTAAGGCGTAAAATATGTCGTAAAATACGTAGAGAAATTGCTAATCCTAAGTAATCGTAGACAAGATTATAAAATGATTGCTTGATTATTTTGCTACGTCATATAACACGAGTAGGTAATGTCTCAGTAGTAGATTTACGCATTGAAAGATTTTAATTCTAACAATTTGATCCATGAGGTAGATAAAACTGTTGATTGCTAGTATTCATTAAATTATTTTAACTACACAACACATACCCAATATTAAATAAACAAGTTTTAGTGCAGAAGGAGGCTGCCTTTCTAGTATTTCCACTTGCTCGACTGTTGTCCCATAAATAGGAAAGTTAGGTCGTTAAATATTGCTACCTGCACCTAATCGCAGTAGTTCATAGCGAGTATCATACGCAAGGACAAATATTACTGATCATCCTTAGAATAATAACTTATGATCATTTAAATATGTAAGCGCAATTAACATTATAAAAATACGGCTTGTTCCTATCCAGTCATACCGAATACTTGTAATAGTGGAACTACTTACAAATATGTAATATGATAATCAATCTATCTAATCCTCCTACAATAAAAGAATATAATCATATTGCCGTTTTATAAATTTACATAGAAAAATCTAATCCGAACATGTTATCTACATTTACGTAAATTTTAATGACACTAGCTTCGTCACTACCTTTGCCTATTGTTGGGAGCTAAAGTCGCTGTCAAAGGCATATTGTTCCTCACACAAAAGCCTTCAGCGATGAGCTTTAAGAAAGGCATCCTATTGGGAATCCCTTTTTGCAATTTTTTATCTATTTTAGAAAATATTTAGTGGTGTGTGAATACGCCTTTGTTGTAAAGGTAATGTAGACGTTATTGCTTTAATTGAAGTAAGCAAATTGATTCAATATCCAATTTCCAATAATGTGCAAGTTGATCAAGAACCAACTCATTATTAGAAATTGATTAGCAAAAGATCTTAAATTTTATTGTTGGTTAATCAACCATCGTATTCGCAATGCTTTAGTCGCATTTAGCATTGATCTCGCTTTATTTTGTCAGACCTAACACAATAAGCGAGATCAATACTAAATGCGCCACTGGGTCAGTGAACAATTTTTTTTAGTAAAGAATTTAATCAAGTCTCAAATGGAAATTTTAAAGGCTGACAGTATTACTGAACAACGTATCGCGGCACGTACGAGAAGGCTTCGAATTTAATATTTGAACAATGACTATTATTGGCGCCGGAATTCCTTTATATCCCGAGCTTCAAGGGAAGGGTGCATTTTTTGTCGACATTCCTCGGAGCTCAATTGATTGCGTTGATCAAAGTCGCTGCGCTTCGCTTAGTTCGCTTCACCAGAACAAGAATATGATAATTATGCAAATATGCGAGCCTAATTGACGTTTCTGTCGCTCTATGGGTAAATAAAGTAGTAAATATACCAATTTTGCACCGTACGATTGCCTACATAACGGGTCTTATATTATTTATGAATATAAAGATACGATATAATTAAATGATTAATTAGTATTTCTGCGTTATCGACTTGCTAAAAACAAGATAATTTTGATTAATTAAATCTCAGAAAAAAATAGTTTAATATTGTCAATTAATATTGATATGATTGAAAATGTTTTGTAACTTACAAACAGCAAACAGATAAAATATTTGATGGAAAAGTTTTCCAGTAGTAGTCATTATTAATACTTTTTAGTGTGTACTTTAATAATATCGTTGACTCTACATATTTGTACATATTAAATAAATGTGTAATATAAATGCAAAAACCAGGTAAGTACTGCTTTTACAAACTATGAACTAAGACTAGATATTTTTCATTTATTATATTTTATGACTATTCATGAATTTGGATAGATGAGTCGAAAGTGTCACGGCACTCTATTCAATGAAACATCTTGGACTATACACATGGGTTACGACTGCACATACCAAAATAGAATTGAGTTTTTGCTATGACTATGTGTCGGATTCTTGACGCAGGTGTACGACATCCTGCCGAGTCCTGTGAACTGGCTGTAATTACCGAACATCTGTCGCCTTTCGCGCGATAGCGAGACTCGAGATGCTCTCGGCTTTGTGATGCACTTGTTAGGTCTTTGTATTCCCAGAGGATGCAAAATCAAGCACATGCCAATTTGTCCGGTCACTGCTAGTTCTGTTCATTATTTGGCCTGATATGATTTTTATGCATATGCGTCTGATGATAAGATAATTACAGTAATTAGTATAAGTTATTATCAGTAATTACTTAAAATATAAAAAAAAAAAACTGGCGCCACGCGTATGAGAGAAAAAAAGCCGAATCGTTGAAAGGGGTATGAAGATTTTTGTATGGAGGCTGGCTTACCTACTGATCCGCCATTTTGTATTTATATCTAGGAAATAAATGTGACACGTTACATTTTATTTATCCATTTTTGAAAGAATGTTAAGTTGACGCTGTTTTGTAAAAAAATTAATCAAAATGGCGGACTACCTAGTAGGAAGGCCAAAATCTTCAATGCCCTTTTTTCTTCCATGAGTATATAGTTTTTAATCTTCTGCAATGTCTATAGGTTTTCCACAAAATTTATCTTCTAATATTATGACCACAATCTCAGTGCTTAGCATTATATTAATTAATTATGAGTTTGCCTAAATTTTCGTAAACACTGATAACGCCAAACGTGCGAAGGAGATAAGGAAATACTTTTAGAGATAATGATATGAATTTCAGTTTACAACTTTTTGCAATTTTATTAGATAGTAATTTGATCGTAATGTAAATATGTATTAACAATTCTATAAACTTTGAGCGTTGTGCTATTTATGTATTTTATCTATTTATACGTTTTCGTAAACTTATTAATTTTACGACCAACTGCTTCATTAATAAGCTCTTATTTAGGAATATTAACGTCGTTAATATTTAGATTATAGAGTATAAGAACATTAAATAGTCCTACTTACTTCTCGAACGCGAACGTTACTATTCTCTATCTTCATGTATACCTAGTGCAGAGAAGCCGACAGAAACCGGATAGGTAGATGCTTTTGAAATGTGGTGCTTGAGGAGAATGCTGGGCATACCTTGGACGGCACATCGTATCAATGTGTCAATTCTACTACAAGTAAACGTCAAAACAAGACTCTTACTATCTGCCGACGTAGAATCCTCGAGTACTTCGTACAAATTGCAAACCTGGAAAAATTGATCTTTTGTATTGACATTAATATTTTCAGTGACATTTTATTTTGTATTGTATTAATAAGAATACCTCAACGACAAGGAAGCTTGGACTCGCGCCTTTGCATTGTATAGAATCCCGATAGTATCAACAATGTTAACTTTGCTATACAGTAACACATTAAATGTTATAATTCAATAAAATTAAATTTATTTTTCATTCAAAGAATCCTGAAGAGTTTGTAACCTTGGCGGTCATGCTCGCTAAAATGTGCTTGGGGTGGTGGCGTTATGTGTCGGGTGGTTACATTCCCTCTAATATGGTTGAGTGAAATTATGGCTGGCACATACGTCATACTTGTGCTGCAGGTGCCACCTTTGGGCACTGGTCTTCCAGGGCTCACGGATTTTTCTCGATTATAGTCTCATTCTTATACTTTATACTGTATGGCTTGGTATTCTAAAACTAATCAGTAATTGTAACAAACAAATTGTAAACAAACATGGCGATGAAAAAGAGTAACTGTCGAGTTTCTTGCCGGTTCTTCTCGGCAGATGACTGCATTCCGATACCGGTGGTAGAGTCACTCTGTAATTGACGATTCATAAATACTTGATACAAGTTTACATGAATAAAGAATATTTTGATTTTGATTTTTGATTTTGATTTTTGAATTAAATATCACCGGAAAATTGTGGGTGGGACCAAGAAGAGGGAGCTCAAATCCCAATGCTATGGAGTGACCAAATTCGCACTACCCTCGAAACTATCGTCCACGATGCTCTCCGCTCTGCTTCAGACGGAGGCAGATGGCGACAAATAATTCGCAATAATATGCTTCGTCAGCAGGATGATCACGACCCTCAGCATTAAGGAGACCGACGCGAGGAGGAGGATTCCTACTAACCACTTCTCGTCGTCTGCGTCGTCTTACCTAAAATTATTGTGTATTTTTATTTATGATTAAAATATCTCGAACAAACAAGAAATTCTTTAGCGTGAAGTTGAAATTATTTCTATTTATAAAAGTGACAAACCAGATGAATGATTATGCCAAACCAAAGCGAAGATGAGCAACGTGTTGACCTGTTGATTCAGTTCATTTCCCCGTGAATGCGATTGTCGGAGCCATCTCGGGCTGTTATTTCCGCGCCAGCCAGCCCGGCCGACGGAAGGAAGCAATTCCCAGCTCGCTAACGGGAACGCTATTCTATATAAGTGGTAACTGTGGTGCAGCGAGGATGCAGACCTATACTTACGTTACATTATCTATGTTGGTTATAATGACAAACTTGTTTACGTGGCCAATTTAGTAAATGTTATGTTCAAAGTTAATGTAAGGCACTGTTGTATTATGATAACGATGATGCCATGACTTTTAAGTACATACCTAAGGATGCCCTTGTCATCCAACGAGAAGTAAAGATAGCCTAACTTTCGAGACCGTTCTATTTATTAAGACCCAACATATGTACATGTAGAATACCTTGTCGTAGACGATGGCGTACCATTTGAGAATAGTTTTTGTTAGTTAGATTTAGACTTATTACGTTATTTTTTCTAGAAACGGATTCTATCTACAGCATATCTAATAAACCTATGAAAAACCTTTATCTCTGATAGTGATTAAATAAATTAACTTTAAAAACATCCTAATACGATATTTCGACGTAATCATTTAAATTAGTTATTGTTTTGCAAGGGCACAACAGTCGCGCTATTACGATATTCCGTAACTCCATTATATTGATTTACCGGCAATAAGCAAATTGCGACTGCGAAGCGACGAGTCGAGATTTTCGATGTTGATAAATAAAAACCGGAGCGAGACCTATTTACTATACCTACCGTACCACCACATCGCTACAAGCTTCACAGGTTTGGTCGCAGTCAGATTGCATTCGACATATAAAAATAATATTAACGGAGTCTCAATTTTCATTCTCATACTAAGGAATTGATACAGTGTATCATAGATAACTGTGTATGATAACTGACTGAAGTCAAAAAAAGTTTACAACTTTTGAATTTGGGCAGGTCCTATGACTATCAGATGAAGTCTATCTGTGTCTGTCCCTCAAAATATATCCCGATCTGAGACATTTTCTGATTTTCTAAGAACACCATCAGCATGTATTAGGTATACCTACACATTACAAGTATTACAACCATTGTGTAGGTTTGTCATTTTATGGCTTTTTAACATAAATAAACGAGAACACTCACACATTGATAAAGACTATATTAGTTACTTCCTGCTGGTATTGTTGATCGAAGGTTACTTCAGATCTTATACACGGTTTAACAGTAGCAAATATGTGAGAAAAACAACACGAAATAGGTCGTTTCGCTGTCAACTCAGGCTCAGAACTTATTTCCACAGCTATTAGTTTGCAAACGGTGTAACATTTCATTAGTGCTGTAGGCGGTTGTCGCGCCGTGAATCTGGTAGTAATTAGTCAGGATTAAATTGCGCTTACTAACTGCCTCGCCAGGAAGGCAGACGTAATTTTATAATTTAAATTTTATAGGCAGTGCCATTCGATATTACCAAACAAATCAATTAAAAGTTTTAATTCGAGTATGGTATAGTAGAATTACACGTATTCGTAGGTAATTCGACCATCAATCGTCAGGAATGTTACGAAGAAGGAAAATAGGAGTGCTTTATTGCATTTAAATGAAAGGTTGAATTCTGCATATATTTTTGAAACCCAAGTTCTCAGCCTCTCAGGTTCTATCCTGTCAAAAATGTAAATTGTCGCCAGTTTTGCAAGCGTAGGTAGTGTGTGTTTACGACCTAATCAATATCATCAAAGCAACATTATTATAAGATGTGTCAAATAAAAATTGCTAAGTGGCCTCACCGCGTCAACCTTTGCGGTTTGGTGTTGGAAATTATGTGTTACTAGTTAAAGACCATTAATATTTCAAACGCTGTAAACTGCAGAGTTGATCAATTTAACGGCCGTTGATACTAAATTTTCTGCATGGTTAACGCAATTCATATATTTTATTTTCTATAAAAATACACTAGTTTCTGCTTTATAAACATTACACTTAACATAGGATATTACATATTTACTACTTTACTGTAGTAAATATACTTGTAACGGAATAGAAGGAATAGAAATATTAATAGATATGGTTACATAGTTAAACCACTTGATAGAAAGCACAAGCCACATCATTAAATTAATAAAGAAAACATATACAAATGGTAGTCCTAGGACGACCTATTAATCATGGAGCCATATTAGTAGCTGGTAATTTGCAGACGGTCACCTGCCTGTACTAGACGACCTTTAATGGCGATGAACCTCATTCTTTGTCTCAATGAATGTTGCGTATAATTATTTTTATATCTTGATACATAAACCGATTAAATGTTCATATTACTAAAAATTAATATTACTATGTATCATACAAAAATAAATTCGCACGTAAGTGACTGGAGTCTAACTTCGGATAACAACTTGGGTATTATAATTATTTTGTACTCAACGCATTAATCTTTAATATGTAGTTCATGCGGATACGAGTATATTGCGTTTTCTTTTTATAAAACATCGTCACTCTCAGGTTCGAATTACCTATAAGAATAAACTGTTCTATATTTAAAACTTATTTGCACAGCGATTAACAGTACGTCAAGTTGATTTAAACTCTCGTCGAGGTACCCGCACCAATCCTGAATGCTCGACTGAACTTTCTGATTGCGAACCTATTTAGAGTCGCCTCGGCTGCAACATTACCGAGAGCAGAAATTAATTTTATAAACGGGATTAATTAATTTTGAGAAAGCGTATTTCGATGGCTTTATAGGTATAATTCAATTTATATCAATTGAACGAAATTGGTGAAAAGCATTTAAAATAAAACACGATAAAAACATTGTAGGTATCTACTACGTTTGAATGGCTCAATTTTAATCTTGTTCGGAAAAACGACGAATAAAAAATACCACGTAATTCTAAATCCTTTTGTAGACGGGCAAAATACTGAAATAAATTTTCAAAAGCTTCATTAGTTTAAAAGTTTCTTTTACATTTTGCAAATATTGAGAGAGCTTTTGTATACCAGTGTGTAACAGGATGGTTGTTAGAAAAACACTAATTACTTTATTACTACAAAATATTTTATAATAAGTAAATGCTATGTTTTCCCTAATTACTGCCCGTATCACAGCCGGGAGCGCTAGGTTGAGGTTCTAAATCAATTCTCTCTTGGTGTCAATACCCTGATATTTTAAATTTAAATGTAATGTTTGTAAAGCGGTTTCAAACCACAATCTATTGAATGAGCATAACTGTAATAAATATTTATATATTTCGCTTAAATTTTACGATCTCTTGAATTATGAGACGCAACCACTTACTGAATGGCTTATGAATTAGGTACTACGAGTATTTCTATTTACGCTAATTCGAACAACCTGTATGATGGAAAGGAAACTATGCCTGATGCCTTTATTGCCTTTTTTGTTTTGTTAATACCCCTATTGTAATCGACATCGGGCTTTAGGTTTAAAATAAACAAAAATGTTTTATTACTATAAATTATAATCATAATATATTATATATCGTATACGCAACTATCTTTAGTTGCTGCTCTCAAAATATGCATCTCTTACATTATTTTGTGCTATTGTAATAAACAAATACGAGTATATTAGGAAAAACCTATCAAACTTCTAATGTTGTAGACACTTTTATGATTGTCGCAAGACAGTACATGTCGACTATAAATAATAGATTTAATTAAAGATTAAATTGATTCCGTGGAATATGACACTTTGAAATTGTTTTAGTATAAGCGTATTCGTAGAAAAGACATTTCGAAACGTTGCCGGTACGGATATAAATACGAAGAAAACGGGAGCAATCGTAACGCGTAAGTTACGACACATGTGCAATGCGAGAGGCAATAAAACAATGCAGTTCTGTGCTGACGTCATCGGCGCTAAATAGTTCACACATGCAGGTATCAATCGTGGGAACTTAAGTGGGTTGCACTAAACATTGGTTTTGGTAATACGACTTGTAGTTGTTGTATTTGTGTCAAATACACTGTCAGACGACTGATTTGGTGTTATTATTGAAAAGGCTCGAGTTCGATCACCGCACAGTACAAACAAACATTTCATGAGCACATCTATTTGTATTCTTTAAGAGGTAAATTATGTAGTTATTTAAATATGTCCTAAGTTCGCATACATACAGACAGGTTTGTTTGTATCTACAGATGGTCCAGTGTGAAAAATGTTCATGATATAGACAATTGGACATATAAATAAAAAAGTATTTACACTTAGCTTAGGATTCGAACAAAGCTAGAGCTCGGAGAAAGAAAGAGATATGCCATGTAGTGTAGCTTGTTGAACACCAATGCGGTTAGAAGTTTTTTGGATTCACTAATTAGTTGTTCATACACCCAAGCGGGTTTGGAAGCCCAAACGATGTACGTAGGCATAACAGATTCCAAAAATAAACTCAGTCTTTGTTAAGTTAATTTATGTAATAAGATTTTACTTCACGTTTGGTTCGCGTCAGCTTTAGAAAAAAATCTATGACTTCTATGTCGATTGTCAAATTCAATTCCTCGCTTTTAGCCCGTAACCTTTTATCAGCCCGTATTTTTTATGGTAAGTCGGTATTTTTTCAGGATAGCAGATGTAAAAAAATGTTAAGTTAAAACTACAATGAGTAAATTAATATAATAATACAATCAGGATGCGCTTTGTGATAAATGTCACACAATGGCTAGGTTCTTTAAACACTTTTAAATTTAACACAACATTTTAACTGTTTAGTCAAAGGAATAAGTGTGAAGGTAGCTGATGATGACGATAAACTACATATATTATCCACATCGGTACACAGTATACAGGTGATAGCTAGCAAAAAATCAAATCAGATATTGATCAAATGGTACCTTACATTTCCATTTGATCAATTTCTCACCTAATGTTTAGCTATCGTGAGCGATAGTTGATGAATCCTGAATCTCGTGATTAGAAAAGTCCAAGATTTCGATGAACTCATTCAAGGAATACCGCTCTTTTGTGGCGTTTTTTGTGGCGTTTCTGATAATGAAAGAAAGACGTAATCGTAGTTTTTGAGTATTCTATAAAGTTTTGTTTTGAATTGGGAATACCCTTATACTGTATCGAGTTCCCTAAATTAATTGATGGTAACTGTTGTCAAAGAAATTGTTCGTTATTGTAATCCTAATATTGTAAATTCTACATTGTGGTTATGTGGACAGCATTTCCACCTTTCCTTGTTACTTATTCTCGCAAACGCTACTGAATAGATTCAACAGATTATACATCAGAAAGAGGTATAGGCTACAATATGTACGCCGGGTAAAGCCGCAGCCCGACGTCAGTGAATTAATTTTGATAAGTTACGTTATAAAAAATTCTTCCTTTACCAAATATGGTAACGAGCCAGTGAAGTTCAGTCGCCTGATAAGATATAGCTTTAGAACTGTATTTTTTATCAGTGACGATTTTTACTATGTATGTATATGTGTATATGTGTTTTAGGATTAGATTTACTCGCTGATACGACACGTTTTGTCCTAGAACCTACTTTATCAGTAACGCTATTTTACTTAATAATCCATAAATTAAAGATGATTATCATGAAACAATCTAATATAATCGTAAAAAACAAATGGACTTTTTCAAAGTTAATGATAATATATTTTCTGTTTGTTTATACATTACACTCTTGTGCATTCGGTTTATAGAATACATTTCTTTGAATTGTATTATTGATAAAATTAACTCCGGTGGACACTGGACAGGCAGCCTAACGGGCGGGTGCCATATGGTAATGTAATTCCTCATCGATTTTGAAATGTATTTCAGATTTTCATGTCCTATTATAATGTAGTAAAGATGTAACATAAAACCACACAACAAGAAAAATGGTGTCTTGTTCTGTGCATACCTAAAATATTATAGTTCTTATAATGCCCTAGTATTTTTATATACTAAGTTAAGTTATCAGTATGTTCTCGGTGTTTGATCTGACCTTGCTGACTTTACTATTGTTTGTTAAAAATGCTTAATTAAATTCCTGTCTTTTTCAGAGGAAAAAACGTCTTGAATCAAAAGAGCGAGCTCGAGAGGGCGCTCTCAAAACACAAAGAGAAGCAGATCTTGAACCAAGTACGGGAACACAGGGAAACTCCAGGTAATTATTTTTGTGACATTAGATATAGGTATTAAAACTAGATTTCACTCTGATATATCCGCATATAACTTTATATCTTCGTTATAATTTAAACGTTGATAATGCCGCAATCTTGACAGGCAAATTAACCTTTGCTGCATGATGAGATGCTTTGTGCAATGTTTTCGTAATCAATTTGCGATACTTTTCCTAAGACGTAGTAGGTATCAACATTTTAAATTGCTGAATTGTAATCAGTCACAATTTAAAACGGGTTATTCCTAAAAAATACAGTATACTATGTAATCGGTCTATAATTGATGCTCACGGGTTTTATCGATCTCGAAATGTGACATTGGCCGATTTTTTTTTATCGCAGCCTTATTAGTCAAGAGTAAAAAACTACCTAAAAACACTGAAAAGCAAAAAATAATTTTAATAAGACATTCATCAAATGCGCTTATTGTCTAAGCCTATTAATAACATTAAATTGTATTTACGTGCTAGGTAGGTACCTACTAATCTGTTTAAAGTCGGTGCCAAGCCAAATAGTAGGTACCCAGACTACGTACCTACGTCCGCGGATTATTTGTAACCCTGTATAATACATAAATTATTAGGTATGTATCATTTTTCATTACCTTTGGCTTGGCACCGACTTCAAACAGATTAGTAGGTACCTACCTAGCACGTAAATACAATTTAATGTTATTAATAGGCTTAGACAATAAGCGCATTTGATGAATGTCTTATTAAAATTATTTTTTGCTTTTCAGTGTTTTTAGGTAGTTTTTTTTTTGTTTTTTTTTTGAAGTCGGTTTAATTTTTTTTTAAAAAAGTTTGTTTATTTTTCTATTTTTAGTGTGAATAATACGTAGGAGTGAGTAAAACTCTCTCATAATATTGATAACGAAAATACGAGTAAAATAGTAGAATTGTATTATTTGACAATATTAGGTATTCATTAAGTGTTCAGCACCATTCAGTAGACCAACTAAAGATGCAGCCCGCAAGAGAGACATAAGAATTAAGAAGTCGTACCCTTTAGCTTCCATCATCATAGTTGTACCTTCCATCATCAGCTTAGCTGCAAAAGTACATGAAATACAACTAACGGTCCACATATTCCTACAACACTGAAATAATTATCCCCTAACTCCTAACCGTTAAGGAGTTGTACCTTCCATCATCAGCTTAGCTGCAAAAGTACATGAAATACAAATAACGGTCCACATATTCTTACAATACTGAAAGAATTATCCCCTAACTCCTAACCGTTAAGGAGTTGTACCTTCCATCATCAGCTCATCAACATAAAGTGATGTCTATAGGACGCAAAAACTTAAATGGCTTCAGAAAAAACAAGTAACGCGTAGTGTGCGCCTATAAAATTTGAGGTTTGCCCTTGATTTTCCCGGGATCCCATCATCAGATCCTGACATGGTGACAATGGGACCACCTCGGAACTATGCACTTTCAAATAAAAAAAGAATTATTCAAATCGGTCCACAATTGACGGAGAAATCGACGGACATACATAAAAAAAAAAAAAAAAAATAAAAAAAAAAATACATACAGTCGAACATAGAACCTCCTCCTTTTTTGAAGTCGGTTAAAAAGTAGGGCATCATTGTTAAATAAGTTTTTTCTAGCATTTTGGTTATCGCATTCATATCTGCCGAATTCATGTGACTCATATCGAGTATCGACTTCAGCTTCTTCATTTATCACTGAGAGATTTGAGTTCAACTTAAAAGCACTTCAGAGGAATTTATGAGCCCTTCCAATTTCTTCAAAAGTTTTCTTTCTCTCAGAGCAATATGTAAATTGCTGACTTGTGCGAAAATTAATTAGATGTTCAAGTAAGAGCTACGTAAAGCTAAATCTTAGGATTGTATGTGGCTTCTGTACAATTTGATTCCAAATGAATTCGTATGTTTCAAATACCTAAATGCAAAGAATTTCCTTTCACTGGTCATCAGTACTGGTCACTTGATACAATGCGTTCTGAGAACTGGTTTGGGTTTTTCATTGCATATTCGGCCTCGCTCTTTATCCGGCTGCGGATGCACTTAGTGTTGCCTGTGTTACTGGAATTTCAGTATTTGTATATATTTCTACGAAGATACCTGTAGCTAGATTTGACTTCAACTTATACGTATAGAAGCATGTACAACATCAACACAAAAAAAAACGACGGGTTGCACTCCGGGAGTGCCGGCAGAAGTGAAAACCTGAATATTAACGTTGTGCATTTTTGATATGTATTTTGGAATGGTTAGGGATTTAATTGATTGGTAGAGGTATAAAAGTACTATCATTTATATGGTAAATACAATATTTATTTATTGCGCTATCGTACACAAACATGACAATTTATATTACATTAAAAAGTTTATCTCTCAGAATTAATGAAATCAGAAACTTTTTCAGACTTATCAGAAACTCCTTGCTGTGACACTGAAACGCCATGTAATAAATGATGATAAAATGATTGACAACCGTCAATGTCATACTTTTTTGATTGACAACTATTTATTTTCTAAACAACGAAAACAAAGTTTGGAATTTACAACTAATTGCATACTGGAATCTGCGGATAAACTTTTGAATTTGGAGCAATCGGCCAAGAAATGATTCCCTTTACAGAATCCGCAGACTCCCGAATCGTTAATAACACGAGTGGTGTTACAGTAATCAACATGTCGCTTTCGAGGATGTTCACTGGGAATTTGGGGTAACAAGCTAAAATGTGTGTGAGAACGAGCCTCTTGTCGCAGGAAATCGGACAGCATTTCCAACTTCATACGACCTGATGCATGCTCCACAGCATAGCGGATCCAAAGACTGCGGAGAAGTGGTGTTAATTTCCATAAAATACTGTTATATAATTCCGGCGAATAAAGATATTCCAAACTTTTTAAATGTTTTATTACGGCAATGAAATTTTGAATTTTGCAGGATATCAAATTAAGGTCTTTGTGGTCACTTTGTAGCATAGGAAGCATATAGGAAGCGACCTTAGTTCTTGTTCTGAGGACCGCACTGCGGCTATAATAGTAGAAGAGGTCACACTTGACAGTTCATTCATGCAAAGAAAAATATACCTTACGCTAAAGGAATAAAACTCAAGAAAACAACATCAGTTCTTATTAATACAATTATTTACTCTACTCCTGATGTACATAAGAAGCACTTTTCTTTGCATTTAATAAATGAGCTGTCAAATTGAACAAAAAACCATTATTGTCTATAGACCACTGAGGTCAATTATAATACGCGCGGCGTATTACGACAAATTATCTGTTCCGGTGGCGGCGTCGCTACTGTCTATATAAACTGTCATTAAATATCGTTTTTGCATTGCATTTCACGTAGTTCCAATTTTGGCCACCGGAACAGATAAGTTTGTAGAAAACACGTGTCCGGACTTCAAATTTTATATGGATTTTCGATCAGGTCACGTGACACATAAATCCTGTCGCGAGTTTAACATTTTTTCCCCATACAAAAAAAGTGCACAACGCCGCTAAAGAAGTTTTCACTTCAAAAAATTAACGACTTAGATTTTTTTTTACATTTAGTTGTTTTGATTTTTTTAAATTACTATTAAAAATATTTTTATCTTTTTGTAATTAATACATTTTATACTATATATCACCTCCTTGGCGCTTGAGCGCTCCATTTTCGAAGTGTACATTTTTTAAGTGTTACCGACATCCGGCAACACTGGCACGGTGCAGTGCGAAGTGCACAGGTGCATCCGTTCGTTCACCCCGCCGATTATTGCGCGGACGCACTCCTTTATTAATCGGTCAATACTTGCGCCGACGACCTTGATCGTAAATGATGCTTTAGATGCGTTCGTGCAGATGATGGCACGTATACGAATTACGCTTTAACAATACAATGTTGTTCAAAGTACAATCACTATCAAACGAACGAGGTTTACGTTTTCAAATTAAATGGATAATTTATGTTTTTCAGTTGATAATGAATTGGCTTAATTTGAATGTGTATCTTTTTACATTGCATGATAACAACAGTCTTTTATGTAAAGTGAATCTTCTGTATTGGCTGAACCTCTATCTATATGTTTGTTTGATTGGCGTGCATACTTTGAAGAAGGGAACACTGTTTGACAATTTTGGTCGATGAGTCTCCTACTCCCCTGGCTCTGTCGATCGATTGTTAGAATATCTAATTAAGTTTTGTCGGATTCGTTGTAAAGGTGAGATGAATACTAAATAAACAGGCGTACTTTGAGAAATTTCTCTATTGCTTTAAGAAAGCATAGTTCAATGTCGCCAGAGATTACTTATTGTTCGGTGTACATACAATTATATTAAATCATAAAATGATTGGCAGGTAGGATCGTTATTGTAAAGACCGTAGTTGGGACAAAATAATAGTCGCTAAGCCAGGGTTGTCTGAAAGTGAAATTATTTGTAAACACTTCCCATTCGCCTGATACGAGTGCTAGGCGAGCGTGGGAGAAATTAGATACGGAAATACAAAATATATGTATGTCTACTGTAAATTAATTTTGCTTAGTGAACATTACTTTGTTACCTTCCTGTGTTTGTAATAACTTTCTATTGCCTGTTACGGTGGTACAGTACAGTTCAACTATTTTTATTTAATCTGGAGTACCTAACCATGTTTTTACAGCATGTAATAATAAATCTACTGATATTTAATTTAGTTTTTAATTTACCACGTTTTCACAATTAAACTAGGTATGTACCTTCAAAACTTTCGTAAAAGAAACCTTTATTGTGGATCTACTAGATGTCGTGTAAAATATCCAAAAGTGATATTAATGTTTTATTTTTTCAGAATGAATAATTTTAATACAATAAATTATATGTTGTTTATAGGTATTCTCTCTGTACGTATGTCGATTGTAAACACTGCTTTAATTATTGTTTTAAATATTTGTTTCTTTTTCAGTGTAGGTACACTGGGTCACACATAAAGCTATACTTACAAATCTGTCAAAAAGTCTTAATCGAAATAGAACTTCATGCGATAGACATTAAACTGAAAATTGATCGTAGGAATTTGACGGATTTGTATAGCTTGATGTGTAGTCCACTGTACTACAACATACGTTTATGCCATGTCATGTGTTTATGCTATGAGTGACTTATATTTACGATGTTATGCTTGTTTTCCAGAGCTAGAACGCGCTATAGCGGAGCGGGCGCGTCGACTGGAGCAAGCGGAGCAGAGCGCGGAAGAGAGCGAGCCCGGCACCAACCCCACGCTGCAGGAGGTGCGCGCGCGGCTGCGGCACGCCGCGCCCGCTGCGTCCGCGCACTGAGCGGACATCGCTCGCGGACCGCCTAGTCACGGGTTGGCATTACTTTCCTATCCGAATGGCTAAATAGGCAGGCTCCCATGACTAAGGGTGTTAGGTACCAGACCAATCGATCGTCCGCCGATCGACGGCTGTGGTCAACGTTGATCGAAGTTGATCGACTAGTCTGGTTAATCATTTGGTATGGTGGAAACTATCGATCGACGTCGACTTATCTGTTCTATCATCGACCGATGCAGTCGCTCGACGATGGATTTATTGGTCTGGTAACACCCTAAGGCTGCCTATCCATCGGAGCGGAGCGAGACAGAGCGGAGAAACGGTCAAAATTTACCAATAGGATTGCAACTCCCTATCTGAGTAAAGATTTTTTGCAATTCTATTGGTTAATAATTCCTCTGCTCCGGTGGAAAAGCACCCAAAGCCGGGGAAATTAATAATGTATTCTTCCTAAGATTTAATCCCAACCAACCACAACCCGGTAGCTTGATAAGGAAAACATAATATTCCTTATAAAGTGGACAGTTATAAAACTACTCCCACCATTTTCATATTATTTCTACGATGCAAGTGTTCTTAAAACAAACGTAAGTTGTCGTGTTTAAATATGTTGCGAAATACGCAAATCATTCTCGATAAAACCAACGCCATCTAAAATAGTCGGGTTTAATTATTTTTTTCTTCGGAAGAGAATTTGTTTAAGCACCTTAACCACAGACCAGTTGGAGGACAGGCTTTACACACAACATATTGATGCCTAACCAGAAAGCAAATCTTCTTTAAATGGTAAACTCGAAAATTAAATGAGCCCACATCCGCAAGTAAATTAGTAATAACTCATAACAGTATTGAGGGAAATGATTTCCGGCATAGTTAGAATACTCGCGTTTTCCAGGACCTGGTTAGCAGTTCTATGTATTGGCCGTCATTATAAAATCTAATTACTTTTAATAGCCGCAAAATCAAATTAAAGTTTTCATTACTTGGTAAAGGGTCAAGCACATGATTTAATCAACGCGTGACTAGGATAGGAAGGTCGCTTGACTATTCGTTCACGAATTTGCACGCGACTGTTCTTACTCAGGCGAGCTTATGACGTAGCGTACCTACACGTGGATACAACATGCGTACATAGGGAGGATTAAATGTAATCCCCAAGAGATATCAAAATGAATGCGAGTCAGTAACCTTTATGAGTTGCTATTGCCTGATACGAACGTAGCGCTTCCGACGCGATGAGACGCTAGTCAAATATTTCCCCTCGAAAAATAAAGATAGGTCACGTGATCGAGCGATTGTAAAATTGAATTAATTCAAAAAGGATAGAATAGTGACCATAGTGACCAATTTAATTCAAAGTGCAGTTTCAAGCTTTGACATTAATAGTAGCCGTTAATTCAACTAACCTTCAAATGACAGCGGATTAATAGGACGTTTAGTCCGTTTTTATTATTTTGATGAATAAACGGTTTGTAATTTATAAGATAACATAGAAAACGAGAATTAAAACGTATTAATATGTTGTCAATGTATTTCCCTTATAAAAAAAGCATCTTAAATAGGCATTCGGATATAAAGGAAAGTTTGTCAGCCCATCACTATCTTTCACTATCGCCCCCTGCCTTTATTCTGTTCCAGGTACTATTTTTAATCTCTTAACATTACACAAATCATTAATACGTAATAAATATTTCAGACTATTGGCCTATTGTCCAGATTCTATATTTATTATACAAATATTCGCGCAGACGCGATTGAACGATTGAATAATGAAATGTATTAAGAAAGTAATGTCAAAAGAGAGTGGTACTGGAAAATCGATATCGACATTTGTCGAAACGAATTTATTTATTATTATTCGAATGATTTGTTTATAATTTTTATACGCAAATTATATTATTAATGTTCAATACGATGGTACTGTTAGCGACATCTGTTGATTTCGATCAGTACTAAATCAGCGCCCTCTGTATTGTATGTACAACAAAACAATAGCGCCTAAATCAAATTGAAATTAATCCTGAGTTTTCACGAATGTAAGATTATTTATTACATTTATTGAGAAATGTGATGAGGCAAGTTTTATAAATAGCTATTGATAAGGTGTGCGTTTTGTTGGTGTGAGTGACGCTTTGATTGCCAAAGCTTATAAGAATTATTGGTTATTTTAATATGTAAGTGAAAAAGGCTTTAAAACCACTTTGTCGTCAAAATGTCACTATAAGTGTCACAAAAATAATGTATGATTTTATAAGCACGTGCATTAATTGTATAGCATTGCTTGAGTTATGGCGCATTTTGAAAGCAAGAACTTCCAATTTGAATTAAAATACTTTTAAAAAGGTACTAAGTAAAGTATCGAGAGTTAAAATGATTAACAATAAGAGATGGTTCATGGTAAAGTTTTCAAGAATATTTTAATTGCCCGATATGATTAAGAATATTTAACTTTTGTTCAAATATTTTGTTACCATAACTTTATTGTCACGATTACGTGATATCGATCAACCTTGACTGAAACGATTGCGTGTGGTATAATAAGGGTAAACGTCGACTTGAGCAAGAGAATAAAAATATTTTTTTAGACTTTTTAACGTCACAACTTGAAATTTCGTCATAGAATCCATTTGTACGCATTTACTGTTCTTGTTAACTCCTTGAAACTTATCTATAGATAGATGTTTAGGTGTACCTACCTATCGAAATAATTCTTGTAATAATAATGCATATTTTATTACAATATTGTAGATGGTAGATAGATGTTGGCAATTATAGAATGTATGATTTAGATTTACTACCTAATATTCATATTTTATCGAAAGTAGAAATCTTATGAAAGTTAGTACGATTAAGCGAATAAAGTCAGAGTTATCCCTATACACCCATATTGAAATAATTATATTTGTCCCTTAGATCTCCAAGTACGAATGCACCAATAAATAGTCGACCAGTATGTTTGAATTTGAAGTGTTCATGAAAGTGATAGAGGAAAAATATTTTTGTATGTTGATGTAATTTCTGTAGACTACCTACAGTCCTAATAAAGTCTAATAAATCTAGATTCCCTCATACATGAATAATAAATGTCAGTAGATAAACTTTATTAATCATAAATACTTAGATGTATTAAATATTATAAAAGAGTAATTGTGAGGTCTATTGTCATCTTCAGAATAAATAATACAGTATAATATAAGCGATTTCATAAGTATCTGGAATTGTGTAAACAGAATCTCTGGTATACTTACATAATAAATAAGATGAATTTGAATTGAATTACTTAATCACCGAATCGTGGAACCCTTAGATTATTTATATCACAAAAGAAGCCAATTCTTATGTTTACGTAATTATATTTTGTCAAAAATTATGTTATCCATTGTGCCTATTTGTAAAGTTGTTGTTTACTTTCAGAGTATTAATTATTTATGGTTATAGAATATAAGACGATTTTCACAAAGATACGTAAAAAAAAACATATTTGAAAATCCATTCCACTTGTTATTCTTTCACTTTGTGCATTTCGTTTATCACATTTGTACCTATTTCTTTTATGTTTTAAGATTATTGTTAAGTTGTATTATATCTTAGTACAAAGTGGCATCTTCGTAAAGGTTAATAAGGCTTTGGAAGCTCGCAACGTGGCCATTTAAGTTCGATATTATGTGACTTAGTGTTTTAAGTATTTTAATCTTTGTAATAAAAGTTTGATGAAAAAACTGTAACAGAATTCAATAATTTGCATAGACAAATAAAAATGTTTTAGATATTATTTGATTTTATTTACGTTCATCTATGTCCATTTCGTGAAAGTAATAAATATTGTAAAAAGGAAATGATTAAGATAAGTGGTAATTTTAATGAGAATATCGCTTAATATTTGATGTTTCTACATCGCAGAACATAAGTAGGTAATCCTGTAATTTTGGGTGCAATCCCTACTTACCTTGCCCTTATAGTTGGCTAGTATTAGTATATTATATACAGGGTGTCCCAAAAAGAGCGTGCCAAACTTAAGGAGATGATAGACTAATGAATCACCATTTATACAAAAAAAAAATAGCTTTAGTAAAAGTATCACCATTTCAGAGATATGATTTTTTTTATGTTTATTTTAAAATCCCCAATTTTGAGCCTACCTCTGGTTTCTGTGTATACAAATGTGCAGATATTTTTCTTATTCTTCTTGTCAAATATTCTCGAAGAATTGATCTATCTCAGGAAAGTTAAATTTTCTTAATTATTTTAAGGGAAACTTGAGAAAAAAATATTATTTCATTTAATTTTTATGAACAAAAATAATTTCTTCAACTTTGGCCTTCAGTGATGAAAAAAAAATGTACTGGCCTGCTGCTGCACATTACATAAATTAATTACGTGCTTAATGGAGATTTCAGAAAGGTATAATACTAATAAAAAAAAACTGTTAAAAAATAAGTAACAAGTATTTTTATGCCCAAGGGACGGATTAGGATGAAAAGGTTAATGTATTAAATCTTTGATTTGTGGTCCTAAAGTAATGGAAATTCAATGGTTTTTTTAAGAAATGAAGAAATAGTACACCTTGTAGTTATTTCCAATTAAGGATTACACTATTTCATCAAGTAAGTGTTTGAATTGCCGGCCATCTACTTTTATGCAAGCACGTCACCTCTTTAAAAAGGACATTTTCAATCCCCTTAAATTGAGTCGGGAAATTTCTTCTGCAGCTGTACGTATTATGTTGTTGTAATTGTTCCTCACTTTGAATACTTTCTTTGTAAATTTTATCTTTAAGGCAGCCCCAGTAAAAAAAATCTAGTGGGTTTAAGTCGAGATCGAACAGGCCATGTAATTGGGCCCAATCGCCCGATCCATCGACCGCGGCAGGTTGCGTCCAAATGAGCCCTTACTTGACGGCCGTAGTGAGCTGGGCAACCGTCCGCCGCTTGCATGCCGACTATTGCCGACTCATCACTCCAAATATTTTTTTTAATTTTTTATCCATATCACATTCAACGCGTCCAAAGTTTGCAGCCAAGGGATTACCTGGCAAGAGTAACATTTTGCCGAGAAATCCCAATTTTTTAAATAAAATTACTACTTTATGGCTACTTTATTTACATAATTTGCACAGCTGGCAGATAGTGAATCCCCATGCGATCCGAGACAATGGATCACACTACCAGTACAAAATAAATTTGTAGACGGGGATTTTGAATGGCCTAGTCCTGGGTCCCGTGGAGCTGCCGCCGACACTAAATTCTATAAACTATTTAGAGTTCCTAGAAAACCAATTACCCATTTTGTTGGGAGACGTCCCACTGTTGCAGCGGCGTAGATGGTGGCTTCAACACGATGGTTGCGTATCAATCAAATTAAAGTCCAATTATCGCATAGTAATCAGGATTCCACTATCAAATACATTCATTGTTATGCTCTCTTCCATTCATATATCTCTCATGTATAAAATATGATTATTGCGTACCTAACGGCGATTTTTAGAGTTGATTGACTTTCCTTTTTACGTATAATAGTAGGTATTGGTAGACTTTTTTGCAAATAACATTTTGTTAGAAAGTGATTAAGAAAAATTCATAAGCATATCCATTAAACTATACCTACTAGACTAAATAGAAACAATGCGTACCTACTATAGTTATGGGCCGGATTTTATCGATACGGTTCATTTGGGCAAAATAATAAATACAGTTGCTTTTTTTAATTAAATGTTATTTTTCTCCCTATTACTTATGTGTTATTTTTATTAAGCAAAATACCTAACTGAACATATTTTTATTTTTTATTTTGCTACAAAATAATTTTTAGTGCATTAAACTTACCACCTGTACCATATATAAATATTTATGAAATGTATAAAAAAAAGATGAATATAAATGTTCTACTAAATAACAATATGTCTGTTTATAATTGTTGTTAATTAAAAGTCGGTAGTATATCCCCAATAAGTCATTTATCAATGACGGAAGGTATGCTTCGGAGGTGTCACGAGAAGCTATTTTTGTAACAACGCATACACAAGTCGGTACTGCTGTAAGACGACCTATTAGAAGGCACTGCACAGAATATTATTGAATAATTAATCGGGGGAAATTTGTCGAACATTTGAAGCGTGAAACGCTTTCGTTTTCGTAGGATGGTCGGGGAGGCACGTCTGGTGGTGGTCGCGCACCACCCTCGAGCGCGCACGCAGATTTCATTGCTCCTCTGCCTTCAGTTGCCGCTCGGACTCCTTCTGCAGCCCACGCTGCAATACGATGTTAACTGCGCGCTCTTACACGCACCGGTGAACATTACCAACATGTACAAAAAACATATATTCGTGTTTCTCGTATCAATCTTCATCGTTGCAAACGTCGAAGGAAAGCGATCGAGGAGGACACGGCGGCCCACCAATGAAGACGACAACACAACTCCTCAACCCAGTGTGGTTTCCTATTCGACCTTCGGCTTTAACGATGTGGGATCTTATGATGGATTTGTACCCAGTTCTCCAGATTACGCGAGTTATTTAAGTGATAATCAAGAAACTACAACGCGATTGTACGCACCCGCATTTCCGTCGGCCGGTGATTCGACTGGATTCAATAACAATTACGGACCTCTGGATGGTTCTTTTGGAAATAACGATGATAATGAACCTCAGTCAAGTATGCTACAATATCCACAAAGCTCCGTAAATTTTTTTAATACTCCAAGTTTTGATGGGGGTAGTAGTAACGTGAAAAAACACACGTACGAAGTGAACGAGCAAACGGAAGATGAACCTGGTCTTGTTTATGGCACGAAATTAAGCTCTAAAAATAAAAAGCAAATTAATCAATTTAATAATTCTGAGTTCAATGTGTATAGTAGCGGACCTTTAGCAAATACGAATGACTTAGCATCACGTTTCGTTATGCCAGGGGTGCAGTCTACATATGAAGGAAAAAACTCCTACGGTGAGTCTGGCGTTGTAAATCAGAATACTCCTAATTATGCTCCAAATTATCCTTCTTCTGACGTTGAGGATTTTGTCAAGCCAGCTTCAAGCAATCCTCACAATGCATTGAAATTTCCGAGAGTTGTTGATTTTACTAATTTCAAACAATATTATCCAACAGAACTAGATAATAAATATCAAGTTTCCAGTTATAGTTCTATGATAAATAATCAAAACGAGAACGTGTTTGTAAAGAGTAATGAAGAACAGGCTCACAAATTTATACAACCGACACCTACTGTGAAAGATATGTCATCTTTTAATACAAAAAATATCGAAGAAAATCCTGAAAAAGAATCGCCAAAACCAAATCCGTACCTTACTCAAGATCACAGGCAAAATTTTATTAACGCTTCACCAATCAAAACAAATTATAAAGGCGCAAACTACAACTCTGATTTTAAAGATAATTATAAACACAGACAGCCTGGTAATTATAATAGTAATGATTCAAAGATCTCAATAAATCCTTCGAAAGGGTATGAATATTCTACTAATTTCAGTAGCACCAGTTTTACATATGATTTTGACTCAGATAAAAATCCTATTAATAGTAACACTGACGAGTTAGTTCCAGCTAGCAGTAATATCGATTTTTCTAATTATAATTTTCCGGAAAACGATTTCTCAAATTTTAAGAAAGTACCTGAAATAAAGACCCCTTATGATGACGATTTTGATCAATTTGGCAAAGACAAATATAAAAATGATGAATTTATAAATCAGTTTAAAAACTTGTACACAACAACTACTCCTTCAACAAGCCAATGGGGAAGTTACTTCAAATCATCTGACTTTGCATACAAACATCGAGTTAAAAAGCCGCAATTCGATGAAAATACTAACAGCGATATCGTTCACATACCGAAAAGGCCACTGAACAGTCATAAGTATAGTCATGGAAAATACCAAGAAAACAATCCAAGCGATTACCCTAAACAGCGGCCATACAAACCGAGCAAGTATGAGAAACCCAAAGACGCATTTAATACCAGATATAAATCTGAAGAAGATTTGTTAGATCTTAGAAATCATGACACTTCTCATTCATCATACACACCGCCTCGGAGACCCAGCGGTAACGACCTCAGTGACGATAATGATTACAAGAAGTTGGTAGACAAATGGAGACAATCCTATTTGAAGAGTAAATATAAAGATGCTTATCGTGATTATGAATCCTATGCATCAGAAGCCAAACCACTTCATGTGCCTATTCCGAAACCATATCCGGTAAGTGAACTTAGCTATCCTCTTGTTGTAAATATGTGTGTGGTTGTATGCGGTAGTTAATGTCTATGTGATCACCTTTATATGTAATTATCTAGCAAAAAACTGATATGAAGGAATGCGGATCGGAAAAGCAGACAACGCACGTCGCGCACTAATTTCCTCGCCTACTCTTGGTCAGTAAGATGATGCGCGTCCGTGCACTTGGGAGAAATCATGAAACTAAACACCTCTTTGGATTGAATACTAGATACGGGTTTCATCGCGAATTCTTTCGTCATGATATAAATTGATTTGGTAAACCGCAGAATTTATAAAAATTATTACGTAAACATAACCAGCATATTTGATAAAAATAACGATAGCTACTATAGAAAGCGAAAATTGAACATCGAAAGCAGAAGTTGATTTGCCAAAGCGATGGTTTAACGAGTAGTTGGGCGCTGGTAATGAGCTCGTCGACCCTCTGACAGCAGTCACGGTACATTTGTTTCTGAAGTTCATTGTCTCAGTGAAAGTAAGAAAATATTGAATAATCGGATTACATTACACAGAACTTTTTATAAACATTAGTAATCCTTGCAAAGAAAAATTTAAGGTATCCTGAATATTGTGATTTAGGCATGCGTTTAGTGTATAGTTAATAATAGTCCATTTTCTTATTTCTTTTGTAGATTGTTCCTTATACGTGTATGTTTATAGTATATAAGTTATTTTATTGATGTGTTACAATGTTACAAACTGTTTGGACACAATAAAGCATGGCATGTAAGATGGCAGTGCATTAATAACGTACAATGTGCTTCCTACATTCTCCAATTATTTTAATTGACAGTTGGTCGATTTTCCTCACATTCGCGGTAATGTGAGTAGTCGCGCGAATGCTATTTTTCTTCTTGAAGCGTTATCGATAGTTGCATGCAGCAACAGTGTTAACAGGCAACTTCTATAGAACAAAGTGGGAAGAGTTAGTTTAGCTGTAATACAACCTAGTTAATTTGGACTAGTCAATAAGCAAATGTTATCTGCAAAGCTTTTTGATATTTAGGTAAGTGATTGGAGATGATCGCGATGAAGGGCGGGTGACATCTTTAATGTTTTACAGATAGAAGTTCCTCAACCGGTGATAGTGCCGATTCCGCAGCCATACCCGGTTCGGATACCGATGCCTAAACCCGTCGCGGTGCCGGTCATCCGGGAGCTACTGGTGCCCGTTGAGAAACCGGTACCATACCCGGTTATCAAAAACGTTCCTTACCCGGTAGAGAAGCCAGTCCCTGTGATCGTTCATAAGGAGGTCAGTGTAAACACCGATGGCTTCCAAACCATTGGGAAATCCTTAGAAGAATTCGTCAAGGAATTTAACCATGAAGATAATTGACAATATCTAACCATTGACGTGTAGGAAATCAGCTAATTGCAAGAGTTGTAACTTGTAACGACATGTACATAATATGTCATGCGAATGATTACTTTTACACCGTTTTGTGAACACACGCATCTCTTTCTGTCTGTAAATAACCACTGCTTTTTGCATGACAATTTATGTTTCTGCTGAAATATTTTCTGTTTCTGTTTGTAATGTGAATTATTAAGTCTATCAACAGGTACGTAATAAGATACAATTGAGTATTTAAGAGGCGAGAAAGCTCCTAATTTTTAAACCTAATCGACTCTACATGTAGTTCTATGATTTTTTACAAAAGCGTATGTGAATAGGTAGTTATAGTTAAATTGATCTGTTTAGGGCATATTTCGAAACTATTACTGAAATTTTACGATATATGTAGTTACCAATCGGTTTCTATGAAATTTCGATTGCTTTTAACAATTTTATGCGATTCGAAAAAAGAAATTACTTATCATTTCTTAGTGAAAATGTTTAAGCTTAGTTTATTACTTACCTTTTTAATATTACCTATTACAATATTGCAACAACTATCAATCTAGCAAATGTACTTGGTTTTTCCTCATTTATTTTACACATTTCCATAAAAATTTCCGTTTAAAATCAGTGATGGAAATTCTTTTTTTTACTAGGATACGTATTAATAAATTGTGAAACATACGAGTAGCTTAGACAATTATTGTCTCTTTCTCTGGCAGTTAGTTAATTTGGCAGGATCTCAACATTCCGAGCTCGATTCTCGTTTTAACTAATATTTCTCAATAATTATTTATTAAATTTCAAAAAATTTTGGTAATTCTAAATTTGATCTTATATATTTTGTATTAAAGCCTCTGCCGTGCCGCGATTTAAAGCTTTTTCCTCAGGGTAGAGGTTTGAGTTGGATAATGATAAATTATTTATGAAAACAGGTACAAGTGCCAGTGGCGAAACCCTACCCCGTCCACATCCCCCACGTGAGGCCGGTGTTCCACCACTCCAGGCCGCCTCGAGAGGACTTCGACTCGGATGCTTACTCCGACGACGATGACTATCGACCTCGACCCGACACTTCTAAGAGAATGCCATACAAAAAGAGACCTAGAACGTAAGTATTTACTTAATATTATAATTCTCAGTTCTCGCAAAAGTAGCTGCACATTTTGAGCCGCTACCTCCCATAATGTAGAAGTATAAAGTATCTTGAATTTAAGTCATCGCCACAATAATGGGTACTGACTTGCCAAATGCAGATTGGTAATCACAAACCTGAATCTGATTGAAAAATCGACAACATTACCTACAGCCATGACAATAAGCCTAAGGCAATTCGACTTTTCATTCATCTCAATAACGAATCACTACTAATTAATAAATCATACTTGTAGAAATCTCCGCTGATGTTTGTTTTTTGACGGAACGTATAACGAAGCGTCCAATAATTTACTATGTAATTAGACAGTTATAGCTTTTCACGTCGCAATTGTGATCGTCTTTATTTAGAACACTTTAAAAAAAAATACATTTTAATTTTATGTTCCGTCCGGGAATTTCATCAATGTTGTTTCTTAATTTGTATTGTAGGTACTGTACTAAAGTATACACAAATTTCTCTCTCCTTCTCTCTACCTACCTCTGATCACCATTTAAGACTAGTTTTAAATTCTTATCTAACCAATTACAATTACGTAATGTAAAACTGATTAGCAGCGTCTGTAATTTTGAACAAGTAAAACCTATCATCTCAAGTCTTAGATATCACAGTATACACATAACAATTGCGTGCAATGGTTCGTGCGTATAGTTCAAAGACTTGTTATTGCAGCACGCACGCGCGCCCACGCCGGCCTACGCGCACGACGTACGAGAGAAACACAAGAGAGAGAAGACGAGGCCCACAGACTCACGGACCCTCTGACAGGAGAAGAAGGCCTCCCCCTGATACACGACACTCGCAGTATAGATACCACGAATATGATTCGGAACCGTACGACAATGAGCCCATAAATGGTGACTATTACCACTTGCATTGTAAAAGAACTGGCAACTGCTGATGAGAATGAATAAAACTAATCTTTCGCTCATAACACTAATGGCCAGTTCTAACACTGCGTGATAAGTTTTTTTTTAAATTATGTCTATTTTCAAAAAAAGAAAATGTGTGCTCTACATACTCTGAACGATAAAATCAGGAACTTATCAGCCAGTGATGAAACTGGCCATAAATATAAAAGCGAGTAAAACAAGTACGAGTTTAATGAATTTTAGTCCCGCTTTTTATTAAGTGTCACTGAGAAAATCTCTTGATAACAGAGTTTCACCTATTGAGATCTCTTACAACTAATGTGGCGATGTATACCTAACTTATGTACTCACTATTGATACTATGGGTACGTTAGTACTATTATATAGGGCTATACTATGACATTTTTTGTAAGAAAATAACCTCATTTTTAGATTTAACATTTGGTTTTTCTCTGTGTACGGTAGTAGGTATCAACATGTTAATTTACCACACCATTCAATTACAGAAAAACTTGAACGTTCTTTTCTATTTTGATTCAGGGGAAATGTAAGATCGGGACTTTAAGGTGAGAATTAAAATTATCTGAAGCATATTGTATCGAACGAGAAGCTATTTTAATTATGTGTAATAATTTATTTCCTAATATTACATTATGTTGCATTTTATAGAATAAGCTATGCATGTATGGATCGCGATGTCCTATTTGCATAGCATTAAAAAGGTCGCGGTTTCTTCGCGATGTGTTAGGTTTTAGTTGTACTGTATAAAAACAAAAAAGAGCATTTCATTGGATTTATTTACGACTTGTCAAAGACAACTGCATTGTAAGCTAGTTTTAATAACGTTTTTTATTTCGATTCCAATCGTTATTTCAAAATGAATTAACGTTTCTACGTGCCAGTGCTATTAATATTTTTTTTCTTTTTAATGAACTATTGTTATCACTTATTATAATTTGCAAAGATCTGTAAAGTATAAGTACTTGTAAATGTTAGTTTAGACATAAGTAAAATACTTAAAAAGAAATCCATTCGTTTTATTTAAAATAAAATTCAGAACTTAATTGAAAATTTTAATCAAATAGGTAACCCGAAGTTTCGAAAAGTAAATTTCTAATAGAGTTCCTTACACTGGATATAAACACTGCTGCAACATAAACTGTGCTCAGGCCTACAGTTTTATTATTATTTCATTTTTATTGTATTAATTTGGCAAGTTGTCTCATATAGTTGATTTGTTGCTGTTCATTAGAACTTTTCAAAACAGCGATGATGTTAAATGCATCAAACGATAAAAGAAGACTATTTTAAATAGGAAGGATATTATGAATTCCTGAAAAGAAGACAGCAGTGTGCATATGTATAATTATCCAGCTCACGTCAGTTGGGCGACGGAGATCAACGCCCAGTCTCGCTTGGCCGGTCGCTTTTACCAACGCGAGCGCGCCGATTGTTAGAATGCATGATCGCCAATACGCATTAGAGATGCACGATAATGGCATAGCAGTTTCCGTGTTGAATTTTTTGCAATATCTGTAGTAACCGTGTCCTTCGATATCACTAACTTTCCAACTATCAATTAACAAATTAACGATTTGTAATGTGCACTCCCTATTCGCTTAATCTCGTAGCACCCTGCTACGAGATTAAGCGAATAGCTACTGTAATTTAACACGACCAACGCGAAGCTTGAGCATTTTCCGGACAGAAAAATTCAACCATACAAATTTTCGGTCCAAGAGAGCAATCGAATTAAAAAATTAACAATATCTTTATTGTTGATTGAAGTGGAGAAATGATTTTCCAAAAATCGTGGAGTCTTAAATAACTAACAAGTAAGTATGAATTATGTTAAATATAGCGTTTATTTTTATTTAGCTATAATATTATGAATCGCATATTAGTTACATTACTAATTACCTTTATTAAGTACAATACAGTGTTTCAAATCTTATACAACGCCTTGCAAATTTATTTTAGCAGTTGTCCATATAAATATAAGTTGTTATGACTCAGGCGTTGGTTACGTAGTATAAACAAAAGTAAATGACGAAATGCGAACTAATAGTTATAATAGCATAATTAACGTCAACCCAGGTCATGACCAGCGGTTGTGGCTTACATTCTTCAGTCATTAGGTTGCACTAGATTAAGGTGTTTTTATGATTTTGATAGAAAATGAAACAGAAATACCAAACAAAACCTTTATAATAGCGGTAAGTACTCTTTAGGATGGCTGTCTTGCTTTTTGATGAAGAATACGTCAGTGGCAATTGCAATCTTATTATAGTACCTAATAAACTTTGGTATAAAATATTACAGTTCTCAACTCTAGTGTGGGTTGGGTTATCACAAACTCGAGTTAAGAGTATATTCGATTACCGAATCTAAAATTGGAAAACAGTGGAGAATTCTAGCCTGACTGGGATCCATATTATCGATTTTGTAGTTATTCGCATTTAGTTCGCGGTTTGGAGAGAGAAAACGAGAGAGAGAGAGATTTCAAACAAACTCAACGCAAATATTTTTCATTTAAATATAGGACCGAGACTTAATTTTATTTTGAATGAAGATCATTGCAGCTGCACAGCAGGGCAAAGGTCTCTCATTGAAATGAAGTCATCAGTACCAACAACCACGACAATGATGTTATAATAATCGCGCTATATTGTAAGCGTTTGTGTAGAGGTATTACCTATGTATTGACGTGCATTGTGGTTTTGTGACTGAAATATTGCAATCGGCAATGGTACCTACGTTCGCAATGCCGATTAAAATATACAGCGTGTTAGGTAACCCGAGGGACATATTTAAGAAGAGTGTTGAGAATCCGATTTAGACTCCAATTCGCTATAAAAATATATCCTTAATTTTTTTCATAATTATCCTAATAATTTATGTATACATGAACTACCTAAAAATCCCGTGTGCTGAGCGGCCGGTTACGCCCCAAACTCAAATTGTACGCGAGTAGATTTTGATTTGAGTCGTACTTGAACGAGTGCATGAAATACTGTGAAGGAAAGAGTGCCCGCACGTTACGCGAATTTTCAGGAAAATTTCGACTAAGCTTATTGACAGTTATTTACCAGAGTTTTTATTGATTTATACTTATTTTGTTATATGGAAGCATGAACTACCTATTTGGGGTTTAAATATGTCCCTCGCATTTCCTGTCATACTGTATTGTACGTTATATAATATTTTGTCCTCAGTATGTGCCTGAACAGTTTCAAGACTTTCAAGACACTAGGCAAAAAACTGTTTTTGTAATTAAAGTAGAAGGCATTGCAACTCATGCTAGTTAGTACCATCTTAGTCTATAATGACAACGGTTCCTAGACGAAATCTGCAATTAACCACCTACAGCGTAACAATAGTGAACGCGGAAACATAGGTTTATTGGTATCTATTATTGTTACTTTAATTATTATATTCATTTTGTGGGGTAGCAATAATACCTAATACTCGTAGAGATGTTGTAATTTAAAGGCTTTACGAGCTTTCTGAAGTATATCCCATGCATAACAAGATTTCAAATATAAACTAAACTTTTGTTTATCTAAGAAGAAGACGTATAGTAAATTACAAATAAGTTCTCGAATGTCGGGTAAAAACGGTAATTTCTATAATGATCACAAAGGTTTTCCCAATTCTCAACATACCGTTATCAGTTTTTAATTAGAAAACCTCGAATTCACAGAAATGTGGAGTCTCTGACGTAGTGGCTACGTAGCTATTGGAGAAAGAGAGATACGGCTATTTGTAGATGTTTTGTATTTTTAATTTTTATACAATTTCCGTTAGGCTCAATATCCTCTTGTTTGTTTGCAACCGAGCCCATTATGGCCTGTTATAATTTTATCTGCTGTGATATGGCCCATTCCATTGACGGAGATATCCGTCGATCAGGAAGCATCGTGTCATTGATCCTGACATACTGAAAACTCTTCTGACTTTTAGCCTTTCCTTGCAAGTGTACTAGCTCATCTTCTATTTCCCATTTATGCAAGAGAACTCTACCTCAGCAGCACTGGTACTTTGACTGCTCGTGTTTCGGGATCTGAACAACAATAAAATAAAGTGTAAATGAGTCCTAATCACTTGAATCAGTAAATCACCGACCTAAATGTTCTTACATGACACAGTATCAGATTTGACAAATAATCGCGACCATCATTAAACCGAGCAGGCAATTTAGTTGTCCGAATGAATAGTCAGCGGATGCGTCGGTTACGGGATCGAGCCTTGAATTACTCGCATAAAATTCACAACGTGCGTAAACGCCATCGCTAGTTCACACGTATGACGGACAGGGTAATGAGCGTAGCGGGCTCGCGACTCATTGATTGGGATCATTGCTCAATATTTGGCTTATTTGATTCGACCTTCGATGCTTTACGTTGTTTTAACCAATGAGTCGTTATATCATTTAAGGTAAAGTAAGACTTAGAAATATCGGTAGAAGTAGGCGAAAACACTAAGGGGAAATATTAAAGTGTATTTTTTCCTACGGTTACACACAATTACCAAGCTGGATACCAAATTTCATCCTTCTAGGTCATCTGGAAGTACGTTAGGTTTTGATACCCTAACCAGTAGCAAAACCTAACCCACTTCCAGATGACCTAGAAGGATGAATTTTGGAATCCAGATCGATAATTGTGTGTGACCGTAGGAAAAAATCTGAAAATAGAAAAAAGTTAAAAATTAGGGGGGGAACCCCCCCTCCCTCCCCCTATTTTTTAACTTTTTTCCATTTTCCGATTTTTTCCTACGGTTACACACAATTATCGATCTGGATTCCAAATTTCATCCTTCTAGGTCATCTAGAAGTACGTTAGGTTTTGCTACTATAAGTCAGTGAGTCAATACTAATTTTTACGACTTTTTGACCTTCATATCTTTATAACCGTTTGAGTTAGCCTTATGAAATTTGGGCTTCTAGGTTTCCTTATGGACCTTATTAAACTCACGTAGTTTCATGTGTTTACGTTAAATAGGTATTAAGTTATAGAAGGGTCAAAAGTGCCACCAAATGGTTCGTGTAAATATACACTTGGCGCTGGCTAGCCCGTTCCTTTCCTTTTTGCTTGAACTTGGCTTGACACGCTGCCGCGTGTCTAGATATCTAAAAAAGGCTGAAAAGTGCACCAAAATAAACCAAAGGCACACCAAAGGTTAGGTTAGGTTAGCAATTAAATTTTTTTGGTGCACGTTTCAGCCTTTTTTGGTGTACGTTCAGCCTTTTTTGGTGTATGGTTAAATACAAGCCAACAGTAAAAAAACTTGATCACTTCGAAAATTGTAAAAAGGAATATTTTTCAATATTATTTCAGTCGAAAGACAAGCACACAGCCAACCTGAATACGAGCGGAAGGAGAATAATTAACAAGGAAGCATCGCCTTATGTGCTCAAAAACACTGTGTGTTCCTATGTTCTGCAAGCATTTTATTTCAAGTGTATGGTATATGAATATATGGAAAGATGCTATCACATTACGTAACATTCACATAGGCACCTACAGTAAAAAAAATCAGTTACAAATTAACATTTTAATAAAGGTCTTGCAGAATTGTACCTATAAGGCAGGATGATATTTGTATCTTTTGGACCGTTAGGAATAATCGTATTATTAATTTTTAAGTATAAGTAAATTATTTGCTTCCAAATTTTAAAGTGACAAGTTACGTCTGATAATTGCTTGTTTGGCTCTTATTGACGATTGCACTGCTAATTAACTGCCATGCCGATTTGTGAAATTTGCTCCTTTTGTCTAATTGTAAATCGA
Source organism: Mecyna flavalis (assembly GCA_949319885.1). NCBI lineage: Eukaryota > Metazoa > Arthropoda > Insecta > Lepidoptera > Crambidae > Mecyna > Mecyna flavalis. Next base: position 13,040,684 of record OX439430.1, read on the forward strand.
TAATGATTTTATTGCACGATTACTTTTTGCCGAAAGCAATACGAGTAAGTTTGCGTCTTTTTGTGTTACTCCCACGTTAGTCAATTTATCAATTGTCAAATTACTGTGTTGCGTTGTTCATTGAGGAAATCTCGGCGAAATTCGTGGAAACAACTTGAACACTTCTGTTAGTAGTTAAATCATTATGCAGATTTTTAAATACTTATGGTACACTTAAATGAAACCAATTTTATTATATTTCCTTCTTTAAATGTTTGGATGAATAAAAACTTCCTCAGAGATCCTCGTTTAAAAATGTGTTTTAACTGTTATGTTGCGTGTCAATTTTAAATACTAGTTGTATAAATATTTATAAAAACAATTACGGCACCATTTAGGAAATAAAGAGCTGTTTCTGAAGTAAATGTAGAGGTTTGCACTTCCAAACATACTTTATTTTTATTCATGGAAAATATTGAAAATTTGTAATAAATATTCTAATCTAAAACAATACACAAAACGTCTTTTTTACTTGTTTTTTTTATATCTATGAAATAATCCTTTTCACACTTGATTAGAAATTGTTAAAATTAGTAAACTTTACTTTTCTTATCCCTATTCTATGATACCTAGACGAAAAATAATCAATAGACCCAATTATTTGTATGAAAAGTTCGAGAGTTATTATTTGTTGTATGTTGTGGTGTAAAAAGGCTGCCTGGCGCCACAATGTCAAATCTCTATAGCGTGCGTGCATTAATTTCTCTTAATAAATTATAAAATGTAATTAGTACAACAAAATAAATAAATACCTTCTTGAAGGAAGGTGCTTAATTTGTAAAATATTTTTATCTTACAGAATATGATCAAAACTTTATACACTCTACATACAACAAAAACGCTACCTTACTGCTGAACGCATTGCTGAACGTATCCAAAAAGTCTGATATAATTTGTAAAATAAAAGCCCTTAGTGATACGTATTATCTATATAACAAGGCTGAATTGCTCTTTATATAACACTAAATACCTATTATAATTTGTGTTTTAATAGTTGATATAAAACCGCCCAGTTCGCTTAACACTTTCTACATCCCTATTTTAAATTAGAAACAGTAAAACTTAGCCAAAAAGTCCGAATTAATTTTAAATTTAGTACAAAAAGCCCTCGTTGATACGTATTGTATGTTGTTGTATAAAAAGGCCGGCGACACATGAAGCGGGTTAGTGCGTGGCCGCCTCTCTGACGAACGGACGCGAGGCCTCTGACCTGCCGCGACATCGACAAAACGTAAGTTTTTATTTATGTTTATACGCGAATTTGCAGAAAACCATCCCCAATGCTGCTTTTTGTAAAATTAGGAATGCCTTTTGTGGTGACGTTTGTAAACAAAAAACTAAGGTCAGGTTTTTCTATTTTGCAAAGTATTGTGAATGACAAAGTTTTTCAAAAGTTTTAATTAAATCAAAGTAAATGTTTATGTTATCGGCTGTTATTTACTAAGTAAGAATAAACTTTGAGAAACAACAACTTTTCAATAAGTAAAGGGTGACGATTGTTATTATTATTTATTATAAACATATACAATTATACATAGAAGAAAAAACACGTAGTAGGTATATCATAGATGATATAACATTTCGTAGACTCAGTGACTCTAAAATTTAACGAACACCTAAGTAACTATGAATGTAGAGTAAAGATATTTTATTTTTGCTAACTAGCAAGTTTACCTACTTAAAGAATAGGATAATAATTACTTCTTTCATGCATCGACGTGATTTCAGTCACTTAACAACTATTTGTGTACATTCTATTCTAACTTCTAACTATTTTTATAAATTATACGATTATTATATGCCTGACCGGAACAGAATACGTTAACATGCTCTACAAATCATTAGATCAATACCTATACAAACGAAAAATTGTTTCTTACAGAATTATATGAATGAGGGATAATTAATCTATGCAAACGAAAAATTGTTTCTTACAGAATTATATGAATGACGGGTAATTTTGAGGCTTATATAAAGAAAGTCGTGTTTGTTACAACACTTATAACTCGAGAACGGCTGGACCGATTGCCATGGTTTTGGATTTGTTGGATTTGTTTCCGTCCCGAATAGCAGAATACATCTTAAAAAGAAAGGATTTTGATCAATTCCCACGGGAACGGGAACCACGCGGTTGAAACCGCGGGCGGCCGCTAGTTAGTAATAAATTAATCATCCTTCTGACTATACAGATCGTTAACGTCAAAACCTTAAAGTCTCTGGAATTGACTCTACTATCTGAAACACAATAATGTGTATAATTGCCGCATCGTTTCACGTAAAAAAATATATTTCATATTTAACCATATAGGATCAAAGCGACGTAGAATAAATAATAAATAACCTAGAGTCAAGGATAGAGTTTTGTTTAACGTACCTAAGAGGTCACATACTGAGAAATACATAAATTTTAAAATTTGCTACCTAGCTATCTAGGTTTCCTTGGGAATACAAAATATAGGTATATTCAGTTTATTGTTAAAAATATTTATATATCAATCGAAAATATAGGGGCCCATAATCCAAATAAAATAACAGTAGAAAAAATTGCGAGGTGAAATGACATAACTGACAATTATAAATCGATTTCAATTATTGCAACTGACACTAGTTACATTCACTAGAAAACCCGATAAACTATTATTATAAACAAAGGAAATAGTCAACGCACATGAGTGAAAAACATCTAATTAGTCAATGACAGGCTCTTACTTCCAAATCGTTTTGTAAGTATTTCGTGCGTGATTATAGACTCATTAGGAAAATGTGAAAAACCTATTTAACATGTTGACGTCTCATATTCATAGGCAACTACGGAAAAGATATATAATTGACTTATACAGTTTTTGTTTGGGGACTTCCTTTAATTTTTAATGCAGAATGACATGCAAACTTTCGAGTTTGTAACCGGTTGCGTAGGATGTTATGTCTTGACTAAAAATAACTCACTCCTTGCGCGGAGACTGGGTTAGCTAAAGGTACCATCTACCTGGGCCCGGTTAAACACAATATGCCAATAAGGTTGTTTCGGTAGAGTTTAAAAGCTAAGATAACAATTTAGATCAAAATCTTACATACTTAATTGTAGATATTAGCTTTAGACTTTTTGAACTGCTTCTTCTTCTATAACTTGATTTTCGGCAGACCGACCCTTATCTATCTACCTTACCTATCACCTAATGGGAAGCGGCCTTTACGGTGTAGGTATTCCATTAAGGAGCCCATTACCAATGAGAAGTCAGAAGATGTTAAGGTAGGTACCTACTGCAATACTGGAAGCTCTTCTAATCTTCGAGCTATTAGTGTCAAGTATACTAGATGTAATTGAATAAATTGAATCTCTAAATCAAGTTACTAAATAAATCACTTATTTGTATTTACCCGGTAGATTACTAAATAAAATGAAAGTTATCATATAATAATAATGAGCTCAACTGTTTTTGTCCGATTCACAAGAAAACTCTATCGAAATCTTGTTGCACTCGATCAGTTAGAAAAGGAGAAAAACTTGCGATATGCGTAGTTATTCAAATGTTTTTGTTTACCTCGCAAGTCGCACGGCGCGGTGACTACCTAGTTTCACACTAGATTAGGTCTAACAATAAATAAGTTTCCTTTGACACATGACTTGACGATTAATTCATTATTCAGCACGCCACAGACCTTGGGTTGAGCAAAAACTCGTGACGTGCTACAATCCCTTCCTTTAGTCGGCCCAGTATACTGAGATACCTCGGAAGTCTGCATAATCGTCGTCTTTAGCTAGCCTTTAGTCCTTCCTTTCGTCCTTTCACTAGGACCGAGGATTTTAAATAGGTACTAGGTTATTATGCAGAGTGCTTCCGACTATCATATTTTAATTGTTTATTTTATATTTACACTTTTATGTATCCTGCATTTGTTTCAACGTGAACGTAGTTATAATTACTGTTGTGCAATTAATTTCTGAGATCTCAAAGTGTGCATAATTTTTACTTCCATGTTCCTCCCTTACCTGCAAAGTAATAGGCTAAATAGCTTTTGTGGCTGTTAAGGTGTACGCTATGTTTACATTACAACTTCTGCTGGCGTTGTGTAAAATCGTCACAATTCCCATGCTATCCGAACACATAACAAGCTTGATCTGCGGAGATAAGGAAGAATACGAACCCCCAACTGGTTTCCCAATAATAAGATCACAAGGCATCTGCAAAAACGTGAGCGAGCTATTATTAGAGTTTGTGAGGTGCTCCGCTTCACAATACTGTCATTACCAAGTTACAACATCGCGAAGCATCTCGTTGCTTCTCGAAGTAAAAAACACTAACTCAGGCTAAGGAATTAAATCAAATACTTGATTATGTATTCACAATAGATGATAATATTATAATCTATTATTATCCGTTTATATAAAAATAGAAGCTAACTGATTGATGGACGGTCTACGAAGATCAAACCAAAATGTAGGGAAAACTTTGAAAAATTGCACAGGGCTAAATGCAATCTTCTGTGCACTCATATTTTAAATAAGTACCTATTTCAATACATTATATTTTCTGCAAATTAGTTCCATAAGCTTCGGTTAAGAATTAAAGAGGTGACAACTTTGCATCTATGTAAGTATATCAGAACTGAGATATGAGGATTGAGGGTGAATGTTAATGAGGACGTGTATGAATGATTTGAGATAATACCTGAAGTATGAAAATAACGTCAACAATGCCTCAAGCAAAAAGTTGGTTACTAGATGACGAGTCACGTGTCATGCATGGTGTTAAAAATGTATGAATGAATGAAAACAAGGCATGATAGAATCGCTGCTAAGTTATTTTTTTTGTGACAAAATAGTTAGGCTCCCGTTATAGTGTTAGTCACCTCAAAAACAATTAGCAGTGTAAAAATATTTTTTAATACAGCATGTATGTACCGGTCTACAAAATTACAATTATGTGCAACTCTATTAGTAGGCATATGCGTATTATGAGTAGATAGATACAAATAAAATATACATCTTAAACGCGACCTAATTATGCAATCTACTTTAAATAGCTTCATGTTTATTAGTATTCATTTTGCAAATTGAATGTAATAAGAGCAAGCTTGACCTCTCAAATATCCATTCTCAATTAGCCTACACACTTTGTTCCTGGCTGGCTATTTTAAATTATACCTCAAATACAATAGCTGTTGTATAATTCGTCGCACTTCTTATAAGTTTGTGTCATCATTGTTGTTTCAGAATCAAAATGAGGGCGATAAGTTTCCTTGTTGCCGTAGCGGTGCTTTCGGTGTGTGAATCAGCTACACCACAACTCCGGTTTGCATGGAAACAGCTAGACTATGCGTGGAAGTCACCAGCTGACCGTGAAAACGCTATCAAAGAAGGAAAATTCGTTCCAGAAAACAATTTGCCTCTTGGACTTGCACGTTGGAAGAATAAGCTATTTATTACAGTCCCAAAATGGAAGAGCGGAGTCGCATCATCTCTTAACTATATTGATGTGGATGGCCCTCAAGACCAGCTGTATAAGCCATACCCATCTTTTGAAGACAACTTGATTGACGATCAAGTGAAAGAACTACCCTCCAACAACACTATTGTTTCAGTGTTCAGAGTACATGTAGACGCTTGTGACAGACTTTGGGTTTTGGACACTGGATTTGCTGACATCTTAGGTAAGAACTTCAGGAATTTAAAATTAGCATAATGGTCCTTACTACTATGAGGTTGTTTGTCTTGAGTCCTATCCAGAACAAATAAGTTGGCCTCATTTTTTGTTCAGTTGCTAATGTCCAAATATTAAGTGTGTTTTGTGGCAAAGTAGTAAATAAAAAGTCAAATTCTTAGGAAGAACAATCATAATCATCAGTAATGACATAAAACGATTAACCACTCAACGCCGAACCGGCACTCGGGTGCCGCATAACAATAGATTTTCTATTGTGTCTAGTAATCCGGGGCTAGAAGGATGAGTGTTTCTAAGTTCAATAACAAGTGCTTATACTATTTCTTTTGGACTGTATTTGTTGTAATTGTCGCTTTAGTAACATATCTCGGACTAAATATGAATTAACAAAATAGAAAATGGTTTAAATTGGCTGCGTTGCCATATATGTACTGCGAAGTATCTCAGACGGAGAGAAAACTGCATGAAATATGGACAAGATATGATTTATGTATGTTTTATGAGGAAAGTTCTACAGTTTATGGTACCTTTATCCATTTAAATATAGCCCGCTGCATATTCTACATAGATGCACAAATTGTCTTTGACATATGATTTAATTATTTACTTTGATGAGTTTACTATGAGGAGTCTGACCATTTGTAGCGTGCAATGTTTTCTTATGGAAAATTACTTTGTGCATGCCCTTTGTATTTTATCTTAGTGCAATAGTTACAACCTCGTTATAATGCAAAATATGCCACCTAACTAACAACTTGGATTATAACAAAGCCCCATTAAAGCGTTTAAAGATATCATTGATAGTGATAAACTATTGTTCTCTTTGCCTTAGTTGTTCACAGGTTTGTGTTTTCAAGGGCTATTTAACTTGCCTTAGTTTTTTTTTAAATAAGTTTTTGAATAAAAAAGGCGTATTGATAAAACAATTAGTATTATTATACTTATAGTGGTATTATAGTGTAGGTAAATTTTTAGAAATTAGAATCCTACAAACAAGAACTTAAAATGAAACACGCGTCATGTTTTTGATCGGCATAATTTTTTACTGTCGCAGAACTTAAACAATTAATATTTTCCTGATAATAATTTACTAATTTAATTTGATTTGTTAAGTTCATAGAACTTTAAATTATGTCATCAGGTTCCCCAAACCAAGTAGCTGGGCCATCCATCGTCATTTTCGATTTGAACACCGACCGCCTTATTCACCGGTACTTCTTCAAAGTTCATGACATGAAAGAAGACTCTTTCTTCGCAAACATTGTAAGTAAAATGGATTCGTTTCTGCTTATTTCTACATGTGTACTTGTAACTCGTTTCCGCAAAAAATACTGCGAAAATGAAAACAAATGCAAGGTGCTGCTGGAATGAAAGAATAGAAGATTCTGACAGTTCTTCAAATAAAACTATTTTGTAATTTAACTTCTAATCATAGACGTAATAAATATTAAACTATGTATTAATTCCATGCTTCTAAGTGCGAAAAAGGTAAATAAAAGAATTAAACAAATCTGTAAACACTAAATATCTACATACAACGACGATACATCACCACACGAAGAGAGCCTTCAGAAGGGTAGAAAAGGGGCATCAATCAATTAAAAAAAAAAATCTTTAGGCCTTTTCTTCTAATACTAGCTTTTGATGTTTTCCACTTAGTAGAGAGCCAGTGCTCAAATATTGACATTGAGCCAGTAGTAGAAGACATGAGCTTGTGCTGTACCAATAATCAAAATCAAATCTTGCAGGTGGTAGACGTTGATAAGGACTCTTGTGACAATGCCTTTGCCTACGTGCCCGATCTGGGCGGCTACGGCGTCGTGGTCTACAGCTTGAAGCAGGACGACTCCTGGCGCATCACTCACCATTACTTCCACTTCGAGCCCCTGGCTGGCTCTTACAAAGTCGGCGGAGTTGAATTCCACTGGACCGACGGAGTTTTCAGTATGGCTCTCTCAGAGCCAAGGGAGAATGGGTAAGTAATTCTATCAATGTGATACCTAACTATAACCTTTACATTTTTAGAAAATTTTTACGAGTTAGCCAAGGCAATCTTACTCGTATTTGTTTTTTAGGGTTCCGTAGCCAAATGGCAAAAAACGGAACCCTTATGGATTCGTCATGTCTGTCTGTCTGTCTGTCCGTCCGTATGTCACAGCCAGTTTTTACCGAAACTATAAGAGCTATACTGTTGAAAATTTGTAAGTAGATGTATTCTGTGAACCGCATTAAGATTTTCATACAAAAATAGAAAAATAATAATAAATTTTGGGGGCTCTCCATACTTAGAACTGAAACTCAAAAAATTTTTTTTCATCCAATCCTTACGTGTGGGGTATCTATGGATAGGTCTTTTAAAATGATAATAAGGTTTCTTATATCATTTTTTTTAAACTGAATAGTTTGCGCGAGAGACACTTCCAAAGTGGTAAAATGTTGGTCCCCCCCCCCTCTAACTTCTAAAATAAGAGAACGATAAAACTAAAAAATATATATAATGTACATTACCATGCAAACTTCCATTGAAAATTGGTTTGAACGAGATCAAGTAATTAGTTTTTTTTAAAACGTCATAAATCGTAAACCGCAATTTTCCTCTCATTCAATCAACTCAAATATAAAAACGTCGATCAAACTTACAAAGAACTACAAGAACTTTTATATTATGATGATACTTGCTGCTACGGAATCCTTCATGGGCGAGTCCGACTCGCACTTGGCCGGTTTTTTTTCTTCTTCTTTGATTCAAGGGGTTTCAGTTTCAGGGATACTGATAAGGGAAAAAGAAGTAGTAAACTCTTGAGATAGCCTTGGCCGTTGTCATCAGTTTATGTCTAAGTAGCTAGGCAACCGAAAGCATTATGAAGTTAGCAAAAAAAATTAATGATCAAGAGCACGGATGAAAAGGCATTTTTGGAAGGCTCACTTGACCGATGATGTCATTGACTTTGTTTGTGTCCAGAACTATTATTACCACTAGGGAAATCCCAATAAAATCTACGTCATAAATTTTGGACATCTATCATTTCATTAATTGCCCCACAGTTTTTTTTTCAGTTTAATCAATCATGGCAAATAACACCAAAGTATCTGTTGCTCAATCTATTTTTAGTTATTAGTCGCTAAGGATCGTGTTCGTACCGGTATTCTCGGTATCCAGAGGGAATGGACCATTGGGCCTGACCTTACCAACGATTTCTGCGCAAAATGAATAGGCTCGCTGGATATGCACGAATAGACTTGATTTATAGTGTTTATGTAAAAAATCGTTGACAAGCAATAAAATATACGCCGTTTAGTTATTGTACGCCAGTTATCGATGCAACCAACCATTTATGGAGTATAAAATACTATTGACCTGAATAACAACGTTTAGGGCTCCATAAAATACGAAACAGAACGTCGTGAAATGCCGTTCTCGACTGAATGAAGGAAAGGTTTATACAAGCCTTGGTGAAATACAAATAGGTAAATGGTTTGTATAAGGACAATCACCGGAAACACCTATTAAAGATATGTTATGTGTAGATTAACGACGTCCGATAAAATTAAACTTATAGTGCATCATTAATGTTGCAGTCTAGCATCCAATTAATATTTATGTTACGGCTGTACTTACGTAAGTTCCATCACATGACCGGTATAAGTTGCAATCACAAGTGTATCTGGTTCAATCAGTTTGAGAAGCGGTGAAAGGTTGAGATGGATCGCGTACATAAATATTATTATATATATCAGCAGGTTGTTGGTCTGACATTGACCCCAAAACAGACAAACCGTTCGTTTATAGCGAAGGCCAGGCAAGCCAAAGGTCAGCTGTTAATTCAATAAATTAATTTAGAACTGTCTGTGAAAGTTACGTAAATTTTAATAGCCAGTGAAAATTATTGGAATAATATCTATAAATGCGTCAAACAATACACCGAACCTGGTCCTCAGTAATTTAGCTCCTGAAGCAGCAAAGAACCAAAATAGGATATTATAGTTTGAAAAATAAATGAAAAAGAGACATCTAAGGGTGGTCTGATTTTTATAATTTTCTGATCTCTCAAAATAGCTCAACGTAAGCCGTTAAGGAAAGATAGATTTTTATGATCTGGCTGAAAAACGCGAAATTATACGCTTGGAGGCCACAAACCATAAAGGTTATATACTTAACATTGAACCTTGTTTGATCTTGAAAATGATTTTTTCCTCAGATACCGGACAGTGTTCTTCCACGCCCTCTCCAGTACAAAGGAGTTCTGCGTATCAAATGAGCTGCTGAGGAACTACACTCACATCAACAAAGACGAGGCCTTCCATGACTTCAAGGTTGGAACGCATTGTAATTTTTTGATTCATTGCATCGGCTGAGTGTTCATGCTTTGGTTTAGGTACTGTCTTGACTTTAAAGTTATTTATATTGGTTCTATTTGTAGATTTGCATTATGCAGCTGTTGAGTTGTAGAGCAGTTTAATGCGATTGCAAACCTGAGCCCCAAGATCAATCGTGGCTGGTTTTGCATTGTTGTGCTACTGCCCTATAAGATTAAAAAATAAAGAGCACATAATAATATCTGCTAGAGTCCTCGCTTGATCATTTTAAGTTAGAAGTTGGTCAAAAGTTGACATTAGCTGCTATACCTTTATTAACATTAATGAGAACTAATTGCGTAACTATACGGGTCGAGTTAGTTAATTTTCCAATTTGAGTTAAACTAGACTTAGTTTTCTACGAGTAAACCTCATCAATTTGTATTTACGTGTTTACGTATTTGATTATGTTAAATTCCCAATTTACGCCGAAGACTTGATTTAAATGACGGTGGACTTGTTTTATGAAATTAACAAGCTTGTTTATCACTTGAAGGAAAGTTGTTTAAGTTAACCAACAATTTTCTAATTTTATTGATAAATATTCTTTTTTATATGGTCTCTCATGTCTAAATTCACTGTTCCACAAAATTTTGCGATGGCGTCCATTGGATTATAAGACTCGTCCGGCATTTTGTTTGAAATATCGCTAAGTATAAAAAAAATTGCAAGATGCTCTTAATTGTTCGTCGATTGTTCTATTGATTTCATCACCTTTACTTTAGTTTAACATCTTCAAGGTTTGTACGGCCAGTTGCAAAAGTACTTGGTTTACCGATAGCCGATAGCCAACAGATTGGCACCGTTACGCATACTTAACGGTGTTTCGCTGCGACATGTAGGATTTTGCCTATTAGAATTCTTGTACGTATGTACTATAATGTACCGATCAGAACATGTGTGTTGTAGTACATGTCAGACATTAACATTATATGGTATACAATGTTGCTTTCACATTGACTTTTGCGCTCTAACAAGTCATGTGTTTATATTCCCATTCATCGCATATATCGCCATCTATTTATTTTATTTCCTCAACACCTATAAACCATTTCATAAAAGAATTTGACATAAATCCTGGATGATAACAATTTTAAAACTTTGCGTAATTTAATTTCATCGATAAAGCATTCATACGGATTTTTATGTAGATAATAAGATTAGATAGAGCTCTTTAAGACTTCCTAGTGTCATGTTGGGATGCTTTTTACTGTTTCGCCATCATATTTGCCTACCTCCTTAACTAGAACGTAAATGATTTAATTTTGTATCAGCTTTGAGTTAACGGTATCTCTAATGACTTAACTTTTCCGTAAAATTAAAGAATACTTTCGATAATAGGAGTAATTTGCTGGTTAGCGCCTGTTTATTGTAGTAGGCGGGCACGTAACGTTTTAGATAATTATAGCTATAACGTTGCATCAACTATTTTGCAGTTGCTGGGCGATCGAGGTGAACGCACCCAATCATCGGCTGGAGTCTACGACACTAAGACCAAAGTGCTGTTCTATACACAGGTAAAGCAAATAAAAATATTTATCAAAAAAAAAAATGAAGAACACCTGGTTATAGAATTTTCGAAATACCCTAAAAAACAATTAAAAATCCATCCGTCAACAACATCGAGGCTGCAAAGGATGTGACACATAGCCATACTTAACTTAATTTGTTGACTAAGTTGTTCGGTCCAAAGTGATTGGTGACGCGGAACACATCCTACTTAAACCAAATCATCCTGCCTGAAAAGAGACAAGCACGATTACTAAGTATGAGCGAATACTATTTACTTTTGACTTTAGCGACTGGTTGGTTATGCATTCGGTGCAGAATGCTTTTACTTACATCAGTGGCATTTCACTTTTCTGTTTCGGTAATAAACGCCCTCATTAGTACTCTTGTGGATATTACCTCGATGGTCATTGAACAACAATATTATCACATATATTATATTACAAACAAGAAACAGCAATTGCTCTTGAGTCTTGGTCAACCAAGCAGTTACATACCATTTAACAACTATAATAATTCGCTTCATGGTCGTATTGTATATTAATTTACATACAAGTTATTATTAGGTATTTATTATTTTAATAACTGCAAAATATATGCAAAAAAATGCATGTTATTTAAACAGCCGGCAAAAAAAATTTCGTTGACGACTCAGAAACCCATATCAAGGTGGTCTGCTTTTCGCCAGTGCAACGAAGCATTGACTTTTTCAAACATGTTTGCCTTCATGCGTCTTTAGAATCGAAGTCGGAAGATCATACAAATAATAAATATACTGACGAGTACTTATCTAATTGACCAGAAACTGCCTTCACCAAATTGTTATGCTCTGATGTATAGAAGGAACAGTGTTGGTCCAAGAAAAGTGCCCTGTGGAATGCCTTATGTGGCTGATTTTATGGTCCTCATATTTTATTGCTCACCGATTCTAGTGCATCGTGTTCTTGTAATCAGCTACCTAGCTCGTGAACCAGATCAGAGTGCTGTCCCTCGTATGCCAATGTTTTCAAACATGCAGTGCTCGTAACAATAATTACCTGGTCAAACATTCATTCGGGTTTTCGAACATTCGCTGAGAGTAATGATCTGCCCAATTTTCTTTATTGTTTAATAAGCTTTCGTTCCTGTGCTGCAGGTGAATCGTGACGGCATTGGCTGCTGGAACTCGAATAAGCCGTACACTCCGGAAAACAACCCACTGATCATCAGCGATCCCGTACTGTATGAGTTCCCCAATGACATCAAGGTATTTTAGTTTATACATTATACTTTATAGCTTGTCTTTAAAACAACGAAAAAATTTCATAAATGTTATGTGTGTGTTGAATGACGAAACTGAACCTTTTACTTACTAAATATTTTAAAATTTTGTTGCTAATGTGGACGTCCCACATTATAAAAAATATTTTGGGGGGTTAATAGTCATATTAAATGTGTATTTATTCAGTTTATAAATAATAACTTAAAACATAAACACAATAATGAATAATTCATTGTATTTTTTTTGGAGCTGGTGTCGGTGCATTGCGTGCGCGTATACGTTGATATACCTAGATAATTTGTTTGAATAATGTTTAAACTTTGTTTTACCTTTCCAGATCGATGAAGAAAGCAACCTCTGGATCCTCAGCGACAGAATGCCTAAATTCCTTTACCAATCTTTGGACCCCAACGAAGTCAACTACAGGATATTTAGCATCAGCACAGCGGACGCCATCGCCGGATCTGCTTGCCAATAAATAATCCGCCTGCACTTAATTAGTATTAATGTTGCGGAAATCGGAAATCCTTCCTGATTTCGGCGTCACCAGTATTTTGTCGGTCATTGTTAATGACTAGTCGTTTATTTAACTGTGGGAAAACTAGTTATCTCATGTGTTACTCGTTAGTTGTGATGTTTATTTGGAATAATACTTTTAACGAGAAATTATAAACCTATTAGTAGTTGAAACCGATTAATTACAAGATACATTTGTCATAGAAACAATCAGGAAACGTTATTACCCGAATAATAGGTATATCTTCTTAACGTAAACATTCCATTATTATACAAGATACTTATTTGAGATTAAGTTTTATAAAGAATTATTAAATATATTTATATTTTACATGATTAGATTAGTTCCACATTGAATTGTGAAAAGGAGCACATATTTAAATAACGAACAGTTAACTTTATGATTTAAACAATTTACACTTAAATATCTTTGGTAGATATTGCTTACACTTAAAATTCGTCTCTCACATGATAAAAATTTTAGTCGTTCTACTTTTACAACTAACAACCTTATTAATAATATGTATATTCTGTGTTACAACTTAGATCGTGAGCGCGAGGTTTGTAGGTGAACCTAAGATGATAATTATGTTAAGTTAATTTATAGTGAAAGTGAAATTATTCGTTTTATAATAAGTTTGTCCATGACTATCAGTTAGACGGAGTATTGTTTAGTACCTGAATGCTTTTTATCACGCTGTTTTATTCATTGCCTTTCATTGTCGAAATACTGAAATGTACAATTACAAATAAAAGTCAAATTATTTTAAGAATAAGTTATGAAACTTTATTTGATTTATCTACACCCTTAACTACTGCTGGTCAACCACACTCGTTAAACCCCTAAAAATTGTTACCTACTTATATTGCTAAAAGTCAAATACGTTGGGAGGACTTGCAATCTATCGGGATATACATATGTACGTAATATAAATAAGTTAATTTGTCTTAAAATAGAAAGTGGTGAAGTAGGTATCGTAATATTCAATCCAATGCAAACAGACATATTTTTGGATACATATATTTAGACTATTATGTTTGCGAATGGAGTAGAAGCGGGGTTCGAACCCACGTCCTTTCGTGTAATGGGTAACTCCTCAATTATAACACTCATGAATAGTTATTAGTATTATTACAATGGAAACATTTAAACTTAATGAAACCAAGCAATAAAAACACGTCTTGTAATGAAAGCTACGCTACGCGGCGGGATGGCGCTGCGTGAAGAGTGTCCGTGAATATTTATTTTTATTGGGGTGTGGTGTTGGGCCTCCAGGGCCCCCATGAGATGGAGGCTGATGGGTAGATTAGGTGGCACAATGAAAGTCAGTATTGTGTAGAGTGAATGAAATCCATCTTTATTACTGAGTGCAGCTTATATACTAATATTGAACGTGCGTTACGTGTTGTAGAGGAGAAATACCATAACGTATAGGGAAGGTATCTTATCAAGATCACAACGTGATATTCCTTTATTCCATCCATCACACCTCCCCTGAAACGTTAGGCGTCCCTCCCCTGAGAAGAGTGCCCTTACTCTATGAACTTTTAAGTTCTATTCTTATGTATAATATATGCTTTATTATTTTTTTATATCTTTAGATTAGGTTCCATGTCCTCTAATATAGGAAATGGACCTAGATACAAATCATTTGTCTTGTTATTATTTTCATTTCTTAACCACACAAAATCAACTACATTATATTTGTTATCCTTACATTTTACATCGTGTTTGGTTTTCCTATCTATCTTTGTACTTAACAAATTATTCCTAGCATCAATATGTGCTTTTTGTAACCCTTCCCCTGAAAGGACGAACTTATATTCATAGTACGAATTACCTCTAAAAATATTTTATAAAATAACAATTTGACTATAGATCTCAAAATTAACAATAATACAAAACATTTCGCCTCTGTTAGCAATCGCATACTTCCCAAAAAAAAAAAAAACATTAAGTAATTTAATATATTACTAGTTATTCAACTTTAAAAAAAACATTTGGTCTAATTAATTTGCCTAATAATAAACCATTATTATACAAAATACAGATAATCTGAAAATAAAATTTCTCATAACATACGAGTATTCTATTATTATTCTCTACTAGCTGTGCCCGCGACTTCGTCCGCGTGGAATAGTGACTTTTCGGGCAGCATATTTTAAATAACAAATACCGTTCTTTGGGTAGCTAAAAATTTGAGTGTTTACCCGTGGTCCCGTTGGGTCGACCCATTAACGGGTCCACGGGTAATTTTCATTCCCCGTGGTCCCATTGCATCAGGGATTGCTTTCTGGTCTTATGATTTTATCGATAGAAAATAAAAACAGTTAAACACAAAACTTTACAGTATGCTTCTCTGTAGGTATACGATATGTGACGTATGGCCATCGGGAATGAAAGCATGGCTCCTAGAATTGCTAACCCGTGTCAGAGCCACATACAACTGACCGTGCGAGAAACAGCTGATACTTAGATCTACACCCACAACTTTCATCGTCTGACCTTGGGCTTTATTAATTGTCATCGCAAAACATAGGCTGACTGCAAAAAGTGTTAAGATGTAAACTAAACGTACAAATTTTATGAAACAAAAGAATTGCTAGAAAAATTAATAATAACCTGAGCTTATAAACTTGTACTTAAATAAAGAAAATCAAGAAAAGAATTGCCTAACCTATACCAAATACTTATAAATTATTCATATATACAAACCCGAAATAAAAAATTAAGATAAGTATACCAAAAATCAAGGAAAGAAATGCCTAACCTATAACAAATGCTTACAATATTTATTTACAAATTTTTAAAGAAAATTAAGAAAGTCAACCTAACCTACAAACCCTTAAATATAAATAAATGAAATATCCAAACTGTCAGTATTCAAGTAAATCGCAATAATCGAATGCAACTACCTATTCGCCATACTCTCAGCGCGCTTTATATACGGACGCGCAGCTCAGGCGCGAGGCGTGTACCTTTATATTGACATAACTTTTATAATTATGAACCGATTGACATGAAATAAACAGTAAATGTTAAGTGAAGCTTACCACAATATATTAGTGAAAACCGCATCTCAATCGAATAAGCCGTTTCTGATATTAGCGTGCACAAACACACAGACAAACAGACAAACAGACAAACAGACAAACAGACAAACAGACAAAAAAATTTTTAATTACAATTTCGGGTTCGGTATCGATATAATAACAACCCCTGCTACTTTTTTTAAATATATTTCCATTGTACAGACACCACTTTTCTACAAATTTATTATATGTATAGATTACGAGTAGTTCCTCTTTCATATGAAATTAATTTTACATGATATTTTTATCATTAACATTACACTCATTTATTTTCCTTCACAAGAAGATTAAACAATATATCGATACAATCATATTTTTTTCATCATAATTTACGTAGTTAATAGTTCAAGTATAAATAACCTTCATAATCATTATAATGACTCCTTTTTCAATTTATAGGGAACTTTTTTTTTCATTATCTATAACTTGGCAACGTATTTTGTTCAACAGTATACATTTATTCATTATTTCATTTGCACAAAATTATAATACAAAAATACTAGTAAGACGTATTCCTATGTTCTTTTATACATTGACTTGTCTCATTATTTCCTTCTATACACAATCGTTTTTCATATTAATCATCAACATTAACATTGCATAACCCTTTGCTTATTCTTCGCAACATAATTTACTCAATACAATTTATTTTCACCATTTCTCGGTACATATTACGACTTCTACAATAACATGTTTACATATTTTAATCAGATCTCCTATAGTTGCGTCTTCGGCGCGCCTCCCATAGTAGAGAATCCTGATCTATGCAAAATGTAGAGCCCTCAACACTATGAGTATATTACTCTTGGTACATATATTTCTCATTTTGGCACCTTTTGGCCAATTTTCTTTGGTACTTTATTTTATAAACAAAATATAAATCGAGGTATTTTGTGTATTACAACAACAACCCTTACTTGAGGAGTTCATATTTTAAGTCTTCATTGGACTCCAACTCATCTCACGGAGGAACTTCGTTCTCACCATGATCGAATGGAAGGATTAGACCCTCACTTGTACCTCAATTATCAAAATAGAGTATCACAATTTTAAGACTATACTGTCTCCAACAGTGTTTAGCGATGAACATCGTTCAGATCGCGTTTATGAAGGATCTGATCTCTAATGTACCATATTTGTACCACAACATTTAATACTTCTTTAAAAAAAAACCCGTAATACTATTATATTAACACATTCATTTCACAGAATTAAATATCTCTCTATCTTTCACAAAAAAATCGTAATAATATTATAATAACACGTCATTCATTTCACAAAATTAAATATCATTCTATATCTTTCACTACTTTAATGAATATTTTGACTTATAAAAATAAGATATTACTTTTGGGTGATCAGTCCAATTGCACTTCCTACTTCATTAGCCAAATTATTTCCTCATCTAAAATTGTAATTCATTTTCCTATCCAAAGTCTCCTTTAAACATTACCAAAAATTAAAAAATTATAAATAAACACTACTTTTGTGACATTGAAAATGTTATTGTTATGTAATAACATTATGTATAACTTTAATCATCAATTAATAAAATGTTTACTATGCGCTACTGAGTTCATAACGCGTGCCTGAACGTCGCTGACGTGACAAAATTTCGCTTGTACGCGCTAAAACCGTCGTTTGTTATTGACCTTGCTGTCTATTGTAACATATTGATGCTATTTAAGTAAAACCAAACCGTACATTCCATTGAAAAACAAAACGCAACACGAATATTAAAAGAAATTCACACTATAATACCTAAATAAAATTAAATCCTGGATTGCTAACAGAGCGGTTAAGAATTTTAAAAATTAAATTGAAAATTAACAATCTACATATTTTAAATATATGTATAACCAAAAGTAACTACAACAAAACAAAATTATATCCACCTACATTACACTAAACACATACCTACATTATTTACACTGGATGGCGGCATCAGGCCCCCGAGAACTCCCGGCGGCGCCTCCATTTTGTATCTCCACCTTTCCAGCGCGCTTCTTGCAGTAAAACGGCTGCAGAAGTTTATCTTCTAGTAGGGCCATTTTCTTTGTCTTCAGCTCCTTATCAGTCCGTTATCCCGTGATCCCGGTTAGAAGGTTGAAAAAATAGGCTTGTACACTTACAAATTTTTCGACGTCTCCATGGTTGGTAGATGAAGCCACAGCAGCAAGGAAAAGCTGATCTCCTCTGGATCTGTTTGCTTGATAAATTCGACTCCTCGTAGCTTTGACACCGATGAAGTTCACTACTATTTGTCCGAAACAGTCACGATGTCACTGTGTCACGGTCGCCATGTGGTGTTGGGCCTCCAGGGCCCCCATGAGATGGAGGCTGATGGGTAGATTAGGTGGCACAATGAAAGTCAGTATTGTGTAGAGTGAATGAAATCCATCTTTATTACTGAGTGCAGCTTATATACTAATATTGAACGTGCGTTACGTGTTGTAGAGGAGAAATACCATAACGTATAGGGAAGGTATCTTATCAAGATCACAACGTGATATTCCTTTATTCCATCCATCACAGGGGAAACGCCTTTGAAATATCGTTTTGTAGTCGATGATAGAAATTGATAAGGCGTTACCAACGAATTTAAAATCGTTGGGCGTTACCTTTTGTATGGCTAAGTTATTTATTTTATTTTAACTTACCAGGAACGTTTACATGATCAAGTTGACTAAAATAATGTGGGTAGGTATCTGATTTTCAAGTCTCAAGGCAAAGTTTTGTTGGACACTTAATTTAATACACCTTCAAAAGAACAATGTTATGGGCAACGAAAATTGTCTACATACGGCTTTGCAGCGCCTAATCGGTAGCTGTTATTTCATGAGATATTAGTGGGAACTGTGTGTATCTCTTACTACAGGTCACAAACTTAAATAAATAAACACTAAAGTTGAGTAAATGATTTTATAATGTTACATCGTTTGTCTTTGTGTTTAAGAGATTGGGAATCGATACTTCGACATAGCTTTCATCAAATGTCAGGAATGGGGTTGGCATTGTGTAAATGCTTTTAATTACCCCTGAGTTCACTAAAACATATATCGCCAATATTATTACACACAAATTAAATATTAGTGATTTAGACAAAATAAAAAACTACCTAAAAAACTGAAAAGCAAAAAATAATTTTAATAAGACATTCATCAAATGCGCTTATTGTCTAAGACTATAAATTAAATTGTATTTTACGTGCTAGGTAGGTACCTACTTATCTGTTTGAAGTCGGTGCCAAGCCAAATAGTAGGTACCCAGATTACGTACCTACGTCCGCGGATTAATAAGTAACCCTTTATAATACATAATATTATTATATATCATTTTTTATTACCTTTGGCTTGGCACCGACTTCAAACAGATTAGTAGGTACCTACCTAGCACGTAAAATACAATTTAATTTATAGTCTTAGACAATAAGCGCATTTGATGAATGTCTTATTAAAATTATTTTTTGCTTTTCAGTTTTTTAGGTAGTTTTTTTTTGTTTCTTTTTTTTTTGAAGTCGGTTTATTTTTTTTTTTAAAAAGTTTGTTTATTTTTCTATTTTTAGTGTGAATAACACGTAGGTAGTGAGTAAAACTCTTTCATAATAATGATAGCGAAAATACGAGTACAATTGTATTATTTGATAATAATATTAGGTATTCATTAAGTGTTCAGCACCATGGGTAGGAGGAGAATGCGTTTATGCACCATAACCGCAGGCTAGCTAGACCCGCGGCCGTGTGTGGGACTCGAGACCGAAGCGTCCGCTACCCACTACACTCCCCCGGTTTCTCCTTCACACCCGATTAGGACGAGCCGGTGCTAACCTTTGTAGCGAACGTGGTATTTTTAGGCTCCCACATTAACTATAAGGTAATTTAGTAGGTAAAATTTGTTAGTGTCTAGTATTATAAACGTAGTATTTTCTTGTGTTATTGTTAAGTTAAATTGCTCGTCCTTTGCTTTACAGCCTTTGTAGGTAACCGTCCTTTGTCTACAAGGCCGTAAAACTATGTATTGTACCATGTCTTAGTTTGTAAAATGCCGACATTTTATTTGTATAGATTTACCTTTGTTTACTTTTATTATAGATTTAAGACACATTGTATAAGTTAGTTACTTTTAGTAAAGATGTAAGACATTGTACCTATTCATAGCAGATGTTAAGCGTGGGAAACCGATCGGACCTTTCTGCCTTTCTGGAGAAACACAACGGTCAATACAGGCAGTCAGTATCGAGACTTACACGCGTAAACAAGTTCCGATCGGTTGTCCTGGTCGTTGTAAACCAAGAAATATACTTAACTTTTTTACCTCAAACTATCTTTCATTAAAAACGCTCTAGCCTTCTAGTACAACACCAGGGCAACAACAGTGGTGACCCCGACGTGATCTGATCGCGAAAGAGAGCGTTTTCTATTAGTAACAGTGACCGTAAATAGTGAAATATAGACAATGACCCGTGACAGTGAAGTCTCTCCCGGTGCCGGTGGTGCTGCGCCCACGGCCAACGGTGCCGATGGTGCTGCGCCCACATCCAACTTCGGGACAGCGCAGAGTGAACAGCTACTTGACTTGTCGACCATTACCGTCCAGGCCAGATTACTTCCGTTCTGGCGAGAGCACCCGCAGCTTTGGTTCGCGCAGTTCGAAGCGGTTGTCGATCCTTTGAACTGTGATGACAACCTAAAGTACAGGTATGTCTTACAACAGCTGCAGTCGGCAGATATTGGTCACCTCAGCGACCTGTTGTTAAGGCCACCAGAAAGTGGAAAGTACGAGGCGCTGAAGGAACGCCTACTTTCTGTGTACGGCCACTCCGAGGTTAGAAACTTACGTAAGTTAATCACCGGCCTCGAACTTGGAGATCAGAAGCCGTCCGTCCTGCTAAGACGAATGCGGGAACTTGCAGGCAGCATGATCACCGACGAGGGACTGCGCATCGAGTGGCTAAACCATCTTCCTCCGTCTGTACGTGCCACGCTCGCCATCAACCCTGAAGCAAAACTTGACACGCTCGCAGCCATGGCCGACAAAATGTTAGAGTACAACGATGGATACGCGACTGTTGCTGCGGTTTCTAAGGCAAGCCCAACTCCTTCGTCATCAACACCAGCATCTGCAGAAGTAAGTGCGTTGTCAAAAATATTTGAGAAGCTTACTGTCGAAATCGCTGAGTTGCGCACCGAAGTCGCTGAATTGAGGCAATATCGCCATCCCTCTCGCACACGCTACCGTTCGCAGGGTCAATCTCGCGCGCGTAGCGTTTCTAGGAAACCGAGAGACAAAGACTGGGAGTGCCGTTTTCACTTCAAGTATGGAAACAAAGCAAGGCGATGCGAGTCTCCGTGTGTTCACAAATCGGGAAACGAGGACAGGAGTCATCAGTGACGCATGACTCCACATCACAGCCAATGACGTCACGCCGCATATTCATCTTTGACAAGCAAAACAAAGTCAAATTTTTAGTCGATACCGGTGCCGACCTGTGCGTGTACCCTAAGTCGCTAGTTCATACGGCTCGCAAGTCGTTGGCCTATGGGCTAGTAGCAGCAAATGGTACGCCTATTGAAACGTATGGCACAATCGCTTTAACATTAGACTTGGGACTAAGACGCGACTTTCCGTGGATATTTGTGGTGGCTGACGTAGATAAACCCATTATAGGAATGGATTTTTTAGCACACTACGAGCTAGTGGTTGATGCCCGTAACAGGCGATTGCTCGATGCTAAGACGCACCTTACCGTCAATGGACAGGTAGCTGTGTCCACGCAAGCGACAATAAAAACATTGAATGGTACATCACCGTACCACGAACTCCTGTCGAAGTATACGGACATCACGCGCCCAGATGGAACCATGTCACAGACAGTGAAACATAATACACAGCATCATATCGTTGTGACACCTGGACCACCGGTCGCTCATAAACCTAGACGTCTAGATCCAGAGCGACTCAAAGCAGCGAAGAAAGAGTTTGAGGCAATGGTTAAGCTAGGCATTGCTCGACCTTCTAATAGTCCTTGGGCAGCTCCTTTGGTTATGGTACCAAAGCCGTCAGCACCGTCATCATCGAAGCCTTGGCCCTCTCCACAGCCCCAGTTACCGTTATCAGAAAGAAATGGCACAGACAAAGAAAAGGCGGACACACACCGACCATGTGGCGATTACCGCGGCTTGAACGCAAGGACAGTACCCGACCAGTATCCAGTGCGTCATATTCAAGATTTTGCGCAGTGTTTAAGTGGCAAAAAAGTGTTCTCAAAATTAGATTTAGTGCGTGCTTTTAATCAACTTCCTATTGCCGAAGAAG
This sequence comes from Mecyna flavalis, assembly GCA_949319885.1. Lineage (NCBI taxonomy): Eukaryota > Metazoa > Arthropoda > Insecta > Lepidoptera > Crambidae > Mecyna > Mecyna flavalis. The sequence goes on from OX439430.1 coordinate 13,063,436, forward strand.
ACATTCCAAAAACCGCGATAACGACACCGTTTGGACTTTTTGAATTTAAGTTTATGACTTTTGGTTTACGCAACGCAGCGCAAACCTTTCAAAGGTTTATGGATGAAGTGTTAAGTGAGTTAGACTTTTGTTATTGTTACATAGATGATATTTTAATCGCATCCAGTGACGAAGCAGAACATTTGAAACACTTAGAGACTGTATTTATTAGGTTAAGGCATTATGGCGTAGTGATAAACCCTGTTAAGTGTGTATTCGGGCAAACCGAAATAGAGTTCCTCGGTTACTTGGTATCAGCCGAGGGCACGCGTCCGCTCCCTGAAAAGGTAGAAGCAATCCGGAACTTCCCGACTCCAGCAACGGCGAAGCAGCTCCGACGTTTTTTAGGTATGTTAAACTTTTATAGAAGGTGCATACCTAACGCAGCCGCAAGCCAGTCCAGTCTTAACGATCTCTTACAGGGTAACATAAAAGGCAAGACACCTATCGCTTGGACTGACCAAACGCTGAAAGACTTCGAGACATGCAAGGAAAGTCTCGCACAGGCAACGTTGTTAGCTCATCCACGGACAGACTGTGAATTAGGTCTCTTTTGTGATGCTTCAAACGATTCCATAGGCGCAGCTTTACAACAGAGAGTAGGTAACGATTGGCAACCTATCGCTTTCTTTTCTAAGAAGTTAACTACAGCTGAACAAAAGTACTCGGCGTACGATCGCGAGCTATACGCAATCTATTCCGCAGTAAAACATTTCAGGCATTATATCGAGGCGCGTCACTTTATAATATTCACAGATCATAAACCTATCATTTATGCATTTCGCAAAAAAGAACAACAGTGTTCACCCAGGCAATTTAGATATTTAGATTTTATTGCACAGTTCAGTACCGACTTACGACATATTAACGGCGAAGATAACGTAATAGCTGACGCACTTTCGCGCATAGAAACCATTTCTAAAGGCATCGATTGGAATGCGCTCGCGTTATCACAAGAAAACGACTCACAATTACAATCAATGATCGCAAATAATAGCTCATCTTTACAACTACGACGAATTCAATTAACCGATGGCACGGGGTTTGTTTATTGTGATGTTTCAACTCAGGTAGCTAGGCCATATTTAACAAAGGAATTCCGGAAAGCCGCTTTCAATATGCTACATTCTATCGCCCATCCAGGTGGTAGGGCTACTGCCAAACTAGTTTCCCAGCGATTTGTGTGGTTCTCAATAAATTCAGATTGTAAACAATGGGTAAGAGAGTGCATTGAGTGTCAACGTTCAAAGATACATCGGCACGTAGTTACGTCACCAGGCACTTTTGCACCTCCTTCATCTCGGTTTGACCATGTACATGTAGACATTGTTGTTATGCCTTATTCCGAGGGATACCAATATTGTCTAACATGCGTAGACCGCTTTACTAGGTGGCCGGAAGCCGTCCCTATAGCCAACCAAGAAGCCGAAACCGTGGCTTTCGCCCTTTATTCGAATTGGATCGCGCGCTTTGGAGTTCCTCTTAGAATCACTACGGACCAGGGTAGACAGTTCGAAGCGTGCCTATTCAAAGAACTTAATGCTTTGATAGGTACGAAGCACTTTCGCACAACGGCTTACCATCCGCAAGCAAATGGAATGGTAGAGAGGTTCCACCGTCAGTTAAAAAGCGCCTTGAAATGTCATAGTGCTAGGCTAGGTAGCTGGACACGAATTCTTCCCACTGTAATGTTAGGTATCCGAGCTTCGTGGAAGGAGGACCTACAAGCTACATCCGCGGAGCTAGTGTATGGACAGAGCGTACGCCTCCCAGGAGAGTTCTTAGGTGACAAACCGAACCAAGATATAATGCCCAGTGAATTCATCAAAACACTCCGTTCGCATTTCGACGAGCTGAAACCGGTCCTTAGTACACAGCATGGTCATAAAAGTACATTCATTTTTAAAGATCTCACTACCGCCACTCACGTTTTCGTTCGTAATGATGCTGTGAAAAAACCGTTACAACAGCCCTACGATGGACCGTATAGGGTAATATCTAAAGGAAACAAAACGTTTGTATTAGATATACGTGGCCGCGAGGTTACGATATCAATCGATCGACTGAAACCCGCTTACATGTTACGCGATCCAAACGAACATCCAGTGAATCATACGCCCGAGACAATCATACAATTCGGTTTTATACCTAGGTCTCGCACGCAAGTGACAGCCGAGGAGGATCCCCCAAGTACGGAGCCGCATCCGGTAAGTGTGGCATCGCCAACCCCACAAATAGATCAACCGTCAATGCCTCGCAGATCAGGAAGACAAGTTCGCTTCCCAGATTATTACCAGGCTGGTCTTTCGTGATTTCGTTACCTCAATCACTGGCAGGGGGGTGCTGTAGCGAACGTGGTATTTTTAGGCTCCCACATTAACTATAAGGTAATTTAGTAGGTAAAATTTGTTAGTGTCTAGTATTATAAACGTAGTATTTTCTTGTGTTATTGTTAAGTTAAATTGCTCGTCCTTTGCTTTACAGCCTTTGTAGGTAACCGTCCTTTGTCTACAAGGCCGTAAAACTATGTATTGTACCATGTCTTAGTTTGTAAAATGCCGACATTTTATTTGTATAGATTTACCTTTGTTTACTTTTATTATAGATTTAAGACACATTGTATAAGTTAGTTACTTTTAGTAAAGATGTAAGACATTGTACCTATTCATAGCAGATGTTAAGCGTGGGAAACCGATCGGACCTTTCTGCCTTTCTGGAGAAACACAACGGTCAATACAGGCAGTCAGTATCGAGACTTACACGCGTAAACAAGTTCCGATCGGTTGTCCTGGTCGTTGTAAACCAAGAAATATACTTAACTTTTTTACCTCAAACTATCTTTCATTAAAAACGCTCTAGCCTTCTAGTACAACACCAGGGCAACAACACCTTATTGGCTAGTGACCAGCCCATCCCCGGGTAATCATCAGCTTAGCTGCAAAAGTACATGAAATACAACTAACGTTCCACATATTCCTACAACACTGAAAGAATTATCCCCTAACTCCTAACCGTTAAGGAGTTGTACTTTCCATCATCACCTTAGCTGCAAAAGTACATGAAATACAACTAACGGTCCACATATTCCTACAATACTGAAAGAATTATCCCCTAACTCCTAAGCGTTAAGGAGTTGTACCTTCCATCATCAGCTCATCAACATAAAATGATGTCTATCGGACGCAAAAACTTGAATGGCTTCAGAAAAAACAAGTAACGCGTAGGCGCAGCCTATAAAATTTGAGGTTTTCCCTTGATTTTTCCGGGATCCCATCATCAGATCCTGACATGGTTACAATGGGACCACCTCGGAACTATGCACTTTCAAATAAAAAAAGAATTATTTAAATCGGTCCACAATTGACGGAGAAATCGACGGACATACATAAAAAAAAAAAAAAAATATACATACAGTCGAACATATAACCTCCTCCTTTTTTGAAGTCGGTTAAAAAATAGTAAGGTAGGTAGATGCTACTTATTTGGCTACCTAATTATTATCATAAATAAGTATTTATAACATAATGTGGTTACAATTCGGACGTGAGAAGATATTATTTTAACTATCACGAAATCATAACTGAAACTAACAAAAATAGTTCAAAACCAGATTTCAACAGGCCAAAGGTTTCCTACGACGCAATTCATTAACAAGATAAGAATAAATAACAGTACTTAACCAATGAAATTTGAAGGAGTGTAAACTTTTTACACATTACCACTTTTTTTTTTTTGTAAAAATTCATTTGGTAATTTATTTCAATCGAACACATACCTACGACATCCTAACTAGTAACGTTAGGTACCTATCCTAGATTAGTGGTTGGTGGTTGCTTACAAATTCGTAGCAAGTACCTAATTGTTCCTATTTTTTTTTCTAATAACGAAGACAAACGATCGCGCCGTCCGTCACTCATGGACATTGGGAATACCAAAGCATTATAGGTACAGTATCTTTTACCATCACTGGACAGAGGCATCACACTGTGTTGCCGGCTCTTCAATTAATGACAGGCCTTGGTTTGCAAAATGCCTTTTGGTAGTTCACACCTAAATAAATGAAAAAGTGTAGGTACCTTCTACGTATTTCTTATTTCGAAGATACTTTTTTGTAATAAAATGATTCCAAAATATGTTAAGCTATTATTCTAAGATGAGGTACAATATTAAAAATAACTCAACGTTTACAATTATCTAGTGTGTGTGGCACGTTGTTTGTTTTTGTTGAATATTACAAAGCAATTTAGCTTTTATGCGTTATGTAATAAATATTATTTTCCAACTCGAGATGCTCCGCTACTACACTATTGAGAACAACACGATAACTAGTTTAGTTGGTTATATACTCCGTGCAGTTTGAGCCGGTGTCATTCAAGAGTGGACTGTGCTCAAGCATCGCCCGCACCACACACACAATGGCGCCAAATTTCAAGACTGAGAAAGTAGCCATTGTCGGGAGGTAAGCAACGGAATCAATTCCAATTTATTTACGTCATAGGTTTATCGTACCGAAGGTTAATACCACTTAAAAATCCTTTCACGAGTCCATTCTGTTCGGTCAAGGAAAATAAATAGGTTCGTGATAGTTAGCTAAAACCACGAAGTGTCAGAACACTCACGATACGCCTGTTTGACCGATATTTCATCACTTCTAAAAATTAATAGTACTTACCTAAATATAACTGAATGCATTTTTTATCGTAACTGCATGCTCATAAAATCGACCCACATTTCATCAATAATCCTATTTACTCGTAAGAAGATCCGGACTAACACAAACAAAAAAGTAGCAAGCTTTTGCCCGCAGTTTCGCCCGGGCCGCGTTGTAAGCTTCTAAAACTTAAAGAACTATTTAACTTATGCAATGAAAATTCCTTTATAATCTGTTGATTAATACGTAAACAAAAAATTAAGATACATCCATTTTCCTCTTAAGGATTGACATTAATAACATGAAAAGGATAAAACCTACATATATCTGGTATAATATGTCCATCGCATAGAATTATCTTTATCGTATTGTTACTTTTTGACAGATTACGAATGTGTACATACTCAGGGGAATCGATGTGGCTTCGCTCGAGTACTAATAACAACGAAAAACGTAATGCAGTTCTTTCCTAAAAAGATGTAAATGAAGAAATTTCCAAAAGAACTGTAATTACTGCAATAATCCCAAAAGCAGATTTTAAAGTGAATTGTTTTTAGGTATTTTAGCTTTCTGCAGATAGTGTTGACAAACTATTTTGTATGAAGGACACAGAATAGAATATGAATATTTTTAAATTAGTTCCGCCAAAGAATCGAATTAATGTTCACTTTCCACTCAAAGGAATAGTAAAGTTGAATACTTGTTATTGAAACAGGTATTTTGTTCAACAGGTACAGAAGGGGACTTTTTTTTGTTCATGTTCCATACATAGGTAACTTACCTAATATCTGTGACAAAATGGAACTAATCTTGAATAAATTATGTGTCGGTTAAATATATACAGGTCTAGTTTTAAATAATCTTTGATGTGTTACTGTTAGCCAGTAAGCTAAAATAAAAGTCTCGAAAATCATCGGAAACTGAAGAAAACTTCTTATTCCATTTGCCTTCCGATTAAATCTTTTTTTAAAGAATAAGAGAAATCTACTTTTCCGGGCATTTTCGTAGCTACGAGATTCGTAGTTTGATCGATCTTCTTAGTGATACTGGATTATTTAATATTGTCAGTACTATGAATTTGACTGAAAATAATTATAATAAATAGCAGCAGTGTACTTAAGTATATTATGTTCTGTGGCAGTGTGACATCGATATTTCGCTGACCTTTAAAATGATACCATTTTTATAATCTTGAACCCCCATCTCTAAAAGATAAGGTATTGTGAAGTCATTAAAGGTTAATTTACATGTGATGATAACAGAACGTATAAATATAAGCATAAGATAAAATCGCAAGACATGAAATAATAAATACTTGTATAATAACTGTTATCAGTAACAAAATGATGAAACAAAATAAATAAGCTAACTAAATAATTCCATACTCCATGATGTACCTGACTACATATAATCTTTTAATTCGATCTTCTTCGAATGCCGATAATATTTTTTTTAACCATCGACGTCGTCTTGGCTTTGTGCTTGTAGATTTTCTTAAACTTGGCTAAGAAACACCGACAATTTAATTTCATCGGATTGTATTTTACATTGCTTAAAAAGCGAATTATGAAATGTGTTCCAAAATAAGCGCATTCATGATAACTGAAATGTTACATACCTATTATTGTTACGATCTCAAAATAATAATAATTTAAATTCCCTGGTTTCAGTGGGTTGATTGGGCGATCATGGGCGATGTTGTTCGCCTCCGTGGGCTACCAGGTGACGGTGTACGACATCATCGCCAAGCAGGTGTCAGATGCCCTGGAGGACATCAAGGTGCAGCTGAAGACCTTGGAAAAGGATGGCTTGCTGAGGGGCCAGCTCAACGCTGACGAGCAGTTTAAATGCATTAAAGGTCAGTCCTTCTCTCTTTCTCTTAGCGTCTCGCCCGATGTAGTCTGGTACTATTTTAATTCCGGATAATGCTTTAAAGCACATAACCGCAGGCTTGCAAGACGGGCGGGGGGGGGGGGGAGGGTAGACCCGAAGAAACGTCCCGGTGCCCTCCATGTTGCATTGTGTCGATTGACTGGCCCATCACTGGAGTCAAGGAAAGCATGCACCATGATATAGTAAAATTAGCAAGTCTAGATAAAACATCAGTTAGAGTGACTGCCATTCATGCTAAACTAATTGGATTTTTGATGCATATTATTTCGACTGTGCAGGTTTCCTCAATATTTTCTACGCTAGTGGTAAATACGACGCACATTAAAAATGAACGATGCTTCATGATAAAGTCCCATAATATGGAATAGGCCGCAGTGGGCGTTTATGCTTAGGTGGGCTGCGTGCCTTTCTGCCAACTAAAATACACACATTATATTAGGACAATATAAAAATTGAAAGTTTATATTCATTTGAGCCTTATGGTGATGGCATCGATTGGTTTGCAAAGTATGCAAAAGCTAAGCAACTTTCTGTGTCTAATCAGTCATTCACTTTCCCTTAACGCGATCGCAATAAATTACTGTTCATAATGGTAAGTCTTTCCAGAGTCCCCAACATACAGCTTGGGAAACTTTACTGGACAAACTTTACCGAATTGAGGACGTCCTCCTGTTTGAAGTCAGTTAAAACATAGAAAGAAACAATGTCGCAAACTACTAACTTACTTGTTACTACTCTACTTGTTTCTATCAAACTATGCCCTGATTTATATCAGGGTTTATTTGATTTATTAGTTTCATTGCTTGATTTCTTACTTATGTAATCAAGTTTTCCTCCTTCGCACTACGCACCCACAGTGATGAGACAAAGTGGTAGTCATTTCACTTTCACGAGCAAACTTTCAGGGTTAACACGATTCTAAATGACTTAGTATTTGGCCTGAAATGAGCAATAATCGTCTAAAAACCTATACCTACTCACTTCAAAGTCAATAATTCCCTTCAATTAAAGTCTCTTTATGCGATTAGGCATACATAAGTACGTATGTAAACAAGAATGTTGGTAAACAACGTGAGTCCTTTCCTGATAAATAACTAAATGTAATTTGAAATTATAAGTTTTTATTCCAGAAAATAATTGTTCAATACAAATTGTTCAAAACTTTTTCTGGATTGTGAAAAAGGCTTTCAATGTGAGACGTGAAGAAAATATTTATCTTATCATTATTTACTACACAATAAAGTTAGTTACTTTTGTGTTTCAAGGTTTGGTTTGCCGATTCTGACCTTCATGTTTCGTAAAAACTATTACTGGTGTACCCAATAGTATGTATTATGATACCTACTGTCCATACGAACGGGGCAATGTTTGATTCAAGCACGTGGTACGCACTATCAAGTTATCACAACAAAAAATTAACAGAGATGACTGTATTTTCGAATGACAATAACCCACTCTATCGATTTGTCGTAATGAGTAATACTTAAGTTAATAATAGAAGAGGGTTCTATGAAATATATCTTAAAAAACACGGAAGCGATTAAACAATCAACAAATGTTTATAGAACACTTGATTGTCGACGATTCTCAATAAACAGTTCAATAAAAGTACCTACAACAAAGATTGCATTTGAAGTGATAACAATCATATCCAAACAATCGTGCATAAAGTGCACATAATACTGACTAACAGACTGTAGATAAGAATCCTGAGTGGAAACAATCAATAGACACACAGCTGGTTTGGACACTCTGTAACAAAATATACCTAATAGGTTTTAACATAGGTAGGTACTTACCCGCTTTTTATACCAATGACAGCTGATAAGACAATTATCTTGCAATCTTCCGAGTACTGAAAACTCAGAGCAATTATCCTAGTAATTTATCTGACAGATAATAATGATATTTTCTTCTTTTGCCAAAGATTAAAGAGACAAAATTTAAAAAGTCTGACAATTAAATTATCAGGAACTTAAAAGACATAAAACTGTTATTTTAACACAAAGACATTTAATTTTGAAAGGATTTAATTAGTGTAATTTGTACTTAGGATCTACGGATCTTGCGACTGCCGTCAAAGACGCCATATACGTCCAGGAATGTGTTCCTGAGAGTCTGGAACTGAAGAAGAAAGTGTTCGCGGGCTTGGACAAAGTTGTGGACGACAAAACCATCCTTGCCAGTTCCACCAGTACCACTCTGCCATCGCTATTCTCTGAAGGATTGAAACATAAATCACAGGTAAATAAATAAGCACCAATTTCGAATAACTTCTAATATAAAACACAAAGGTGACTGACTGACTGACTGACATAGATATCTATCAACGCCCAGCCCAAACCACTGGACGGATCGAGCTGAAATTTGGCATGCAGGTAGATGTTATGACGTAGGCTTCATCTGCTAAGAAAGGATTTTGATCAATTCCCACGGGAACGGGAACCACGCGGGTGAAACCGCGTGCGGCCGCTAGTTTGTAAATAATTTATTAATAAATTTATTAATGTCACTACTAGCCTTCCGCCCGCGGTTTCACCCGCGCGTAATTTCTTTTTTCAAATATCCCCCCCTTTCCCCCACATTTCCGGGATCAAAAGTACCCTATGTTCACCGGGGATAGTGTAGCTATCCAACAGTGAAAGAATTATTCAAATCGGTTCAATAGTTTCGGAGCCTATTCAATTCAAACAAACAAACAAACATACAAACAAACAATCAAATCTTTCCTCTTTATAATATTAGTATAGATATAGATTAGAGTTTAGAAATTCTAAGATTAGTTTGTATGCCATTTAAGAGTTTAGAAGGTGTATTAAATAGTCCCAGCCGCAGGTCTATCTAACCTGCGTTTTAATGCACCGATGCATTCTCCTCTGCAAAAGAAAACAAATAGGTAAAAGGTTAAACTTAACGTCTTAGTTTTTTGCGCCAACTTTATTATGGGCGCTAAATTATGCGTCCTAATAAATATACTTAAACAGGGTGTTAGGTAACCCGAGGGACATATTTAAGGAGAGTGTTCAGAATCCGATTTAGAGTCCAATTTGCTATAAAAAATATATCCTTAATTTTTTTCATAACTATCCTAATAATTTATGTATGCATGAACTACCTAAAATCCCGTGTGCTGAGCGGCCGTTTACGCCCCAAACTCAAATTGTACGCGATTACAATTTGAGTCGTACTTGAACGAGTGCACGAAATAGGTACTGTGAAGGGAAGAGTGCCAGCACGTTACGCGGATTTTCAGGTTTCGACTAAGGTTATTGACAGATATTTACCAGAGTTTTTATTGATTTATACTTATTTTGTTATATGGCAGCATGAACTATTTAGGGTTTAAATATGTCCCTCGCATTTCCTGTTATACTGTATACTATATTCTGTGATTATGCCAAGAAAATAATTCAATAAAATGAAATTAACGCGCATGAAGATATACTCGTACCTAAATTACCCCAATTAAATTTTCAGGTCATTGTATCTCACCCAGTGAACCCACCATACTACGTGCCACTTGTGGAGGTGGTCCCGGCGCCATGGACGAAGCCCGAGGTAGCCAAGAAGACCAGAGAGCTCATGCAGGAGATCGGACAAGAGCCCGTGTCTCTCTCTAGGCAGATCGATGGTTTCGTACTCAACCGCATACAGTAAGTTGAATGCCTTCAAAAGATTTACAATGAGGATACAAGACCGCTTCCGGGAACAGTGGCTAAGCCACTCGGGTATCGTATCACGGAGTTCGTGGTACGATTTTTTCAGAGTCCGACTGGCTGTCTAGCTACTTACCATCCCCACAGGTGAAATCTAACGCCATAACAGCTCTGTGTCCCGGCACGCGGCATTATTAATGTAGTGTTAGCTCACTTGAAATTAAAGGTTCGAAGATCAGATGAGCCTACAGTTTTAGCACGTTGAGCGACGCTTCCTGGTAAAAGGTCCCTCAATGGTTAAGGCCGCAGTGAGCGCTTACCATCAGGTGAGCAGCGTGTCTGTTTGATGTAGTATAAAAAAAAAACTTAAAAAGTTTTACAATTAAGTTTTACACATACATCACATCACATCAACCAATTTCGTTCTTCTTTTTCAATTTTAGGTATGCGATCCTCAATGAAGTATGGCGCCTGGTCGACGACGGTATTGTCGACGTTAAGGACATCGACAAAGTAATTTCGGAGGGTCTGGGCATGCGTTACGCTTTCCTGGGTTCTCTGGAGACGGCACACTTGAATGCTGAGGGTATGAAGAGCTACATTGAAAGGTATGTTACATTCTGCTGAGGAACCATTATTATTATATTGAATCCTTTATTCATATAAAACATTGAAACATTTTAGATCATGCAGTAAAAAAATCAAATTAATCCGAAGCAGAAGTATGATAGGGACTTGAAGGAAGAGATTGTAGAATTGACAGTTGTACCCGCACGAAGTTTCGTGTGGGATAAAGGCAGGAAAATTATGATAATTTAATATACCACAACAGCTACTTATAAATATGGAATAAACCAAAAACTTATTTTAAAAAACCTGTAATAAGGAGGAGATCAACAATTCATCTAAATCCATTTTTTGTCTTCGCAGGTACGGTGATACGATTCACAATGTCACCAACACATTCGGGCCAAACCCCCGTATGACTCAAAGCAAGAGTGCGGAGACCATCTGCGAACAACTAAACGCTATGGTTCCCCTCGACAAACTGCAAGAGCGCCGTGCATGGCGTGATGCCTGCCTCACTCGTCTCGCCATCCTCAAGAAGGAAATGAAGCAGAAGTACCAACAATGAAGTACCTTTAAAAATTATGCCTAACATAATACCACGTTCAGACTTCTATGAGTTCTAAGGACATATTACGTAGGTACATATACCTACGTCCTACTATCACTTCTCAAAGACCTATTTATCCACACTTGTACCTAATTACCTACCCAATACTTGTTTATATCTATCATAAGCGTGATGTTGACCGCAAAAGCGAATAAATATAATATTATTTTTTTGTCTTTTATTTGAGCCATGTATTTATAAATAAGAAATTATGTTTATGTACATTTGATTTTTATTTGACACCATTTCCTATTTAGTGTAGTGGTAAATCATTGAATTTTATCGGCTTTTCGATTAATGAGTTGTATGTAACATTACTATATAGCCTCACCATAAAAAATAATGATAAAAAAATGTGCATCTCTTTCTAAAAAAACTAAGGTAAATCTATTTTTAGTTTTATAAGTCTAAAGAATATACTTACCCCAATGATATTATATACAAACAAATTACCCCGAGTAATCGTTTCTTTGCATTTGGTTTTAGGTTGATGGTAAAGTTTGTATCATTGTTTGTGCTAATAAAAAGGTTACTTAAGAAGTACCTATTGCCTTTGTTCAAAAGAGGTAGGTAATAATCACCGAGATATTTGGACAAACTATGTTTTTTCTCCATTTTCCATTATTTAAGGTCATATGGCAATTCGGAGAGCTTTTTCAGTAAAATTCAGAGGATAAATAGTTTACTAATAGAGTGAACATCCCACCATTTGTATAGTTCGTTTGTTGGGGAGTAAAAAATGAAACGGAATTTGTACAGTACCGATATGAAACTATTAGGATTGTATGTATATGTTACCGGAAATGTATGAAATCTAATAATTGTGTAGTTGTGCACACCTCTCTCTATGGAAAAGTTTAAAACATTGTTTTAAAAATTCTTTATTCCATACATATCCTAGGAGATAATATATACATTTCCTAGGAATTGTATATAATTCCAATGTTAATTGTATTATAAAATGTATAAAAAGAGGGCTTTCTGTAATAAAACACGTTGATAGATGAGGTCTGGTGTACTAGATTAATAACTTGGCGACTAATATTATTAGTGAGATAACGAACATTGTGTAAACGACCGGAGGCGGAAATCGACTTCGTGGCTAAGCCTTCGGCCTTCGTGGTTTTTTTTTAAACATCTATTCCCCAAATTAACAATTTTCCATTCATTTCAGTTACCAAAACACTGATAACTTAAGTGTTTTACATTTCCGATTGCTAGGAAATGAATAGATTTCCTAGGAAATGTGTCTGATAGGTATATAATTTATTTCACACATTTCCGCAAACATTTCCGTTAACGTATTCATATAATAAATAATATAAGTTTAACACGTTCCGGCGCGGTAGCGGCATAAGCCGTAAAAGTAGAATTCACAAAATGACAGTACGGGTACCGCCGTTTTCACAAAAATCAATCTAAAAACCACTACGGTGACCGCCGTCCAATTTACATTAGTTTCATAGAAAGCAGTCTAAGGCTGCGTCCCCAGTTGGCAAACTGTTAGCGGCCGAACTGAAATTTCAAATTCAGAACAATTTTCGGACAGATGTCATCGTATTGACAGCATTAATTTTTCACAATTTTTGACTGTCAAAATGTATGCAGAAAAATAGCGTTCATAATGGCCGTCGCCGCCAACTTAGAGATGTTCATTGCTGTCATCTTTCGCTTTTAATTATTTATCGATTGTAACCGGGTAAAATTTCGAAAACATTGTTTCGTTTATTACTTTAAACGTAAAATCATATCAATCAATTTAATTAAAAGTATAACGCCTTGGATAATAAATCTAAATGTGAATGCGATTGGAAAATAAGAATACTTTCTTAAAGTTACTCAATCTTGCAGTATAAATCGACGTCTCTAGAAATGTTACTGTAACACTCATGTTGCAGGTATCATCCTAGATTTACAAACTATAGAATCATATTTGATAGACAATAGGAAAAAATCAATTTTTACGATCCAAAATCGGTGTTCATATAATTGCGAATCGACTGCACCTCATCACTAGTGACAGCTGTCAGTTTTGAAGGGAGTCGGCCGCTCTACAGTGAGCTCAAAACTAGCAAACTGTGGACACTCCATTTGTAATATATGGAAAGGCGTACTAAATCGATAAGCCGCAAACTGTCAAACTGTTAGTTTGCCGCTCACAGTTTGCTTACTGGGGACGTAGCCTTACTGTCATTCTGTAAAGGAGGCTTATGTTTCTAGTGTCAAAAATACGTGTACAGTAGAGCGTTTAAGCATTATTACGGCCACCACCGTACTGTCATATAAATTGACAGTACGGTGGTGGCCGTTGGTTTTGTATGAACGTTACTAGGACGGGCGAGTCAGTGACGATTTTTAAGAAACCAAAAAAATGTATGAAGATTTTACTGTCATTCTGGAGTAGACCACCGCGCCCATACCGCGCCGGAACGTGTTAAAATATAAATTAAATTACTTACTGTACTGAGAATACTATAAGCGAATGTTATTTACAGAAAAAAGTTTGTAATTTTTTTATTTCAATAAACTTACTACACTATGTACACTTTAACATATCACTTCTTAAATAAACTTTTCCCGCGCTTTTTTTCTAACTTAACTTTGACATTTGACCGCTGTCGCAGGTATCATAAACAAAGTTCTCTATATTTTTATGGTCGAACGATACGCGGTTTCCAGGAAAAATATAACCTCTTTGTCTTGGCCATAGCTGTCCGACTCGACTTCGTACTAATAAAAAAAAGCTTAAATTGTTTATGGTAAGAAATAGTCGATGGCGAATCTGTGGAAGGAGTGCTCGTAACTCGTAACTGAGACTCGTAACGACTACTTTTTGTCAACTCGTTATATCGATATGTTATGTTTAAATCACATGATATTTTATGTGCGATAATATATTAAATTTGTTTCTTAGTTAGTTCGTTGTCGTTGCCGGTTTGGAATATGATATATCACAATTATAGCATAACGAATCAACTACATAATGTATTCTTAACATTAAACCGTTTAAGATTTCGTTGAGATAACATTTGACTACTTACATACAATACAATAGAATAAAATAAGTTTTTTTTTATTTATGACTAAATACGAACAGGAAACTATTATTATGTTAATAAAAATGAAAGAATTTTTGTCCTTTTAATGCCGAAAATCTCTTAAATTTAGATCAACAAAATGAGCGAATATAAATAAGCTGTTCCATACATTATTACCGAGCCAGCGTCCTATTTTATATGGAACAATGTTTTTTTCACACATTTCGTTGGTTTAACTTGCTAAATACATTTTATTCATGGTACCAATAAACCTAAAACCTAACCTAATAGCACTAACTACTAAATCAACTAAATCTAAAGTATTCACACTTAATTTTCCTATGTTGAAAGTGTTTAAAGTCAACTTTTGCTACGAAATCGCTTACAGTCTGTTCCACATAAGAAGTCCTTTAGCCGCTATATTGGTAGTATTGTTTTTCAATACATTCAATCTGTTTTTTGACAGATTTACAAAGCGTAGGCAATGCTGCCAATATAGCGGCAAACGGACAACTTATGTGGAACGGGCTGTAAATCGCACAATAGCACGCGTAACTGACTTGAATTGAATTTTTCAAACTTGTAACGCCATCTAGTGCAATTGTATTAAATCACTTCCTTTAAATTTAGATAATTTACGCAGCGTACAATAGATGGCGCTTTTATACTTTTATGTTATGACCTCGTTCTGCAAAACAAACTATATTATATTAAGTTTGCCTGCTATTGATATATATTATAACATATGAATATAATTTTATATTAGTATTATGTATATAATAAGCTAGATAATATAACGACCACCTTTAACTGTGGTCGATTCGATTGACATTTCATTAAAAAAGTAACTAAATTGTTTGTGGTCACATCTTGTGGATTGCGCGATCACTCGTATTTTATTTACCTTCAATAAAAATAAAAAGTTGATTTTATATTTTTGTTTTGTCCAATGGGACGTTTTAAATTTTGAGAAATGTATAAAGTATACCTTGGAGTGAAATCGTGGCAACGATTAATTTAAATGAGACAAGGCCTTGTAAAACGCTTAGATCAGATAGTTTTCCAAATGTATTGTTTTGATAGATAATGGATCCAAGAATGTGTAGGAAAATCAGTAGTAGTGAAAGTCTTCCAGAAGCTGAAAATGTGGAGTTTGAAGTATCAAACATCATTGCACCGCAAGAGAGCGAGGAGAATTTCCTGATCGAAGGCAGTCCTGAGCCAAACTCCGTGACCTGGCTCGACGACGAACAGATTGAAGACTTAGATCTTGTTACTTTAGACCAAACTAACCTATTTTTTCATAGAGTTGATAGTGCTGATATAATATACAGAAGACAGAAGAAAAAATGCAAAATGGTAGGGAAATATGTAATGGGGGATGTGCTAGGGGAGGGCTCATATGGTAAAGTAAAAGAGATGCTCGACTCAGAATCGCTGTGCAGGCGAGCTGTTAAAATTTTAAAGAAGAGAAAGCTAAGAAGAATACCAAATGGAGAACAAAATGTACAGAGAGAAATTCAACTGCTGCGAATACTTAGACATAAAAATGTGATAGAACTAGTCGATGTAATGTATAATGATGAAAAACAGAAAATGTACCTTGTAATGGAATTTTGTGTAGGTGTATTGCAGGTATGTATGTTTTAAATATTCATTAATAGTCATCATTTAACTCAACAAAAAACTGTTTATAAAGAAGGAAACGCTTTAAGTTGTAGGAAGATTTACCTAATTAGGTAATTTAGTGCAATAATTTATTATTGAAGTAGTATACATGGAAATAAATGACATTTCTGGAAGCTAAATTGATTGTCTTAATTATTTTTAAATGACTGGCAGATTAGCTTTACAGATTTCATCTCAAATTCCTGAATTTGAATAAAAACAGTACACCAATTTGTGAATTAGGAACATAATATTAATAATGTCCTCCTAGCTGTGTTTTCGTCTACGGCGGCCAATCTATACGATCAACCAACTACGCTGGATATATTATAGTGCACAAGTGAGTGCGCAAGCACATGCACTCCCTATTCCCTCACTCTCATAACACGGTGGGACAGCAGTCTGACCCAACCGAAGAGAGATCAGGTGTGGGACCAACGGCTTAACGTGCCTTCCAAAGCACAGGGGTGTTAATACACCGCCATCTTCTAGACTCCTGACTGTGACTTAGTTTTTCTGAACAGAAAAACCCAGACAATTTTTTGGTCCGACCCGGGATTTGAACCCAGGACCCTCGGCGCGGCCGTAGCTTCAAAGTGCGACTTACTAGCCACTGCACCACGGAGGCAGTTAATTAGGAACATAATGCTTGTTGGTCAGTAGCTAATTATTTTGTTGTTTTATGTGATGTTGTAGTTATTTAAATCTTGACTGTAGTTTCCGTTTCAATGTATTAAAAGCAAATTACCCTATAACTAAAAACACATGCATTAAAATTAAAGCCATAGTATTTTACTCATTTTGGTATTTATCATATCATATTCATTATATTCAATAAATTGGTCATATTATTTTGACTATTGTCAGCGATTCAATATTATTGAAGTCAACTGTAACTGTTGTTCATTGTTTCTGATGCCCATAAAACAAGTGTTTAGACCACTTACTTTTGGGTTAGATCAATGTATGTGCTGTGGTCTAATTGCATTATGTAAACAATCATTAAAGATGTTGCTATTCTTATAAGAAAAAAGTGATTTGTTTACAAACATTACTTCTACCGTTTGGCTACTGAAGTCTTATTTATCTATCTCTTATAAGAATAAGAAGACCCTACCTAGTGTGGGATAAGGGCAGGGAAAGCCAGTGCCCAAATTTATTCTAGGTTATAGGTCCCCTATATTATTAATTACTTAACTTTCCAAAGAGGAGGGATTAGCAGTGGCGTAGCGTGGGTGTCAGCCGCCCGGGGCGGAAGACAGTTCTGCCGCCCTTTTTTTTTGCTCCTCCAGTTGGCAAAGCAGCCTACCCGCCCAGGGCGGAATACAATTCTGCCGCCCCCTTTTTTTTGCTCCTCCAGGAAATTTTGCCGCCCCCTAAAAAGTGCCGCCCGGCGGACCGCCCCCCCATCGCTACGCCACTGTGGATCATGGAGTATTATTTTCACTAAGATTTATTTTATTTTAGGACATGTTAGAATCAAGTCCTGGGAAGAAGTTTCCCCTAAGACAGGCACATGATTACTTCTCCCAGCTGATGGATGGATTGGAGTACCTGCATGGACAGGGAGTGGTTCACAAGGACATTAAACCAGGAAACCTGCTCTTGACACTTGACCAAACACTAAAAATTACAGATTTCGGAGTTGCTGAGGTAAGTTTGGAAATAATATCCATTTCTTTAATGATTTTTTTAATTTACCACTTTTATTACAACATTGTACAATAAAACATGTGTATTTTGGAAATTATTGTTAGTGCTTTATCTATAAATATTACAAGCAATGACATAATAGATATTAAGCTATTATCATGCTTACTAATGTCGAGTGGTGGTCTCAAATGGAAGCAAAACCTAATCTAATCTGAACAGAATTAAACAGAATTGTTTTTGTCAATTTAAGCTGTTTTTAATTTACAGGCTTTAGACATGTTTTCTCCAGAAGACACTTGTTATACGGGGCAGGGCTCCCCTGCCTTTCAACCTCCGGAGATTGCTAATGGTGCCGAACAATTCTCAGGCGTCAAAGTAGATATATGGAGCAGTGGTGTTACATTGTAAGTGCAAAACATGTTACGATAAGCCAGAAGGCCTTGATACATAATTCATATTTATGTTTACTTACAATGATAACAAGCTTTGCTGTGATATTTATTCATAGCATTACAATAGATTATAGAAATATGATTTTCAGAACTTGATAATGAGATGTATGTATGATTTCATGCTGGGATTGTGTCATTATTATGCAGATTATTATGAGGTGTACAGGTCACTTGGTTTCAGTACTGAGTCATATGCTAAACCTGTACTAAATTATTCAAGTGTGTGAGTGATTTAATTGTGCTACATTAAATACTCATACAATAGAATTTCTGGAAAAGTTCATATTCATATAAAATATTTTGTGTAGAAGACAAGAAATACGTAGGTTGAATCAAGCATCGCAACGAGAGATGAATATTGTATAACCAATTTTAATGGGACCAAATAGAAACTATTCTACATCCACATCATCCGCATTGACCAAAGAAAGAATCAGATCAGAAACCTCGGGAGTAATTGGTGTACATGCATAAAAAATGTCATCCAAATTGATAAACCATTTTTTTGGGGTATTCATTGAAGTCCGTTAATATAACATGTTAACCCCTTATGGCTGGGGCTAACAGCCCGCTCCCGCGTTTATTTGAGTTCGTGGCTGAGGCCTCATGAAGGGTTAAAGGACGATGCAAAAGACTGGGTCCAAAAAAAAATAATTGTGCAGATTTGGGACATATACTACGAAGTAGATCCAATAAACACCTTTAACTTTTATTATGGCGTCGACAAAATTTGTCCTAGTGAAAAAAAAATATGGTTATTATGTTAAATGTTAATTAATTATGTTCATATAAAAATAATAAAGCGAGCGAGCGATTATGGTGTCATCATAATAAAAGTTGATGGTGTGGTTGTGGTCTTTCACGTAGAATACATCTCATCTCTGCACATTAACTTAAATTTTTTGGGCCCAAATACAATGGCAAGTTTTGCATTCTCCTTTATTGTGTGTCAATGAAAATAAACGTTTTACCTACGAGGGTGGGTCAAAAAGTTCGCGGAATGAAGGGGTTGGCGGGGTCAGGTTAATTATTCCAAATAGTCACTTGTACAACTACTTATCAAAGGTATATATACCAAATTTTAATTTAATTGGGTCACTAACCTTCGAGTTATCAACCAGTAAACAACTCAATCTGGAAGAAATTTGGCACTATGAAGAAAATTTAACACTGCCCCGACATTAGGGTCCTTGCCGAGCAATGAAAATCGCTTCTAATAATTTTCCAAGATATGTTAGCCGTTTACAGGGTCCCTCCCCTTAGTAACACCATGGTTTACAAGTGGCATCGCCTTTTCAAGCAAGGCAGGGACTCCATTGAAGATGACCATGGCACCGGACGGCCGATTGAGGCCACCACTTCAGAAAACATTGAAAAAGTATAAAAAATTGTATTGGTGGTCGCCGGACTGAAGAAAAAGCAGCTAGCAGCAATAGATAGAGTATCTGAAAATACCATTTTAACCATCCTACATGATCATCTTGAGATGACTAAGGTCAGTGCAAGATGGGTTTCGAGAATGCTTTCGCCGCTCCAAAACGCGAACGCGTTGAGTGCTCTCGCCAATCTTTGGAGATCTGTGGAGATAACAAAGAAGAAGAATATGGCCCGGATCGTTACTGAAGATGTAATTTGGGTTCGCCACTATGATCTGAGCCAAAGTAGGAGTCCATGCAGTGTCATAAAAAAGGCACAACCCGTCCCAAAAAGACAGAGTGTCGCAATCGGCTGGGAAAACCATGGCAACGATATTTTGGGATTCAGAGGGTATCTTACTGATTTATTATGAAAACGAGGTATAACTATAACGGACCAATACTATGCTTCCTTATTAGAACGCTTTTAGAAGTCTATCAAAGAAAAAAGAAAAGGAATATTGGGAAAATGCGCGGTCCATTTTCACGACAATACACCCGTGCACACCAGTCAAGTTGCGACTGCTGCTATTCATCGATGCGCCTCCGAAAAACTGCTACACCTACCCTACAGTACAGACCTAACCCCTAGCTATTATTATTGACTTCTAAAATTGAAGAAAGAGCTCCGTGGACAAAAATTTTACGACAATGAAAAAGTCAAGTCAGCAATTTTGGCCTATTCTGACATCAAAAACACATACATTTTTTTCGATAGTATAAACTTATTATTTTATAGATCTGAGAAATGTATTCATGTTAAGAGAGAATACATTAAAAAGGAAAAATAATTTGATATTTAATTTCACCCCCCATCCCCCTCATTCCGCGAACTTTTTGACCCACCCTCGTATATATCTAAATGTTTCGTTTTGGTAGATACAACATGACGACGGGCCGGTACCCGTTCGAGGGGGACAACGTGTACCGGCTGCTGGAGGCGATCGGGCGCGGGTCGCCGGCGCCGCCGCCCGCCGCGCTGGGCCCGGCGCTGGGCGCGCTGCTGCGCCGCATGCTGCAGCGCGACCCCACGCACAGGCCCACGGTCAACGAGATCAAGCGCCACGCGTATGTACCTGTACTGTGTTAGGCCTTGTCCAGGAAGGCGAATTTGTCGCGAATCTTTACGTGCGAACACATTACGCGCGTTGGCGAGGTACTGGGGCTCAATACATTGCGTCCACGAGCATTGCGCGTATTTCGCGGCGAAATTAGCTCTTTCGCGCGTTAAAATCGCCTTCCTGGTCAAGGCCTTAGATACATGACGTGTAACGGTTGCTGGAGGCGACATTTTATGTTTATTTAAGGCCTTGTCCAGAACAGCGATAGAAACGTGCGAATCGAGCCGATTTCGCCGCTAAACACGCGCGATGCTCGTGGACGCAACGCATTGCGCCGCAGTATCTCGCAAACGCGCGTTATATGTCCGCGCGTATAGATTCGCGACGAATTCGCCTTCCTGGACAAGGCCTAAGGTATTTTTTTATGGAAGAAGAAACAAAGGAGCTCTTTTCGCCTGCGCTACGATGGGACGTGATTTTCGTATATTTTTATATAGTAGTTCCTGTTATTTACTCTGCACTGCAAAATTAGACTGAAGTGCACTGGAAATAAAGGCTTGAAAATCTAACGAGCTCATAGTATGGCAATATTGTGCGATATTTCCTGACGGATTCCCCTCAGTAGCCGTTTTTCATTAGGTGGGCTATATGTCAATCTTTAAATGGTTTTCAAGCCTTTTCTTAACCGCACCCCCCCTTTTCCCTAGCTTCTTACCTTTTTTCCCTTTTAAAAGTACAATAAACACGGCCAATTACTTTATTAATCTTCTGGAATGAATAAGTGACCTTTATAATTTATATAAATGTACCTGTCTATACGATAAACGCTATGTTTATTTCACAGTGTATAATGTTAATAGCCTATTTATCACGCGTCTACTGAGTCCCAAGACATTAATGACGTAAATGTTTTCCTGTTTCGAGTATACAATGTAGCTCTTTTCATTATCTTGTATTTTCCACTAATGCAATTAAGTACAAGCTTCTAGATTGTTCTAAATGTAATTAGTGTTTTCTTCTGCATTTTAATGCGAGGTTATTTTGTACATTTACATTTTTACAATCTTCGAGTACTGTGTGTACTGCTTATTGGTTCTATATATTTGGCCGGTCATTATGTAATGTTGACGTTAGCAGGTGTGAAGTATGTGTTATGAAGATAATTTAAATTTACATTATTTCCGGGCTGAGTGCTAAGTTTAATAACTGAATACCGTGTATTTATCCGGTTTTAGACATACATAATTATATGACCGAATTCTCTGCCGGCCGATTGACTTTGTTCGGTAATGGCGCGAAAATATGTTTGTTTACAACTTACACGCGAGTTACCTTTATCCGATAACATGCCTTAATCAAAATAGAAATGTTAATTATTTAATTTAGTCTTGTTTGGAGATAATTCTGCTTGAACAAGACTCGCGCTTTATGACTTTTCCGCGAGCATTAGTAACAACCATTCCTCGCTTGTTTTGTTACCAGTCACTACAATAGTGTTTGGCTCAAAGTCCGCAACTGTAAGAAGAATCCTGTCAAATATTCAAAAATAATTAGTATTTGACTCAGAGAACCCAACTTGGCAAAGTGCCAAAACCACTATAATGAAGATAATTAAATTAGGATCACTGTTTATTTCAGTTGGGTGCAAGCAACGCCACCTCTAGAAGCGGGTGAGAGGCTCGTTACCCCGCGGTCCCGGCGATCAGACGAGCTTCACACCTCCACCGTCATCCCGTACCTAGTGGAGCGACACTATGCCTCCACGCAGGAGTACTACACTGAACGCGATTTAAGACATGGTCAGTATCATTATGTCTGGTGGTTAAAGTCATTCATTCATTTATTCGTTCGTTCATTCATTCATTTATTCGTTTGTTAACGATGAATTATTGTAATTTATAAATATTTGTGTGCATGTTTAATGTACAGGTCTGGGTGTTGTCTGTGTTTGTACATACAATTTGTGTAGATTTACAAATCAATAGTTGATTAAAATCTTTGTCAGGATCGCATAGATAAAGGCACTTTATGGTAGAAGTAAGGTTGATAACTTCAATTTCTTCAGTAAATTTTAAACCTTCTGTAAATGGTATATGTAATCCAAATTGATTTAATAAAATTGTCCCTTTTGAGGGTAGGCTGTAAAGCATAAAGTTTCAGTTTGATAATGGATGGCGCTATGTATAAATATTGTAAAATATTTGATACTGTGACGTACCTATATGGCAAAAGAGGAATTATTTCAATGCGAATAAAGTTAAAGCGTAAATATTCAATTGACTAGGTGTGTGTAACTTCAGTTAACAAAATGTGTCAACTAGAATTTTCTTTGGTGTAGTTTGCTTATGCAGAACAAATTGCTTAATTATAGAGTCAATCTTGACAGCTCTTGAGGTAAGTGGCCATAAATTACCTCACATTACTTATTACTATTATTAGAAGACGGTTAAAAATATCGAAGGCCTTGCAAGGTTAAAGATGCATGGCAAGGTGTTTATATTTTTTGTTGCGTTTATTGACTGAAGATAAAATCAAATATTGATGTCGCAAAATACTATTTAATTAACCACCTATGTGCACTTTGAGTTTAAAATAAACAATGTGCAATCAAAATATTATTCGTTTACAAAAGAGGCACCGCTCATTTAGATAATTGCGCATATTGTAGCAAAATGTAAACACGTGTGAGTCACGTTATTTTTTTTGTATTTATTTAACACTAGCTTTCCGCCAGCGGTTTCACCCGCGCATAATTTCTTGTTTCTAATATCCCACTGGAATGAGACGTTTTCCGTAGGAATTTTATAGCCTACTAGCGGTCGTAATTTCCTTTTTCAACTATCCCCCCTTCCCCCACTTTTCCGAGATAAAAAGTATCCTATGTTCTAATCCCGGTTATCAACTATACGTGTGCCAAATTTCATCTAAATCCGTTCATCCGTTCTTGAGTTATAAATAGTGTAACTAACACCAACTTTCTTTTACATATATAGAAGAAGATGTCCTAATCCGGGTTATAAACTATACGTGTGTCAAATTTCCTCTAAATCCGTTCAGCCGTTTAGGTGTGATTGAGTAACAAACATCCAAACATCCAGACTTTCGCATTTATAATATTAGTAGGATGTCATCACCCTAAGTTCTTTGCAGCAAACTCAGAATTCATGCATCTTTTTATGAGTTTGTCATTAGTTATAACAATTAAGCTAATTGAAAAATGGCCCCAATTAAATATTTGTAACTAAAGGGGCTTAGAATAATCTGTCGAAATCTAAATATGATTATTCATATTAACGGATCACATGAGAATTCAATATTGTTATAAGTCACAGGTTAGTTACTTAGTTTATATTTCATTTCTGAATTTCTGTTAAAGTTGGTACAATAGCTCCATCAGCTATTATAGGCAGTGAGGAAATCGAAGGTAGTCAATAGAATATAATTAGATAGCAGCGCGTTATTCAATCATGCTATGTATTTAGCAGCTATAAATTAAATTTATCGTCCGTTTTAACCAGATCTGAAATCTTGAACAACATGCAATGTTTTGCTTAATTTTAATCATTCCTAAAGTACTGAATTGTTACTTTCATAATATTAATTTAGGTACAATATTGTAACAGAGGGTTTACCTATGAGTTAGGCAGGTCAATTGTAACATGGAATGCTATACACATCTGCATTTACAATTATGAGTACATTATTAATTTTTAACGTATCACTGTTGTACCTACATGTGCGAGTTGTGTTGCCCTAAAACAAACTGGGTGAACATACATAGGTTCTTTTAAAGGTTTATCGAATAGCTTTCTTGTACTTTCCAGAAGGTGCAATGGCCCGCGTGGCCGGCCCAGTTCGCGCTCGCATTTGTTCATTGAGTTAGGTTGGTGGGTTGATTGCATGCGCGTGACAATAACACTCGCTACATATAGGGCAGTTTACTGCTTTCAGACGAAAACTAGGTGACAGTTGACTAGAAGACAAGTGTGTCTAATCCCAGTCTAAAAATAAAAAGACTACCAAAATATTGTATGCATGCTTTTAATATTGTAAATATAACACATTCACATTAACTTTATATCATTGAGGATCTCCAAAATGTACACTGGGCCACACTTTATACAAATCTGTCAAAAAGTCTCAATCGAAATAGAACTTTATGCGATAGACATTAAGATGAAAATTGGTCGTAGGAATTTGACAGATTTGTATAGCTTGATATGTGGCCCACTGTACGTATATCTTAACTTGCTAAGTGACGTAAGCAATTTGCTACTTAAAGACGGCGGTTTTGCTGGGAGTCGGCCGCTCACTGAGATAGTCGGCGCGCGTAACGCTGCAAATTGCGTACAGTGAGCGCAAAACTAGCTAACTGTGGACACTTCATTTGTTATATATAAAAGGCGTACTAAATCGATAAGCCGCAAACTCAGTCTGTCGCTAACAGTTTGCCTACTAGGGACATAGCCTAATGCGACTTCATGGCACTATATTAAATTCATATTAAGAGAAGACAACAGAACAAGAAACCATAATCTATCGCTTGCCGATACCGACAAATACCCCACGAACTACTAATTATATGGGTATTTTTCACCATTTCCAAATACTAGACCATCCTTGGACGGGCACAATGGCATCGATAAGCTCATGAATAATTAAAACTGATTAACTTACTTTACAATGAGTCATGTTATGAATAAATGTGTCTTAAAACATTGCTAGAACACGCTGAAATACCAACGGTAGTTTGCGTTTGCATGATTTTTGGTTACAATGGGTTTTAAAAAGTATTGAAAATACCGCTTGTTGCTAGATAAAATATAACAGTATTCTTTAATCCCGCTAACAAAAATATCTGCCTATTGAAGTGTGTGCTTATCTGTTAATGCGAATATACAAACAAATCTAATTATATTTGAGATAAGACAAGTTAGTGTTTAACAAATATGTCATCATCATCATCAGCCTATATACGTTCCCACTGCTGGGACACAGGCATTATCTCAATTGTGAGATAGTGTGGGCCATACTCCACCACGCTGGCCTAGTGCGGGTTGGTGGAGGGGTGCGTAAGGCAAGTGACCAACCTTAATGTCAGATGTTATCAAGCCGCCAAATGGCCTCTGACTAGGCTTGACGACTAATATTTACATTATAGTAAATATCAGCCGGGACCAACAGCTTAACGTGCCTTCCGAAGCACGGAGACGCTCGAAATTAATGTCACTAAAATATATGGTCAGAATGGTCACCCATCCATTAACCGACCGCGGCGTAGGTAGCTTGACTTTCGTTATCGCTAACGAACCACTGTCACAGCTGCGCCACGAGCGCCTCAAATATGTATTAAGGTATTATATATTGATTGGTTTGATTGACGGTTACAAGTTCATAGTAATCGATAAACTATCTGTAAGAGATGAATTTGCTATGCTACCATTGGATTCTACTTAGTGTAGTTACTGGGCCGTTTGTAAGAGCAGAAATAACACACACAGCAGCTGTTAATTTTTTATGCTACTTAAAACAAGAAACATTATTATTTTTTATTGTTACTTGTTTAAGATTTTTAGTTTTACATAATGATATTAATTTGCAAATATGTTATCAATAATTTTTATCATGGTAAATTCACCAATTGGTTACTTAAGCAACGGTATTATACAGGGTGGAATTTTGTAATGCCACCTGAAGGGGAAGTACTCTTAATACTGAAGATAGAAAGTTTTACTCAAAGAAAACATTCCTTTGTTTTTGAAAAGAAAGATAACTGCATTTAAAGATTTTTAAAAATTCGCTTGCCGCTCCCGGTAATCGAACCGACTAAAATCTGTAAAAGTTGCACCTTGATCTTTTATTGCATCGATCGTTAGGGACAATTATAAGGATAAAATCTCTCCAACAAAGTTCATAAATTAAATGAAAGGAAAACAATGAAAAAAGTGCTTTAACTTGACCCATTGAATCAATTATTTAGGATTTCATTGTTTTCCTTTCATTTAATTTATGAAGTTTGTTAGAGAGATTTAATCCTTATTATTGACCCTAACGATCGATGCAATAAAGTACAGGGTGCAACTTTTACAGATTTTAGTCGGTTCGATTACCGGGTGCAGCAAGCGAATTTTTAAAAATCTTTGAATGCAGTTTTCTTTCTTTTAAAAAATAAAGGAATGTTTTCTTTAAGTAAAATTTTCTATCTACAGTATTAATCCTTCTAGCACCGGAACACCAGACACAATAGAAAATCTATTGTTAAGCGGCACGCGAGTGCCGGTTCGGGATTGAGTGGTTAAGAGTACTTCCCTTTCAGGTGGCATTACAAAATTCCACCCTGTATACTCAACATGATCAGTATTTGATCAGTAAACAAAATTATAATAATCTCTTTCTTTGAGTGATGTATCGTATATTTCGCTCATTCATTAATGAAACCCTTTCGATACAAATTGCTACGTATTTAACATGTCTATTATTTAAAATATAATCTGTCTAAAAAGTCTCATTAATCTCATTTGAAATAAAACTCAATGCAATAGATATTAAGCTAAAAATTGCTTGCAAGAAAATGACAGATAAGGGAAGGTTGATGTGTTACAAACTGTGATTATATTTATTATTATGTTTACAGAGTTGGGCGACGGCGGTTCGCGGACGTTGTCAACAGCTGAGTTATCTGACGGTGAGTCGACGCGGCAGAAGCGACGCTGGCACTCGTCCTGCGGCCGCCTGCCATCTTGCCGCCTCACGTGATCCCGCCTGCTCTGACCTAACGACTAACCAAGTGGCACTGACTGCGGTGGCGTAACGTGGACGATGGGTGAAGGCTGGGAATGAGAGTGGCTTTTGAGTCACAGATAACAAAGCTATTAAGCGCGTGTCAAAAAGTATCGCTGTCTTTGCGACTAATAAAACTGCAAAGAAACCGGTGTACGTTGACGCTCGTATTAGCGTGACTCTGAGGCGCTGTAAAGTCATAGACACTTTTGTGTTTTGTGTTAGATACTAGCCACAAAATACATATGAAGTCAGTCTTGCCGATGTAGACACTTTGTGTGTTCACTTACTTACATACAATTTTGTTACAATAGTGTTAGTGTGAGTTGTGAGGTAACAAAAACGGTCTACGTGTGCGCAGGCAGGGCAGGGTTAATAGTATCTCACTGGTGGCAAGCATCCGACACAATACAAGTGTCTATGTCGCAGCGGCTTGAAGACACGCTTACACGAGCGTGTATCTACATATACAGGTTTGTTTTGCAATTACAAAGAAAACCAGTGTATGCAGATACACGCATACTCGTTCTCTTGCAAAGACTGCGATACTTGCTGATACTCGGGTTGATGGCTTTGCTATCAATGTGACAAACAAATCAGCTTGAAAGCTACCGCGTGTTTGCCGCTAGAGGCGCTAGGGAAACGTGAGGTCTTCGGTTAATTGATCGGCTAGGTTTATTTATAATTGGAATAATGTTGTGCAATATCTGAGATAAATTAGGACAAATTTGAGTTAAGGGTCAATGAATTATGAGATACGTTCTGGACTTCACTTGCCTCTGGCGCCAACTGGTGGCAAACTTTTGAAGTGGTATGTTGCCTTCCCCACTCTGATATAATATTTTTTTTAAATAGCTGAATGGTTTGGTCCTTTGTTAAAGAAGTACCACCGGCAAATAGGCCGCGGGCGGCTAGATTCCACGTTACGCCATTGACTGACGGTCAACTGTACAGGGTTCAAACTTCGACAATCGCAATATGGTGCACCTCATGCGTCCAGGATATTTTGATATTTTGGTCAAATTTTTTGTTCTGCCTAGGCTATAATAATCCTTCCATTTTTTCTTATTAATCCTTCTACTTTAAGGCTGTCTGTCCTCTTAAGCAAAGCTGAGCTGAGGAGCGAACCAATAACCTAATAAGCATTGACGGAGCGGAGATTTTGTGCAATCCCATTGAGTGATGTTGGGCTCAGAATGTTCCCCTCCGCCTTATAAGACAGGCTGCCTAAGCGCTAACGCGTGTTCTTTTTGGACACGTTTTGTGCAAGTAAAGAGCGCATATTGTGTACGCCAGTTTTTAATAGGACACACGAATTGCAACTTTGGCTATTGAGTGATATCATGCTGTACTCTATGAAATATTAACCCTTGTGCGGGCACATTTTGATTTACCAAATACTTACTTTTCCGTAACCGTATTTATTGTCTTTTACTTGCACATTAACAAAATCGACACTTTCGCAAATAATGATAATAATTACATTGACATGGGTTGACGATTCCTGTACCTGGCTGGTTTTGGACTCGCGTTGATCAGCTATGGCATACACTGCCGATTTTCTTTGCAGTCCAGATAATCGCTTTCTGAGAAGAACAGCAATACTTATGAATAATTTATTTCAAATGGCCAGGTATTACAAATGAATGTAAAATACGAACTATAATTGAATAATAACCTTTTTTAAATTAATTAGGATGACCGCGTTGTTTGTGTTGGTAAATTCACTTTAGAGAAATTAGTCTTATGTTTAAAAAAATATAAAAGAAGTATTAAGGAGGGCTCAGAAATCCAAAGCGAGTTTGTTTATAAATTTTAAGTTGCAATATTTGCCATACCAATCTTTAACTTCTTTTTTGCCAAAGCAGGCGAAATAATTAAAAAAAAAATTGTTTATAAAAGAGAGTTTTTAGGTACTATAATCGTCTGATTTATACCTTCGTGTTTCGTATGATGGAAGGTATTTAAGTATTATAAACTGAACAGAATGTGTGAAGAATGTTTTTCAAAGTGCACATTACTTGTGTAATTATTCCATTTTTTCTTTATAAATGGTTTAAAATTATAAAATAAATAGGTAATAAAACCTGATTGTACACTGTCGATTTACACACTTTTATTTTTCGTTACTATGCCATACTTCGCTAAGGAAAAATTCTTGATTATATTATATCTTGTTAGATTCAGATCCTAAAGTTGTTACGGAATGAATAATATTATTCTTTAATTAAAATAGTAAATGTTTATCTTAATAAATAAGTATCTGTTTATTATTAACATAAACATTTACATATAATATTATTATTTTTTCACTCTGAGCCTTACAACATGAGTAAGATTTGTTAAATCCTTCAATAAGGCTATTAAAAGAAAGATTAAGTTTGTTTTTTAAAGAATTAAATAAAAGTGACAATATTCAATCCTTTTTGACTAATATTGTATAATATGTGAGTCATGATTTGTTTAAAGTCCCTAATTTTGCGATGTAGTATTAGTATGTACAGAAATTTGACCGTTTTAGTTATGCTTAACCGCATGAGTACGGAGCACACTACTGAAAAATACGTATTATTAAAACATTATCGATACGGATATTAAAAAATAGGGCATGCGTTCACGTTAAAATCTTTTTAATTTATAATGTGACTAAATAGATACTCGTATACTGGGAGGGTCGGCAAGTTTGACTTAATAAACTAAAAAAATGTCGATTCTCCTTTCATTATAAGTGTGCTCCCTATTTAATTGGTCATGTGGTGCACAGAGTGTAGTGGATCTTAAATTGCGTATTTAAAGGTAGAGTTATTTTTGTACCATGAAAACTATATTGCTTGCCTGTTCACGAAATCTACTGTAGTGTAATTTATCCTACACGTTTCCCTGATCGTTTATATTTAGGTGTTATAAAGTTCTGTTTTAAATATAAATTACTGTAACAATGAATTTTGTAATGTTTGAATAATGATTGTTGTTCATTTAGTCGTTAGATTGATGTAAAGTACAATATGCCATGGCGATACTCAATCCACGGAGAGCCTTGATTCCATGTTGTAAAAATATGATATTGAGAAACCCATGAGTGACGTCATACACTTATTACGAATATCTTGAACTGACTGACCTGTTACAATTATCGTAGAAGATTTTCGTAAAAATTACATCGATTGATATTATACTCGATCGTTTGGCTTTGACGGTGTGTGACGTTACTTATGATGCGACATATTTTATGTCAAAAATTGACAAATTATAAACAAAGCCATTGTAGCAGAAATGTTATATTTTTGTTAAATAAAAAATAGAACAATTGTAAAAATTTCACGGCGTCATCGCGAATATTTAATCTCTAATCCTCCATCTCAGAGCACGGACCTCACTTTTTACCGTAGATTGTGTTTTTTTAAGAGTTCATGTTAACGAGGGTGTTTTGGAATAAAATACCTGTTAGATGGCGCTACTTAGCCGTATTGTACATAAACTTAATATATATAACTAGACTGTGCTCTCGTGGCTCAAAAACGAGCCGAGCGAAACCGTCAGACAGAGCAGCTTGTCCCTTTCTAATAGGGTGACAATAAGATTTGGATAAGTGAGACAAATTCAAACATGCAATCTGCGGATCTGCCTAATAATAGTATTTTTAAGTAATTCATGTTAAAATATTTGTGGTTAAAATTTTCCAACTTCTGAGAATGGGTATTATATTTCGAGTTTCTGCGTGTTTCCACTTATTTACACACACGTAAAATAAACATTATATTGTGTTTCAAGAAATAAGCCCTCTAACGTCAAGCTAATATGTAATAACGTAAAGCTAATATTATGCTAATATGTTTTTTACCATAGTGATAGAGAAATTGTACATTTTTGGGGGTAAGGATGAATCATAAAATAAATAATTATTTAAATATGTGGGACAAGTGGATTATTCCCGACTGCCCCTACCAAATCTACCCCAGTCGAAACTTTTTAGTTTCGAAACTAATTTAGGTTCCGTCTGTTGTTTGTTTGCCTATTGGTTTGAAGTAAAAAAACAAGTGCAAGCGATTTCCAACCTTATTGACATTTAAATTAAAAATTTCAAAAAAAAGACAATATATAAATTTATGTTTTTTTCAAATTTGAGAATACCTACATTGAACGAAAAAAACACCAAATATAATATAATTGTAGATTACTTAATACATTGTAAAAATTACTTTAAAATACGAGCGTTAAATTAAGTTTTTGGTCAGGCAAAATTGTTGCCCAAAAACATTTCTTATACTGACAATATGAAAGAACGAGGTACGATCGAGGTCTCCCGCGCGTGATCACTTTTGGAAAAATATAGCGTGCACGCGCATCGTGACTTCTTAGGAGCGGCGCTTGTAAACGTGAAAATACTGCACAGGATTTTAGCCTTAAGGGTGATCACGCGCGGATGACCTCGATCGATAGTACGCCTCCGTCCTTGCCATAGACCTAGAATTCATGGTCACTCTAACTATGAATGAACTGTCATTGCGTGTTGGCAATGTGAAAGAAAGAGACAAGCTACCCCGTATTGATATCTTTCTCGTCTCGGATTTGCCTCGCGTAAGGCACAAGCAAATATATACTTTAATGCGTTGGGATAGTGTTCATTTTCAAAAATTCAATTTTTTGAAGATATCATTCCGGTTACATAGATAATATTAATTCCATGGTATTGTAAAACGTGATTTTGACGGAAGATGTCAAACCGTCATCATGAATGTCAAAATGCACCCATGACAGTTTAGTCGAAACCTATGGCTACGAAGCGCCATCTAGCAGGTAATTTAGCCCAAAACACCTTCATTCTTAGGTAGAATGAATTAAAATAATTAGAATAGTTTTTCTATATCTGAATTAAAATTTTGATTTAACGGGATGTTTGATATTAGTTACATTTAGTGCGGCCGCTGACCGATTTATCATAATTATTGATAAGGTGTAATGGGACTATGATACAACGTTTTACTTTCGTGAAGTGTTCTATATTATCGGTTAGTTTTCTATTAAGGAAATTGACCGGTAATATAAGACCTATATAGAAAGTTGTTGGACGTCTTGTTCTATAGGAACTGGTGACAATACTATTTATATCGTATTGTGTGCAATGATTTGATCTCAAGTTCTCAACCAAGCTGTGGCACTCAACTCTAAATTCTAGTTCCATGGACACGTAATGCATTTCTAGTTTACTTTCCAGACGAAGAATTCTCTAGTCTAAATTAACCTTTATATATGTTACAGTCAAAACTCATAGCCGCGGTCAAAACCACTTTTGACTGCAAAAATCAGGCAAAAGTGGTTTTGACCGATGCCCTTAGTTAAAACCACTTTTGACTGATTTTCGCAGTCAAAAGTGGTTTTGACTAAGGGCATCGATCAAAACCACTTTTGCTTGATTTTTGCAGCCAAAAGTAGTGAATTCGGTTCTGGCACTCGCCGGGCGCTACCGCGGCATGCTCGCTCGGCTCGTGCGTTTTGTGGTCGAAGTTCTAACCTAAGCTAACATCACACAAACGGATGCTCCCCGTGGGATTCGAAACCATTTTTAAAGTTAAAAGTGGTTTTGACCATCGCACGGTGGGGCCCGTAGTATGGAGCTGTTGGCCAATATTATTTTTTTGAAATTGGAGATAGATGATTTTGTTTTTCGTATTTATAAATTGAAGGCATATATCGTTACTTTTGGGTAGGCAAAGTGTCAATGGTCGTTTAGTATGACTTATACGAGACGTCAAACATTACTTATTTTTTGTTGTTTGTTGCGGATAACTCAGTTTAGTTTCAACTTTGAACTATTATATCTTATAAAGTAAGAACGTAAAGTTTATATAAAAAATAATGGGTGTTAATCAAGGTATGTAGTATTTAAAACATAATAATTTAGCCCCTAATAATGTAAAATTACTTGGAAAAAAATATTTTTTATAATCCACTACCACCCAAATTTCTAAGCCTTGCCATTCTCAAAAGGGGATTTTGCCTGAACTATTGAACTCAAATCCGTATACTACATTATTATGGCAGTCACTTAAAACCAATTACTGTCCAGGCAAAATCCCCCTACTAAAAAAAATGAAATAAATAAAAAATTGCATTTTCGAAACACAGGTGGTTACAATAAATATTTTTTTTCAAGTGATTATACATTATTAGGGATAAAATTAATATGTTTTAAATAAAACATACCTTCATTAACCCCCATGATTTTTTTCATAAACTTTACGTTCTTCCTTTAAAAGATATAACAGTTCAAAGTCGCAACTAAACTTAGTTATCCGCAACAAACAACAAGAAAAACAGAAAATAGATAATGTTTGACGTCTCCTATAAGTCATACTGAACGACCATTGACACTTTGCTTACTTAAAATTAATGACACATACCTTCAATTTATTAAATCGATAAACAAAAATCATCTACCTCTATTTTCAGAAAATTGATTATTGGCCAACCGCTCCATACTACGGGCCCCACCTTGCATCGCCCTTAGTTAAAACCACATTTGACTGCGAAAATCAGTCAAAACTGTTTTCGACTAAGGGCATCGGTCAAAACCACTTTTGCCTGATTTTTGTAGTTAAAAGTGGTTTTGACCGGCTATGAGTTTTGACTGTAACATATACACCGCATAATGTTGTTTCGTTGTATCTTAGCTCCGTATACCAGACTTCGGTCAGTGACTTAATTGTGACATTCACATTACCTCTAAACCACTACTTCTTAGTGGTGATTTCTCTGTCATATTTATGGATTAGCTGATAATTATTATTGTAAAGTATTCTTTCTCAACTTTAATTATGACCAACTTATCGTACGGTATAACCATATTTATGGTAGTTTAAAACTCGATGTCATGGAGCACAAGTATACTGTGTGCTGCTTTATATTTTTTGTTATTGCAATCGTGATATTAAACCGACGATCTAGCAAGCAGTATTATAGTAGTACAGTAGTGTATTTGTACTTCATTAAGAGTCAGTTTCATGGCTGTTTTCCTTGTAATTGGTTTTTCAGATAGCAATAATGCTGTATTTTTTTTAAAATTGACATTTGACAGTATCATTGATATGACAGACAAATTACGAAGTGAACAACTGTGGAACTGGCCCCTAGTATCATTTAGCTCACTATTATATGTCGCATCATAATAGGGTTGAGAAATAATATATTTAATAGTAATATTTAAGTGTCTAACATTTTTGTGCTGAACTTATTAATGTTGTTTCGTTGTGCAATAACTGTGTCGTTGGATGGTGTAGTAAGTAGATGTTAGGTTAACTGTTTTATTAAGCCATATTGTTAATGAGATTATTGTGCAGATGATCTCCTCTCGCCAAAGGCGTATCTTTTCGAAAAGTATTTTGTAGCTATAGTTTTTGCCAACCGGTTATTTGGAATTCGTGCTTAAAAAGTGAGGTCTTACATTACTGTTGAACTAAATGTATGTTTACGCTTAATACGGATGTATGTACAGTGCCTGGACGACGATGAAGCTACGTGAATAATGAAAAAAAGAGAATATTAATATATTGTAAATAAAAATTGGAAAGATATAAATGGGTATTTTAATTATTTCAATTTATCCCACAATACTTTAAGGCACGGCACTAATATAACAAATAGAACGAACTATGTTCAAGCAAATTATGAAATAACAAAATTGTTCCAATAATTTGCTTGAACATATAGAATGCCCCTAAAGATGTTGAATGATACATTTTCCTACACTCAGATAATTTTATTTATCGTTTGGTGGTCTTATAGCTACGACTTATTGTTCGTGAATAAACTAGCATCCATTTGGACAGAGACTTCGTAAAGTACCGTTTGAATATTTTGCACGTTTCATTATCCTGTAAGTATGTCACATTAAATTCTGAAATCACGCAGACAATATCTAGCCTTAGGTCTTGTCCAGAATGGCGATTTTAATGCGCGAATCGCGCCGATTTCGCCGCTTGACGTGCGCGATGCTCGTGCACGCAATGTATTGAGCCCCACCAGTACCTCGCCAACGCGCGTTATACGTTCGCGCGTAGTTTCGCGACGAATTCGCTTTTCTGGACAAGGCCTAAGCTCGTATCACATCAATGAGTCGGTCACCTAGCGGGTCAAATACCTGTGCGTATTGTGCACAAGTGGTCCAGCAGTCGATATAGCGGAAGGCTGCGGTAACGGGCTTCCGCGCATTGTGGCTGGGAACCAGGCCGCGCAGACAGTCGACTTGCGACATTCACACCGTGGCGTTATGCAGAAATAGCAAGCGTCCTTTGCGACCTTTTTGGATTGGTGCCTGAAAATTCCTAGCTAGACCAATGGATGTTTTGGCGCATTACTCCATGGTATAAGATAGGTCGTCAACCGCGACTAAACTTGCACTTTATTAAGCATCAAGTTTAAAAATAGTTTTGTACAAGTTGTAACCGACACATCTGACCATAATGTGAATGAGCTTCTATTATGGGTATCAGAAACGGCAAGGGCACCACAAATGCATCATAAAAAGAAACATAGGACAAACACAAATATTATTATGACATAAATTTTTGCCCTAGATTTGATTCGAACATACCTCTCCAGGCTCGTGGTCACCGACCGCTGGTGCATTAAGCAAGGTCACTACCAAGACCGCCATCAGGAGCCGGACATCATATCTAATAAGTAGCCAAGGATAAATTTAATACATATTTCAGAATTGTAAAAGTAATAGGTGTATGTTATTACCTACTAAATTATCCACCCACGTTTATAAATATGCAAAGGCACTGTTGACTTGGTGTCGTGTTACGTCCAGGCACTTTGTTAGCGCGTCTCCGTGCGACCCACTTTGCATTACCTACCTTATGCGCTCACGGCAGGTCCTACTTGTTGCCTAAACACGTACGCTGTAATTGCCAGGTATCAGATATGATTAGGGCTGACTAGAAATTTTGTCTTTGTAATAAGTCTCAAATTATGCTTGAAATTGGGATTTAGGTAGGTACGCAAAAAAACTCGCATGAGACTATCTAGAAAATGAGCAAAATTAATATGAAACTCAAAAATAAAAATAAAAAAGTTTACATCAATGAATTCCGTTTACTTGTTTCCGCTACTCGCAAACCGCAATGTTTACCGTCGTCTTCCTATGAAAAGGCCTAAATAAATGTAGAAATCGATGTCATGAAATTATAAGCTAACTAAAAAAGGCTTCGATCATTTATCTATGTCTTTAAGTTTGTTTATTTATTCCTTCTTTTACATTTGCCGATGTGCAGCCTGCCTGTCTCTTTTACACTCCAGATTGTAATCAATGAAGTCAACCGCCATATCTAGCAAATTGCATCAAGCAAGAAATAATGTCAGTCCCAACTAGGTTAATCTAAGCGAGCAATCTGCTTGTAGTGCTTGTAAATGAACTAGATTAAAGATTGGAAATTTAATTGACTTTTCTAATAAAATCAGACTATATCTGACAAGAAAGAGTAAAAATTAAAAAGTGGCAATACTGTAGTGTCCTCCCTTTAAAAAAGGGAGGACACTACAGTATTGCCACTTTAAAATGTCTACTCTTTCTTGTCAGTCAGACTATAGCGTTCAATTTATTTATGACAAAGCCCATTTAAATCTATATTTTTTTGGTAACAGTTTATTAATATTAAGTTATGTTTCCCTGAAAGAGGAAGATCTTTTTCTGAGCTAGGCCTTCTGTGCTCGGGGACTGGCCTTGGATACATGGGTGTTTCTGGAACCACAATAGAATATCTATGTGCTCCCATCTAGTAATCATAAATATAATGTCTATCTAAGGATTCTAAACTTAGGTACTTGTAAAGTAATCGTAGTACAGTGTTGGCTGGACCAGTTAGTAGGTTAGTACCTTTTATGTAACCTTAGTATCGAGCTAATGTTAAAACTGCATTTATCAAATCCTGGATCATGATGCAAATGTACCCTGACCTTGGGCTGGTCAATCGCCGCAAGACGGGCAAAAGTCGAGCTTTACCTTTCCACCCGAGGCGGGGACGACCCCGTTTCGGGTGGAAAGGTAAACTTCGTCCCACTGGTGGAACGAAGCTTGGTGGGACGAACGGGAATGAACCAAACCTACAGGTGGTGTGACGAATATCTTAAGTCCTGCACACTGCAGTCAGAGTTGCTAGCTGTCGTATCTGCAGAAAAAAATGTATCCTGCCTGACCTATAGCAGAAACCGCTCGAAAGAAAAAAGAACACCCTAACTGATAGGTACCTACACCGCTTGCGATCAAACTATTGTTTAGTAAAGTTAACAGACTTCCGGACTAATTTGACACGAGGCAGCCCTGCTCAGCGGAATGGTGCCATCGACGCTGCGTCAGCAAGTGAAGGGTTGTCGAAGGTGCCTCATTATTGTTTTTCTCATCGATCAGCTAAAGTTCAAGGTCGAGTTTATTAATGCCACCTTCTAAGCGGTACCAACAAAATTTTAATATAATATGCCAATTGAATTAAAGTATTACATAGTTATTTGACATTCAGATGTAATCAATAGATATCAGGATTAGTGTTGGGTCATCAATGACCTCAATGACCTAATGTCTTCAGAATGCATTTTTCTTGCGTCGTCACTCACACATTGATACGCATGACTTAAGTTACAATCAAACGGTCATTATATTGATGATCAGTTTGCGTAGTGATTGAGTGGTCAGTTAACTTGCCAAAGGCCGCGAGTTCGAACAACAAAACAGTATTATGTTTCTTTCTATATAAAAAAATATATGTTTGTATACTGTCTTTTTTGTATTTTGGAAGCTACTGTCTTCTCAGAGTCGTATTTTTGTTCTAATACAAAACAAGTTTAAAGAATTTTACTTGCTTTGTTTTCATTTACAGTACAATATGGATAACACGGATTGTATCATGTTAGAGCGTGATACGTTTAATAAATAGTTTATACAAAGTCCTTATGTTGCAAGTGGGTCGTGAAAGGATGCGCCGAGGAAGGCGACGGCGATAGTCCTTGACGAGCCGGATAAACGCTACAAGCTAATATTGAAACATCTTGTGACGTACTTTAACTGTATTTACCAGTGAGGCTACTTCAACCACGTGAGTTATATTCTGTTAAATTTATGTTACTGGTTAAATGATAAAACTTAGATAGACGAACATACGTAAGTTAATTCCCAACAGAATGAGTTGTTCAAATTATCAATCGTCATTATTTGAAGATCATTTTTAGTATGATTTTGAGAGGCTTAAGGTGAATCTAGTTGCGGCAGAGGCTATCCCTATGGCATGTGTTTTTAAAATACGTTATGTGTAATTTTATAGGTAGGAAACCATAATGATATCAAGTTTTGTCTAAATCCGCTCGGTAGTTTTTAAGTGAAAAAGTATCAAACCATCTATCATAAGATTTATCCATCCTAACAAACTTTCGCATTTATAATATTAAGTTTTGTTTTTTGTTTTATATAAATCAGTTGGCAGGCAGGCACACGGCCCACCTGATGGTTAGCGGCGGCTACTGCAGCCTATTCTATGTTTAAGCGGCTTATCCATCGTTCCCCAGAGGCGGTCAAAAGATAAAAAAGTAAGATGTAAGATGCCCTGTCTGTTTTACGAAGAGGAGTAATTCCTTCCATTACTATCTATAATATTAAACAAATCATCACCTACGATCAAAAACCTCTGTAAGATAATATACAACTACCAACCAAGATACCTTCTGCCGATAGTTGCGACGAGGTGACGGTTGTCGATTGTATCTCAATGCTTTTAAGACATTATATTGCTATTAGCGATAACATTGTCATGTTAAAATAGCAATGACATGGCTCGATAGTACGAATGATTTAGAGATGTCTGATTTTGCCAGTCATCAGTCAAAATGTGGCAGTGCCATGCTGTAGGTAGACCGTGGGGAAAGAAAGAAAAGAAGACCGTTGTTCGATTAGTAGGTACTTAGCTTGGCTACTAGCTCAATGTGCTTCGTTTAACGTGTCAAAGTACCTATCAAAGGCTTGAACCCGTCCTTTTCCATCCCTATCTTATATAGCTCTTCCCCGTCCTCTTGTCATCATATTTTTTGATTAAGGGCAGGCAATAAATCTGATACAATAGTTACAGATGCGCATTCTCCATGGTCGTTAGTGATCACTTACCATTATGTAATAAACTACTCGTCAGGATATTTTATCCTCTAAAGCTTTTGTTATACGATGGTGGGTTTCAATTTAATACTACAATTGTTATAATAATATGTATGTATTACTGCTAATGTAACAGTATTGTGGGTGGTTAGGTACTGCTGCATACTCATACTAGGTATTACCTACAAACTATTCATATTTTTTTCAAATATAAACCTATGCATGTAGATAAGTAAGAACAAAATCTGTGTCAAGTAGGTATGACTGTATCTATTTTTGGAACTGTACAAAAATCAATGTAAGTAGGTTGTATGTTTTATGTGACCGCAGAGTATTACTTGAGTTGGCTGAAAACTAAATGGGAACGTAGATTTGCGTAGAATCCTTAATTTAAAACGTAATTCAGGTATGTAATCTTAAAATAAAGATAAAGAGTTATATTCTTATTATTTGAAAAAAAAAAAATCTTTCAACGATTTGGGTTATTATAAATTAAATACGGACAACGTTTACTTATACCTATACTATTTAATACCTATATTAGTTTATTTCTCATAATTAGTTCATAAAGTTAAATATTACTGCACGGAAAGCACGGAACAAGTTTTGGTTTAACATTGACACAAATCAATTAACTAGTACCTAGAAATAATCTCTTAAGTTTTGCACAGACACAATTTTAATGTGTAGAGTTCTATTTAAAAATAAAATAAAAAAGTCACTGAGAATGAAATTAAAATGAAATTGAAATACCTAGAAGAATATTTAGAATACAAAGTTTTCATTAAACCGATGTCATGTCATGGTGTAACTAGCGCCATGGTGTTGTGCCATCTTCCAAATGGTATTTATTTCCCAGCTAAGAAGAGGTCGGGCAAATGTCAGCGAGAAGCATGCGGAACTTACGTTACTCGCCACCAGCTTGAGAATATTCTTTGATTGTTATCTGTTTATAGGGCATCGTTGAGGCAAATTGTCTATTCAGCGTGATTCCCTGGTCGTCATTTATTGCCCTGTTGTTAATAAAATTTGTGGTGTTGATGATACAAAAAGATTAAATTATGTCATTTGAAACCTTAACTTTGTTAGGATATTTATTTCAGGCAATACAGATGGAGTCTGATTCTATAGTAACCTTAGCTGCTTTCGATCAATATATTGGGTGTACGGTTGGGTTGTGTATGTCCATGCCATTGAGTATCAAACTTATTCGTGCCATACGGAATATTTTAGCGGCATATTAGTCAATTGAAAAATTGCTTAAATGGCTGTTCGGCCTGCATCTAATAATGTACATTACATAAACGATTTCGGTATAGTCCGCGTTCGCAGTGAATGTGAACCGGGCCGATATAATTAATTGACGGTCTCCGATCTCCGAACTCTCAGACAGTGGGTGAATTATGTGGCTATCAAAATCAGAATGTCGGCTTGTGCTGCTAAATTACAAGAGTATAGTTATATAAATAATATGATAAGTAGTTACTGTTTTATGCTTGAATTATTGTGAGAATACGATTTATTAACGATTGTATAATCAGCTGTATTCCGCCTGTGGCATTCCTTGCGTGACGTGTGTTTTGGTATTATTTACTTTTTTTTAGTGAGAATGAAGAATTTGTATTACCTAGTAACTTGCCGGTTTATACTCGGTAAATTCGTGTGATATAGCAAATAATATTTATGTTAAGGATAACAAACAGTTACCTATACCTAACGCATATTTAAAAATTAAAACATACCAGCGGTCGCCTCCGCGGTTTCACTCGCGCTTCATTTATTTTGTCAATTATCTCCACGTTCCCCCCACATTCCCGGGATCAA
Organism: Mecyna flavalis; assembly: GCA_949319885.1. Taxonomy (NCBI): domain Eukaryota; kingdom Metazoa; phylum Arthropoda; class Insecta; order Lepidoptera; family Crambidae; genus Mecyna; species Mecyna flavalis. The sequence continues at coordinate 13,104,879 of OX439430.1, forward strand.
AAGTACCCTATGTCTTTAAGTATGTAGCTTTCAAATCGGTTCAGTAGTTTCGGAGCCTATTCAATATAAACAAACAAATCTTTCCTCTTTATAATATTAGTATAGATATCATAAAAGAGAAGAAACATACAGATTAAACATGCGATGTCCGTAATGATGATTGCATTTGATGTTTTATTTTACTGTGCGTTGATTCTAAAGAAACTTCTGGTCAGTGTAAGAATATATTAATGTAGAAATCATAAATTTCTAACTAGGTAGGTGCATTATTTGTGTAAATACTTTATTGCAAAAACATATTAGTAAAATTGTAAACTCTACCACCTTTCAGCTATGCAGAGAGAAATAACGGGCAGTGAAGTTATTACAAAACATATCAAGGAATCTAATTAAACAGTATTTACCTAAAATATTTATAATAGTCGAGTATTGCTTAAATTATACTTTTTAAGACGAAAAATAATTATTATCCACTACATTCTTATGATATACATTGCCAAATGTTACCCTTTGACTTGTAAATAAACGCGATCGCAGCGTTACAATTATGTCAAAAGTTGAAGAGCGCCGGGTGTATTCACTTGTAAATTTTATTCAATATCGCACAAGCGCGGTGAAAGCGATCTCGACAAGATGCAATTCTTTTGTGAATGAGCGATTGATTCGAGAGATCGCCGATAACTCACCGTATCAGATACTCGCTATTGTCTAACTTTCCTATTCCGACGATCGTTAAGAGATTGCATTTTGTAATTGAATTTAGTTCCGCATTAGAAGTGAAGAAGATGATTGATTGAATTATATTATTAATAGCGATGATACCTCGTACATAAACGTTGCATATTGTTTTATGATAAGTGACTAACGTAACACTTCGGTAGCGAAGTTTCAGTTCCATATCGAGAGTTAGAATCTTGACGTGAATTTATGGATTCCTTTCCGCTGGTTTAGCGATGATAAAAATACGTCTCAAAAAATCAGCATACGAGTACATTTATGGTTACCATACTCCAGCTAGCGTGGTTGCCCTGTAGAAGGTTATCCCGATAGCTGCAATTAGAATATGCGTTTAGGCGCAGCATGTCCAAGTTGCAAAAGTCTTAGTTCAAGCCAACCTACCCTTTAAAATTTGCACTTAATCTTCGATATTGTTAGGAAGTGCGAATTTTAACCGGACCGGATTGCAATGTTGATTGCAAAATATAAAACAGTTCTGCCCGTTCGCGTTGTTTTGATTTCCAGGAAACCTCAAAATCAATAAAAACATCAATTTCAATTCATGCACATGAATCAGTTACACCTAGCCGACTTAGCAATTGATACACCAAAAAGGTTCAATGAAACGAAGAAACAGGTGTTTAAGGCGTCAATAATTTTAGTTAATATTTAGGTATGATTTATGCTGATTTCTGCTTGGTGTCAACTAAGCATCATGTTATTTATTTTTTTAATAAAAAAAAAACAGGGAATATTCTGTAATTTGCCCGAAAAATAAATGAAAAATAATAATATTGCATTGCTTAAAATTGTATTAAAGTTGTGCATTAAGCAACATTGCCAAGTTGTAATAGGTTCGTGCACACGTGACGCCGTGCGCCGTGGGATGAGTTTTCGCCACCGGCTGCGCAAGCGCATCGTGCCATCCTCAGCGCATTGATACAAATAAAATATGTGGGTAACGATATCACGACATCATGCGAGAGTACTAATGGGTTGAATTATCATCGATAACATATCAGTAAGACAGGTCTCCTATGTATTGAGGATGAGAAGAGAAGCGATAGTTCAAATTAAGACAATATTTGTAATATACTAATAGTTTTGAGGATCAAAGCTGGTGGTTTATTTAGGTAATTTTTTTACTCAAAAATCTATTAAGATAAATAAATGCTTAAATGTTGACATATGTTTTAGATGGTTCCCAACACAGAACAAGAAAATTTTCTCGTTCCCAACGAAGAGACGAAGAAACAAATTCAGAAGTGTTAATAGGAAGCAACTAATATTATACGCAACACATAAAGGAACTACCTTCTACAAATATTAGAATGTTGTTTATTTTGATTTTGATAATTCACAAGATACTTGCAGGTTACAAATACATTAGGTACGTTTTTTTTTTAACTTTTTTTATCGTTTTTGTTTTTTTTTTCAGTTGCAGTATTGAATATTGATCCTTATTATTTTCATAAAATATTATGTTTTCAAATGCGGTAACTAGTCCAAGAACCCGCTAAATTCACAGTAAAAATATAATTCCAGCACCGGCAATCAAGAATATTTTACGTAAGCGGTTTTTACCGCGCATGTTTGCCGCGTGTGGGAATCGAAGTGTCGTGTTCGTACTAACCTATTGCGAGTAACGTATCATTATCGTAACATATTAGTTTATCGAAGCCGTTCTGTTGTATTTCGACATAATTTATCTGATTCCAATAATGGGAGTTTAAACTTATGACAATTTAATTGAGATGGTGCTAAATTGTGAGCGGATAAGAAATATTTGTTAACTTCGAGACTATCGATTTTTTTTGGCAGTAGGTAATTTGAGTTTAACTTATGTCATGGGAAAGTGAATGGTTGTCCGGTATTATCTACTACTATTAGATTAATAGGTACTAGTTTTTCGAGACAATGTGGCTAAACATTCACTTAAAACAGAAAAATATTCTACCAAAAATCAAATGGTTCCGAATCGATATTTCCCCCAGGGCAACATGGTTTCAAGGTAACAGTGAATCTACAATATGAGAATGGCCCCAGGCACCAATTGATAAATGACGTGTACACTAAAGCACATGTCATTCCTATGTACATACCTGTCAAATTATCGGCACACATGGCCTGCTCATTCACACGACATGAAATTATTTGCCAAGCTATCACGTTGCGACGCACCAATAAAAATAGCGGCCTCAATTGTTCCGCATAGACGATGATTATTGCGACATGTCAAATTGAACGTATCGGTACTTAACATTAATTTCAAGACGAACCCCTTTGACATTTCGTTTGATAACTATCTTTCACCTATTGACCCCAATGCCAAATAAGAATGTTAGCTGAGCTTATGCCATCGCAGGGTTTTGGAATGGTTTATAGGTACTTTGTTGTCCTGAATGAAGTAAGTACCTAAGTAAGTTCAGCGGAGACGGCAGGAAATTCTTTAATGACTGTAGATGATTAGCGTCCAATTTGCCCAGAGAGAAATTGTCCCTTTGAGAAGTTAGGTAACATAAGAGGTTGAAAGTTTACTAAGTATTTCGTCCGTTGCTTTCATTTTAGTAGTATGTTTTATGCTTTTTCAGATGAACTCAAGACTGGTACACAGTCTTTTATAGTTTATTTACACATTTCTTCAATAGTAATATTTAGAAACTGCACCTCGAAAAAATATACTCTGGGCCATGGTACCTAAAAAACTTTGATCTAGCTTGGATAAAAAACTTCTGGCATTCTTGGGCACTACACACCCAACTCCCCCGGCTTACCCTTTGAAAGGGGAAACCAGTTAGAGACCTTTGCGGCAATTGGCCAGCCCACATAGGAGTGTTTCCTACAGCCAATACAGACATGCACACAAATGTTTGTAGGTATCGTCCGGGGATTGCATCCGTGATTAAAGCCGTATTCCCAACTATTACACCGAATCGGTCGTAAAGTCACATTGCATCTCCCGTTGTGATGTCCCATTTTTATTGATATCTTACAGTAATGTTCCGTTATTAGCTAATACGAGGTAGGTGTGATGCAGTGGGCGAGCGGGTCGTGCCAGCCCTGGGGTCAGCGGGCCGATGCGCAGTCGCGGAAGTCTTGAGGTCGCGTCGCGTCGTGATGTACGGAGAAAGCGCAGTCGCCGCTGGCGGTCTTATCTAACAGGGCTGGGAAAGGGCGTTTATAGGGATGGGGGGGGGGGGGGGGGAATATCCAGAGCGTAAGTTGTAAATACATAACAGCTGGAACTCTGAAAAATTATATGAATAAGCATTAATTCACTTGTTTCAGTATTTTTCTGTTCAGCAAGCAACATCCACAACAACAACGGTCAACAAATAATTATGACCGCTAAAGTTCCTGAATTGTATTTAATCAATATCAAAGTTTTGAGAACATAATCCGATTAAGCAGACCGAAAAACATTATCTATACTTGTTTAAATCTTAGATGATCTCTGCGACAGCTGTTATCGATTTGACAGCTGTTAAATTTCACAATTTTTGTCTGACAAATGTATGAAGAGAAATAACGTTCATGATTGTGGGTTCCCGCCCACTTAGAGATGTTCATTGCTTTTATCATTCGCTTACACGTAATAATCAATTATGAAATTTTAAAACATCGGAAAAATTTCATTTTGTTTATCTCTTAAAACGTACCATTTTATAATAAAAAATCAATTAATTTGATTAGAAGTAATTCGTCAATTTCTTTTTATTTATTCGACCATAAAACATCAAAATATGTACTTACTTATGTACTTAATCTGACAATAACCAATAACCTTTATCTGTAAAGTCCTGATAAAAATAGATGTATCTCTATGTGATGGACATTAAGCTGAAATTGGTTGTAGGAATCTGACAGGCATGGTTGCATTGCTGCAAACTGTATGTACAGTCAGCGTTTCGTCAACCTACTCAAATCTATAGGAAGCTGAAAATTAAGGAAAACAAAAAAGAGCACATGACATGTGTTACGAGCTTGTTTTAATCTAAGGTTACGAGTATCAAAAATAACGAAGTTACCACAAATTGGTACTTAATTACATATTATTAACATCCAGACACAGGACAAACACAATTCTTTATCACCTAAATATTTTCGCATAGTCAAGGAGCATGCCATGTGTCCTTTGTTTAAAATAACTTTTATTAGAGGTCCTCAATCGTTCAGTGTAGATCGATAGAAGAATCGATTACTTACGAATCGAAATTTTAACATTCGTTCATGGTAAGACTACGCCTCTAGAAATGTCACTGCGACACCTGTCGCAGAGATCATCAAAGATTTAATAAAGTATACTAAATATACCTTATAATAGACGACGTTAAGGATTCAAAACCAATAAGTAATAATTTATAATAAAAACAGGAATGTAAAATTATAAAATAAGTAAGGTTCTCTACAAATTTAAATCATGCTTTATTAAGCAACTGTATGTCGGTTACTAATAAAAAGTGGTAACGTCCTTCTAAAAATACCGGTGATGACAGATGTTTATTAAATTATGCAAATATACTTGTATTAACCTAATTAGTTAGAACGAATTATGTGTATGCCTAAGACGTGAACTAATTAAAAATATTGCTTTAATTACTAGCTAATAAATCATATTGACGGGCAATTGCGCCATGACATTAATCTCCGGCTTAAATCGGTGCCATCGAATGCCTGGGGTCGATTCCATCAGGTTGTTTGTTTATCTGCTAAATAATTTGACCCTTCTTCGTTTTTTCTCACGATATAAATCAAGAGGACGTCACAACTGTGTCCGTTTGAAGAATTATGTTCTCTAGGGTAAGCGTCTGTGTATTTGAATCGTAGCAAGTTTCGTTTTTTACCGCACGGTTTGTTTAGATTATTTTTCATTATTGTATCTTGCAGACCTCTCAATACTACTCTTAGTCGTGAGATAACACATTGAGCTACTATTACAGTACATAATATTTCTATGGGAACATTATTGAAATACAAGCAGGCTATTGAAATGTGATATACATATTTTATGTGTTTCAGCTTCAATAGGTTACTGAAAAACCGACGCTGTATCAAATAGGGGACTGCATACATACGCAATGCTAGTTACCTATTTTATGTGATATATAACAAAGTTTAGATATTCAGCAACTTATCCTAATTGATTAATTACTTTATATATAACGTACCTACTACATACAACCTACACATTACTGGCAGCAGTTTTATATTAACTTGTGTAAATTAAATTAATGGTCTAACGAAGTAGTTGAGTAATATTGATCAATAAAACGTTATAAATTGTATCTACAAATCGTTACAGATTGGACACCCACAGTGATATAAACAGTTTTGCATTCGAACTTGCAATTTATTTTATTTAGTGCGTGACTCTGATGCCTTGTTTGAAGTAATCTTTGTTTCGTGTACGAAGTTTAAAGTGCTACCATTAATTCAGGGTCAAATGGGCAGTGGGATTTTTTAAGCTAGAGTAAGGTCGAGTGATAAACATCAATCAGAAAACCGAAACAACTTAAGCGTTTTGTGTTATTTGTTTGCACGTGATTTCAGCATTTTTATTCGATTACATACTATTGTTTTTGTTTTATTTAATCTTCCTTATTATTTAAAAAAATGATCATCGGTTCACATAGCTTCCGCATTCCTCATGTCTAGATGGCGCCACCAATCTGCTGTAACCTAAGAAAGATAATAAAAGGTCATTGCGCATTCCTTTAGGGAAACAATGGGGAGGGCTTTCCCCAACGATATGCGTCGTTGTTTGGATTGGAGTTTCACTACCATAAGTCGGTTTGTCCCTATTTATGTACTGAAACGGTAAAATATTGTCACTACGACGAGACTTCTTTTAAATCCCAGAAGTTTAGTATTAGGGTCCGGTATCATACATACAACTATTTCCTTTACAAGAGATGCCGAAAACCTACCCCAGACGCTCTCGTTTAGTGCAGTATTCAACCAGACAGGAGATTCTGAAGTCAGATCGGCTCTCCAACATCATCATTTATTTATTTATTTCTTGCTAGGATTTCTAACACTAGGTACCTACTTGAGTTGTATATACGCTTGGAGATTGGACGTGTACTGGAAAAGGCCGACTTATCCATCTTTTTCCAGGTCAACAGATAGGTACATAGAGCTAATAGATTACCTACTCGTAGTAAATTAGTAGTAATCATATTGTTCATATTGAGAATGGACGTGTACCGGAAAATCCATCTTTTTCCAGGTCAACAGATAGGTTCATAGAGCTAATAGATTACCTACTCGTAGTAAATTAGTAATAATCATATTGTTCCATTTCCAAATCACCTTTTCAATTGTTTCTATTATACGAGTAGCACGCTAATTCGACGAAATTGCCTTAGTAATTTTGGCATGCTTTACAGAGACGCTTAAGAGGTCTAAGTAGTAAAGATGAGTAAAGGTCTGTGCATGGCGCACTCGTTAGGGGCACGCCTGGGGCAGTTATGAAACCAAATTATTTATACCATGTTGTAAGAACAAAGCTATCGCGACCTTCGGCGGCGTGAGAAGCCCGGTGCACCGTGCGTGCGACCAGCATTGTCCCCAGTTAAATAATCGACAACATCGCCACAGCGTGTACGCTGGCAGTGAAACAAAAACAGTTTAGTATCGAGACTGCTCTTGTTCAATGAAGGTATAAAAAAGTGAACTTTTTCGTTTACTACTGGTTATGAGCATAAAAAAGCGAAATTAAACGAAGAAGATAACATTTGTCAAGCAGAAGGATTATAAGCAAGGAACAATTACTGAAGCATAGGAGGCAAAAGTGTACCTACTAAAAGAAATTCAGACACATCTCAATAATACAACGTATCTATATCAATGACCTGCATTAGATGTTTATGCATTGGTATAATTTAGCGATACATACATAAAACTTAACGCTTTGATGGTAAAAGAAAAAGAGATAGAGAGAGTGGTATTTATTATTTATATAATGAAATATGCAAAGAACAAAGGCTTTTCGCTATAATATGTTATTGATAAATGGCAAGTCCAGCAGTTCTAGCAAGTAGCAACTTTTTCCCATTTTCAAATTGTCCAAAATCGTTTTAGAATGAACTCATAGCTTCAGGCCTACGCAGATATTTCTCACGGATGTACATTTAACTGTGGCGTCATGTTGCAACACCGCAAACAATGATATTTTAGACACTCGCGTGCATCAATAGTTTGTAAATTATCTAAAACGCTCAGTGTCAGCCGCTGAAAAACTGCCCGCGGGCGCATTGCGACACGCTGTTTTTGATAATTATCGCGTATGTGAACTAATGAATGAATGCAAACGGTAACGGATGGATTATTTTGTAGTTCAGGCTACTACTTCAATTTGAATAGGCTTGTATTCTGTTATCGTTCTATCTTTAAATTGTTCGCTCTGTTCATTGTCCTCATCTATGATGGTTATCCTTATCTATTCCTGGATATCAAGTAATGTTAGAGCTACAAAGTTTAATATACTTTTCTCTATCCACTTGTTGTTATGAATGCCATCCGGCGGATACACTTCTTAGTGTCTTTAGGGGACTTGATAACTTGTATTGACCTTACAAAAAATAAGTTTGTTTTTCTGATACTTGTTCATAAGTACAAATAAGTAACTATATATATTTAAAAACCTCATCACCATCTGCCTCCCTTGAATGAAAAATTACCAAAAGTTACATTTCTACAACTATAAATAACCGCATACGTGAAGGTTTTGTTTTGATAGACACCCATGTCATACAGTTACCTTGGTGCAAACCAAAGATCTCGACTATAAATGATGTCCATCTATTGTTTTTAATTAATTATTTAACGCAGTTTTACTCGTAAATCAAGAAATACTTGTGGATTTATAGTACCTTTTTTTTATCCATTCCATTTTACTGTCTATGCGTAACGTTTGTAAGTTCGCAAGAGTTGCTTCTGCTTAGCCTTCTAACCCCATTTCCTTCCAAAAGCTAATCTCGTTCGAAATGCAAATTCGCGCAATCAGCCAGTTAAGTAATTGTAATGTTGTAAACGCGCTAACAAGTGCGCATGCCCCGGACGCGTAAGAGCGGTCTCACTTTCGTTCCGGGCTCCTATTCTTACTTCTTTCCCACAATTAACACGCCTCGATTGGGTTAGATAGTCAAGAATACGGTCGCAGGTCTGTGTTCTTTGTATAACTCCTCTGAGTGGAAGTGTGAAATGAGAACGCCACTTAATTTGGTGTTGCTGACTCGTTACAATTGTTATGGAATATTTTACTAATAAACTGCTCAGACAATTACATCGGGAGTTGACATTCTTTGACTTCCTCAGTAGTTCATTCGCATTTTGACACAATAGCCCATTGCGGCTGGATTATGGTAAGCACAATAGTCTTTCTGTCAGAAAATCTTTATTTAAAGCGTGAAGCCTAGACATTGGCAGTACTGTGCTGCACCCTATGCGTCAAGTACTTAAACCTTAAATTCTTTCCGTCAGATTGCTGCTCCTAGGTAAGAGTAAGAGACGGGTAAGAAATGCAACTGTGCAGTTGTCTCGCCAGTATGTCAATATAATATGCTACTATAAAATGTCCCCATACAGTTTTATAGTAGAAAATTGGTAAGGAATTGTATGTATTAGGCCTAAAAACCTACATAAACCTACAATAACTTCCAAATGCTTCGAGTTATCATTTTGCACATAGAAGCTGGCTCCAATATTGTATGCAATTGAAGTATTGAATTGTTTCATACGGTGCCGGGGTAAGTACTTAAATTAAAATACCCTTTTCCGTTAAAGGTAACATTGTACGTAGCATTGAGCGCGATACCATCCTCAACGCGAGCAAAACCACGGGCAGCACCTTGTTAGTGTAATAATATACAAGCAATTTGGCGAACCATTAAGATACAATTTTGATAATAGCCGAATAATGGTTTTAGTGTGGATCCTTTTACGATAATGATCTTGAATCGGTTCCGCGATGAAGTCACGAGCAAGGATGCTGCTAGTGGTTTCCTGCCGAATTAAACTGACTCACTTTGTTTCCAATTATACATAAGTTTTATTGTTATTCCTAATTTAGCGGCGAGCTTTAGACTGGTATGGATTAATTGGAATAATAGAGTAGGCGAAAAAAAAAACGTAAATTGATTGATTTTTTTGAAGTGATTTTTCTCTGTCCATTATCCATGCATATGGAAAATGAATTTATCATTTTGTAAAAATAGTTTAAAATAGTTATATGAAAATAGTTTGACGAATTCTAAATGAATAACGAACATATTTGTTTAAATTGTGTCAACCTAATGAAAAAATAGTAAAACCCTTCATTTTCCGGTGTATCCCACTTGTCCCTTCTGGCGTTTGTCCCCTTGGGGGACAAATGGGATTTTTTTAAAAGAATGTCCCGATTGTCCCCTGTGTCGACTGTGGAGGGGACAGTTGGGACTAATTTTCGGTGTTTTAGTTGTATCCCAGTAGTCCCCTCTGGCGTTTGTCACCTTGGGGACAAATGGGATTTTTTTTAAATGTCCCGATTGTCTCCTGTTTCGCCTGTGTAGGGGACAGTTGGGACTAATTTTACATGATCCCTACTCTATAATGTTGCTAGAAGTGGCAAAAAAAAAGCATTTGTTTAGATATCCTATAGGTACTTACTGTGGTTCGGATGACGAATAAAAACAACTAGCATTAATTTATTATTCAATGTGTTTCTATTGATATCCCATAACTCTAGGGTTATGTTCTGTCATCAAAAAGAAGTCAAAATGCCAAAGAAACATGGGTCGAAATAGTAGATTTTTTTGGCTGTCCCATACAAATCTGCTTTTTGAAATGAGCATTTTTTTGTTGTATTGTATGTAGAGTATGTATGTTAAATTAAACAATTAGGTAAATAATTGAAATGTTTTATTAAGAAATCTAAAAAAAGTGTTAAATAAACAAGACTGTTAAATAGTGGGGAAAAAATCTTAAAATGATGACTATTTTTGATGTGATTTTTATTGTCAATGAGAGAAGTTTAAAAAAAATCCTACCTTTTATTTAAGGCAGAACGTATATCAGAGTTTATTTTTGAACGTTTTAGATTTCTTAATAAAACATTTCAATTATTTACTTAATTGTTTAATTTAACATACATACACTACATTCAATGCAACAAAAAATACTCATTTCAAAATACAGATTTGTATGGGACAGCCAAAAAAAATCTAATATTTCGACCCATGTTCCTTGGGCATTTTGACTTCTTTTTGATGACAGAACATAACCCTAGAGTTATGGGATATCAATAGAAACACGTTGAATAATAAATAATTATGATAGTGGTTTTTATTCGTCATCCGAACAACAGTACCTATAGGATATCTAAACAAATGCTTTATTTTTGTTTGTTCTAGCAACATTGTAGGGTAGGGATCATGTAAAATTAGTCCCTGTTACTGTCCCCTCCACAGGCGACACAGGAGACAATCGGGACATTAAAAAAAATCCCATTTGTCCCCCAAAGGGACAAACGCCAGAGGGGACTACTGGGATACACCGCTCATTAATTTGTCATATCGGAGCCAGTGTATAGGATATCCAACAAATGCTATATTATTTGTCACTTCTAGCGAAATTACACGGCAACATCTCAAGGAGGGGGAAACTGGGACATCTAAAAATTAAAATCCCAGTTGTCCCCCGTATCGTTGGTAGAGGGGACAACTGGGAGAGTTTTATAAAAAAATCCCAATTGTCCCCCAAAGGGACAAAGCTAGAAGGGACAAGTGGGATACACCGTCATTTTCCTGTAGGATAAAGGATTTTCGAATTTCATTTGAGTCGTTAGGTATAACTGATACTATACATGGATAGGATACCCATAGACCATTGCTCAATTGGTATAATATTCTTCCCAGGATCTTAAACTATGATACACAATGTCAGCTAGATCCGTTCGATTGTCTTAAGCGTGAATAGGTTACAAATAGAGTTATTTATGCCCAAATATTGAAATACCTAATTTCGCGATTATAGGATTATTCTGTAAAATACCTCAATACATTGACCTATTATACCCTGTAATGACTTTAATGAATCCAAACAAAAAAATAATAGTGCAGTTAAATGAATTACATGATTACTAGTATTTTATTGCAGGCACTTCTCAGGCTAATCAACTGGTCACCACACACGGGTTGCGCAAGCGGGCCCACGGCGTAGTCTAGATAATAGGAACTTAGTTAATGAGCCACTTGCTTGTTTAAGCGGTGAGCACACTACATAAAAAATACAAACATTAGTACGGATTAGCTTCTATAAAAGGAGAAAGTTCTTTAAATATTGCGTGCCGTCACCTGCACCCCAGGCCTTGTATGCGCAGCGAAAATCACATGAATCAGTGTTTAGATGGTCTTAGATCGTCTAGCGGGAGGATCCTTGTTGTCCCCACGGTCGATGTATCCGTAGGCCGGCCGCGTCAGGAGTCGTGCGCACCCCGTCGTGTTTCATTGCGCCCCAGGCTTGGTATGCGCAGCGTTACTCACATGAGTCAGTGTGTAGATGGTCTTAGATCGTCTAGTGGGAGGATCCTTGTTCCCACGGTCGGCGTATCCGCGGGCCTGCGCGTCAGGAGTCGTGCGCACCCCGTCGTGTCTCATTGCACCCCAGGCTTTGTATGCGCAGCGTTACTCACATGAGTCAGTGTGTAGATGGTCTTGGATTGTCTAGCGGGAGGATCCTTGTTCCCACGGTCGGCGTATCCGCGGGCCGGCGCGTCAGGAGTCGTGCGCACCCCGTCGTGTTTCATTGCGCCCCGGGCTTCGTTCGCGTGGCGCAACTAGCGCTTCGGAAGTTGACGCATGAGCATTATGGGACACGATTTCATACTGACTGAGGACTATTATTTTATATCTTTATTTATTGCTAAGAAGACGAACAGCAAATATTACAATACTAAGGTTAATCGAAAATAACCTGTTCTAATAACAACTCTATAATAGGTAGACAATACTAAAGTTACAATCTCTTGTTCTTTTAGCATGATAAAAATACACAACCATATAAATATAAATCCCACTGTAAGTCAAAGGCCAAAAATAACTTGATGAATGTAAATACATTCATCAAGTTATCCTACAATGATAGTGTATAAAATGCGGACTGGCGATCACAAACTCGAGCTATGCTAGTAAATTCCGAATAAATAATTTTATTTAATATTTTTCAGACCCTGGACTGAAACTGAAGCTCGCACTCTGAAATCATAGTCCTCAAAACAACCTAGACCTTCAAGGCATAGAATATTAAAGATATTTTCCTTTACTAAGGTTTTTGAAAATTAGAGAAAGACTTTTTCTACTGTTCTTGTTTGCCAGTAAACAAGCCTTATGAAATATAATCCCATAGGATAAAGATAAGACTCTAGTTAACTCGGTGACACGTTGCAAAATTGTAAATGTGTTTTGCACAAGCGAACACATATTCGCTGGAAAACAATGCATGCTCTGGGAAACATTTGAGAGACAATAATTGTAGGTGTACTATCTAAATTAAAATTTTGAAATCATGTGTGAAAAGTGCTCCGGTAAAATATATAAATCTAAAAGAGGCTGCTTTAACTCCAAAACTTTTAATTTAACGTTCAATCTTATGACAAATCGTCTATTCATGTGTCCGATCTTATAATAGTGTTAATTCATCTAAGTTGAGATCGTGTTAGATATTGTAAAATATGAGTCTTTGAGCTGTTGTATTTTATATAAACACACGGGATTGTTATAGACACTTATTCAAAGAGCTAAAAATGTGCTTTGTGTTTAAGCTATGCTACGAGTGCGCTAGAAAAAGGTACAAGTAGTGGGTAAACTTCGCCCTTTTTAGAGCGTGGGAGTTCCACATATCACCCTCTACCCCCGACCGAGGGTGACGATACTAAAAAATATATTCCCCGTTTTAGAAATTTTCTTGTTGGTCCATAAGTATTGCATCTTGGTATTATAAGAGAGCCAAATAACATCATCAGACATTTCCGTTTATACGAGTTCATCGAGATTTCAAACAAAAACCATCAATTTTTTGTTTCACATGAATAACGTCTTCATCGACTTTCAACACAGTCGAAATGAATAGCCACGGTCGATGGGTTTCAACAGCAATGAAAAAATAACAATGCATCATCATATATTCGGGTTGCTTCAGTGGCCCGACATGGTTGGTTCGGCAAACAGTAGTGTACTCTTGGTCGACTACCGTGAACGATATTCGGTTCAAGGCTCAAGGGATCCATATTCAGAAACACAATCACATAAATCGATCCTATCTAATGCACCACTGGTAGTGATTGGTTTTAAACCTATAAAAGGCATTCGTAAACCTTCACTAGGCATTAAGGGATCCTGTGACAAGTCCACATTCGAATTATATTCGAATAAACATAAAGCAATTATATAGAAATCTAGCAATCTGGCCTGGTCTAGTACGGATGCAATTTGGTAATTATAAAATTGTAGTAGATGACAAATTGCCATACTACATTACGATTTTTCGTGACAAAAAATATATGTCAGCTAAATTGATCTAGTTATCATAAGTGATGTGTTTACATTCACCAACGCAGCAAAATATGATTTTATATTTTAAGCGGGCGCCCGCGGTTTCACCCGCGTGGTTCCTGTTCCCGTGGGAATATCGAGATATCCTTTCTTAGCGGATGCCTACGTCATAACATCTACCTGCATGCCAAATTTCAGCCCGATCCGTCCAGTGGTTTGGGCTGTGCGTTGATATCTATCTATGTCAGTCAGTCAGTCAGTCAGTCACCTTTGAGTTTTATATATATATAGAAGATTTATTATAGCGGCTTAATTTCTTTTGTCAATTATACTCCCCTTCCTCCCTCATTTCCGGATTCCGGATCAAAAGTATCCTATGTCACCCGGGGATAGTGTAGCTTTCCAACAGTGAAAGAATTTTCCTACTCGATTGAGTAGTTTCGGAACCTATTCAATACAAACAAACAAACAAATCGTTCCTCTTTATAATATTAGTAAAGTTAACTTTAATATCATATTATATATAATAATTATCGCATACATTTCTTATTAAATGATTAAGTTAAGATTGAAGAAATGTATTTTTCTTACGTATTGATTGATGCATGTATTGATTGATGCATCCTGTTTGCACAATATGTATTGATTGATGCATCCTGGCAAAGAGAATCTTACAGTTACAGTGATCTTATCTAAACTGAGTAAGTTATGCAGACAAGCAAAAGAAGTTATATACATAAATATATACAGCGTGTATATAATAACACTGTTTTTGAATAAACCATCCGTATTACGTGTTCGTCGAAACAAGCCAACATTGTTAACCTATATTGAATATTTGAGACAAACAACATGCAATTTGAATGCAGCACGCGACGACAGGGTTGCCAACTCTAAAAAATATTTATCCCTAAACCTAAGTCAAAACCCCCTAAAATCACCTCAATTGCTTGGAATCCCCCTAAAAATATTTAATAAAAATAATTACAATTAATTAATAAAAATGTGCAGTAATATAATTTGTTTTTACTCTTCTATAATCCCGTCAACTGACAAGTGCCTCGTAAACAAAAATCTCCTCGTAAAAAAAATAAAAAACCCAAGGCTATGGAGACTATACTCACCCTTATTTTGCTGAATTTGGAATTAAAAAAAATTTATTTAAAGTTATAAAAATCCCCAAGAATACCCCTAAAAATATAACACCCCTAAAAAAATCCCATCTCACTTATTTACCCCCTAAATCTGGGGGGAAAACCCCTAAGTTGGCAACCGTGCGCGACGAAGTTTCGTTTTCACAACCGTGGTTCGATGCATCATTTCGTAACAAGTTGCAGGTTTCCGTGAAACGGCACGGAGCTTGATCTTTGACATATTTTTATTAATACATTAGGTTAATGGCCTGCCGTAGGCACTAGATGTAAAATAATGACATTAATGTAGTCGATTTAGAACTCATTATTGCGTCAGGACATTACATTATTTTAAATTTGGATAATTTAAGAAACAAAATTAGAGATATATTTTGTTGTACCAACAAAATGTATTACCTAATAACTCACGCTATTGATTTATTACTGTTAAAACAATTTTTACAAAACATTACAAATGTACATTGTAATATTTTTTATTTCTATAGAAATTAATTTATTTGTGTATGCTTTTTCAGTTGGCGGATAGGCACGCAACCCACCTGAGGTAAGGAAGCATTATTCAATACGAGTAGGTAGGGTGGAGGCACCAAATATCGGCCCCCTCAACTTTTTTTGACCTTCCACTGCCTATAATTTTTACATTATTAACTTTTGCTTTTTTTCAACTACTTTTTTAGGTAAAGGGATAATGAAACTCCATTATTACATTCGCAAAATAACGAATTCTTTGTTAGATTTGAATATATAGATGTTTGTTTCCAAACTTGCCGATTTTCCCTAATATCGGCCTTTAGCACCCAAATATCCGCCGCCTATAACCCTAAAATCGGCATACCTTTTCAAAGGGAAAAAGTTTGTTCAAAAAGTACAAAAGCAAAAAATTATAACGTTTATTTATTTTCAAACCATATTTTATTTAACTCTATTATAAATTAGTCATTTTTGTATCAAAAATATAAAAGAAAACGATTTTTTTAAATATATTAACTATGCCAGCACTTGAACACAAAGTAGCCTGATGTTAAACATCTATGCGGTCTACGATGGAGCGCGCTTGCTTAGGAAAGGCCTGTAAATTCTGGCCATGAAGAGCACCAAGATATAATAGTCAGGAAAGGAAGACCCAGGTAAAGCGAGACACTTGCGCAGTCCGTATCAAAAAAGATGAAGCAAATCATTTAGTTCGTAAGCGCGGCATTTTCACAGTATAAGGATTGGAGTCTCTGACCGAGTCAAGTCGTTCGGTGATGGAACAGAGCTGGTAGAACCAAATCGTACATCCGAGCAGCACATTCACCAAAGTGGAGCCTGTAAAAGACAACAGGCAAACAATCTTCCTACGATGATCGAGGCTTTGCAAGTTTTCGACCAAAGCATCATCGCCGAAAAGCCTCTTCGCATGCCGCTCAATAGAGTCCAAGGCAGCCAGCTGGCATCGAACAGAACTATCCCAAAGATGGTAGCAATACTCCATGCAGGAACGGACTTGAGCTCTGTAAAGGTTATGGAACTGTTTCGCAATCAAAGGAGGAGCTTTTTTAGAAGCAGTTACTGCTACGGACTCTATATAGCTCCCGAAGTTAAGGTTGGAAGATAATTCCATACCTATAAGCTGTAGTCGGTCAGATAGAAAACGGATACGCCATGAAAAGTGGTAGCCAGCCCAAAACCACTCTTTTTTTGTGAAACATATACAAGCCTGCGTTTCGGTGGGGTTAAGTCTAAAACAATTTGAAGGGTCTGATTCAATTTGTCCACCATGTTAGATCCTAAAACATCAGTTTCATCTCTACTTGCACGTGTATTAGACAAGTAACCCTCGACTATCGTGCTATCATATCATCGGCATACCCCAGAATCCCAGAAGTAGCTAAAAATAAATTGATGTGCAGTAGAAAGAGTGTAGCCCAAAGCACAGATCACTGAGGGACGCCAGCATTTATTTCAAGTGAGTCGGTGGTGTACCCGTCATGAATTACTCTTGCGACGTCCAGTCAGAAAATCCCTGATTCAGGCAGAAACTGCAGAGGGGATCCCATAGGAGGGAAATTTACCAAAACCATTACCTATGGTAATGTTATCTTCAGACAGTGATGGCAATATATTTTTAAGTGTAATATACATTAAGTGGAACCATTTGGGGGATATGTTAACATTCAATATTTTAGTCTTCTTCTTTTTCGACATCACTCATCAACTCTTTCTCATAGCTGGCGCACAAAGAATATGAGGCGGCCGACATTAGGATTTCTAATTACGACGGACAAATCTCAATATCGACCACTCGGCCGATATTGAGATTTGTCGGTAATACGGATCCCTAATCTCGGCCACGCAATTATTTTATAAAAAAAATTAACAAATTTTCAAATATACTACCTAAACGGTACCTTGACTCTTTATCTTTAAAAAGAAATAAAATAAAATAACTTTGGTATGTTTATTTCAATTTAAATACTTTCCAACGCAATGCGTCGATCCAGGAATTTGACTCGAAAATGCCGCCAAACGCCGCTAATCCGTACCTCCCGCACTGTTTTGCCTATCATTCGTTCAAATTTTGAGATATTCATAAAAAACTACGGGAGGATAAGCGTAAGGGTATACTGCTGCTATTTGCATAAAAACAATTATAATTTTAGGACATTTTTTAAAGTTATGGCGCATTTTCTCTAGGGGGCCGATATTAGGAGGGGGCCGATATAAGGAGCCTCCACCCTATGCCGCCATACTGTACCTACGCTCTTCTGATGTTCGAGCATTTGATTTCAAGTGTACTAATATAAATAAAATTAACGACTGCGTTTGATAAGGATCCCGATTTATTCTCAAACGTGTCTTTATATTTACTTAAGATAAATGATGGCGATAAAGCTGTGTTTAAATAACACAAAAAGTCGCGCCCTAAACGCTTAGTCTCGATCTGATCACGGTTTACTGAGATCATAACCCAATATTTAGTAGATCCGGTTACTATAAACACAGATAACTAATATAATACTCTATAAAAAAGGGACTGCCGTCATACCACCATAATTCTAGTTAGGACTAGAAGATACAGATTGCAATACAAATTTTCCTTTAATTTTTCTCACTAATACAGTCCATAATGCAAATCGAAATATAAACTACTGCATTGGCATATAGGGAAGTGGTGCGTTTAGAACCACTTTGTTACCAAGATGCTTCGTAAACAAGTTTATTATAACGAGAAAAAATAAGACATAATTTCCATAATTATGTAAACATAATTTGTTCATTCATTTAGCGGATACATAAAAAGGGTCCAAAACATCAAGTATTACGACATTCTAATTTCAATGTCAGAAAATAGTGTCGGTATGTACGTCAACAAGTAGAAGGATTCTTGAAAGTCAAGCTCAGTAGGCAGTTTTGCAAATACATGTCATTGTTAACTAAAAATAAATAGTTTTGAAATATTTCATAAACCATTGAATACCAAGACAAATTGCAAGTGTGTACAAAAACGACCGCTAAGTATGCTTGGGAACGTGCATTTTAAGCCACATTGCGTTGATTTAAAGGTCAAGGTGCACGTAATTATATACTTATCTGTACCGACACACGGAGGAATCTTGTAAACAGTACCCGCCTCGTTAGTAGACATAGTACGCATATAATCACAACGGACGAAGACAGGAAATACTATTTGTTAACGGAAGGAACGCGTTTCACTAGAGTAAGCAAACTAAAACCGGCGGAATGAGTTACAACTGGTCAAATTATGATGTTTACTCAATTGGAAATAATGCCAATGGTAATGAACTTCTGCGAATTGATTTGATTTAGATCTTACTAATAACTGAAACATGTTTAAGACGTGGTGTTTATACATTTTCAAACTCAAAAAGACACCAAATAGTGGAACCTAATGGTGCGTCTATGCTTACGAAGCGAACACGAGCGGCGCACGAGCGGAGCACGAGCCGATCCAAAATTCGTGTACTGTGGACGGACTTGGAGCCTCGAACGAGCGCGCTTCGAGCATTCGTTTCGTGCTCGACTGTGCTCCGCCCGTAGACAGAGAAAACTATAGACAAATTGCATACAAATTGATAGTATCTATCGCATTCACACAAGAAAAAGAGGGCGATACGGATAGACCACGTAAAAGAAAGAGATAGAACTACACAATTTTTTGTCTCGCACCGCGTGCCGGTTTTTCGATATTTAGGCTGAAACTATGTTCGAGGAGAGATCGTCGTAGGCTCGTGGCCGGCTCGTTGTGCGTCCACACTTGTCACGCGAGCAGAACGGTTCGACTCGTGCTCCGCTCGTGCGCCGCTCGTGCTCGCTTCGTAAGCATAGACGCACCATAATAATAATGTGTGGGATTCGACCCACTCCTGGCCTGGCGCGCAGGGTACCAAATTCGCCAACGATCTAGCCACCTGTTTAGATTATATTATAAGTATCTACTTTATAATATATGTATAGCGAGCGTGGGTGGACAATGCACAAATAACTCAACGTGATTCATCCCAAATATTCAGCATCCTGTTCGCATCCTTAGATTACTCAGATTTATTTAAATTAGCTAATTCTATGGGCGGAACTTAGGCGTATCGCCGCGTGCCTGCATTTGCACACAATACATACATCACATCACATTCGATGAGGTAAGTAGAGTCAAAGTTCAAAAGAACGGCTTTTTACACGATTAACCTTTAACGTCGCGAACGTTGAAGTGATATGAGCAACATATGAGATTAACTTCATACGCTGTCGTTATAATGACAGGTTCACATAGCATTTATTTAGTCTTAATGTTTGAGTTAAGATCCGACATACACTTGTTAATTGCTTGCAGCAAATGTGGTTTTAATAAGGTAAATAGAACTAGTTTAACATTCTGATATAACATAGATAAATCTGAGACATAAGTAGGCCGCCCTTGTAGATGATATGTGTAGACATCATCTTAGAACTGGAAAAAATGTACCTACTCATGAATATACCCGCAGTATTTACTTTAAGCATGTAACTGATGTGAATGTTGCATACCTTCAAACTTGCGTAATATAGTAATTTATTTTATTTACTCATAATCTGATTAATGAATTCATTACAAATTGAGAATCTCCTGTGATTTTTTACATTAGCCACTTCTCGGTAGGTTTGTCACTTTTTTTTATCAATAACGGACTTTTGAACATTAGTGCCATAATCATTTTTACTATAAAGAGTTCTTATCTACTAGCTAGGCACTGTAGGTTTACAAAGACATCTATGTTTATTTCGGAGCAGAATGCGTTTATGCATCAAAACCGCAGGGTAGCTAGACCTGCGGCCGTGTGTGCGACTCGAGACTAAGAGCGTTTGTCCACCGCCACCGTCAACGGGCCGTCACCGGGCCGTCACCGAGAACCGAATTTATTTCTGACCAATTTCAAGCTGACGGCGCTCGGGTGACGGACGTGCGGTGGAAAAACGTAAATGTATATTTACCGCTACCTCGGCGCCGTCATCTCGATCTCGGTGACGCGTGACGGCCCGGTGACGGCGGCGGAGGACAAACGCTTTTAAGCGTCCACTACCCCGGTTTCCTCTTCATACCCGATTGGGACAGGACGGTGCCAGCCTTTTGGCTATTGACCAGCCCATCCCCGGATACGCCGACTTGAGAAGCCTAAAGTCGGGGTGGCGCCTAGAGAGGGCCACCCGAGAAACGAGGTGACCCCCCACATCTATGTAAACCTACAATGTTCAGACTGGTCACATGCGGGCAGATCTTGTGCTGGAGCCTAAGATCCAGTTCGAGTCACTTGATTGAAAAGTATTTAATAGCCCTCTATTCTCTTATATAATAGTCAGACGACGGTAAGCGAAAATCGGAAAATCGTAAGGAAACCTTAAACATTTTTACCGTGTCATTTTGATCCAGTTGATCTGAATCAAATGTTATGGTGGTAGTGAAGCAAACCCAACTTTAAGGGTAAGTTTCATCACTGTCAAATCAGTTCCTGAAAAATTTACCTTTCAGACAACTTATAGTCCAGTCAACGAAGCCTTAACTTTGCCATTTTACAGGAAAAGCTGAAACCGGTGCCAAAATTTTTCTTAATGACCCCGTAATAACATACAAAAAATGCAGGGTCGTGAGTCACCGGGGTCATACGAAAAAAAAATGGAAAAGGGTGAAAAAATGACTTTTTCCCAAAAATCTCGATAACTAAAAGAGATATGAGAAAAAGTTTTAGACAAAAGTTGTAGAGAATTACTTTGTCTACAGAAAAGATCACTATCAATTACGCGTATCGCGCACCGTTTGCTAGAAAATCGAGTACAAAGTGCACATATTGATGTAGAACCAAATTAATAAAAATAAGACAGAAATCTCTTTGGGGATATCGTAGAATGCATTAAAATAATTTTTAATTGAAAATTTTGTTAAAATTCTATTTAAACGAAAAACATTGTTTGTGCGAATTCTCGCACTTTGTACGCGATTTCCTAGGAAATGGTGCGCGATACGCGCAAATTGATGAGAACATTTTTTGTAGACAAAGTAATTTTCTACGACTTTTGTCTGAAACTTTTTCTCATTTTTCTGTTAGTTTTCGAGATTTTTAGGAAAAATACATTTTTCACCCTTTTCCATTTTTTTTTCGTATGACCCCGGTGACTCCTGACCCTGCATTTTTTGTATGTTATTACAGAGTCATTAACGAAAATTTTGGCACTGGTTTCAGCTTTTCCTCTAAAATGGCAAAGTTAAGGCTTCGTTGACTGGACTATTAGAATAAGATGCAGTCTCTTTGGTCAATTTTCATTAAAAGGAGGCAAAATTATCGTTATTTGAGGGTTAAATTACCAGGATCTTGGTTCAACAGTCGTAAACTGACTCCTAGGATAGTAAGACTTAACTACAATACCAAATCGGCCATAAGCTAGCCTTTGCTCATGAGCATTTTCCCGCGTGTTGTTAAAGGTTGGTCCTACGATTGTGCTGTTCTTGCGCCCAACAAAGCGTATTGTTAAAGCAATTAATGAATAGCGAGATAATCAAATTAGACACTTTTTGTTGTCATAACGCTAGATTACAATACCGCCATTCGTTGGATTACACCACAGGGTAATTATGCACATGGAATTGTATTCGATTTGCCTTTCGATATTTTTAATTGCGAATATTCGTGTTGCTAAATCCATGTGGCAACATCTGATGCAGTTATTAAAATACTTTCCAGTCTTAAATATAATGATCTTATTTTATTAGATATATTATTTTTATTGTCAGCAATATGAAATTTGGGTTAAAAGTTTCGCCTAGTCTAGTGCATTGTTTAGTCATTTACTGCCATATCTAACAGGACAGTACCTATTTTGGTATGGCTGAAGAGAAATTAGTCGAAGAACCAATCATTGGTTTTATGGCGCATTTAGTAGTTTTCCTGCCCGGTGCGCCAGGGGACATAGGTTCGAATAACGAATTAATTTGACTTAGTCGTCAACTCGCGGACGCGAAACTCGCGGACGTCCGCGAGTTGGCACCTTTCGATTTTACCTACTTTTTTTGTCGTCAACTCGCGGGTCTATATAAAGTACAGTCAAATAAAAACAGTTTGAAACCAAAGGATAATTTACAATGTACTAGGGCAACATGACCTTATTGGAGATGTATTAATTTTTTAAGGATTTTTTACGAGTTGATTACTAAAACGAACCAAGCGTATAGAAGAAGAAAAAAGATTTAAAGCTGCAGTATTTATAACCTTGATAAAAAAAAATGCTTGACAAATAAATACATCTCCAATAAGGTTATGCTGCCCTAGTACAATAATACCAGTATCCGTATTATCAACCTTATTACTAAAGTAATATTACACATTATATACCTACATTAAGAAAAAGTATATATTTAGGAAATTGTTGTAACGTTTTTGTAGCTGACTATACATTGATACGTCAGATTTCATGATCGCGCGAGTTGACGACGAAAAAAGTAGGTAAAATCGAAAGGTGCCAACTCGCGGATGTCCGCGAGTTTTACGTCCGCGAGTTGACGACTAAGTCATTAATTTAAGACAAGATGATTATTAAAGAGTGGAATTCCCTGCCTGCGGCTGTATTTCCGAGTGCATATAAATTGACTCTCTTTAAGTCTAGAGTAAATAGGCATCTTCTGGGCAAGCTCACTTCATCGTAGATCCTATCTCTGCGCTAAAGCAAGATTGGGGTCAAGAGCAAGCCCATTCAGAAGAAAAAAATGGTGAACTTTTGTGTTTCTTCTGTGTTTATTTGTACTTACGCACATATTTGTAGCACCTTCATTGATTCTGATACCCATAACACAAAGTGCTTAAGCGACTTACTTTGGGGTCAATCAATGTATGTGATGCTGTTCGATAATTTTTTATTAATAATTATTTATCTTCTCAATATTGAGGAATCCCCTCTTTTAAGGTTGCCTCAGATTCATTGATGATCCTTAACGCGATATTTCAAAATAATTACAAACATATGCGCGTACAATCACGCCCGTCATTCCGAATCACTCCTAATTGAGCTATTATTTCATCTATCAATCACCTATTGTTATCAGGCAGCCAATGACTGTTCACTTGCACAAAATACCACTAATAATGTTACTGTCTGTACACGTCGGAGTACAATAGTGGAGAGAGGTGAGGATGCAGGGACCTTGTCCGACCATACATACATTATCACAATCACCACTTCAATAATAGCACTTACTACCTACACAATAAGAGCTTTAACCTTGCCTATTTATCGATTCTTCTTCAATGTGCACTGCGGATGCCATAATTAATATTAACCTATAGTGATTAATGACAGGCGGTAAGTAATTAGTATTTTTTCAAGAACCAAGTGTGGGAACATTCTTCTTTCGATAGCAATTATGCGTTCACTTGTTTCGATTTTGTAATAATATGTTTTCTGTAATCGCATGTTGTGGTGCTATTAATATGGTGGAATGTATGTAAATGTTAGCCTAAGCCGTCTCTCCTTGTATATTTAACTAATTTTATTTTGTATCTTAGTTGTTAAAACGTGCTGCATATTTTTTTTTTTATTTTGTTCATACACATTATGACATTTTGTATGCCTTGCTCAAAGGATGAGAAAATATATTCGTACGTTTTTTACCCGTACATAGATCCTGTGGCTCAGCTTTGTTTATTTTCTAAGTTATAAAACCCATTGAATAATAATCTAAGTTTAATTGTTTAGGCCTAAATAAGGTGAGACAAACTTATACGATCATACCTAACGTAGATCATACCTAATTTGTTATTAATTCCATCAAACAAACTTATTGACAGCCTAATAACTTTCACAGAAATTAGCACCAGTTACAATATTATTATATAACGTATGATACTGACAGTATTATTAATATTGATGTTTATACGATAATACCTTTGATGACGATTACCGAAAGGTTAAGAATGATTTATTCTTCTGACACAAGTCACAAATCCCGGCTGTTATTTAATCGCGTACCTTTTAGAAATATCATTGACATTAGCAGATACTCTATCGCTGACGCAATCCACGCTTTGTATATAGCAATTACAGAACCAAATCACTGTATCAGGTACAGAGCCCAGAACAATAGCCCTGTTTCTACATAAATATAGCCTTTGGATGTTCCAAACGGAATGTGAGCATCCTCTTAAGTAAAGGTCAAAACAAGGCCGGTGTCGGTACAATGGCTGTTAAAATTAACCAGAAGGTAAACTATCGAATGTTATTGCTTCTCTCGCGTGAGCAACCAAAACTGTAATGGGTTTTTAAGCGGATCTACATAAGCGTTCGAATCAATTTTTATTAGTCTCGGCGCTATCGGCCTCGCGGGTGACCCGAATTACCCTTCTATCAATTACTTACGAGGAACTGTGCAATATAGTGCGATGAGTGTGTGGTCGCATCTGTAGCCTGTACCTAGCGCATTATGTCACATCTTATTTAACAAAATAGGATCCTTTCTCATTCATTTTATTAGTGTCATCACTGTTCGTGCGGACTATAAAACAAACATCGTGCAATTTCGGTATTCAGAGAGCTTATTTTAGGACCCAACATTTATAAAACCAGTTTTGATTAAAATATGTATTATAATCTCTGTGCTGCGAAATCAACTAAAAAGTTTTAAGGGCCATGGCCTATAAGTCATGCGATAAAAAAACTAGAAGTTAGGTTAGAGCAAAGGAATTAGGTTACCTATCCGCGAATTAAATAAATTAAAATTAAATACTTTTCGTCGATGAGTAAGGAAATTTCGCAAATAACAACAAAAGCTCTCATAAAAGTCAAACTGTCAAAAAAAATTTATCAAGTATTTTACTACGACTACGAGAGCTTTCTTTGATATAAAACGAAAATTATATCAAAATAGGAATGTTACGCAGTAAAGCTTTTGCTGATTCACAATAATGATATCTGACTGGAGGCCGCAGCGCAGCTATCGTTGAGCGCGGAAATTATGAAAGCAGCCAAATTAGGCGATTACTTACCAACCAGCGGCCGGGTCAGCGGTGGCTCATCTTGCTGCGTTGACCCCGACCAGGGTGGCCGCCATTACGAGTTTCTAAAGACATTCCTGACAATTCTTTTTGAAGCCACGAGGTTTGGTTGATTTGTATAGTCAAAAATACTATTAATATTTAAATTTAACTTTTTATGTGGTTCAATTTGACGTTTAGTTTTTTCAGATGATTTTATAATTTTTATATGAATAAACTATAGTAAATGTAGAGCTGTCATATTACAGGGGTGTCCATCATTTTGTATATTAATATTTGTATTTTTTCTTTAGATAAATTCTGATATAAATTTTACTTACTATATTATTGCATTAAAATGTTCATAAATGAGTGGCAAAGCTTTCATTACCAATTTGTGTCCATTCCGATGTCCAAATCACATCATCTCGCAAGAATCATGCAAAATCATGCATGAAAATATCCTCGGAAATGTAAAATGTTGTACGCTGACTGTACGATGGTTAGTGACGCAAGACTACCTCAACTATATCGCCATACCGAGGATCTTGTTTGAAGCCCTCGCGCTGCTGTCAGTGCGTTGAATCCATTCAAATACAGACATTAAATTCTAAAATGGTGCTATTCATAGGCTATTAATAAAATTTAGTAATATAACTGCGAATTAATGTGGAATATATGAATATTATCGTGAGTCAATATTTGCTAATTGTTTGTTGTTGTGTTAAAAACTCTCAATTGGATCATGGCTACGTTGCAGTTCGACTGTGCTTCCTCACGATGTTATATTTGTCACGACTAGTAAATAAATACTCATATGGGAAAAACCAAGAAGATATCGCACGTATCGACCCAATATGCGAAACGACGTTTCGGTGTTATAAATACAGTCAAGCCATAAGAGACAGTCAAAACATTGGACCAATCGAAAAACATTAAAAAAACAAGAAAAAAATATATTATTCATTTTTAACTTATATTATTACCCTTATCGCGAATAAATAAATCAATGTAATTTCTACATACCTACATGATAAAGACATACCAATATTACCAACAGATTGAGAACCTTCTTTTGAAGACCTCCTCAAGACAGTACAGGGTTGATTTAGCCTAACAAAATGAGAGTAGGCTGTACAGGTTCGCAAGTACGGCGGACGTCATCTCATGCGAATTAATTGCCGGGCCGCATTCTACACACGTTTCGAAACGAAACGAGTAATAACTTCTTCTGACTCCGGATTACAGCTATCGCACTGACGATCGCATAAACACGCTGATGACTAAACATCGGCTATTTATTCAAGGAAGGAGAATGTATTATCATCATTACATATATTTTTAATAAATGATCGGTCTGCACAGATTTGGTCCAACCCGGGAATTGAACCCAGGACCCGAAAATAATGCCACGTTAGTTAAACCAATAAAAAATCGAGGCGTTTAATCTGTATAATTAAAAAAAGAATTGCTAATTGCATTCTAAGAAATTAGGAACTGCGTTTCATCCAAAAAGGACAAAAATATGATTACTATTGGAGAATTGATGTTTAAACTGCATATATGTATATTGACCGCCTCCGTGGAACAGTGGCTAAGCCATAAAAACTAAGGGTATAAAAACACGGAGGTCGTGGGTTCGATTCCCGCCTTGGGTCTGGTTGGTGGTAGGGCTTTTTCAGAGTCCGACTGGCTAGCTACCACCCCCATAGGTGAAATCTGCCGCCATAATAGCTCTGGCTGTGTTCCGGCAGTAATAATGTGGGAGCCAGTACACTTGAAATCAAAGGCTCGAAGATCAGATGAGCCTACAGTCTGGCAGCACATTGAGCGACGCTTGCTGGTGAAGTGTCCCTCAATGGAATAGGCCGCAGTGGCCGCTTACCATCAGGTGGGCTGCGTGACTGTCTGCCAACTGACATAGTATAAAAAAAATATATATATATTATGTAGAGATTCACGGTTATGCTCGAAATATAATATTAAATTGTCTACATAATGAGAATTAAGACAACAAGTCTTCCTATCATAGTCATTTTCCTAACCGTCCGAGACTTTGCAAAAATTGAAAATAACGCGTAATACAACTTGGAAATCCAAATATAATCAATATCGGACCACAAAAATGTCACCGTCAAAGAATAAAATGTGCCGCGGGTGTGGCGCGCCTATAAAAGCTAAAGAATCTATGAAATGTCCATTTTGTAAAAGAGAATATGACTTGATATGTTCTAGTTTAACGCTTAAGCAATTCCATGATATGAGTCCATCAACAAAATTAAGCTGGAGGTGCCCTGAATGTCGGACTAAGCAACCTAAGAAAGACAACACGAATACCCCTGTTCATGAACGCACAAATGTGATGACGGGAGGACGTATTCCCTCACTAGAATATGAGTGTGGGAGCTCATCACTGAACTCCCTCTCCGAACACGACGCCAATGTTACCTTGCGATCAAGTAAGCGGGTAGGAAGAACCGATAACCGCCCGAACTCGCCTGTTCTAAATACTAACATTAATCCTGCGATCACAGATGACTTATCTGAAATTATCAAGAGAGAGATTCAAGCCGCAATGCATTCGGAACTACCGCCACTATTGGAAAAAATGTTTAGGTCTAGTTTAGACCCTATTAAAGATCAATTAATCGAACTGCAAAGCTCTGTCAACTTCATCAGCGATCAATATGAAGATATTAAGAAAAATATGCAAACAATCGCTAAGGAAAACCATGACCTGAAAACAGAATGCATAC
The DNA here is from genome assembly GCA_949319885.1 of Mecyna flavalis. NCBI lineage: Eukaryota > Metazoa > Arthropoda > Insecta > Lepidoptera > Crambidae > Mecyna > Mecyna flavalis. The sequence continues at coordinate 13,133,525 of OX439430.1, forward strand.
AGCTTCGTGAAACTGTTAATAATCTCACCGATCGATTGAATTCCGTGGAGCAGTACATGAGAGAATCAAATATCGAGATACAGGGTGTACCCGAACACAAGTCAGAAAATATCGTTAACATTATTAACCAAATAGCACAAGTCGTGGAATTCAAATTGAATGATAACGATATATTAAGCTGTACTCGAGTAGCTGCCATGAACAAAAAGAGTAATAGACCCCGAGCTATTGTTGTAAAATTAAGAAGTAATCGCTGCCGTGATGAATTTTACTCTGCAGTCACAAGATATAATAAGAGTCACCAAGACGAAAAGCTAAATTCCTCGCACCTGGGCATTGCAGGGGACAAGTCCCCAGTCTACATCGGCGAACACTTGTCACCGGTAAATAAGGCGTTGCATGCCGCAGCCCGGATCAAATCTCGAGAGCTCGGATATAAATTTATTTGGGTCAGAAACGGTCATATATTTATGAGAAAAGATGAGACCTCACGTTTTATTCATGTCAAGAATGAACAGACCCTGTTATCTCTGGACTGATCTGTTTTTTTTTTTCTCTAGAGTACTATATCATTCATTTTCTACATTAAAATTCAATTGTTCATCTACTGTGTCGATCTTCTATCAAAATGTACGCGGACTTAAAACAAAAACTATTGATTTGTATAATTCTATACTCTGTAATAATTTTGATATTGTGTGTCTCTGTGAAACATGGCTAGACGATGGCATAAGTAATACTGAATTCATCGATGAACGGTACACGGTTTATCGTAGGGATCGCCCTAAGGATTTTATGTTTAAATATAAAAAAAACTATGGTGGAGGAACACTAATAGCTGTAAAAAAAAATATTATTTCAGAACACAAAATCGAATGGCAAACCCATGTGGAAGACTTGTGGGTTCGCGTTAAATTACAAAATTTCCGAATGAATATTTGTATTGCATATCTTCCTTCTTACCTAAGTTGCGAAGACTACTCTGAATTTTTAGAAAACTGTGAAAAAGTAACATCACTGTCATCCTGTGACCAAAACTTAATATTAGGCGATTTTAATTTATGTGATATTGACTGGATTAGCTCCTTTACTGGATTGCCACAAAATTTTCATGAAGTTAAGTCGGCATCACTTAGCGAATTTATGGCTGCTACTGATATGGTGCAACATAACAGTACAGTCAATCAGAATAACAGAATTTTAGACCTAGTTTTAGTGACTCCAGGCTTGTCATGTTCAGTTAAAAAAACAGCAGGTATGACTCGTATAGACGAGCATCACCCGCCCATAGAAATTACGATAAAAGCAGACAAAACGCGAGACATCAAGCAACTTGCTTCACCGAGATATTTATTTAGAAAAACAAACAATAACGCTTGTATTATGGATTTGTTACGCGTTGACTGGGGAAATTATAATGATCTAAATTGCAACGACTTTGTGCATAATTTTTATAATATTTTGTGGGAAACGATTGATAAACACACACCAAAGGGTAAAATTAAAAGTTCTAAATATCCATCATGGTTTAGTCCTAGTTTAATTCATATTTTTAAAGAAAAAGATCGCTATCATCGTAAATACAAGAAATACTCTAATCCTCGAGACTTTGACACATTTTCTATGCTGAGAGCAAGATGTAAAACGGAATTAGAAAATTGTTTCAAATTATTTATAAATCGCACCGAGGAAAACTTAACTAATGATATAAAATCGTTTTGGAGGTACACTAAGTCCAAAAAAATTACTAATGGTTATCCCGATAAATTGTTTTATGAGGGTCAATCTGCTGAGGGTGGTACAGATATTGCCAATTTATTTTCAAGTTTTTTCTCATCTGTCTATGGCAATTCAGGTCCTGCAACATATACGCCAAACTTTGAGCAATCAAATACAACTTTAGCTTCAATTCGATTCGAGTCTTATGATATTAAATCATGCATTAAGTCAATTGATATCACGAAAGGTGCGGGACCAGATGGGATTCCACCTATATTTGTGCATCGATGTTCAGATGCTCTGATTGAGCCTTTACGTATCATTTTTGAAAAGTCTCTTAACAGTGGTGATTTTCCTGACCTCTGGAAAATCTCAAAAATTGTACCTATATACAAGTCCGGAGATAGGAGATGTATATCAAATTATAGACCTATTAGCATATTGAGTTGCTTTGCAAAGATATTTGAGAGATTAGTATATAAACAAATCTATGCACACTTCAAACTGTCTGTCAGCCCTAAGCAGCATGGCTTTGTAAAGTCTCGGTCAACAACAACTAATCTATTGAGTTATACACACTATTTGGCTGGTGTTTTTAATCAATCGGGACAGGTAGATGCGATATATACAGATTTTGCCAAGGCCTTTGATCGCGTTGACCATAACATACTATGTATCAAAGCTGAACATTGGGGTATCCATGGCTCCCTTTTGCGATGGCTTCAATCGTATCTGCGAAATCGTTCTCAAATTGTAACAGTATGCGGTTATGAATCAACTCCCTACATAGCTAAATCTGGTGTTCCTCAAGGTTCAAATTTGGGTCCGTTATTGTTTTTAATGTTCATAAACGACTTGTTGGATTCGTTCAAAAGTGAATGTTTGGCATTTGCAGACGATTTGAAGATATTTAGAGATGTAAAATCTGTTAAGGATTGCATTGACCTTCAATCTGATATTAATACTCTTACTCACTGGTGCATTAGCAATAATATGTCCTTAAATGTAAAGAAATGTCACATAATCAACTTTACAAAAAAGAAAAACACAATATTATTTCCATATACAATTCAAGATATTCCACTGGAGCATGTCAATGTTGTGCGGGACTTGGGTGTTTGGTTTGACTCTAAGCTCTCTTTCAGAGTACACTATGACTCTATTGTCTTAAAGGCAAAGAGAACCATGGGTTTTATTAATAGAGTTACGAGACCTTTCAAGAGGAGACAAAGCTTTGTTGTTTTGTATACTTCTCTTGTTAGAAGCGTTTTAGAGTACTGTTGCACCATATGGTCACCTCGTTATAGAAACCATGTGGATAGGCTTGAGTCGGTTCAGAAACGTTTCGTTCGTAGCCTGGCCTTCAAATCGGGTCTGAGTAAAGTTTTGACAACATACAATGAAAGACTGATGGAGTTTAATTTAGATTCCCTTATTTTGAGGCGACATATTTGTGATCTCTCCACATTACATAAAATACTAAACTCTAACTTAGATTCTGATGTCTTGAGCCATGTTTCATTGAGATGCGCAACTAGGTCTGACCGCAGACAGCACCTTTTTCACATACAGCTGGCTAGGAATAATGTGTCACAAAATAGTCCATTGCTACGCATGTGCAGAAAATATAATTGTATATGTAAATGTGAAAACCTGGATATATGTCATCAAAGTCTGAAAATGTTTATAAAAACCATTAGGTGTTCCGATATCATAATTAATTTACTTCTTTCTAACTTAAACCATTAGTTGTTCCATAAACATTGTTAATTTGCTTCTAGCTGATACCAAATTTTTGTACTTTGTCATAGACAACTATACATTGAAATGCTAAATTAGAAAGTTGTGCTCAGTTGTCATCGAAATGCAAATTTAGTATTATAAACTGAACTTAATTTTAACATTATTGTATTTGATTTGTATTTTGTTACTGTGCCAAAGAATAAATAAATAATAAATAAATAGTTATATCTAGAGGTCATCATAGCCTCAGACGTTGAAGCATCCTTTGTTTAAGTCCTCTGTAGAACTGAATAATGGTACAGGAAAATAATCTAGAGCATTTCCTAAGGCCATATGAGTAGATGTTGGTTTCACAATTGTGTCATCGTTGAGAAATCAGAATATTAATTAATCAGACGCAGATTAACGTGCGATATGGAAATGACCATGGAGACCTCCATAAACTATTGTGGCATAATCTTTTAAAGTTGTTTTTATTGCCTCGGTTACGACTTAATTAACTAATCATTTTCCTTACGTGCTTTCGTTGAAGAATTACTGTTTATACTATTCACGTATCAGGAAATGGAGTAATTATGACTTTACGTATAATATAAAGCACGTACGTAGCACTTCTGTGTTTCGGGGAAAGGGCACTGAAGCTAGAGTTAATTACTGGGTATATGAGACCTAATAACTGTCGTCTCGGTGTAGCGGGCGTAGGGCAGTGCCAGACAGTAAATGCTTAGAACTTACTGTTTGGCACTGAACGGTCTAAGGGCAGACGTGGCGCTTACCATCAGGTGTACCTACAATCTGCTCATCTTGTTACACATTGGAAAAAAAAATGTTAGACGCAGAACGGATATACTTTAGGTACCTGTATGCTTGTTTTAGATATGGTGCATGAAACAAATGAAACAATTGACTACGACTGAATTTGTAGTTGTGATATAAGCACACAGAAGATAAGACTAGTTCCAGTAAACTTCTTACTCCGGTCGCCTATTATACCAGGTGAAAAAAATTGTTTTGATTATTGGATTTTTTATTAAGAGTTCAGAGTTTACGAGCCTGATTATATTATTTGACAAAAGCTAACACGAAAAGTTGCTTTAAACATGAAAGAAGTAATATTACTGTTTTGAAGACATCATTTATTCGGTTTTTAGGCTCGCATGTTAACTTTCTTTTATATTTATTATAACGCTAAGCATCGTTACTAAACTGGTATAAATTTTTAAATACTTTGTGCGCTCTTCCCAAAATTACTTCTACGGCTGTTAAGTAGAAAGGCCAGTTTATATAACTAGACATTGGTCGTTGAGAATATCGTGGAATAATACAAGTCGACATTTACTGAACACGCAAGGTAACAAAAAGTAATAGCATCAATCAAATTGCCCCTTGGGAAACAGTAACTTCACTGGTGTAAAAACTCAGAGGATGTTTTTCAATAAAATAAGCATTGAAGTCTCATACGATCAGGTCACATGTATAAAATAATAATAGCTTTTGGTCTTTGTACGAGTATATGCTTCATAATTATATTCAATACTAGCTGACCCGGTGAACTTCGTATCACTTACTTAAGTATTTTCCATATTTTCTCATCGTTTAAATCTTTCCTGGACTTCCACGAATATTTCAAGACTAAAATTACTCAAATCAGTTCAGCCGTTCTCGAGTTTTAGCGAGACTAACGAACAGCAATTCATTTTTATTTATAAAAGATGTCGTAGAAATAATACGACTGTCGACACTTACTGAACACGTAAGCAAAAACAAATAGCATTAACCAAATCGTGGGCGTATTGTGAATTTGCTATCGACGCCTACAAAAACTTGCGCCATTTCAATCTACGAATGGAAATGTACTATTTCCGATTGTGACCACATCATACATTCTACCTGACACTTGGCACTTGACATTCAACGAAAGAAGATCTGTAAATGCTACGTAAAGTTGAGCAAGTGGTTTGGTAACTTGCAAAATATTACTACGTACATAATGTAATTTTAATAATTTTATTTTTAAAGTGGCCCAGTGTATTGAATTATCTCGACAGCTTATTACTAGCAAAATAAATAGAAAATGCGGCGTGTACTAGCCTATAAGATGCGTTTCTACCTGTTTTAAGTGAGTTCAACAAGAATTTGAACTTATTTGAGGGCCAGGTTAACCGCTGTCAGTTTCCCGCAATTAATATGTCAGATATAAAACACGCTGTCTTCTTTTTTTTAAATTTACAAAAGAGACAGAGACATCATTGATATTTCCATAGACAATATTATTTCCATGGATATTTCTCAGATTAATTAAGAAAATTTTATCTGACACTTAAAATAAATTCTCAAAAAATGAATTTAAGTTGGATTCTTAGAATGATCAGGTTGACAATTTGACGCACAGTCACGAAGTTTCGTCACTATGTTTTCTGAATTTTAATGTTTAAAAGCATGCGTAGAGATTCGAATATTTAACTTACTTTACATCTCGGCTACCACAGTTCTTTAACTCAACGTAGGACTAATTAAATTATGTTAATTACTTTCACTTGTCATCATAATAAAAATATGAGTTTAATTTAATAATTATTCTACGTAACAATTAGCTATTGCGCTGGCATTTCCACGAACCGTGGGCTCTTCCTGACCGGCGGCATTGTCTGTACCATAGTAGAAATAGTACACAGTACCTTATTTTCATACAAGTGCACCGCGTGTGGCTTGTACGCGTATGTGCGCCATTGTTGCGAGCCATTTAGTGTAATGGTCGAAAAGTCGGCTATTACACCAGAGGTGGCGGGTTCGACCTACGCACGGTAGTGAGAAACATTTGAATGCATGAACATGTTTGATTGTATCGGTCTGGGTGTTTCTACGTATGATATGTATGTATTTACAAAAAAAATATATACATATAAGACTGTAAGTATTGTTTATCCGTTGTCTGACACCAATAGCACAAGCTAATGCTTAGTTTGGGGCTAGATGACGCTGTGTGCATAATGTCCAGAGATATTTTATTATTTATTAGGTAGTATCTTTGCATCGCCGAACGTAGACTCAAACAAAATCTTTTTTTTGCACTGAGAACGGGTCGAGACTTTATTTGAGTGCATAATTATGCATGTAGATAACATAGTATACATACAAGCCGCGTGCAGTTTACAAAGATAATGTACTACTGTGTACTCTTTCTACTATGTCTATACACTCAGCCGAGATCCGAGATACCTCTTACATGTTCTATTACGTACGTCAAAAAACTGAATAACATCACTCGGCAAGTGGGTCTGGGATTCAGACATAACATGCACTTTAGTTATGGGTATCTCATTTAGTGAAAGTACCACAAAAATACAATTATTTACTTTTGTACGCAAAAAAACAAATGCTAGGTCAACACCTCATTTTTTATGTCACGTCAGTAAGCATAGACAGGCAGTTCGTAATTAAGACATAATATGAAAGCACAAGTATTTATGGTAAAGGTAAAAAGAAAAAAAGGGTATTTCGGTCTCTCTTTCTGTTCGTTTCTTTAAACGTTAACTGTTAAGACTATAGTAAAACTGTACCTTTGTTAAATCTCCATAACTTTTAATATAAGTCGTAGGCGTAAACGTAGTACTACGCCCGGTAACATGTTTAAACACGTTTTGGTACTCGTATATGAGGGTGTATTGTTCAATCAAAAAGCCAGCGGCAAAGACTTCAACGCGCTACTACTGCTACGAATAATAAATGAAAAATTTATTATGAGTTTGAAATCGTATATAGATAAAGAAATATGAGATATTATAAATTTGTATTGTGTATTACATTGATCAGATACCAAAGTACCTATAAAGCGTAAGCATTTTAATTAAAGGTAGGTCACTTAATACAAATAAACATCCAGACGCAGGAAAAAAACAAATGATGAACATTTAATGTTTGTCTTGGTTGAGATTAAAACTAAAGACCCATGGCACGTAAGGAATATCTTAGTATTTATGAGATGGCACTTTTAGTAGTGACTTGACCCCCCCCCCTTTCACCCCCGCTGACAGTCAAATGATCTTGTCATACATTTAAAATCATTTATACATAGGTATTATGTTTTATTAAAATTTATAAAGGATGTTATCATTTTATTAAATAGCTTTAAAAAGGATTGGTAATGATTGCAATTCGTAAAGACAGCAATTTTAAAGATGAAGCGTATTAAATAAATTTATCATACACTTAAATTTGCATTAATGTCAATTTAGAGCCATCAAACTGCAGAATTCAAATACATACATCATTTAAATAGTATCATTACTGGTGTATTTATATCTGACTGCAGGGCAAAGGCCTTCATTTCCGAAATAAATAAATTATAAATCGTTACAGTTAAGGATAACTAGTTCAAATTAAATATTAAAAACGCATTACAAAACCAAGGCTTACTACGAAACCAAGTTGTTGCAAAGAAGAGCCATGTTTTGCAGCATTTTCGAAGCATATTGGCGAATATCTCAAACATTGACCTAATAACGTAATTATCAAATTATAATTACGAGTATCTCTAGACAATTTTTATTTATCACAAATATTAAACTGTGTTATTAACTTTATGAGCTTTTCAAAAAGCGAGCATCCTTTTTTCATAAACGTAGGTAATTGCCTATAGACACCGACTATAGACACCTGTAACGGCCACAATAGCTTGTGGCGGTGATAAGTTTTTTATCTATCAGTTGAACCTAAGGCCTCGGCCTCGAATTTCGCGGGCAGCGGGGCGGGTGCGGCTGCGGGAGCAGCAGCAGCGGCGACATGTTTTGTATGGAGTCCCATAGACCCGTTCTCGAACACAGCGGGGCGGGAGCGGGAGCGGTAGCACACGCAGAAACACTGCGGTTCATCGTTTGACAGCATCGTACCGCTCTTGACGGCCCGCGTCAAGCGGTGACCGCAGTGCGCCTGCTTGCGCCGCCGCTTCCGCTGCCGCCCCGCTGCCGCGAAATTCGAGACAGAGGCCTAACTAATCCGTTTGCCACCGTTTATCATAAAAATCATTATTTAAAAAGTAGTCGAGAGAGAGAGTCGCTACTTACTAGATTACCGTAAAACCAGTGCTAACAACCCAGTAATTAAGTTATCTTCGAGCAAAACGTAAGTTTTGTTTATAGTGAAAGGTTAATTAGTTTAATGTATTTCCCAACGCAGCCATTGATGACATTCGCGGGATGTCTGCTATTAGCGCGCATGTTCAATTAACCTCGCACATCCGCGCGTTAGGCAAGCGAGCTCCCACCTCATTACCTACTAAGATCTTATAGCTACTTTAACACAGTGAAGAAAGAAAACTACTCCAGGTAAACGAGCAGCCAGAGGTAGTTTATAAACCGTGCATTGTAGTATACTACTTACATTTAAAAAAAACGCAATTTATCTAATTTACAGCAATCGTGATCAAGAAATTTTAACCGTCTTTACAAAACAACTAGCGGGCGCCCGCGGTTTCACCCGCGTGGTTTCCGTTCCCGTGGGAATATCGAGATATCCTTTCTTAGCCTACGTCATAACATCTACCTGCATGCCAAATTTCAGCCCGATCCGTCCAGTGGTTTGGGCTGTGCGTCGTTATCTATTTATGTATGTCAGTCAGTCAGTCAGTCAGTCACCTTTGAGTTTTATATATATAGATGGTTTGGCCATCTGGAGCTAAAACTCTGAGGACATTGGCCCTTTTTTGTTGAGACTGGTTGTTGGGGGTATTTTTTCAGAGTCCGATTGCGTAGCTGTCACTCTTTCATATTGTCACGAGTTCTGTATTTTGACTTCTGGCAATATTAACGTGGAGGATAGTCAAGTATACTTGAAATAAAAGCCTTGAAAATTTGATCAGCTTATAACCTTGTAAGCTGTATGGCTTGTTATGTATTTATTTATTGAGCTATGTTTTAGATGGCAGTCCCTATGGTCGTAGGCAAAGGTGGCCGCATATCATCATTTGTGACTGTTAAATGACCTCATGAGTGCGATTCTGAGCTTTGATAGGATTTTTCAAAGGTCAACTAGCTTTGTAGCGACAGATGAAATCTGCTGTGATTATAGTTATGGCTGTGTGTGTGACCAGCAGCAGCAGTATGTGAAAATTAGTTTATTTGAATATTTTAATTATATAGGATGACTAGAAGAGCCAACAGTTTGCATTGTCCGACGTTTCCTGTTAAAGTGATCCGAAATGTTAATAGGTTTGTAAAAACTTATATATTTTCTATTTATTATTATATTACGTTATAACGCAAAGCTGCTTCCTCTGAGATAAGTAGCCTTATTGCAAGGAAACAACGCAGAGAGTGCGGGTACACTAGAAATTGTTCATTATTTCCGTCGTAATTTAGTAGGACAGAACATATTGAAATAAATAAAGTTAGAAATATGAAAAGAAGTCAAAAATACACGAAACTTGTTATTACATTATATGACATTGATTGATATTTGAGTTATATTAAGCTGTAGCTCCACTTTATCAGCGAAACTTATTAATGTTTTGAAAAATTTCAATGGACGAGATAATTATGTTGATTTTTTGTTTAGAATACCTAAAACAATACACTCTAAAAAAATAAAAAGACCCTAAATGTCACCAGATCAACAGATTTACTTGTCAACTCTCCAACCTCCAACTACATATTATATGACTGTTACTATTTTTAGTTAGACCGTGAAATTGGTCAATTACGCCGAAGAATTCTCGGACGTGATGTATTAACTCTGTAATAAGCCGAATAATCCAACCTTTAAATGAAGTACTTACGGCAGTTTCGACCACGTTTCAAAACATGATTATTACGCGTAATCCTAAGGAGTTTGAAGTATAATAATAGTGTTCATTAGAATTGGACGGATCATCAGCGTTCAAATATAAAGAGCAATGGTTGATTTGATGATGGTTGAGCAAGCTGTGTATCTCATTAGTGAGTACGCACAGTTAGGCGTAAATGACGGCATGTGCGTGTTAACACTAGACCGGTGAACCGAAAGTAGTTGGGCTGTAATAAGATGAAACGTTATATCAGGCCAGGCAGCGATTTTGGAATTAATAGAATTTTGTTAAAGTTCTTTATTCTATACATACTTAGTATGAGAAAAACAAAATCCAGAAAATTAGCAATTTGTGCTAAGTTGTAAATCTTTTTTATACGCAATGCTTCTTTACTTTACGAGTTTAGACTCTCGCGTTGCACTATACTATGGCTTGACTAGAACTATGTAATATTAAGTACTTGTATTTCGCGCGTAGTACCGCTGTAATATTTACTACTTCTTTATATCATGTTGTTAATAAATAATTATATTTTGATGATTCGAACTTTATTGCAGTTTTGTAATTTGTAAGCGTTTAGTACGAGTATGTTTCTCTCTATTAGAAGTTTGTTTGCATTTGAAAGAGTTTAGAGAGAGAGATTTACCTAAACTTACACTATACCTACCATTACTCTATAATCGCAATCACATAATGCAATATTTGGTGTTTTAAGTGTAAACCACCTTTATATTTGGGACAAATACGTAATCTTGTGTCATCCACAAATATTTACAGATAGAGACACGAATTTTATCAAGCTGACACATACACTTATCATTGCGATAACCAGGCAGTTTATTTAAAAAAATTAAATATATACCTATGCAACAAACGGAGTCATGATATAATCTAGCGATTCAAGAATTGCCTGGTCAACACTCCTTGCACGAATGGTTTGCGACATAATTATTATCAAGATTGCATCCTCTAATGTGTCTCAAAACTTGTTTCGTAGCTAAACCAGACCGGCGACTATATCGGGAGCTTCACATTCTCGTATATTCAACACTTCCGTGATATGCAATTCCTCTCCGAATGAAGCGGCAATAAAACTTCAAGAAACATTTCTATATTAAAATTTACGCACCGAGATTGTGCTATTGATGTTTGCGTAACGTTTATGAGTACTTCACGAGGTTGTTATTTTATATGTCTAATACATGTTTGATTTGAACTGCTAATAATTCCTAATAAATAAATGCTCATAAGATCATATCAACAACTTGTCTCCTATTTCAACATTATGAGTACTCACAACTTTTAGGGTATCTAGAAATAGTCAAATTCCATATTTTATATGGGTCACTAAGATCTTCTAGAGAGACAAGATACTATTACAAAAGACAACGTTTTAATTCTCAAAGTTTTACCACTGTCCGCGCATCCAAACCATAGGTATCTCTCCTTTGACTAAGCTCAACAGTAATTTTATTGGCATCATAACCGACGCGGCGTTATTCGATTACACATCATGTTCCATTCAGGTAGAATCTCGGATCGAGTAGCAATTTGTATCGATTATACGAGTGTCACAGTTTCACAAGAGTTCATGTGGTCGCGTCGGCTTCGATGCTGTGGCGTGGGGCATAGGATAGTTACTTGTGAAATGTTTGTTGCTATTTCAAATTGTTTCTGAAGATTAATATTGTTTATAGCATAAGCTACGATATGACCATGCCAGCGATGGCTCTGTTATGGAATGTTGTTGCGTTATTAAATTCCGCTTTGACCTTTCAACTTTGTCTGAATGTTCTCAACATAGCAACAATAGTTTTTGTGAGGTTTGTTAATATTGTTTCTTATCAGTATATTGGCTCTAATTCACCAAAGAGTAAGGGTTAGAGGGTATTATAGTAAGGGATCCGGAAATGTGAGGCTTTGGGAATTTACATTTGCCGTCTTAACAGCACTTGTTAGTATGTACAGTAGAATGAATAAAAAATATATTTATTGAGTGCTATATGGACATGGTGCCAAAATATAGATAATGCATTGGTGCAAAAATTCGGTATCTATATTGTAATGTTGACAGCAAACAGAAATTATTACAGACTCGAAATGGACGTAAAAACTCCCAATGAGGTCGCACATTTATTTAACTCGCCTGCTGCTAATGATAGGCAATATTTGAAACGCGTGAAACACTAGACATTTAGCGCTAGAAAAACATTGGTTTCTCGCACCATTCAGAATAATGATATACTCGAAACTACCACAATTGCAAACGTGAGAAACATAATTTAATTAAGTATTAATAATGACCATTAGGCGAAATCTGTCATAATGGAGATTTAATAAAATTATGTACTATCAGATTCAAATGCTATTAGGAGAATTCCTTTTGCAATTGAGCGAAAAATTACGTCAACTGCGTGATGACTTACACATACACAGATATTATTTTGCGTAATCATAATAGCATCTGTATCAGCATCATATTAGTGGTGGTTAAGAAGTAGGCATTTAGTAGCCAACTTGCAAAGGTTCCTGGTTTGGTCTCCATATAAGTCTTAGTCTTACTGGGCTATAATAAAGACTTAAAATAGAAAAGCAACTTGACAGGGAAATATATTGAGGATTGTTCCGGCATTTAATTAAACAATTCCTGAAGCTGAAATCCTTACAAATATTATTTTTTCATTACTTCATGTCATTATAATACAACCTTCGCCACTAAGATAGTAAAAAATGACCTGACACGGAACAATACAAAAATCTTCCTCTTAGACCAGTCTGTTGAGAAACCTGCCATCTCGTCTCTTCTAACAATAGTGTTCTGCAAAGTTCATAGTAACGCGATGATTTATGCGTCAACACGTCTAAATAACAAAAGAAACGTGATGAACGAGAGACTGCGGTGACAATGCCCAGTGTTTTACTCTCTAAAGTCTGCCCTCCGACCGCTCGCGAATCTAAAATCATCAATATGTGTCATTACATAAATTGTTGAGTAACGTTCAATGATGTTATGCACCGCCAGATATGCGTTACGATATGGTTCACTTGTCATGCCGGAATCACTCGTAGTGGGGCAAAGGTTAGTTCTATCGAAATAATTAACTTCTCTGAAAGTAGGAAGCAATTAACGAGAATTTGTAGAGAAGTCAAGATGCAACTGAAAATGAAATAGTTGGAAAATCTTAGTTTTAATGAACTTCCGCTGGGAAAACACTAAAATTTAATAATTAGCATTCTTTCTTGTTCGTAAGCTATGTAATGAAGAGATGCAAAGATACTGTAAAAACAATAAAATAACTTGTATTCTTATATTGTGTTTCTCTGAAAGTCACATTTTAGACAATCTGTTATAAGGGCACGATTTAACAAAGGATAGTTACTTATACAAGTATAACATGAATATGTGTGATAAAAACACAATCTTAGATCACATAAAAATAAGATTTTGTAAATATTCTTAGTTAAAGCAATCTAATAGTGTAGAAGAAATGTTTGTTCAGTATCTTTACTGGCAACCATCGTTGTCATAATCATATTTTAGTTTGAAGACTTGGTTCCTACTTTGCACTCTTGAACTTTGTCCAGTTATGCATTTCATTGATATTCAATGCGAATTGCGATGAATGCCTTGAGTATTTTGGGAATCTCAGTATAAGCAGTACCTATCTTTAAATGTATACTATTTACTTACTCCATTATGTACATGTTTGCCTTACTTTTTAGTTAGAGAAAAGTTTTTTAGTTACGTTTTCTCGGATAAAATCATAGAAATGTGGGGATGTCAATAACTCAGTATTTGCAAATAACTTATCATTTATACAATATCTGTATTGTTTGTAACTATTATATGTATATCGTTTATAACCATTTGTACAATTACATATCCTTGTTTTGTAAATCAGCAGAGGTTACAAAAAGAAGTAACAAAATATTACGTAATATTTACACAAAAACATTACTTTCTTTTGAAATAAGGATCTTCAACTTTCGCAGACTTCACGACTGCTTCAGATAAGTATGAGACAGTTTATTAAATAATTGAGGGTGAGAGCGTGCGACAGTTTATCAAGGCGGTCGTGTCGCCTGTCGTGCGGGTTGGGCAACTCGCAGACACGACGCCTCCAGCCTAGGGTGCGACTATCTGATGCGAAAAAGTACCGAAAAGGAATTATTTAAAGCGTTATAGTGCGCATTTGGTTTAGCTTTGATGGTGTGTAGGTAGATACCCTTTCCGACGCACTAGGATTCGAGGTTGAAATGCCACACATATACTTCAGTGATCCCTTCAAAAAGACGAAGAAACATAAAACTCCTAAAAATGTGATATTGTTTAGAGATAATGTTATGTTCGGTTTCGCTCCTTCTCTAATTTTTGTGTTTTTTCGTGGAGTCCAACAAAATGAGCACCATTTGGGTTGCTTGCGTTTACTTTTCATTTTGAGCTTTGACAAGAAGTCATTTAAAAGTGAAGTTAAGTTTTGATCACTCATACAAGTTTAAAATCTGAGCTCACTTATTGCATATTACTACCATATAATACTACAACTAAATAGACATTTTCTGCCAAAACAAATGTTCGTTACGAAATTTTTCATGGCAGTATTTGTGATTCGGAATTGACATTATTATGATATATTGCGGGATACACAAAAACACACTGTGCAATAAGTTTAAAATTATTTCATAACCAGATTCAAGTATTGTGAAAGTGTATAGAAATATTAAAAACATATTTTGATTATTATAAAATCATTCATTAGTAGTTATATGAAATATACAGTCGAACATCCATATTTCACATTGCAATCATTTATGTAGCGTGCTCGTAATTGCTCACATACATCACAGATTTGATATGGACCTTTCTTATTATATGTATGTGAGCTTATGAGCGTGATGTAACGAGTTGTTATCAATTTAACAAAAAATCTTGTTTGACACAACATCTTACTATTTTATAAGACAGAATATTTAGTAAAAATATGTTTATTGTAATAAAAAACGGATTAATTCGCGCTTTATTAAAATTCGGTATAAAATGCGTGTGTGCAGGATTTTAAGGAAATTATTGATAACATTGGATAACAGTCCTTGTTTCGGAAGAAGTTTTGGAAGAATTAACACAAGCCTACTTTTTTATAAAATATTTTATCAATGGTACAATACATTTGCTTTGGGGTTTGGGGGTGGAGAGGGAGGGGGGGAATTGAATGAAGTCATGCGATTTGTGTCTTCATATTCTAATTTTTTAAAATCGTCCTATTTTTCTTATTCTCATACACTATAGAAATCGTGGAATTTGGAGACATTACGAAACGTGAGAGATTGCCTTCTATCTTAAATATTCTCATCGCGGTTTCTAGGCCCAGCGTGATAGGTGACGCGCCTTACTCGGCATCCGATGCACTTACACAAGGATTGCCCTTCTCAGCTCCGGTGCATATTAACAAGAGATCGTTGACAATATCTTACTTGTAGTTAAGACAAGAATGATATTGCAACTCCAAATTGCTTTTGAAATAGATGATCTCATTCTGTTTAATGTTACAACTGGGCATTTTGAATGAGTAACTGTGTTTGTTTAATTTTATCATTAGCCTAGAATAATGGCTTAATTAAAACGTATTTTATTTAGTATTAAAGGAGATTTTGAATTGTTCCGGAATATTTCGAAAGGAAATTAAAATTATTATAACGGAAAATGACATTTATAGATAGTTAAATAATATAAAAAAAACTTAACTCCTACATTATTATAAAATAATCGTATAATTCTTGCTAGATGTTGGTTAAAAATTTAATAAAACCAACAATAGCATGCTTTTCTATTTTATCATTCTTTTTTATCATGTAATTGGAATGTAGAAGTAACCAATTTTTTTTTAAGTCACAATGGAGAAAATCATCTATTACAACAGTCATAGACATTCGTTATATCGAAGTCGAATCACGAAGTTGAACGACATGACATTGTTGTCGTTTTATATATGTAAGTATGCCATATTTTTGTTTCTAAGTTCCAAATACATATCTCACTAATATATCTATTAAACTTTTTAGTAGTCATTTAGGATGTAGTTGTGGGCGCACTCATGAAAATCCCACGCTTTGAGTTACTACCTACTTAATAATAGTCATTAATTTCCTATTGTTTATTATATAAGTAATTGAGTAAGGATACGGTTGAGCGACGCATCGATAAGACGTGGGTGAGCACATGCAAAGCCTAAGTGACTAATGGCTCGGAAATGGATACTTGAGATTGTCTGAACTTCTAAATGTCGCATTCGCATGGACCTTATATTATTATATAATAATTATTATATAATAGCGGAATAGCGGTCGCCTCTGCGGTTTCACACGCACCTTTTTTTCAAATCCCCTTTCCCCTACATTTCAGGAATCAAAAGTACCCTTTATCACCCGGGAATAGTGTAGCTTTCCAACAGTGAAAGAATTTTTCAAATAGTTTATTTATTCTTCGACATACATAAAAAAAAGAGCTACTCTCTGGGGTACACTTGCGATAATTTCTTGGATTTTATTTACTTATATAGAATAGTCCTTCATATAAGACATCTTCTATTAGGCAAAATCAAATAGTAGAGTGACAACACCAGGGCTGTCGGTACCAATTCCACCTAGGAAAAACACGTATGTTTTTATGTATAGACTAATTTTATTTTTCATTCTTGCACAACACAAGTATAAAGCTTGTCGTAACATGAAGACGAGACAAAAATTACTCCAAATGTATAATAATAAATATTTTTTTTTCACATCCAATTAGAAGCTATAATGCGTGACCTAAGTCATTACGGGTTCCGGTAGATATTGAGTTGAATTCCGGTATTCGCTATCTGGCTGTGACATCTCAATCTAGTGGAATAATCTGCGAGAACAATTAAACACGAAGTATTCACGTAACCGCTCGTGATGAACCGAGGAAGACGAAATAATCAGATAGCTACTGTTACATATTTACGAGCACATTTTTATGCTGAATATTTCTTATAAATAGAGACTCTTGCAAAATACGTACAAGTATCATGAAAAATTTCCTACAAAAACGCTTTAATAATAATTAATTATGTAGCTTACGAGTATCTTAAAATAACATAGGCTCGAAGATCCTGCAGTATGGCAACACATTCAGCGACTCTTCCGAGTCACAAACGGAATTTAGGCAACAACAGCCCCTTATCATCTGGTGGTGTATTTGCCTATCTACCAATTTGAATAAAAAAATAAATAATCTGTCACTTAAATTCTAGAAGTCGGCAAAACGTGTCAATAAGAAGCAGAAAACAGGCAAACATACTCAAATACTATTTTAATATACACTCATGTTTACATTTCTTTGCTGCTTTTAATTTGTTTATGACTATTATTTGAATTACATATTTGTATTTTTGAGAACAGATAGTCAAGATACAATGCCATAATAAAACAAGTCATAGAAAAATACAAATTCATCAGAGCCAAATCAGAGGACTTTCTGATGCCATTGTCAATAAATCACCAGTTTATCGATATCCATCAAACAAACAATATATTTTTCTCGCGAATGACAATGGCGCGTTGATGTCTAATCTCCGCCTTGGTGCTACGATACGAAAAACACACTGACATGTCGACGGCTTGTAAATTTGTAACCATTCTCAGAGAGAAAGTATACACAAATGGTAATAAAATATTTAGCATAAGTGTTAAAGGTGTTACGTGTGTGACGCAAGCGGTGAAGCGCTTTGAGTAATGAGCAGAAGACAATACGCGGAGATAGCCATCGTTTATGGCTAATAAATCACGTGTGCTGCACACTGTATGTGACATAGTGTAAACTCAGACAGTATGGTTGATTGACAAGTCGTCCAATGCGTTAATGTTGCTCTTTCATAAGTAAACAAGCTTTGCTAAGTTTCGGACAAAGCGACTTTATAAAGGCCAGACTTTTTGTTACTATATGTATATATCCATATAAAAACAGTATACATTTTTGTCTAATCTAACAGAAAAAGTACTTACATAAGTAATTTGATTATTGATTTAGATTTCCTGTTTGATTCCTTCTGACCAGTGACCAATGTGTTTTCAGTGGCAATATGGTCTTTGCTACGATCACATATTGCATAAAACCAGATTTTAAGCCTTCTACATTAATATTTTGTATTCATATTTATTAATATAATATGTCAAAGGTTGTGTATCGATAATGAAGTTGGAAAAGAACACTACTCTAAACAAAAATATAGGTACATACAAAACATGGCAAATCGGTGCCATTACAGAGTACGTCCCATACATTTCGGCCTTACCATCCATTTGCCAAGAGATTGTATCGCTAGGAGGAACTAAGCTGTAATGTTAAAGGCAACATTCGATTCAATTATAACAACTATGAACGTTTCACACTGTAAATGCGTGAACTGTGGGCTGCCGGCAGCCGGCGACGGGCGGGCGGCGAGCTTTCAGTCCTCCCCCCCAGAGAGCGGGCGGGCGGCGCGTACGCACCCGCCGGCAGTCCCTCCGTAGCGCACATCGCGGCAGCATGTCTCCCGTGTGGCTCGCACTAATGTTGCTCCCCGTACTCGGTAAGACTGAGAACATACGGCGCGATTTTTTCCCACACACTAACAACCCAAAAACTATTTCTTTTAATAATATAACGTGTTTTCCGTGAATCTGGAGAAAAACCCGTCGTGTGTTCTCGTTCTAAATCAGCACGCATGTGACCCACGACCAGTGACGCAAATAAGGAAGTGTTTCGTGTAATGTAAGGTGCTCGGGAGAGGTAAAATCGGCGATAGAAAATTGTGTGATTCCTTTTTTTAATTTTTGTTTATCTTACCGTAACTTTTTGCAAGTGCAATCCGGAACAGGTAAGATTGTGGATAAGCCGGTTAGCAGTGATTTTCGGGCAATAACTTTGAAATAAATTCGAGAACATAATAGTACATTTTAAAAGGTACTTTTCTGGAAGTTAATTACCCACGTTTGCCAATCAAAAATTGATTGATATATTAGATACCCTTTTTGTTGTACCTTTTAAAACAAGTAGGTGAGGAATTCCTATCAAATGCCAGTTACAGTGCGGATGTTCGTAATTGATACGCGCGTGCGAATCCACACGCACGGATGTGCTGTAAATACGGTGCGTGGGAAATTAATTGGAATTACTAGGAAACATTTTTATAATTTCACCCTATTGATTGGCATGTTTCGTAATGTATAATTAGAAATTACTTTATTATATTTTGCAAAATTTTATTGATCTTCATTTTAATTGTTTGTCAAGTGAATTGAAATTAATAGTCTTTTTAATTTTGGCATCTCCATCAAAACATGATGTATGAGGTACATAGTTGAAATGTAATTACAAAATATTTTTTTTTAGAAAAAGACAACATACTCACATCTTTAAAATTAACCAATGAAAATCACATTCAAACGCATTCAATTCTTCAATCATGTCTCATCCATTGAAATGAAATAGTCGGTGCATACATACATAAATGAATACTATTTACTTTACATATGCATTACCTAGTATTAGAAACACAAATTTTACTTTATAATAATAATTAGTATCAGTATTATTCTTATTAAAATTCTTTCTTTCTTCACAATTAGGAAGAGAAGACAAATTTAGAAACTGATAAATATTAAGGGTTTCATGAGTGTAGGTTAAATCAAAAGGGGAAGGGTTGACCCCTGTTTACATCCTTACAAGTAGGAAACGCGTGTCATAATTGAACGTCATACAACAATTATTTCCAAACACTATTACATCATATACTATTGTCACCAGAGAATGGATATTAACACAATCAAATATCTGTTAGTAGTATTCATGAATAATATGCAAAAGAAAATCAAACACAAACAGATATGTTCATACAATCATATATATGCAAGTGTTATGCGGGGATTGTACTCGACCTACATACGAGTCTTACGAGAGATCAAGTAGCGTCTGCATAATCATCTTAGGACCGTCCTTTGACGACTATCGTCACTAACCATTAGATGAGTTTGACCTGTCGCAAACTCGACGGTATATTGCAATAAAAATGTCGCCAGACGGAAAGTTTTGACTAAAGTCTCGCGGTTGATAATATTATGTATGTATGTCGCATAAACCGATATGTTATTGCATATATCGGTGTCTAAGCGCAAATTGCCTCACCCGCGGCTACCGTGCGAGGCGCACGCTGCATCTTGCGCACGAGTGAGGCGCGAGCGCGCTTGCGCAACCGATGCACTTTCCATTCGGCCTCCGACCTAGGGTTGACACTGTGAACTTTGACTATCGGAGTGGGGGAATGCTCGTCTTTATAGCTAAAGGTCCTGAATCTTTCAATTTGTACTGAAGTTTATGTCTGTTACTGTAGTCCTATCATTGACAAAGAAAAGGGCCATTAATATTTACATAAGACGTAAGGGCTAACTTATACCTGCGAGTTTGTATTTATGCTATTTAGAATACGACTGTTTTCCTAATACATGTAGAAATCGTATCGTAAATATCGGAGTGTAAACTATGTGCCAAAGTTCATTCAAATCGACTCAATCCTCAAACATTATCGCATTTATAATGTTATAAAGATAAAATCGATTAAAGTCTGAGTAATATGTATTTTTTCATGGACTTATATTACCGATTACTATTCTGTAATATGCCTATTATAATAGCTAAATAAGGTCTAAAACAAACATGAAGTACCAACTAAACGAGCGCAGCCCTACGCTCCGGCGTACGCGCATTGCCTCAAACGCGGGTGATCGCGCGCATCGCGATCATCGATTCCCTGGATTTGCATAAGTGACTTTCCCACGGTCCGCTCTCCGGGCGAACTGGGCCGATTCGACGGTCGCCAGCGAGCGGCTGACGATCTCAAGGTTCCATGCACAGCTAAACTGTTTGGCTGTGCGATTTTGTCTATTTTTTCTGACCATCTTTGTTTTGTTGTGCTCAGTACTTACGTCAAAGGTCATTAATTTGGTATTTGTATTTCTACATCTTAGCTTTGTGCCTCGACGTTAAAATGTTGATGGTTAGATGTTAATAATAATTGTTTACATTCGACACCCATTGTTTCTGTTTTCTGTAATAGATAATAAATTCAAAAATACTCGTAATAAATAATCGTACCTAATGCGAAAGGGGACTCATTATTTATTTGTTATATTAATTTTCGTTGTCCAGATGTTTCGTACTTGGTATTAGTTTAAACGAGTAGGTACTTGTGGTCTTAGTTGATACACAGAAATGTTAAAATTACTTGGGACCAGACATAAATAATACATCATTTTGAAAGACACATAAAATTCTTTTTCTGGTACTTTTTAGACTTATTTCATTACATTTGTTGTCATAAGTAATTTCTTTGTAACAATTTAAATGATGTTAAATAAAAAACGGCTCAGCATAATCTATGCAGACGTGATTAAAATTCCATAAGTGAAGTAGAAAGACGGCCTTTTGTTATAGTCGCTAGTTGTAGCAGATCTCTATTCCCTCACTTTCGCTGTCTAATGCGATTGTGATCTATTGTTGATATTTCCGTTTAGACTCTTTTGCTTTTTAATGACTCTTGAATAACTTCTCTGTTTAACAACCATTTTTAATATGTATTTAAAACAAACGATGTGTTCTATCTTACGTAATCTCGACGCCGCGTTGCTTGTTGGTCTAAAGGTTTTATGTATTAGACCATGACAATAGATTCCTGGGTTATATTACGGGGTCACTGTACATATTGTTACCAGTGATCATCGTGGTTACTAAATATACCAACAATTATTATAAAATCTTATTTAAGTAGGCACTTACTTTAGCATAATTATAATAGAGACACCATTGTATTGCGAATTTTAAACGAAAACCACGATTTTAATGCTGCTAAGATTTCCTAACTCAGACATTAAAAATCACAATACCAATTCAGCGACAAGTGTTTCTTGTGAACGTGTAATTATCTCGCGTGAGAAATGTCATGTAATAAAAAACACAGCCACTCGCACCTTTGTGTGTACCGAATAAAATATACGCGGTATTGAGTCGCACAATAGAAGATTGATCGGCAATAAAGTACTAAATCATCAAAACATTGTTACGTCAACAAGTCAATGGCACATCATTCAGTACGAATACATTAGCTTAATGTATCTGTCTACAATATTGCACATTTAAACAAACGTGTTTCCGGCGTTGCACGTAAAACTCTCGAATTTGCGACATTTGCATAACAAATTGCTATTTAGATATGCACAGAAGTAAAAATGTAACAAAACATCAGTGTCATTTCACGGTATGTCAAGTTGATATGAGCCGAATGTTTTTATTAAACTAAAATTAGGCTAATAGCTGTTAGTAAGAACCTGTGTACTACGTATTATGAAATGGTATCATCGGTGTAGCTCCAGACCAGTATTATTGACTATTAATTTTATGATTCTTCTCTTGAAAGTAAGGCCAAGCAAATGATACGTAATATGAATAGCAACTTGTGCGTGAAAATTTATATTTTTATGAAATCACATTTCAAGTACCGTTTAAAGTTGTCATTTGAGACTATGAGCATTCATTCCAATTCTCAGCTTCAATTGTTGACCGTCCCATCCGTACATAGAGGTACGTTCCGATTAATGATAAAAGTTAGTTTCTAGAGCTTTATTAATATCACACAGCATGACAAAGGCCTTCATCATTGAAGTCCTGGCTGTTGATGACTGGTCCTGACTACTCCTGACCTAATCAACATGCTTCCCAATGCAGATTGGTGATCACAAAACCGAGCTGTGTTCAAAAATTCCGACAGTTTACCCGACCCGGGCATTGAACCCATGGTTATGACTAGATCATCTCGGCGTTCATACATCACAGTTTCAAATTAGTTTATATTTAGTTCCGATTTTTTTTAACATAATATTTTTTGCATCATTTCATAATTATAATTAATCCCCTTGCAATCTTGACCAGATATGAATATCTACTACTAAAACTAAACTAACTAAAAGAAGCAATAGTCATAAAATCACACCATAGCGCTAATAACATTAAACAACCGATTTATAAATCACGAATTTACGACATCAAAATATACCCTCATATTTACGTGCACAAAGATCGTGCATTTAAATGTTTGATGCCAAATCCTGTGGTTTGTTATACGGGGCAGCCAATTCCATGATGGTCGCGACTCGCGTACAAATGGTATTTACATAAGAGCGGTGCCGCTGACCTTTCGCCGGATGATGGTACGGCACCTTGCAGCTACGTTCTCAGGGTTGCCGATTTTTGCAAAAAGAGGAAGTTAAAACTTAGTAGTAGTGATATTGCCAAACATAAAGATTTGAAGCACGTCTAAAATATTATTTATTTCTTTATTTATTTTTGATGTTTTAATAATTAAATAAGACTAGTCAATTCCAAAATAAAATTAAAACTTTATAATTTATTAGAACTGATATAATTTGCAGGAATACGGTGATGATATATTATAAAGATGGATGCTAAGCGATGAAATAACCGTTCATTGTAGTTTAGGAATATTTAAAAATCGAGTATTTAATACACGCTTTTTACGAAAACAGAAAAGTTGCGTGAAATGGTAACCCTAGCTGACCTGCGTGGCCCGCGGAGCGTTGCGCAAGTGATGTTATCTCACCCCGCGCCGCCCGCGCATGGGAACCTCATTAGCCTCGGACTTAGGAACAAATTGACGAAATAACCTTTGTTACATGACAAATAACGTAAAACACCGAATATCGAGCACTGTTACAATATATCTAGCAAATTGTTTATTGGATTGTGTTTGTTTTTTACGCAGAAAAAAACATAACTATAATAACGCTTACTAAATTTAATACAAGTTAAAAATCAACTAGTACAGGTGTCAGGCAGGAATTATATTCAAAATTAAGCAGATTAATGCTTTAAAAATTATAAAAATACAGAAAAGCACTTCCTATAAGATACGACCTTGCGACCTTCAGGACAAAAACATATTCCTTCCTTAAGGGCCGACAACGCATGTAAGATGCATCTGGTGTTGCAAATGTCCGATGGGCGATGGTGATAGCTTACCATCAGCTGATCCGTTAGCTCATAAATAGTGTATTAATAAAAATGTTTTGTTCCATCAGTATAAAGTTACAACCATAAAAGTCAAAGTTTCAAGGGAGAATGCTTCATTACATGGTAACCTGGAATTTTTGCAGATCTTCAGGTTTTCAAAGTAACCTTAAGAGTGGTTGGCAGTCATTCATTAAAATGCAGCAATCATTCAAAGGCGCACATTAATTGCTACGGTTGACTAACAAAAATGATCTAACCATAATTCATATTATGTAGTTCAGAACCTACTTTGCATAAGCATTTTGTGATGTTAATGCATCAAATACAATCTTTCTCACGAGCAATTTTTAATTCAATGAAGATCTCCGATTAACGTGACATAACGATGATTGCAGTAATTACATAAATACCTACTTGGTTTAATGTCTTGCAATCAGTATTGTGTACCTTTACCTATGCTTAAATTTGACCCCGAGATAAATATGATGATTAACCAGATTCTTACGCATGTGAAATTATAATGGAATATTAAATGCCTTAATAAAATTAAAGACAGACCAAATAAATAACAAGTCTTCATTTTATTTGAAAACTGATTACCTGATAGACCTTCTAACTTTTTAACTGTTCATTTCATCACTGGCTCAATTTATAAATCATTTACTGTCAAGATAGATATGATAGAGTTTTATTGCTTTCTCATCCTACATATTTTTATCGATATACCTAATAAGATTTATACGAGAATCAGCACATTGCATTGGGCGATGCTTCCAGTAAGTGTTCCTCAATAGGCTGCACTGACCTTTTACGTGGCCTAGTTTAGTAGGTACGGCTCTATCCTTTTGTGAAACTGCATTCCCTAACAAAAAAGGACGACATTACACAAAGAACATGGCAGTTAAACTTTCATGTCCTTCAGTTGTATTGAAGTATACCATAATCCATGGAAAGAGCTAATTAATTATGTGATTTGCGAATGGTTAAAGCATCCAATGCCCACAGGGTCAAACCTCCAACAATACTCTAGGGTCATCACAAACTGACGTTTTCATTTCCAATAGTCCATGTTATGTGTTTATTTGCAAATTGTTTTGTATGAGTTTTTGAAAAGCCGGAAATCATCTGATCTGTGGTCAACTAGAAAGCGTCCTTACCATGTTTAAAAATAAGTTACTATGTGTATTGTGCGGAAAGATCATTGAGTAAGACATACCGTAACTTTTTGGTAAAAAAGATCACATAATATTTTGTTCTATTGTGTCAAGTCTGACGTGCCGTGACGCCCGAGCACCAATGTTGCCTTACACCATCTTCAACTAACGACATGGTCGCATGACCTACGATAGTAATTTGTTCCACGCATTCACACGGTCTGGTCACGATTCGCCACCAAAACACGTTTCTGCCATACCTATAAGGCAATCGCGGATTATCTGGCTCATCTGTAATATGAGTAAATCGATCGGATTGCAAAACTTTTATGTTTTTTGTAATTACATAATCTGGTACATGAAGTTAATAAATTGGAACTGTAATTAAATAATCAATTTGTAAAGCGCACAAATTATCAGTCATTAAAAAAGAAAAAGTAACTGAGCCTTTTTGAGACTACTTACCACTAATGATGACGTATTTGACATGATCTAATGCACCGTACGTATTTATCGAATCGTCAACTGTACTAAGACCATCCTAATCTGGAAATCACTACGCGTTACACGGGTAGCAAAAATCTTTTCACTACTACGTAAAGAAATAATCAATCATTTTAATTAATTATTAAGTCAATTGGTTATTAAATAAAATAATGAAGTTGCGTAAATATTATTTTGATGCATGATATAAAACGTGACTGGCCTATTCAATTCATTCCAGCTTTTATTGAGATATTTTTTTATTGTTTTCACATATTTACGTGACTATCACTAATTGAAACCATTAGCGATTACTGCACAGTAATTGAACTGTTTGATTAAAGATGTTAATATTAAGAAACCGCGTTATGTTTAATTTCGTAGCTTGCAGCCACCAAAGTGCATTAAATCCATGTTGCAAGAATTAAATTGAATTCAAAGCAGTGTACACATTGTGATTTGCGTTTTAACCTTCTATGGAATTTTAATCTCTTTCTATCGTCTGATTAACCTCTTAACCACTCAAAGCCGAACCGGCACTCGCGTGCCGCTTAACAATAGATTTTCTATTGTGTCTGGTTTTCCGGGGCTAGAAGGATTAAATAATATGATGTCAGAATTTTTTAACCGCATTCAAGCTCGTTGATGTCCCGTTTTGACGAATATCATTTTACAATACTTGTAGAATCTGGGATCCACATGCCGAGCATCACATGCCTCCCAAAGCACGGAATTTTAATGGGATGATAGTTCATTTTAAGTTTTTTGTTATGTCAGTTCAGACAGCAGGCAATCACGCAGCTTACCCGGTGGCCGGTGGTAAGGGGTCACTGCGGCCTATTCCATTAACGGACACTTAACCTTGCATCGCTCCATGTACTGCCACAGTGTAGAGTCATCTGAACTTCGAATGAGTGTGTGTAGCCTATGGGCTACCCCAAGATAAAAGTTGCTATGACGTATTGCCATGAATTTTGAAAATGTAGATTTTTTGTAGTTAAAAAAAATTAACACATATCAATTATATGATTTAAAAAGTTATTATTTTATTCTAATGGCTTTTGTTTATTTACTTAGGGGGAGCAGAAAGGTTTAACTGTCGAGGGCGGATACTTGGCGCTTACTACGCCGACTACAAGTCTGGATGCAAAGCGTTCCACGTTTGCGTGAGGGTGGCCGGCGGCGGTATCAGAGACTTCAGGTTTTTCTGTCCCCCCGGGACGCTGTTCCACCAGGAAGCACAGACTTGCACCGACTGGGGTGACGACGACCCCCTTGCTTGTCCCGCTGAAATATACGACGGTCAGTTCGATCTCTACAAGATAGGATCCGGTGAGCCCGCTTTGCAACTAACACGCACTCACAAGTATATTGGCGTAGTTTGACACCTCTCCGGTGACAATTGCCATGCTATGCTGATGCGAGCTTTCTTATATTTGTGAGTGCCGCATAATTAGCACTAAATAATTGTAAGTATGCGCTTAAACATAAGTTTTGCAAATAAGTGTGTTTACCTTGTTGGTAAATAAGGGCGCCAAAATCGAAAGAAATGGGTTCGAGTCCCAGTCAATTGAAACGAACTTGTCTAGTAGTCGTCGGAAATCAAAATCTGATGTTACATATTATATTGTTTTTTAATAGATGTATTATATTTTAGTTAATTATGTTAAAATGTAGACATCAAAACAAAAGTTAAAACCCAAAAGCTAAATACTACAAAAAAGTACACTAGGTATTGCTTCAGTACTCAAGATTATAAAAAATAATTGCGGCATTGAGATGCATAATGATTCTTTCAATTATTCACTTTATATTCATGTAGATGCAAATATTTCAAATTATTGTATACTCTTTTTTGCCTTCTTTATCTTGTTTAAGTGAAACGAAAAGTAAAATTCATAATTAAATCAAAACGTTGCAATAGTAATTCCGTTATTACTATAAAGAAATTAGCGGAAAAGAATAATCAGCACTTTTAAAAAGTAGATTTTATTGCACGTGTGAAAGTGAATTAAATAATGAAATGCGAAATGCTACTTTTACTTTCTGTCATAATAAGCTAACTATAGATAAGACGGCATAGATTATCATAATAAAGGTGTTCTTACATCCAAATTTTACTAAGAATGCACTGCATTCGTAAGGCATGTACGAGTACAAAATATGTTATGTACGTACATGTGATCGAAGACGCCGTATGGGGATTTTGCAATATGTCGTTTGAAAGGTTAACGGTGGCATTTGGTAATGGATTGCAGAATAACGCAGCTTTAACCGAATATGCTTGCATTGTGCCGCTTGTGTCGTACAATGGAACCGCATCAATACATTAAGGAACACTGGAAAAAGTGTTTCTAGCTAAATGCAACGTCCGTCGCCGGTTCTAGTAGTAATTACAACCTAACTTTTGTTTTTATACTTTTTTTTTCTAACGCAGGTTTTGACACAAAGAAGGTTTCATCTCCTGGGAACCGTGACGATGAATCTGAGTTCGGTCTCCAGCGAGCTGAGACCGGTGACCGCCGCACGTCGCAGAACAACGCAGCTTCTGACCTCCGCGCCGCGCACTCTTCGGATTTCTTCAGCGGCCAGCGCGATCGCGGCCGGGACGACACCGCATCTCCCCCGCAACGCCAGTACCAGCAACCTCAGCAACAACAGGCTCAACAGCAACAGCCTCAACAGCTACAACCCCATCCGCAACAGCCCCAGCACCATGCGCAGCAACAACAAACAAAACTACATCAGCAAAAGTTCCAACAACAGCAGCTGAATTCCCAGCAACCCGTTTCCCTCGCACCTCGCCAATCCTTTAGACGACCAACGACTCCTCGTGCTCCCCCATCTTCTTCACAGTATACGAACCCACCATCCCCTCAACCTCAGCCGTCTGTTTCACCGCAACATGACAATTCGAAACGTAAGCTTGTGCGAAAACGTCCAATCTACGTGTCTCCATCAACACCGGCCCCTCAAACTACTTTCGCACAGAATACGCAACCACCTCAGTCTTTCCCAGAGCAGGCACCACAACATCATCAACAACAACAACAGCAACAACAGCAGCACCAGCAGCAAAACTTTAATCGACGAGTACCTCAAGCAAGGCCGACTATTCCACCAGTTAACGTTCCTCCTCAGTACAAGGAATATAAAGACGAGTATGTTGAAGTAAGTCGAGTTACTCCCAAGCCTAACAAATACTTCCAAAGTAAAACACCCGCTCCATTTACACAGTCTACGCCTGCTCCTAACCACAGCAAAAATGAAAAGGACGGATTGGTGGAAATATACAACTACGACGCTCAGTCTACACCCGGCCTTGGCTCTCAAAATGATAACAGACCATTCAAAGTGCGTAACAGCTTCAGTGTGTCCGAATCTACCCGTGACCCCGACTTTGCCAGATTTAATAATATCAATGCAAATAGGGGATCACCTACCACAGTAGACTATAACAACTCACCTTCTCGAGCCACTACCAGCACGCCTGCTTTTAAGAATTACAACAGCGTATCCTATGAACCAGAAAAGAATAACTTTGTGCCGTACTCAAAACAGCAGAACTATTTCAGCAATCCGACGACGACACCCACCACAACATATTTCACAACTACATTCCGTCCTGAACCTCCACTAAATTTGAACACTGTGGCATATAACACCAACATCGGTTTCGGTAATACCCAGCAATCAAATTACGCTGACAGTGATGAAGATGACGGCCAGTACCGACCACCACAAGGGGAGGACGACGGACAATATAGGCCCGAACTTTACGAGCGTGAACTTTTATCGGGTGCTCATTCACTAAATATAGCTGCTAGTGGAAATAGGCTGCCAGAAGATCAGAAGCCTCGTGGTAAAACCCAACCTCCCTTCAAAACAGCGCCCCAAAATTCGCAGGCACCGTTCAAAGCTGCATCGCAGACACCGTTAAAGGCTGCATCTCAGGCACCATTTAAGCCTGCGTCTCAAACACCGTACAAACCGGTCTCGCAAACCGCTGCTCCTCGACCGTTCAAGCCTGCACCAACGCCGTCATCTGCTGCCACCCAACGGTCGCCTGAAACTTATCCCACGACCGTCAGGCCACAGACACCACCCCAGACGCAGCGTACTTTTGATTACTACCAGACTTACACTACAACCTCAAGACCGACTGAAGCGTCATCCGAGCCGGCCGCATTCAACTTGAATGTTGAAAATAACTTCTCTGCGAGACCAACGACAACTTTGGCCCCGAGAAATCCAGAGCCTCGACAGCAGAGCCGCGCGCCATCCCCGCCAACCGTCCTGCGCCCCACGACGCGCCCACCGTTCTTCGCGAATCCCGCCAGTAAAAAAGAAGATAATAGTTACGACTACGCGTACTACGATTCTGATCCAGGATTCACAGAATACGACCATATAGAAGAATTCGGTAAAACTAAAACGAAGAAGGCATGATTATGCAAGTCTTAACTTAATTCACTGCCATTAAATTAGTCGCCTCTTTGGATATTCTTTGCTACGCTAGTTTTAAAAGTTGTACAGTTTCATCTTCTAATAGGCTGTTTGTAAAGTTTTAGTTGGCTTTTACTTAAATAAATCATCTTTTAAAATTAGTGATAGCAATCGAGACCCAAATTCAAGACCGTGACAGTGTGATATAACAACGCTCTAATACCTATGTAAATACTCATTGATCGCCATCACGTTAGACTGATTACATGCCAGTTCTAATATTGTTTGTTATCTGAAGAGGCTTTCCGTAGTTACCCTAAATTATTTGTGATATTATTAATGATGTTTATTGGATTAAGTGGTTACCTTATTGTAGACGACAAAAGTTTTGGTTGACCACCGATAAAATTGTCAAAGTTATTTAACAAAATTGATCAACCAGAACTTTTCCATTGTAGGTACATTGATATTTTGGATTTATGTACCTAATCATGATTCGATTGTACTTGACAACAGTGGTTTTACGGATAATTTATAGTGTTATTTCCTATCTGTGTACAATAGAATAAGTTACGACGATAGTGTAAAATATTTCATTGTAAATAAAGTTTTTTTAAACAATGGTTTTTTAAACAGGTGTCATCGTTATTACACATTGTCCTGACTTGTGTAATATTCTTACAACAGTAAAAAGCAATGGCCAATACATACAAGGCTCGGTTTGGTATTTATTATTATCTATACTAAAATACATATGATTTTTTCACTTCTTATATAAAATAGCGAAAGGTGTAAAATACCAAATCTGATTTCAAACATCATTAACGTAAGAAAATATAAACATCTTAAAGTGTCTTAGAAAATAAAAAAAAAAAAACAAGAGCATATTAAAAAAAACTTAAAGCTATAGTGACATGTCAAACCTAATACTCCGTCTAAATGAAGACGTACACGTAAGCACTTATCACGATCCCATAAGGCCATCATAATCATTATTTCAGATTTACTGACTGATCAGTTCTGCGCCACCTGCTTTCAGTGGATTTCCAAAGTATTGCAGTATTGCGGACTGTACTATAATATTTTCAGCTGCCTCCGGTCTAGCGCAGCGGTGACATTTTTATTCGAAGCCAACGACTCAAATCCCAGTTTTTTTTATTGCAATGTGTAACAAGACGAGCAGATCGTACACCTGATGGTAAGCGCCACGTCTGCCCTTAGACAGGTTTGGACTTTATGTTTGGGCTTCTGTTATCTTATCCATCGTCTCAAAGTGTTTTACCAAAAAGCTATGTAAGTGCACAACATTATATCCTGCATAATTACGAGTTAGGTCAATCGTATTGAAAGACGGCCGCAGAGAAAACTCAGCTAAGAGGAAGTTTTTATATTTTGATACCATGGTCTTCCCACAAATAAAGCATAGAATTCCTGATACATACATCTTTTTTAAGATCATCGTAAGTCCACCACGCTCAAATATTGAAGTAAACTTTATACAGTGTTATGCTACCTACAGTACAATTGATAGAAATACAAATTGACGATGATTGAATTCAGACGTGGCCATCACAACTAGTTTCGTGAGAGTAACTTCATCTTCATCAAATCAACAGTTTGATGCCAGTGAATTAAATTGTGTTCAGGTATATCTTTTCATATTAAAATCCCATTCAAAATATTTGATCTAGATAGATTCTACCTATTTACAATAGGCAAAAGCAGTGACCGTTGAAATCAACTCGTCGAAACGAGTATATTATACTCGTTTAATAATATTTACTATTTCAACATTGAATATTTCAGTATTCTCATAGATCAATATTCTCATAAATATTGTATTCGTCTGATTTGACTGCCATCTAGCGTTTGAGTCATATATTTTTTTCTTTTTAAAAACGTACGCGATCTTATCGATCTAAAAGTACATCTCATATACTTAGTTCCTAAAGCTTTCGCTAGATGGCAGTAGTTACATTTTCTCGGATATAAAAGGACATTTAGGTAGGTATGTATTCCTTATTAGGTAAATGTGCCTGGAATATTTATTTTCCATAATTATTGTAGAATACAGTTCGCTCGTCGTCTCGTTAAGTTACAGTTCGACTACTTAGATGGCACTATCCTAAACTTGTTCTAATAAATCTTTCCATGTATCGGTATTAAGTTGATTGCACCTTAGCAATTTAAACCTTTGGTGCAAAGCTAGTTAAATCCTTTAATATGAAACGTATTCGGCTTTTATAAATTCTAACTAGGTACACTAAAAGATTACTTGGCAATTTTGCTATAATAAACCCAAACAATGTTAAAACTATTTCCAGTAAAATAAAAGAAATTAGGATAAAGGATTGCCATATTTTAATGGAGACCACTCCATAACTCCAATCCACAACATATCAATGTTTTGGTATATTTATGTAGGCTATGTCCAGCAGTAGACGTCTTGACTGATGACGTTGACTAGAACAGCCCAGCAACAGGCACTAAAACAGCAAAATATGTTAATTAGTAACTGTGTAAAATAATAAAAAATAATAAACTGGGCTAGGCTATTACTATTAAAAAAGTTGCCAAACAGGACCTTTTTGGGAACAACTAGTTTCTGTCCTTTTATAATAACTAACACTATAAACTTTTCTTTGAATATTCATTACTTACGGAATTTTTATTTACTGACTGTGCCCAGCCTTAAAATTGGTTCAGAATTATGTCAAAGTTTTGAAAAGAAATCGTCTTCGAAGAAAGGTTAATAACAAACGAGTAATATTAACTCCTTTTTCAATAAAACAT
Source organism: Mecyna flavalis (assembly GCA_949319885.1). Taxonomy (NCBI): domain Eukaryota; kingdom Metazoa; phylum Arthropoda; class Insecta; order Lepidoptera; family Crambidae; genus Mecyna; species Mecyna flavalis. The sequence continues at coordinate 13,166,724 of OX439430.1, forward strand.
CAATATGTTACCAAATTAGGAGGCAATGGGAAAGGATTTTTTACAACCGGTTGTCCAGAAACATGTCTTATATTTTTGAAAACATATATCTTACCTTACCTACGCATAATGTTTAGGAACATAAATCGCCTTTATAAAAGTTTGGAAAATCCGAACACCATGGAGATGCCATGCATTAAAACCAAAATACTTACGTGGGTTTAACGAGGGAGCCCATAATTTAATTAAGGCTTTAAATATGATGTTGTCTTGTGAGTTAAGATAGTTTTGGTAAGGGATATTGAGCATAGCCGGTTTTGTTTTATCATAAACTAGCCTTTCGCCCGCGGTTTCACCCGCGCGTAATATCTTTTTTCAAATATCCCCCCTTCTCCCCACATTTGCAGGATCAAAACTATCCTGTCACCCGAGGATATTGTAGCTTTCCAACAGAGAAATAATTATTAAAATCGGTTCAGTAGTTTCGGAGCCTAGTCAATACAAACGAACATACAAAGTAACAAACAATTAAATTTTTCCTCGTTATAATATTAGCACTAGTTGTATAGACTAGATAGCGCCCCGTCTTACCTTTATATCAAAAATCAAAAATCTTGTTTGTATAATAAATTGACTAATTTGGTGCAGTCATTCTAAAGATAAACGCTCCCATACATTTCGGCAAGAAAGATTTTGGGTACATCTTCCAAAATGATTCTATCTTTATCGATGGAAATACCTACTTACTACTCGTATGTATGTATTTGAGTATATACTACATTATTTTTTATTACCGAAACACAGCTAGGGCATAATATGCTCTATGTATAATATTAATATGTTGACGATTCTATTCTGTTGAACAAACTCAAGCTTTGAAAATGAAATCTACGACACCATTCACGAGCTCATTCAAAACATGAACTTTGTTTTCCGAATGACCGAATGGTGATAGTTAAAACCTGTCTATTACACAGAACTTAAAATTAAAAATTAGTCAATAATTCTCACGAAAGTTAAGTGAAGCTATCTCTTCAAGTATGAGTTTATCAAGCTAACCACATCGTGATATTTAATCACTTATTTTATTATAAAAGACATTTAGTTTTCCACTTCTTTGCCATTTTTGGATCGTTATCTTAAGAGTTGGACAGTCCATTTTCTTAACTGACGTAATCACGCCTTTTTCCCATGGAGATGCTTTTAAAAATTTTACATCGCCCACTGGAAGACCTTGAGGTTATGAAATACACACTCAATATTAAATGCCTAATAAAAGAAACAAGCATTTATAAAAAATGGAATTTAGCTTTTGTTAAGGAAGTGTCAAATATCCTATGCAAGTTAACAATTCGCCATATGCTTATACAATGTATTATGTTATATTTATATCGCTCTTCCTTATTGCCATTGACTCCTTGGTTAGTCTAGTGTGAAAAGATGTGAAAAGATTCTGAGGTGTTTCAATAGACCTCTAATTTGTGAGTAATTGTTGTGACAACAACCTTGATCAAGCCAAGCGGACAACGCAAAAGCATCGTGAAATAGGCTTGCAAGTATTTTAAACAGCGCCATCGGGGCAACGGCTAAAAGTAATAATATACTTTACTCTATAATACCTAACAACGAGTTTGTTCAACATGTTCTAAACCCTTATGGTGTAGTTAACGACACAGATTAATAATTATATAAGTATTCAGTGGTAGATGATTACTCAAATTCTATTAAACGTTCAATTTAAATGTTAGGAATTACAACTATTACAAGGGAAGGTAACATTATAAATTATTTAAAGAACACAACATGAATTATAAAATATTATGTATGTAGCATATAGCAGTGGAATGTTGTGGTAAATACAGAGGAACAAAAAACTTTGAACATTTCTGGCGATGGGTATTTCCCATAGACACCGCAAAATGTCCCGTAATAATTCAACAGGTATAAGCGTTCGTTCTACTAAGTGATTAAGCTTGGTGCTTTACCTTCATCAAATCACTTGTGAATGGATAATGCAATTTTAATAATGTTATTTGATCCTTGTATCTGGCACAACACTCTTTCAAAGTTCAAACGGTTCTTTTTTTTGAGAGCCGACAATCATACCAAATTGCATTTGAAGGATGAATAAGCGAAAATGTCAATAACCCATGTACCTACCAAAAATATTCTTGTCCCGATGTCAGTAATTCAATTTTAATAACTTGAGATCCTTTCCAGGATCAGTAAACAGGTTTTCTTAAAGGTAAGGAAACAGATAAATAAGTTAAAATGTTTCGTCACACATAATGATTAGATTTTTAATTTACACAAACTATATATTATGATCAGTACGTACTATTTGACTTTTATATTACCTAACACAAATGTAATAACTGGAATGGGCCTGGTCAAATATTAGATCATACCCTAATTAGATCGCGACAAACCTTCTCGGAGGAAGGAGAAAATATAAAATTATAATGACGATGCGACGTAAAAAATTTCAAATGCAATATAAATGTGTTGTATAATATTATTTGTCGTTTAGATAACTACTTTTGTCAAATATCAATCAAAGAACATTAAATTAAGCAAAATATATAAGCTAAGGTTACAAGTTTATCAGAACGCTGTAAATCGTAGATATTATTAGGTCTTTTAATAAAGAAAAAACATTTGTCAAATTATTCTTTTATTTTATAGAAATATCACAATTATTAATATAAAAGTTACTACCAAAATGTATCAATTTATCATCTATATGTACAAATTTCAATGTGTTTTGAAAACATTATGGACAGATCTGTAAAACGCCATGTAAAATAACTTTTGGAAAGAAAGGACGGCGCTATCCAAAACTTCAAATCCTTTAATTTACCTTACCTTTTCTTTTCATTAAAAACGCTTATTATAGTATATTGAGGAATTTCAGCCATTTTGTCAGAACTAAGTGACATCGTGTGGAAGAAAAAGTCTTGTAATTCCTGCAAAAAATCTTTAAAATTCCGCATCCAAAACGTGAATGAGTTTCGCTACCGGTTGTCCATAACCACAGTAACTATTACACTGTGCCATAACCGTGATAATAAATAATGATATACTAATTGTACATCTCCAAATGTCTAGGAAAACATTTGTCCAATTTTAATAAATTAAAACTAAAAATCTTATCTAACAATAACTTAAATTAATTGAGCGTCTTTCCGTCGAAAACGAATTATGTATAAACAATCATTATGAATTTTAGTTAGGTCTACTCTCACTCAAGACGTCAATACACATTATTCTAGTATAGACGTGTTTTAAAAAAGCCTTAAATTTTCTTTAATAAAAGTAGATCCAACTATTACAATGTATTTTTGTACCCTTTTTCAACTTGTGTTTAACCAAGTCTTTCATAATCACAATTTTTGTAGCAATAAGCCTATGGGGTGTATCTTGTATCATTCTCAGCAATATTTCATGGCCATAATATTATTCCAATATTCGATACATTCGGCAAATTCAGTCCATGAGCTTATTAAGAGCGATCAGCGGTATATGATTTGTATACCAATGACCATGGCACTTGCAACAATGCTGAAATATCGGTCAAATTCTCCGTTTATTAAATGTATAAACACTGTATTAAAATGTGTACATAAGAAATTAAAGTTGTGTTGGATTTCAGTTTAACATTAAATTAACTCATTTGTATTTGGAAATAATCATATAAACTCGCGTCTAAAAGATTCGAGGTTAAATGTAATTTTTAAAACCGGTGGTCTTACTATTACTACTATTACAACTATTGCTACCGAATTCTTTATAACTCTTGTGCAGAGTCCGCTGTTAATACTTTAATTAGCAAAGACATTTGCATGTTTAATTGGTTTAAGGGGCGATTAGTATCTGGTCCGCAGTACAGCTGTCATTGTGTTTGCTTGAGATTTGCAACTGTTTATCATAGCATTAAGGTGACTGGAATTTTTCCTAGAACCAGCGTTGGCCCCTTTAGCAATATGATTCTATGATAAGTTCGGTTCAGTCCTGCCACGAGGCTCACTGCGAGGCGACGGCGCCGGCCACCCTCTGCCGCACGTCGCTCAGCGTCGATCCATTGCTGAAGCCGTTCAGCAATGGTAGCTTCATCTCTTTCGGCTCAGACTTCTCAAGCTTTTCTGATTTCGCTTCGGCCTCTACCTTCACTTTGGCTTTGGCGATCTATAACAAAAAAGTAGAAAATTAATACCATTTGTCAACAATTAACTTTTATTATACTCCTATGAGATTCTGGTCGTCCCAGCTGACGATCGATCAGTATTAATCACACTTATTATTGTAGGTAAGCTTAATCATTACGCAAGTATCTCTAGGTCCCGAGATCTATCTTAAAGTTTCCATTACATTGATCAAGAATAATCAGGGGAAACCAATGCGTTATTAACCATCTTTATCTTGAAGACTGTGGTAAAATGGCGTCAAGATACGTTATGAAAAATGGTTAAAATATTTGTGTTACATACCTTGGAAGCTTTCTTGGAGTAGGCCTGTTTGTAGAAGTCTGAGAAGAGATAATAGAAGAGAACTGAGTGCATGCCGATCCACCAGACAAAGGCGCGCGGATAGTCGCATTCGATGAAAAGCAGCTGGAACGTGTGGATGAACACCATCACGAACTGCACCTGGAGACAAAACGACACGATAAGATACTAAAGCACACTAAATGGTTCATATACGTACAAGGAAATTCCTGGGGCAATCCAAGTTCGAGAGTCGCGGTCAAAGTGAACGGGCAAGATCGCATTACGATAACCTTCAAATAAGCTTGAGGGTTGTGAACTAACTTAACGATCTTTATAGGCTCGTTGCACTCCCTTTCACGAAAGACAATAGGTACCTATCCAGAAAAAAACTGGTTTAGTGGTCCGGAGACCTCACTTTGATTGTGTCCGATCAAAGTTACAAAGATTGAATCGATTTATAAAACTTCAGACTATTGAATTGTTAATTTTCATACTTTCAAATATTTCCCAAAAACCTACTGTCAATTGCACAGAGATAGATGTACGTCAATTGGCTGTTTGTAACTTGTAAACAATAGCCTTACGTAGTTATAAAATTAACCTTATGTATATTAGGTTGTTTTAAAATGATGACAGCTGACCTGACTTGGCATCATGATTGCTGTCATTTAAGTTAACAATTGTCAATGAAATTATTAAAATGTATTAAAATAAGCAGAAAATGAACGAACTTCGGTAAACGTGCGTTTGAAAAACAACAAATTATAAAGTTTAGTTTGGGTACAATTACATTCGACAAATTGGAAATTTTGTAGGTACAATTTATATAGTGACGAGTCGCCACATCTTATGTTTGACTGTCAATGGTTGCACAAATGCAGTCTTTATCGCTTAGTAATTATGTCAATATTCACAATATTTGCAAAACTGTTCGGGTCCTAACCTAAATCAATATCTTTAATGAAAATGTTGTTATTACGTGAAGTCAAACAAATAAATTATTATAAGAGAACATCACAATTACATTTGATGTGATCCTAATCAAATAACTTAACCACTTATGTTATGCAAATCAAGTCAATGCAAACATAAATAAATATTATCATCCAGACAAAGAAGAAAAATAAATAAATAATTTGTTCATCACTTAAATACGTCCTGGATGAAGTTTGACCCCTTCATAGTCCCAACTGCGTTATTGATAAGGTGAATATAGAATTTAAATTTTTGTGATTGATTTGTCGTAGGGATTGACCACATGGTAAAAACATTTATGTGCATGAATAAAATATTTTTTTTGAATAAAAATAAAAGGTAGTATGTTTTATAAAGATTCTCGCTAAATAATGTTTCCTAATAACTCATTTAACGTCAATGCTCTAGCACCACGCGGTAAATGGTTTTGATTTCCATTTCTATATATCCCGGTAGTGAAAAGTTGCGTATTTTTATAATGAAGACAAACATCACGATTGAACATTGTGATGATAACTTGATTTCAATGTCAAAGGCCTTTGCCCTGCGGTAGGATATTAATAACATTGCAAAACAAAATAAAATCTATTTTTATCTAACAGTCACTAACTGACAAACATCAGGAAGTTAATCTGGTTTTCTGGCCTTAATTCAATTATTCGGTCTTTGGATCACGACGTTTTCTATTTTTAAAAAAATATCTAGACATTTTTTACATAGCTTTCATTGGATTTATTGCTTTCGTAATTTTGGAAAAATATTTGATTCAAGTATTAAAACGAATGTTTTATAGACTTCAGTTCTCATCGATTTGGTTTAATTGTCGAGAAGTCGGTCAATTACGAAGGTCCCAGATTTGGTATGTTTATCAATTTTGTACTTCGCTTAGTTTAAGGCTATATGACACTGTATTGAAAATAGAGATGGGCATTCAACCCGGTTTTTTTTTTCCCAAAATGGGAAATCTCTAGTTGAAATTTTCCCGATAGTGAGTGAGGTCGATGGTTTGAATTTACTTCGGTGCGCATGGATTTTTCTATGTGCGAATTTACCACCAGCCATCGTGAGGAAACCTGTACAGTCGAAAATACAGGACAAACATCATCATCATCATCATCAGCCTATATACGTTCCCACTGCTGGGACACAGGCCTTATCTCGATTGTGAGATAGTGTGGGCCATACTCCACCACGCTGGCCTAGTGCGGGTTGGTGGAGGGGTGCGTAAGGCAAGTGACCAACCTAAATGTCAGATGTTATCAAGCCGCCAAATGGCCTCTGACTAGGCTCGACGACTAATATTTACATTATAGTAAATATCAGCCGGGACCAACAGCTTAACGTGCCTTTCGAAGCACGGAGACGCTCGAAATACATGTCACTAAATATGGTCAGCCATCCATTAACCGACCGCGGCGTAGGTAGCTTGACTTTCGTTATCGCTAACGAACCACTGTCACAGCTGCGCCACGAGTGCCTCTCAGGACAGACATATTAATTTATAACTTACCATCTGCAGGGCGGTGAGGTATTTCTTCCACCACAGGTACTTCTGCACCTGGGGTCCAAGAGCCGCCAGCAGGTAGTACGAGTACATGACGATGTGAACGAAGGTGTTCAACATACCGAAGAATGTAGAATGGCCGCCTGTGAACAAAGAGACCATATTGGAATATTTTCACACAACTTCAGTATAGACAAACCAGGACGAAACCACTAATCAGAAAGAAAATAACTCCGGTACTGGGACATACGTATTTTGGATTTTGCAGAAATGCGTATGAAATGTTATTGTACAACTGTAGTACCTATATAGGCTACATAATATTATTTTACTCAAGATTGTAATTGTGACATATCGTAACATATTTTCATGGACATAGGCTAAGCGTTCTTAAGAACGAGGATAGTTACAAAGTTTGGTCATTAAACATTATAAACAATAGCCACTAGACTTGACATTGTCGTTATATTCTAAACCAATTAAAAAGCCGCTTCAAATTAAGATAAAATTCACGCCTACACTACGACTGCGTAAAATTGTCAGGCACGAGTATTTACATTATGTAAATTATGCGAATAGATTAAAAATAAATACTTTTGAATTTGTCTGGCCTGCGAATACCTAAGAGGAAACAAAAAACTCCACAGGAGGCCTCTTAAAAAAGGATGTCACCAACCAAAAGCTACAAAAGTGCCTAGCTGGTTAGAAACGGTGCTCGGTTTAACCAGTATGTAGCAAAAAACTGGTGCAAATTTACTTCTACATCAATAATATAAGAAATATAACTTCTTTACTTTTTTACAACAGGGTGCACAAACCTTCATCCTTGAAAATCAAGTCATCGTTCCAATGATTGATTCTAAGTTAATGACCACGCTTGCCAAACGTGGATTGGTGATCACAAACCCGAGCTGTGTTGGAAAAAGCTAACACAAAGTTTGCCTGGCCTGGGAATTGAACCCATCTAAAGGGCCTCAAGATCACGGCCTGGTACTTAAACTACTAGACCATCGAGGTGTTTAATAACCCGTAGTATCCTTGAAAGAACATAGGTAGGTAGTGTTAAAAATTAATTCACTTTAAGCTTTGAACTTGGCTTAAACTTTTGTGTGTACCTACCATCACACAATATTTAGTGATGGTATCTACATGCTAAAAGGTTAGACGTCAATTCCGGAAAATTCTATACACTTAAAAGACAGTTATTACGTTTTTCTCAAATAATCGTCATAAAGTAAATATCATATTCTCAAGTAGATGTTCGTGTACATTCGGACCTGTTTCCACTCCTGCGCATCGAGGTGCCTATTTGTGTTTGACGGCAAATGCGAATGTTTGCAATTGACTTAGTACGAGTGGAGTATGCTTCTTCAAAGTAATGCTTTTATCCGTATGGATTAAGGAATTTCGATAAACATGATGTGTTGTATTAAATGACATCTGACAAGCAGCGGTGATAACGTCAGTAATTATTATTGTTAGGGTAACTGGATTAGAAGGATGGATTCTTTTGCCATAGAATAAGACAATAATAAGATGATAATTTCCAGGCAACTACTAATTTCCTTTCATTTTGTTCCTTTGTGCTGTTCTTAAATTTGGTTTTTAGTACTCTATTACCTGGTTCCCGCTTTTCTTTTTCATTGAATACGTTTTTTGCGTCTAAACACAAGACTATTTTAGATGCGACATTCTTTGTCAACGATGACTAACAATTTTTTAGGAGTTTATCGAATGTTCGGTGTGGTATCCAAAGGTAGAAAACAAATTAAAACTGTAGCCACAATAAAAACATAATTATAATATAATGACCTCCAATATCACCGCAACCGCAAATACTCCTACGCGCATTGGGACGGATTTTGCTCGGAACATGAATAAATATTGATTCTATACGTCAATAAGTATAAGTTTTATCAAAAAAGTTATTATCACGCATCAATATGCGTGATAATAACTTTTTTGATAAAAACACTAGGTACAAATTCAAGAATAAGCTCACGAAATTCGAATACCTAATAGTTTTTTAACGATTCTTGTTGTTGTTGTTGTTATATTTGCTACCGTGATTTTCATTGTAATTGAACAAAGCTCTCCCAGGGATCGTTTAATCCTCTACATTTTATTTCTCCTCATATTTGTTCTTAATGTACTAATTACAAGTGCGAATCAAATAAAATATAATCTTTACAAGTAAACACTCGCATGCCACAGTTTAAATATGTTCACATAAATCTATACATATAATAAATTTGTAGAAAAGTGGTGTCTGTACAATGGAAATATATTAAAAAAAAGTAGCAGGGGTTGTTATTATATCGATACCGAACCCGAAATTGTAATTAAAAAAATTTTTGTCTGTTTGTCTGTTTGTCTGTTTGTCTGTTTATCTGTTTGTCTGTTTGTCTGTTTGTCTGTGTGTTTGTGCACGCTAATATTAGAAACGGCTTATTCGATTGAGATGCGGTTTTCACTAATATATTGTGGTAAGCTTCACTTAACATTTAGTGTTTATTTCATGTCAATCGGTTCATAACTAAAAAAGTTATGTCAATATAAAGGTACACGCCTCGCGCCTGAGCTGCGCGTCCGTATATAAAGCGCGCTGAGAGTATGGCGAATAGGTAGTTGCATTCGATTATTGCGATTTACTTGAATACTGACAGTTTGGATATTTCATTTATTTATATTTAAGGGTTTGTAGGTTAGGTTGTCTTTCTTAATTTTCTTTAAAACTTTGTAAATAAATATTGTAAGCATTTGTTATAGGTTAGGCATTTCTTTCCTTGATTTTTGGTATACTTATCTTAATTTTTTATTTAGGGTTTGTATATGAATAATTTATAAGTATTTGGTACAGGTTAGGCAATTCTTTTCTTGATTTTCTTTATTTAAGTACAAGTTTATAAGCTCAGGTTATTAATTAATTTTTCTAGCAATTCTTTTGTTTCATAAAATTTGTACGTTTAGTTTACACATCTTAACACTATTTGCAGTCAGGCTATGTTTTGCGATGACAATTAATAAAGCCCAAGGTCAGACGATGAAAGTTGTGGGTGTAGATCTAAGTATCAGCTGTTTCTCGCACGGTCAGTTGTATGTATGTGGCTCTGACACGGGTTAGCAATCCTAGGAGCCTGTATGCTTTCATTCCCGATGGCCATACGTCACATATCGTATACCTACACGCAGAGAAATATCTGGCAACCTATACGAGAAAAAACGCTACTGTAGCTAGAACTTCTGTTAGCAATCGTGACAGCAAGACTTCGCTTGTTGACTTTACAAAAGCCATTCTGTTTGTATTTTTACCTATCGGTTTTTAATGACAACTAGATGTTTAGTGTATCTGACCAAACAATTTAATACTCACTACAAGGTAAATATCGTGCCTCTTACAATACCATGTAATTGTAACCATACGTCAAGTAGACATTACTAGATCGATTGTAAGGACTACTATGCAAATCTGGTAAACATAGACACTTTTTTTTTTGGGTTTACTAAATACTTTGCTGTATCTACTAATGAATTTGTGTAACATAACGACGTGAACATTAATGATAACTATTCGTTTTGCAGCGCTAGCTTTTTGTTTTTGTAACAAGTACAATACTCATTGTAATGCTCACATAAAAATAAACACTTTTTTTTTGGGTTTACTAAATATTTTGCTGTATATACTAATTAATTTGTGTACATAACGACGTGAACATAATGATAACTATTCGTATTGTAACGCTAGCTTTATGTTCTTGTAACAAGTACAATACACATTGTAATGCTAGCATCCTAGGTATTGTTACAGCTACTATTTCGTATGCAGTAGCTACTGGACTGGTTTTTGCTGCCAATACACCATCCTTCTTATCGTCAAATCGGCATGACGCGATCGATTGGATCAAATCGAATTGACCGTATGTGGGCGTGAATTGACATGTCAAATCTTTTTGTCATGCCAATCTACGCCCATATACGGTCAATTCGATTTGATCCAATCGATCGCGTCATGCCGATTTGACGATAAGAAGGATGGTGTATTGGCAGCATAAACCAGCCCAGTAGCTACTGCATACGAACTATTAGATGAAGCCTGTAATCTAGTGCAATTACAGTACTAACGGATCCTTTCAGGCTTTTAGTTGACAAAAATACAATTTTATTTGTCTTAGTATGAGTAAATAAAACTATTTTCTCCATTAAAGCCTAAGAGGGATCCGTTGTTGGTGCTGTCAGTCCACTGGATTGCAGACGCTTCATCTAAACGCAGTTCATAGAACCATCAGTAAGTGTGACGTCTTTTAAAATTTATAAAAAAAATGCATTTTTCATTACAATATCCAAAGACTACGACTATCTAGTATCATAAAGTCGAACACAGAGTTCAACAGGTGCTAGAATCTTAGAAATTTAGATTATCGGCATTTTTGTTAAGACGTCGCACGCGCTGAGGCTCATTATGCAGGTTTAGGTTTCCTGGAATCAAAAATAAAAATGTCAAGTACATAGAAAAATGTCATTTATTTTATAACCATCACAATCATTAGTGCAATATCTATACCTATCATTCCTACACATCTTAGAAGTATTCTAATGAGCGTTTTCACGAATACTACATAGACATAAATGTTTTAAACATAAAATTAAAATAATTTGTACTTCACAATTACCGGTTGGAGCGTTAAGTTGTATTTTAAATATTTCTCACGCCGCGCCGGTGAGCTATTGCGACCTGCACATCTATTGGTCTCAGCACGTGTGTAATGGAGTTATCCTTCACTTCAGCTTTGGAAGGCCGCCATACTTGCTTTTTCATCCTGTGTGTTGGGTTTCCCAGAAGCAGCGGCAAAAGCATAAATGCTAATATTGATTGGATTTCCTGGTAATTGTCATCATCTAAAAAAACAAAAGACGTTAAGTAAATAAAATTAAAATATTTACAATATACCTTATAATAACCATAATTTGAAATAATTCGTAGATTTATTACCTATAAGAAACAAGAAGACAAAATAATTTTAAGTAATTAACATTTTTATATGGAACATACTAATTATAAAACCTAGTGGTACTACTCACCTTTGTTTAGAAGCTGAAGTTGTTCCAGTATGTCTTTTACTTCAGGTATTTGGCTTTTAGATAGAGCTAATTTGAAAATGTTTCTTTTTATTTTGGGAATGTTTCAAATATTTCATTTCCTGACGATGGATATAATGTAAAAACTGAAAATCATCAGTAAGAAGCTCATGCCACGTTTTTAACACTGGGTATTTATTAATGTATGTTTCTATGGTCATTTCAGAAGTCTCTATTTCTGTTTTGTGCCACTTCTCTACCACTGAATGCCAGGGTTCCGTATAGTTTTGGAGCCACTGGATATCTTCATCTGAACCAGTTTCTGGAAAGATACATGAACTAATAAAAAATCATAAAATATAGATTAAAATAAGTTGCAAGTTATAAAAAAAGAGACAAACTTAAGGTTGAGGTCACTAACAAGAACAAAAAAGGAGGAAAAGTGCAAAAACACATCTTTAAATAATCATAATTTTACCTAAAACCATTAATAACCAGAATACCTACTATACTACCTGGGCTGATTGACAACCTCTCTGCCTATTTGGGAGAGGCCCTAGTCCAGCAGAGGGGTGGGATCACTATTGGCTATTTAAAAAAAATTGAATACCTTGGTAGGTAATTTAATACTTGCCTGTTTCATCGACTTCTAGTGGTTCATTGCTGTAATTGTCGATGTTGCTGCAACTTTTCTTTTTAACTCTTAAACACCCGACTGAAAGCCGGGTGTCGCGTAAACAATAGATTTTCTATTGTGTCTGGTTTTCCGGGGCTAGATGGATTAATAACCTTAGCCTCCCTAAGTTCGCAGCGCCTATTTTGTAGACAATCATATAATTTCTCCTTTGCACATCTTTTAATTTTAAGTTTAGTATCATTAATGCATGGAATGAAAAATGTACTTATATTTTCCTTTTTGAATACTTAAGTTATCTCTTGTGCTTTTGTAAGTAGTATAGAACTGTCTATTCTTTTATTTGGGTCTGATTCCATTAGATATTTTATAATTATATTGCAATTTTTTCTTCGCCCATTATTTGATAAGCCTTGTCCTGAATATAAATTTAGCAGGCCCCATCCTTCGTTTGATTTTAAAAGAAGATTTTTCATTGACTGGAAAAAACACAAAATATTTATTAAAATAATTAAGTAGGTATTATAATGATATATATATATGATAAAGTTTTTTTAAAGCCATCTACCTATATAATTTAGTTCTATATCTGTTTTATTTTAGGTCAAATAGTTACTTTATTTAAAGTATTCATCTTACCAAACATACATCTTCATTATAGATGGTCATATCCTGATCTTCACTCTTGGTAGCCACCTGATCCTCACTAGTGGTAGCCACTATAATGGGTTAGTTAATTTGTTCCAGTTGTCCAAGTTTTTTAAAAATTTGGCTCGTTCTCTAATTGGAAGGATTAGTTCTTTAACTAGACTACTGTCTAGCATCGACAGTGTCCATATTGTTATATTATTTACTGAAAAATCATAAAAACAAAGATTATTAATTATAACTCATGCAAAGTCCCAACGCAAAAAGCATAATTTTTGACCTAGGAGGAATCAAACACTTGTCTTGGTAATCTACGTTTTATAAAACAAGCCTATTGACTAGTTACCTATTTCGCCTGTTTTGGAGCTGAGCTGACACATTCGGTGACTTAAATGCCGAACTGCAGAGATTAATATAAAATGACCGTGTCAACCTCATGTACTAATAATTTATAGCGTTTTTACTATAAACTTATAAAGTCATTATGTACATGTGGCTGATCAATCAATCAATCTTCTCGTTGTAGTATTCATAGCATTTATTCAATCAAATTAAATAAGTTAGAGTACCAACAACTTATTTAATTTGAATAATAGCTATATATACTACAGCAAGAAGATTGACTACATCAGCCACATGCGAGTACAGAACAAATTTAAATACTATAGAGATGAAGAGGTACCAACTTACCTTGAAAAGTATTAATATATTGAGGTTAACCCCACTGCTGCAAATACTGTGGGATATCTCCATCAACGTCATCAGACATCCCGTGAATCTCTTCAAATAAATAGGTATAGCAAACTCTCAAATTAACAAAACACTACATAGTGAATTTTGTTAAGCCCGGTATACCTTAAAAGAGGACTGATGTTCCAGACTACATAACAGAGTTGCATCTTGAAATGAGTCAATGAAAGATTTTGAATAGGCTGTTTTACTTCAAACGTCTTGGTACATAATATTATGTAATATAGAGCCCCAGGAATATACTGTTCGACAACGACAAGAGACAAAATATGATAGTAAAATAGTGGAAAACACAATGGCGCCGCGGGCGGCCGGGTTATAGTGCTGTACTGGCAGGGCGGAGGGGCGCGGGAGTCGCGGCACGGACTGTCAACTGATCGTTTTGTCATGCAAGTTTTTTGATTGTTTAAAAAAACACAGTTTTTCATAAACAGAACAAGATGCTTAGCTATGAATACCACCTTGATTGTTATTGTAACATTATTATTTTAAATATTTTAAAACACGCTAACAGAATAGCAATGATTAGTACATACATTGTACCGTTTACTGTTTCCGGTGTGGTTTTTACTATAATATTCTTGTTATTCTAATAACACTACTTAAAAAGTAAACCAAACTAAACGAATATTATACGACACTTAGAACGATATGTATTGCAAACAATAATGTAGTTGTAATAAAAAGATTATTGTTTTGATTACAGATACACCCGTAGTCTACCAGTAACAATATTGTAAATCAGTAACTGAAACTAGATCATTTAGTAACTGCGAATTCCTGTTTCTTAGTACATACAATACATTAAATACATATGATCATAATTATTGTAAAAGATGCAATAATTATTGATGTTTTAGTTCAATAATATTTTTTTGTGAGCTACATTAATCAAATAATACAATGAAACATACAATTAGTAAGAGTGAATAATTAGTCGTAGAGCTAACAAGGATCAAGTATTTCAAACTAGAAAAGTTGTAACCTATTTTAACTATTCGATTAAGTAGTTCTGTTTGTCACCGATTTCTCTGCGTGTACAGAGAAGCATACTGTAAAGTAAAATTTTTAGCTACCCAAAGCACGGTATTTGTTATTTAAAATATGCTGCCCGAAAAGTTTTTATCTATTGGCACTGCCCACTATTTCTTTCTGCTTGGCCTAAAGGTTGACTGGGAGAGAATGCCATGAGGCATTAAGTCCGCCTTTGTACTTGATTTGTGCAATGAAGCTTAAATAAATAAATAAATAAAAGTCACTTTTCCACGCGGACGAAGTCGCGGGCACAGCTAGTTGTAAAATAAACGTGCTGAAAGTAACAAATAGCTGACAAAATAATCTTGACAGTGATAATCGATATGCAAAAATTCTCTCATCATACAAACAACTTTACAACAGTATTTTTTTAGAGTTCCTATGTTTTCTTTAAAATTAATTTATTATTCAAATCTTCTCCTATTGCATGAATAAGCACTGGGTAAAATTGGTGATAAAGTATTTCAAGAGCCTATTCTGGCCACAGACTCTAAAGTCTTAACGAAAGTCTTACACATGTATATACCTACGTGTATATTATGATTTTCCTTGCCTTCCTTTTTTTTTTTTTTTTTTTTTATAGTAGCTCAGTACATTGGCTCCACTTAGCCTGATGGTAAGCAAAAGGGGAACCCAAATTACCACGACAAAGGACGCAACACCGTGGTGTTCTATCCGTTGGCATCGCAGTACTGGCTCACAAGGTGCTTCTTCACGCTTCGTTTAAAGGAGCTCATGTCATAGGAAGGGGGAAATACATGAGCCGGCAGAGAGTTCCACTTCTTTCCTTTTCTTCCTAACTACAAATCACCACATGATGCAAAAAGTAGCTTAGAGTGTTGGAAAGCCCGACAACTTTTTTGCCAATATTTTTATTATACGTTTTTTTATTACATACTGCCATATAGGTTTCTCTTATTTCTGTAAGCTATTCATAGCATACACTGAGTAAATATACGGAAAGTGTTAATTTCGTAGCTAGAATAGTGTTGGTGGTGCTTTGAATTGGAATGACAGAGCACAAAACATCAAGTAAATAATATGTTATTTCAAATAATTTACTGCTATTAATTTGCTAATACTCTCGCCTACAATTTAGCGTCAATCACGCTATTGCAGACATACATATTTCAGGCATTACATCTAAATAAAGATCATGTTCAATGCCGGTATATAAATAACTCGTTTCGTTATATTTAAAACGCTATCAACTCCAAAATGGTCGAGTTATGCTGATACATATAACAAGTTAATAAGACTTCTGTATTGTGTCGAAAATAAGAAGGCTTATGAGTTATGAGGCGAAATAGATAATAAGGTACCAGCCTATTTAAAATGTCATAGGACAAAGGCCTCCATCATTGAAATCAAGCCATCGCTACAATGATGGGTACTGGTTTAATCACCACGCTTGCCAAGTTTGGAATGGTCATAACAAACCCGAGCTGTGACCGAAAAATTGGACACAAATTTTGCTCAACCCAAGATCCCGAGTTAAAAACGAAAAAAAATGCTAGGTGGATAAACTAACCTGGTGTGAATTTAACTCCAAACCACACAGACATAGGCATGATGCCGTGGTGGATGACGTGAAGTTTCGATACATGGTCAAACTTCTTGCGCATCACGAAGAAGATCTGAAAAGAATTAAATGTTTAAAAAAAGAATTATATTATTATTATTAGTTATTAAATAGAACAGGGTTGTACCCAAATAACAACTCAAACTTCCTGTTCGTTTAGGCGCATAATGTTAAAAGCGCAAAATGTTAAGCCCTCGCAAAATGGTAAAAGAGCAAAATGTTAAAGGAGCAAAATGGTAAAAGCGCAGAATGGTAAAGGAGCAAAATGTTAAAAGCGCACAATGTTGAAAGAGCAAAATGGTAAAAGCGCAGAATGGTGAAAATTTCAGTTGTATAGCTATATAGCTGCTAGGATGATATTATGTACATTTTTGTGAATTAAGACTTCCTAATAACAGTAATATAATAAAAGGTAAACAGTTTTTGGTAAAACATATTTATTTTCAAAATCAAATAATCGACATTCATGAATATTGTATTAAATATAGGATTGTTATATTATTAACAATATATTTATAACAATATAGTTATTAGGAAGTCTTAATTCACAAAAATGTACATAGTAGGTAATATCATCCTAGCAGCTATATAGCTATACAACTGAAATTTTCACCATTCTGCGCTTTTACCATTTTGCTCTTTCAACATTGTGCGCTTTTAACATTTTGCTCCTTTACCATTCTGCGCTTTTACCATTTTGCTCCCTTAACATTTTGCTCTTTTACCATTTTGCGAGGGCTTAACATTTTGCGCTTTTAACATTATGCGCCTAAACGCTTCCTGTTTAACGTGATTGACCATTATACAGTGTGAAAAAACAGCACAAAACAGGATTTGAAATCAAGATAGAAGATCAAACGCCTTTACGAGTACATTTATTAGGAATAATTAAGTACGAGAATGTTCCTCATGACGTTAGCAGATAAACAATGTAGGCTCGTTTAAACAAAATCAAGGCTCAGTTGATTCAACATTATGCTCAAATCTTTGACCATACCACTCATGATTATGTATTGCCAAAATGAATGTCATGGTATAGTAAGTTACATCATACATTTTGATACGTGACAAAAAAAGTGTGTTATGTTTACTCAATTTAAAATATTCTGAATTTATTTAATACTTCTAGAAGTTGACCCTTAACTTCGTCAAAAAGGTTTGGCAGACTCAGGCTGTTGAAATGAAGATGATTTTTTTATTTTTAAACACAAAGATATTAGTCTTCCTTTAAATGAAATGTACTCGAGTCTAATAGATTTATGCAAATCGGAGTATGTGACCATGGTAACTGCGGAAATAAACATTACCCTAGGAGCCGATGATTGCCTTGACAGTGAGAATGACCGACTGGTTGTAGGCGAATACATAGTACGAACTTTATAATGAAGGACGTCGGGTACTAGCCAATTTGCTAACACAGCCATTTTGGTTTGCATAACAATTATACGGGTGCATTAATTTAGCGATATGAAAGTCCTAACAGAATTATCCTAGCGAAAATGCGTACGAAGTTCACATTGACGTCTAGTACACTCCTAATGGTGTACCAATTAGCACAGGTCTAATTCTTGTCAAAATAGGTCTCAGTCATTTTCGAGTGGTAAGACAAATGATCTTTAACTTATAGATTCAACCCTTTTTGATTACAGCCAATATTAGTTTGTATGGAATCAATTAAGGGTTTTCAATATTTCTGCAAATTAAAAAGTCAATAACTTCGTAGTGTTATAAGCAATATTAGTAAAAAAACGATACCTAAATTGATAAGTTGATAACCTACTTACTAGATTATTATTAATATGCATGTTGTATCTAGAGAATAGAGAATATATAACGCTAACAGTATTTTTAAGCAGGTGTGCATAAATATAATTGTAATACTGAAATACTTACTGTATCGAAGAACTCTGTGAATTTCGAGAAATAATACCACCAGCATCCGTTGGCCATCTGAAACCAAAACAAAAAATATGAGTTAAATAAGTAAATCTGTAAAACGTCATTTTAAAATTTCCACTATACCTACCTACACATTATAAAATAATTGCAATGAGTTAACAGAAATACTCATAAGTTTAATTTTGTAAATATAATAATTTGTGCATGAGTAATCAGAATATCGCACCTGCGTGCGGTGACACGAGTATACGAGTACTCCTAATGTTCCGTTAGCCAGAAAAACTATTTTAACAACCATTTTATCACAAACATATTTTGTGGCGGCATATTCTTAAATTAATTGATCATTAGAGTACCACCATCGATCACTAATTATTAGTGATCGAAGAGTACCACACATTATTTCCGGCTCGATAAGATTAGGTACTAATGTGTTTTGTTGCGCCTCTTGTAAACTAATCAAATTCTCGTAAGAGAAAATCTCGGAATAAACCTGATCAAGTTTGTTTACGAACCGAAGTTGTTTTTATGCCCTTTGTTGTTGTCCTGCATAATTTCCGTAAAAATGTAACAGAGTTGATATGTATAAAGAGTGACTTATAAAGGAAATTATGCCAACGAAGGCGAACCACCGAGTTCACGGTTCCATAATGAAGCCTAGAAGTTAATTTAGAATCCATCCGGCCTCATTCTTTACATAAATAACATGCAAAACATAATATTATTCACCTTATAATTTTACACGGAAATTATAGACACAATTAACTTCCTTGATTACATTTAAAAATATAGGCCTACTGAGATATTTTATTTGTACAAGGGGAATTTTCTATTCTTATGTGTTTTAAATTTTTATATTTATGCTTCTAAGTTACTATAATTATTTACTTAACTTTTGAAAAAACGAAAAGAAAACCTCTAAAAGATAAATACATATTTTAACATTTACATATTCGATCCTCAAGTAAAATAAGTTCTGTTAATTATTTTTTACGCCTATTCATAGTAAATTTTAAAACTTTGAGACGCTTTCAACAAAGATTTGTAATCCGTTTTAAGCCGCAAACCGCATTGACATCATTATCTAATCACCCGATTACTGCAAAGGCTATAGGAATGCCTACTTAGGTCTTTCTAGATTAAATTAATGGCATTAAACTGCTAAGTTATCCTTGAGGCTTTGAATTACAATCCTCATAAGTTTTGTTAAGTGACTTCGTATACATTAAATAAGATTTAATGATCTTCAGTGATGTTTATTTAGCATTGTTGACCGGATATGAGAAAATAAAATCATTAATTAAAATATCATTAACCCTATTTCCTAAAATTGTAGAGATTGTTTTGTTGTGTATATGTAACAATTATCATTTGCGTAAACTATCGAAATAGTTTAACGATTTTATCGTAATATGTTCTCAATATTCTTTATTACGAGTGACTTCGGGTTCACTCACAGATCACTGCTATATGTTGTTGTAACCCTTTGGTTTAGGAACGTTTAGTGTCGGCGTCTCTCAATTCGAAATAATTTTACACGTAGTAGTTTCCTCGGGTATAAGGAAAATATAGATTTTGTTATTTATATAAATAAAAATGAATGGCTCGCTAAAATTCGAGAACGGCTGAACCGGTATTTGACTAATTTTAGTCTTGAAATACTCGTGGAAGTCCAGGAAAAGTTTAAACAATAAAAGAATATGGAAAAATTTGCGAGGAAAATACTAAAGTAAGTGATACGGAGTTCACCGGGTGAGCTAGTCTTATAATTATATTTTAAATGAAAAGAAGTCAAGCTATGGAGTTACTTCCAAAAAGAAGGAAGTATTGCTGTGTGTAGGTACGATATAGTAAAGAAAAACAAGCAAAAACTTCCGGTAACACAAGTAAACTTGCTGCTCTCATGAAACATTATAGAATTGAAGAAGATCCGTCGCAAAGGTAAGCATTATATATTTTATTACTGATTATACTTAACTAAATTACTGGACTTGTTATCATATAAACGCAAAAGATCAACGTACTATTTATTTTAAGGTTATGTTTTGATTGTCGCCGTTTAACAATATGTTGGTTGCATTTTCAGCTCGGTAGGCGTACATAAGTGTTATTTAACCACGGTAATATTATATAGCAGTATTACTTACTCTCATTGCAGTGGGAGATCTTGAGTAGTCAACAGGCTGACACCGAAAACTGTATGACGTGAAC
The DNA here is from genome assembly GCA_949319885.1 of Mecyna flavalis. Lineage (NCBI taxonomy): Eukaryota > Metazoa > Arthropoda > Insecta > Lepidoptera > Crambidae > Mecyna > Mecyna flavalis. Next base: position 13,187,504 of record OX439430.1, read on the forward strand.
CAGCCACCTTGTATGCTCTGAGGAAAAACATCCATAATAATTATAAGCAATGTTACATAATCTGTCGATGTCACTTAAACGACATGTTCAAGTATATGCGTACCTCATTGAACAACCAGCAGCTGAATATTACTTGGAATAAGTTATACCATATTAGAACAGTCTTCAGCTCAAAAGGTTTTCTATTTTCCATCAGCTTTGGGCCCAATACCTGTAAAGAAACATCATTTGCTATAAAAGGGGAGAACATGATATAGATACATTAGTTTAGTATTATCCCAAAGTAAGTTTGTGTCTTATGTGCTCGTTGTATGGTTATATTATGATACAACGAATATACCGCAAAAACGAGATGCTCACAACCAAAGAAGCGATGTTCTTTATGTGAATTTTGACCTGAACGGGTTTAAAATCCTCGACTACTTTCCGTTTAAGGCAAAATCAGTAACAAACTCGCCATTGACTCAGTCAAAAGAAACGATGGGAAAACAATTTTTGATCAGAAAGACCTTGTGTTTTTGAATAACACACGCAACTAAGATTATAAGTTGATAAACAATGTAATCTTGGTGCAAAACAATAAACCGTCTAATTGTAGGAAGTTACCAATGGAAAATATTATATCAGATGCTTAGAGTATTGAACTGGCTATTATTGAAATGAGTTCTCGCTGACGTAAATGCAATTAAATGATCGTGCATGCTGTTACTCACTTTGACCGTGAAGACGTATGTGAGGCATATCGCCAGAGTCGGAAACGGTGAGGACATCAAGAGCCAATCCTTCACTCGAGGGTCGCTCTTGTTATCCATCAAGTCGTGGTATCCCGCCACTAGCCTATTTAGCACCTCCATTTTCTCTGTAACAAACAAAATACATATTTTAACATCATTGAAAAAATGCATTTATTTAAGTAAAATATCCAACTATGAGACTCACTTGGTGTAGTGCAAGCAAGGAATGAGAAATTTTCGGCACCGTTTTGCAAATTTACTGAACGAATGTCAGGGTGAACCGGCTCGATTCGGCAAACCAAACCCATTGCCATCAATATAATTGTTCATTTGAACTTTGATCTTCAAACGACCATTGCATTGTATTTTTTACAATCGTTTCTCAGAATCTTTTCTGACAGTCCAGTTGATGTAAGGTAGGTAAGACTTTGCACCCAAGGGTCACCCATACGATATTCTCACCGTATCAAAATATTTGCGGAACAAACACGTCACATTTGTCTAGTCGAGGTCTAATTGGTCGTAGAACCTTAATTTATTTTGACATCTACACTAATCGCTTTGTATAGTTTTATAAAAGTCAAATGCTTTTGTAATATTTCGTGCTATTTTCATTATTAACATTAGGATCTCCTACTTAAAAACTAGTTTAGCTAATGTATTCTAATGCAAATGCATTTCTTGTCAACTTTTTTCTTTTCCAAAATACGAGTATAATACAATTGTAATAAAACTAGATAATAAAAAAAAAGTTCAATAAATACAGGACAATACAAAGTCACAGGATACTTAATCTGTAAAGGTTGAGCGAATTTTGTGGCAAGTAAAATAACGAAACATTGCGTGGAAAATAAAACAAATAACAAAATGAATGCATTGATTTATTCGAATTAACAATGCTTAAAAATAATTGTTATCTTCTTTTACATCGGCTTTAAATACTTTGATTTGTTTACCGCCATTTTCACCGTAAATATTTTACATTTAACGATTAAAATGTCATGTAATATTGACGCAGGTACACTTTAAATAATTGACATTATTGAATTACAACTATTTTGTACTTTTTGCAGACAGACAGGCAGACAAGTCATCATAATTTTGTAATGTAAATACCTTAATGTATGGTATTTTTATTAAGTCAATTAAATGTAGTGGTATTCTTGCTTCTGTCTTTTTTACTTTTGGACGCATAAAGTGTGTTACTTTGAATGTCTAGACATGTTTCGGTGAATTATAAAAATGTTTTTAAATCAGCGGACAATAAAACCACAAAGGCTACTAGCATTTATAGTCAACTTCCAAGACGTTGTTTTATTGCAAGTTGTATCAATCAAGTCCGGATGGAACTCAATACCGCTTTTATATTATTGTGCATATTACAAAAATCTATACCGTGATTGAGACAAATCAAATTTTGAAGAAAAAAAGCGAGTGATACTTTAAGTTGGGTAATTTTTATCACCTTTTGTTTCGATTTCCTATTCTTGCCTTACCTGGAAATACCAGTAGAATGAACAAAGGCCGTGATGTTAACTGTTAGTCAACAATTTAACTTACTACTCGAATATGGATTATCATTTTATTGTCCATCAGAATTGCTGTTCACACACCTCCGACCAAGGCTAATTGCTTCTACGTGGACATACTCGCGATATTTTTTCTATCAATCAGGCGCTAATAATAAAACTTAACATACTTGTTTTAAATATTTTTTATTCAATTTTTAAAAATCCTTACCCAACTCTAACCGCTTTTATCAAGGACTTGTTTTGCGTCACAAAACTGGATAGGTTTAATAAAAAAAAGGCAAAACAATATGAAGCTGGTCCCTTCGCTAACTCGTTCAATTGAGGACCGCTCGGCGTCCTTTTACACACAACGCGGATCATTGACCCCACACTAAATGAACCAAGATTGCAGCAGTAATATGTTACGCCAATTATGTATTCACTACATTACGTGTTCATCGATATTCAGTCTAATCATACAATTATTAAAATTGTGCTTGGACGAAGCTCATGAGAATTTCTTGAACTTTGTCTTTCAGCCGAGGAGCATACAGAAAACATTGTTGTGAACTTAATGCAATACCAGAGTAACTACTACTTGCACTTAATCTTTAGACGCATTTCTTTACAAAGTAATTTCTTTTTCATCCCACCATCTCGGAAAGAGTATTTTTAATCTTCAATATCTGAGTGGAAAAGCCGTTTTTATTCTCTAGAGGATAAAGTAAATTAAATTTAGAACATCGTGTGCACTAAGTTTGTGAATTAAAAAAAACATTAAACCTATTTACTGCTACCTCTATGGTGCCGAATATATCATACACCTTTTTTTTAATTTGTTAAAATCTCAGACTCGGAACCTTTTTGGTGTTCTTTTTTCAAACGTTTTTTTTTTTGCATTTAGTCATTTCCTCGCTGAGGTGGAATGAAAAGTTACGTGTTGCACTCGAGTGCAAAGATTTTTCACCTCGTGCTCTTTTGATTCCCTCGCTAACGCTCAGGATTCTAATTTTGAATCACTCGCTGCGCTCGTGATTCAATTTTAGAATCCTTCGCTTGCTCGGTCATCAAAATTGAACACGCGGTTAAAAAGCAACTTTGCACTCTTGTATAACAAATAACTATTTCATCCCACCATCTCGGAAAGAGTATTTTTAATCTTCAATATCTGAGTGGAAAAGCCGTTTTTATTCTCTAGAGGATAAAGTAAATTGAATTTAGAACATCGTGTGCACTAAGTTTGTGAATTGCACACGATGTTCTAAATTCAATTTACTTTATCCTCTAGAGAATAAAAACGGCTTTTCCACTCAGATATTGAAGATTAAAAATAGTCTTTCCTCGCTGAGGTGGAATGAAAAGTTACGTGTTGCACTCGAGTGCAAAGATTTTTCACCTCGTGCTCTTTTGATTCCCTCGCTAACGCTCAGGATTCTAATTTTGAATCACTCGCTGCGCTCGTGTTTCAATTTTAGAATCCTTCGCTTGCTCGGTCATCAAAATTGAACACGCGGTTAAAAAGCAACTTTGCACTCTTGTATAACAAATAACTATTTCATTCGCACTTTTCTAAAAAAATAAATTTAATTGCTAGTATTTTCCTTTACAAACTTTAAAAATATTTAATTCCACAAATTCATTAAACAAGTCAACCTATCATTGTACATAAATAGCCCTTCTACGCAAAGGTATCAGTTTTTCTACCATGCGATTTGTAAAGATAAGAAACAACAATGTTTTGGTGGAAAAAACCACATCATTTGGAGGCATTCTCGACCGGTCTACGGTCACACAGGCTGGCGTTATTAATACTCGCCTTGTGGCCAAATCACCTAAATTATACACCCAAGCAAAAGCTCTAAAAAACGGTCCAAAGATTGACGAATTTCAAAGTCCGGGTGTGACGACACGAACGCTTTTTACGTCAATAAATTAAATGTAACGTGTTTTACGTCTGGGTTATTTTCGAACGGCGAACTTGTGTTATTTTTAGCTCTCGGAATGAATTCAAAAAAGAGCACAACGGATTATGCATTTGTAAAATGTTTGTTTATATTTCGGCCAGCAGTTACTTCAGTGAAAAGATTTAGCGAGTTTTTTTTTTGTAAATTTCTTATCAAATACTAAAAAAAAACTAAAACAAAAGTGGACATTTCACACAACAAATGTAAGTTAATACTAAGATTAATACATAGGTCACTTTATATTGTGCTAAGTGACTTAATGCCGTAATGGGTAAGTAAGCTGCTTAGGTTAGTTTAGAATTTAACAGATGCAACAAATATGTAAGTTCCACGGTTGTTTTCTGACTGACTTATTTTCAAGACCGAAGATTCGCTGGCAATTCATTGAAACAGAAAAACATTTTATATCAAATTTGTTGATTGTTTATTTTTTAGGCCCGCTTGTGGGTAAAAATAACTTGAATAATTTCCTTGTGAATCATATATTGTGTTATGATGATGATTCAAGGATTAAGTAAGTAAGTAAGGAGAAGCAAAAATATATGGTGTTCAGTAAAATATTTTGATTGTTGAGCAACACCACCGAATCTGATCTCAAATCAGAGCAAACCAAAGCATAATAACCAGAAAATTTGCATTAAGGACGTTGTCCAGTCGGGCAGTCACCTAGACATAAAATACTGAATATTTAGTTACGAGATTCATAGGCCTTGGACGTTAGTACATGTTAGATTATCCACCATGCTACTGCAAAAAAACTAATGTAAGTCTCAAAAATGTTCCAATTTCATATTTAAAAAGTATGTCTAAGAGTCAAAAGAAGCTATATACGAGTACGAGTAGTTTGGTTTGGTAATAAAAATGTTTCTAGATTGCAAGGAATAAACTCCTTATATGTATATGGAATGAAATAATATGCTTTGGTCGTATTAGAACAATAACATATCTGATACTTAGCCGTTAAGTATCGAAATTAAACTTGCAAAAACCAACGGTACGTATAATTAAGTTTCGGACTCGTAGAGAGTTAGTGTTCTGTGGTTTCGGGGTTACGCTAAATCCGGTATCGGAATCAGTTAACTTTACATTAGAACTTTTATCTTTCTAGTTCTTACTAATAGATATTATAAATGCGAAAGTTTTTAAAAATGTTGCATGTATGTATATAATGAGGTTCAAGATGTAGATTTCAAAGGAAAATTTCCAACATCTGTCAAATTACTTGTAAAATTACTTTTTAATTACATTCCTTGATGAAATATGTACTTCTATTACTTCAGTAATATTATATTTTACACGTGGCTGAAAGTTCAGCAAATAAGGTGTGGTACAAAATGCAATGCTAAAAGTATCGTGTGCAATATCTTGTTACAAATGGTCCGACGAATTAGGTACCTAGTAAAACAAGCCATGGCTCTGATTCGTATAATATGAGCGTAGACACGTCATAACAAATAATAGGAAAAAAATAATTATTACAGTCATTGGAAGGGGAAGGCCTAGAAGGACATTCCAGGACCAGATAGGTGACGTCCTGAGGAAAGGTCAGGTCAAGAGTACCCTAAACCGACGGGCATGCATGAAAAGACTTATGAATGTGGAGGAAGCAATAGTTGTGTGCCAGGATCGTAGCAAGTGGAAGGAGTTGGTCTCTGCCTACCCCTACGGGAAAAAGGCGTGACGGTATGTATGTATGTATGTACAGTCAAGTTTTTTATTTTCTTTTTATTACTTTTAAAGAGACTTTTAGTCTATAGTTACAAATTATTATTACAGTAAAATAAAATAAGGGCCAGTGTCACCGCTGTCAGACAAATTTTCATAATTAAATTTTATCGTGTCTATTTCCTGACTACTTTCTATAAGTATGTAGTATTGCGAGCAAAATAAAGCTACGAGTTTATAAATTATCATTGGAAATTTTCTACACGGTCCCATCTAGTCTTAAAAATAAAAACTAGCAAAACTTGTGCTATGGAAACCAGATATAATTGACCGATAAACATACTTAAATATTTAAATACAATATATTACTCTCAGACTAATACAAATATAGATGTCCATGACCTCTGACGTAGAAGCCGACTTCTTCAAAACATCAAATCGACCGGCTGACATTACACTAAAAATGAAGCATTAATTTGTCTTTTTGTATGATAATCAATTTAATCGTACGGTACGTGCCGAATCCTGCACCCAATAAAACTAAATAAAACGAAAGAACTCGCAATTTGTTAAAATTTACATTGTGAAAACCCGGTATTTTGATTGCTTCACGCTAAAGCAAAGCTGAGTTCATCCTTTTAATTTTGTTTTATTTAATGAGTAGTTATCGCGTACATCAGAAAATACTATACTTGTATTTAGCACTGTCTGAATTATTATTACCTGTGAAATCTATCTTTACAATCTAAGATGTCATATCATAAATGTTTGTTTTTAACTGGAACTTTTGATGACCCACGTACCTATATAGCAGCGCGGAAATTGAGAATACCGGTCTTTTATGAAGTCGCTTCTACAAAAGTTAAAAAAAACAACTCGAAATAGCTGTATATAACTGTATGAGCCGCATACTGATGAATCCTTGTGGACGTAACATGATATAGTTAAATAGAATTAATAAGAGACATAGAATAAAAGATCTATATATATTTAAGACTTATGTTTTAACAAATATAGGTTTTGCAAATATTCAGATTCGCCAAAGAGGAGTGGTGTGTGAAACTCGTATGTAATTTAAAAGTCATGCCATTAAATTTAACTTATCATATTCGATCAGTCGGTCTACTCACCGTTACTTAACCTCTTGTGAATGTAATTATCCTGGCACTAGATGGTTTTATAATATTCATTAGGTATGTATTAAAAGCGCTTTTTTCATAAATATATTAAAGTTCATTGGTGATGATAAAATATAGTTTATCAGTAAACGATATACATTTTAAATATATATATATATTTTATATTAACAATAAAATAAAAATAGTGGACGGATGAACTTTTACTTACGATTGTGTGATGGGGTATTTTTTCAATGATTTTGTAAAGATTGTGTGTTTGAGTATATTTTGCTTGTCGATCTGTCGGTCTATAGAGCGATGCATGATGTTGCTCGTAAGATCTTACTACATACCACCCAATTCTCTATATGATTAAACAACCACAATAATTTATAGAGGATACTTTATTATGCATGCAATAACATTTGGAGCCAGAAGATTTTCTAAACATTATAAAAAACATACAGGTTATAACAACTTTAGAATATGTGATAGAATTGATCATATACTTACCATCTGACCTTAACAATACCTAGTTGTAACGTAAATAAAAAACAATTTCATACGAGTATGCAATTGTTACGAGCATTTGTAAAGCGTGTCCGTTACTTTTTATTATTGTTTTAATAAAATGTTAAGGAACTAATTGCACAAAAGTAACATTTATTTTGATTCACCTTGCAAAATGTTTCCGGTGCAGGTAACCTGTATTTTTAGAAGTTTGACCATGAACAGGCACGTGTAATTAAATAATCATAATGATTATAAATAGCCGTTACTCTAATTGTTTTATTGGGTTAGTAGTCGATTCGCACGAAAATAATTCGCACTAAAGTGCGAATCGACAACTTTCAAAAATAATATTATTTTTAGTAGTCGATTCGCCCGAACGAATTTTAATCGCGTGCGAGTCGACCCCTTTAAGAATTGATAGTAGGCGATTCGCACTTTTGCAGTATGTGGATAAAAAACAATCAAAGTACAGTCGTGTACAGGAAATCTTTATAATATTATTAACATATTCCTTGTCTATATATCTTACAGCATACAGAATCAATTAAATTTCAAATGTTATATTTTTTTCGGACAGGAAACATGTTAAATTATAAACTAATATCATTAATTCATTAAGCGTTAAATTATATTTGAACACTTTAATATTAAAATGACACCGAAAATTAGAAACGTGTTAAGGACAGCGGAGACAAAATCTCAATTTATGCTTATACTAGGTTAAATTTTATTTTGTTACGTAGGATTTATTGTAAATAAGTGAAATAAATTTAAATCCAATTAGTTACGCAAGAACTGTAATAGGTATTAAGCATAGAATGTGTAAGAATCATAGTTTTGTAAGAAGAACTTTTTACGTAATGATAAGATTCTAATAAGAAAAAATGTTGTAATCAATATAAGTTATGTTTTCTAATTAGAATTTACGCGAACTTTAGAACGATGTAAGATACATGTATATTCTAATTGGAAAAATTATAGAAATAAGCAAATAATGTCAACTTGCATAGTGAAAATGCAAGCGAAATTGTGTAAGTTTAACGGGGCTCTCTTTAAGGTACTGCTCCGAGGTACTTAAGCGTGTAATGCTTTACATAATACGTTTATACATATTCGTTTCTAATTTTTGGTGTCATTTTAATATTAAAGTTATCAAATATAATTTAACGCTTAATGATATTAGTTTATAATTTAACATGTTCCCTGTCCGAAAAAATATAACATTTGAAATTTAATTGATTCTGTATGCTGTAAGGTATATAGACAGCGAATAGGTTAATATTATTATAAAGATTTCCTGTACACGACTGTACTTTGTTCTTTTTTTATGCACATAATATTGCAAAAGTGCGAATCGCCTACTATCAATTCTTAAAGGGGTCGACTCGCACGCGATCAAAATTCATTCGGGCGAATCGACTACTAAAAATAATGTTATTTTTGAAAGTTGTCGATTCGCACTTTCGTGCGAATTATTTTCGTGCGAATCGACTACTAACCCGTTTTATTCGCTGTAGTCCCTTATTCTATTCTACGTTTATAGGAAGGACGAAATACCAGTAAAAGTTTATAATTCAATTGTAACTAAAATTATTGCTGTCATTACCTTGGCACAAAAGTTCCTATTTGTTAGATGTCATTGCTCTTATGTTAATAACACCATACTAGTACGACACGTTGATGGCACAGAATTCAATGCAACTTTGTATGATGCAAATAACCTGTTATAATTTATCAAGCCTTTACAAAAGCTACCTTAACCGATCATCATATTAAATAGTGGTAGATGCAGTTAGTACTTCTAGTCGTGTAATCCTTATAATTGAAATTGGCAAGAAAAAAATCTCGATTACACAATAACCTGTTGCTCCATCAGAACTCGGATGTACTGATAACAACAGGTTAAACAATAGAAGTAGATTCTTATACCGGATGGTCTCCTTAGTACCTTTAAGATTACTCTCTGCTGTGATTGCAACTACCAGTTTGGAATAAAGGTCTTGGTGTACTGTAAAGTTGTCTTAAGGCGGTGTCAATAATGGTGTAAATGGAAGCATTAGAACACGATGCCTCGTTATTGTGATGGAACATGGCGCATGCCCGAGTGCAGGTTTATTGCGCATTGACAACAACAGCGGCGCAAGAGTGGCATACACATGACGTCGTTGACACAGCGCGGGTCGTTTTACACGACTCGATGTTGCGTTAACAAGAACGATTTATTGACACGCAACGGAAAACTTGTTATATTCTTTGTTATTGTCGTAATAATAATAATTGACTCATTTCCTCTATATCATGGTTCGTAAATTACACAATATACAAAGTAGTTGTAATAATGATTAGTTACTCTACAGGAAATTGTAACAAAGTTATATCTTTGTCTGCCTGTCCTAATAATGTACATACTTAATGTTACATACTTAGATTATAACAAACCCGTAATTCTAATTTTTACACAAATATTTAAATTAACACATACCTATTTAAAATCATATTATCTGTCTCTATGTGTTTTGACCAATAATACATTGAGAACTTTCAAGAGTTTAACGTACTCTAATACGCTTTAAACATTCAAACAAAAATACAAGTAAGCAAACAACCAAGTGTCACCTGCGACTAAGGTCTCAGATTCATTGTCTTATGTCTTTCTATGTGTGGGAGTGGAGAGGAAAAGAGAAGCCGGATCTCCAACACATCACTTTCTGACGAAGCCCAGCAACAAAACTACTAGGCTCATATCGGCCTTGTAATGGTGCAAGCATCATTTCAATCATTTATCGTGTCGCCTAGTGTGAAACCGTCTCAAAGTTGGACTCAAGCAGTGCACTGTCGTCCTACGTCGCCCTACGCTCTAATTAAGGCTCCGACCTTGGCATTACCCGTTAACTATCACTGCAGAATATTTGCGTAATCTCCACGCGATCGACAAAGGAGATTTCCGACGCTGACTCAATCTGTGACGCGCTTATTAATTACTCTCAGACAGAATTACTACTTCCAATTCAATTTACTCGTGTTTACGTAGTTTTTCTGCTTTGATTTATTCAGTTCACAAGGTTTATAGTTATTTAATGTTATAGATTCATCCAGTTTTAGTTTTCCCATATTAATAACAGTTTTTATGTAAGGTTACTCGAACATATTGGGGCATAAGTTATGCCTATAATGTTACCGTTAGAGTGCGGAATCCGTTAATCTGCATTTTAACTACATAGGTAATCTACGGAATACCGGACACGATATACGATTCTAAAAAATAAAAAAAAAAATAAAAAAAAAAAAAATTCTATTCTATACGATACGTTAAAGTGTAAAATTTCAATTAAAAAAGCTCATTATTGCATTTTACTTCAGTCTACACAGTAACCTAATGTTTGGGTGTTAAAAAAAATAACCAATAAATATACAGGTTTTGCGTCTAATCACATTTTATGTTTGTAATATTCGTACTAGGTATTCATTTTTAAAAGAATTTCATGTGAACGCTGCTTTGAAAAAAAAATCAAAATTGCGGGACTAGTAGGTAAGCCAGCCTCCATACAAAAATCTTCATAGCCCTTTCGAAACAGTTACCCTCTGTGGTTACCTTAGCCGTAAGAGTGCCATATTGGTCAAACCGCAGATAATTTATCGTTATTTATTAAGACAGTTACTTTTAATTATGAATGTACAGTCAGTAACGGAAATAAAAAAACTGAAAGTTCAAAATCTGTAGCTTCTTATCTTGTCGATAGAACTAATAATTATAGGTATATATTAAAATATTGGAAAATTTTAAATAAATCAGGGAACCTTAAAAATTCTTTGTTTTGTCAACAAACCAACGTCAAAAGGAAAAATCAATAATTATGAAATTATAAGCACAATAGTGGTGCTATATGTGTAATTTAGTTGTTAATGCTAATATTAATTACATTAAACATGAAAGTTGTGTTGTATTTATTAATACAAATGCAGTAAACAAATGACTGCTCCAGTTATACATTCTGCCCTTGGAACCGTCTGGAAATGGTTCGCGGAAACAGAACAGCACGTCGATATCGAGATCGTTATTAACTGGTCTGTCTTGTTTTTATAACATCCTTATTTAATACTTTTAAAAACATATTTAATGCCACGTAGGTTATTGACCCCTAGAGGGGAAAAAATGGAACTGGGTGTCACTCCGTTAACCGCATTCATAAGCATATTTGAAAGTTTATCATTTCTTGCTAGGTTTTTGCGCTAGGCAAGATTTTTTGTATGCATTGATTAAAAAATAGATAAAATATTTTTTTTTCTTATTTAATTCAAATAGTTACTAAAGTATACTGGAAGAATTCATTAATTTTAATAATTATAAAGCAAATCTAATAATACATTTAACTATGTACATAATATACAATTTTCGCGAATGTTTCGTCTTTTTAACACCTTTGTTATGATTGTGCAAATATTTGCTTACCAAGCCTTTAGATACTATGAGCTAACCTTTAAACCAAATGATATAAAACTTAAAAATAAACGGAATGGGCATTTCCGAAAAAAAAAATCGTACGAACACAGGAGCGAACTGGTCCAAGACCCGTTTCCAAGACCGGTACTTAGACTGGAAGAAATGATTATTGCTACGTTGCAATAACATATTATTACCATTGGGTTTACCGAACATTGACGCATGTTGATAAAATTAGCAACAGTGAGAAAATCAACTTCAAGTCTTCGATAAACGAAGAGATCAGTTAACTATTATGTCTTATTGACATTGTTTGATTAATGTACATACTAAACACATGCCACCGAGATGCCTCATCATTTAAGGGTGTATGAGAAACAAAGTTCTGAAATGGAGTTCCGATCTTTACTTCTTTGTTTTTCTGCTGACGCAAAAAAGACGGCCAATCGTGATCGGTGAAGTTCTAAAGATGATATACGAGTACAAAACAGTAAAGTTTAAAGTGGTTTAAAACCAATTTTTCGTCGCCTCCGTTACCTTAAACAATGTGTGGACTGTCATGTCCATTAACACTATTTGAAACAGACTAGAAAGTGCTAGAATAGACGCTCATTGTCAATATTGGATACAGTTTCCACGTAATGATAAAAAACGTTATATTGTATGAGGTAAGTTCCTTATGTAAGTATGAAAAGTTAATGTATATATGAACTGAACACGCAATATGGGAGATAAATGATGGAACTGAGCTCGTCCACTCATGCGACCGTTTTGCCCATTTTGCCGGCCCATATGCTACTCCCAGGTGTTCAATAAAACACTTTACGACTGAATTTATTGAGGCAGCATTACTTTATATATATAATTTTGCAATAAGGTAATAAAATGATGTAAAGTAAACAAAACACGAAACTGCGTACTAATAAAAAAATGTAGGTAGTAGTTAAACTTCCTTAAGAAGACTTTGTTTCTTAAACATCTTGTGAATTGATATTAAGTAAATTACTAGAATTACCTTATATTAGAAATATAATTGAAAGAATTGATTCCAATTATTATCTGCTTGTGCAAAAACATGAAAGGAAGTAAATTATGAGCTTCAGTTTTACTCTACGCCCTCACTACTCTACTGTAAAAACTCACCCAAAACTCAATTAGGACAAGATAATTATGTATTTGAAAAACTTTGAGAAGCGGAAATTAAGCAGTCTAGGAGCAGTCAGGGTGGGCTTATATTAACACAATGAAATATTTTTCAATTCCTCTCACAATCCTAGGTACTACCTACATAATACACAAAGATACGTGTATCTGTACTCGTATAACCGTAAACGTTTAGTCAGATGATGAGCACGGGGAGAATACAAATGGTTTTTAATTTCAACTATAACTATTTCTTGGTATTTACTGGAACAACCTCGCATACCGCAATGATATAGTCACTTCACAGTTTACGGTTCTAACTTTGAAAAGCCGAAAAAAAATTATTATTAAAATAGATATCAAAATACATTTTATAACCAGGCGAAGTCGAAGCGGACACTCATACTGATTTCAGTCGGGAATTCGCTGAGATGAAGATGATGAATACATCGTTTTATAGAACTGAACTTATTCGCATATACATATTTAATTTTGTTAGAAATGCTACGATAAACTTCAGTTCCATCACCAAGGTTTTTGAATTCGTGTCCTACCCTGGATAAACAATATTAGATATCTTTAATACTAACGCTAAAGCAACTTGTTTTGGGATAATATAAAAACCGTGATCCAGGAATTGGCAAGTCCAGATAACACATCGGAGTAACTGCCATGGAACTAAATAAATTGGATCATGAGTATCATGACACAGCCATTTGACTGTGTAGGTTTCCTCACGATGTTTTCCATCACCGAGCTTGAGTTACCTGATGTTAGTTGTTTATGTGTTACTGTCAGTATATTAAAATTTACCACAGTATCTAGTAAATGAAGTTTTCTTATAGACCGACAAACTTATCTGTTTCGGTGGCGGCGTCGCTACTGTCTATTTAGAACTGTCATTAAATATCGTTTTTGCATTGCATTTCACGTAGTTCCAATTTTGGCCACCGGAACAGATAAGTTTGTAGGTCTGTACTTTGTTTACTTTCCTGTAGTTTCAGACTACGGTATTCATCTTGACTATCGTAAACAAACACGCCAAATAGAGATTTATGATCGTCTGTGGTTTTGTGTATGCCAGAGCTCCTACTAGCTTAAATGTTATGATTATATACGTAATAACATTATTTAGTCATAAATCAAACTCCGATCATAATCTTCGACCGGTCAATGCAACATGTGAATGTATTGCACCTGGGTTGCATTTGGTGTGACCACTTGTATTGATCTAGCACTTAATGTACTTAATCATTTTGAATTAAATCTATGTGTTGGTAATTGTAAGTTCAACCTACATAATTACTTCGTTTAGTGATAGTACATAGAATTTCAAACTATGAACTGTGTGAATGCAATGAATAAATAAATAAACTATATTATAATATTATAAAAAATGGGAAACGCTCGCATTTGAAGATTTAGAGTATACAACAAAAGATAATATATTACAAAATAATTAGGTAACGATCGTTTATCGATTAATCGATTAAGATTTCTTAAAATTTTGCGGGACAAGATCACAAAATACGCCGTTAACCCAGTTATATCGAATCAAATATCAAAAATGTAGGTATAACTTACATAAACATACATTAGGGACTTTGATGAATTTTGCATCCTAAATGCACATTATGTAAAAGATATTCAAAAAAAACTACTTTAAAACACGTGGTTCATGTGTAAATAATAAACGTAGTAAAGGTATTACAATTAGCAATTCTTTCGTCAATCTAAAAATATTTTACATTCTGCAAATATGTAAGGAGAGTCATGATGTCATTAAACATAAAGCCTATGATTACTAACAATGGCCAAACAATAAAAACAATGAAAAAGACAAAAAATAAATACTGTAATGATTTAGGAAATTTTATACTACACCGTACCTTCATACTATTTATTGCTTTTCACTTTTCGATGAATTGTTTATATAAATGATGAGGCATATTATACAGCGTGTTAGGTAACCCGAGGGACATATTTAAGGAGAGTGACGGATTTTCAGGTTTCGACTAAGGTTATTGACAGATATTTACCTCAGTTTTTATTGATTTATACTTATTTTGTTATATGGAAGCATGAACTATTTGGTATATAAATATGTCCCTCGCATTTCCTGTCATACGGTATATTCTGTGCTTTAGCTGACAAGCGATGAAAACTTCCTCAGTCGTAGTAAATCGACTCTTTAGTCAATAAAGCATTTTTGTAATACTAAACCTATCAAATGCAACTGACTTATTAACTTATTTAAATTCAATAACGAATAAATTATTCTAATTCATTGTTTAGACAAGAGGTATTACAACGAAATATAACCAATAGGATGTCCACATTCAAATCCAAAGTCCTTATAGAACATACTCGCCGTGCATGTACATAACACTTTAAGTGTTATTGCGTATCGATACTAGCGGATTGAAGGACATGTCCACTGGTCGTTATGTTTCTGTATAAAGTTTACCTTTACCACCCCACACTTCACATTACAATACAAGAGTTTATTTTACTAATGTTTCGGTAAATCAATAAAACAAAGCAAACTATATTATATTTTAAACTATAGATTATGTTACGTCAACTGTATTATTTATTGTCGAGAATCTGTTTCGAGCTGAAAACATTGACAAGTTTTCACTGATGACTATAAAGTCATTAATATTAATGATTGATCTTTAGTCTCGAGTCCTACTAATAAATGCGAAAGTCTGGATGGTAGGATGTTTGTTACTCAATCACGCCTAAACGGCTGAACGGATTTAGATGAAATTTGGCACACGTATAGTTTATAACCCGGATTAAGACATAGGCTATAAATTCCTACGGGAAACGTTCCATTCCCACGGGATATAGGTATAAAAGAAATTACACGCGGGTGAAATCGTGGGCGGAAAGTATGAAATAACATTTGAAAAGACACCAATTAATGGCTTGATAAGTCTTCAAATAGGTGAATTGATACATATCTGTTACTTATTAATTAACAAAACGACTACGTTACTCATAGGTTAAGAGAATAAACAGGTAAAAGTGGACAGAGTTGATCAACTCTGGCAATGAACGATTAAATAAATAACCTCACTATTAAACTAAGTTTTAGGATGTTTGATTTTGCATCATCATAATAATTTAAACTCGTACCTAACAAAAAATGCTACTATGTACTATTCATTATTATGTTAAGCAATCTTTGTTGTATGTACTTGAATATAGGCGTATTTAAAGGTAAAGCGATAATTTTATACGACAATAAAAAAATCTGACACAATTTAAATGCTTGCTTTGCATTATTTGGCTACCAAGAAATTCAAACAATTAGTTTATCGCTAAGAATTATAAAGTTTTCTGTAATTTAAAATCAAAGTCTAACTTAAACTTTATGTAGTAAAAAGGGTCACTCTAACCAAAATTAGATGTCTGGAATTTTCGCTCCAAGTCGAGTGAACGCAGTTTATCGTTGCAACACCAGCCGAGCGCAGGCTTGCAACACTGGCTTCCGACACGAGCGCATTCCTGGCTCCCGGTACGAAGGTCAAGATCAACACGGTCACGGTCAGTTTTCGCCACCACACATGGCAGATCATAGAGTATATTGAATATGGGCAGATCGCCTATTATGCTAACATTGACATTCAAAAAATTCAAGGCTGCTAAAACCATGCCGCGCCTGCGACCCAAGGGGGTCTCGGGTGCTTATGGGCGGCGGTAATCACTTAACATCAGGTGACCCACTTGCTCGTTCGCCCCCTATAATATTACAAAAAAAAAATAACATTAAGAAAGCATTTCTTCATTCAGAACTGAATGTACAGAAAAGGTCAGTATTTTCTTTAAATACACGGCTAGCAAAAAAAGTATTTTTATTGATAAAAATAATGCAATAAACATGCTTATTTATTAAACTTGGCAAAAACTGTTTGTATACATATTTATCTAAAGAATTATAAATAATATTCCATTATAGAGAAAATGCCCCAATCATAGAAATAAATAAATGATTGTGATAAAATGGTCGTTAACAGGCTCAACCGTCACACTTACTTATATAAGCCGTTGCTATAGGTGGTAATTTAAACACGAAACATATATTTAAAATAACCCAAGAAATGAATTTAAATACACCAGACTAACGATGCAAATGGTGAATCATTTGTTAATGATAATAGTAAGCTCGTAGTAAGAATGAATACACATTTCAACATGATAGCATTGAAAGAAAATGAAAATTACCTTATGTTTACCCCAGAGTAACTATAACTAAACTGACGGTTAACCGGTCAAAATGTAAAACATCTAATTAGTTGCTTGTGACAAGGCATCCAATATTTCGTAGTTTTGGATACAAATGTGATGCAAATTAAAGCGCATTGTTCACAAAACAGTGGGCGCACCAGATGTTAACTCTACTCTTACAACTTACTTTGACACCTGATAGGACGGGATCAGCAACCTTGAACTCGGGTTACGCATGTTATGCATGTAAAAAGGCTATTTAGACCGTAAACTTCACTGAAGATGATCATTATTATAATTTCCTATTCCTTCGCCTTGTTAGATTTCAGTTGGAAATTCATGCACAAGTGGATTCACACGATAAAAGAAGGAAAATCACCGACTGACCTGAATACGGTAATTTTTCTTCTCTTAATGTGTGGCCTCCTTGAAATTAACAACTTGTCACAATGATGGTTGATACAAGACGTACCTACGCATAAAATTCAATGCAATGTTACTAAGAAAAACCACCTTTTATAATAAGCAAATAAGGCCTAATCATCGGCAATAATAACCTGACGACGAGTCGTTGTCCTTTAATAATATATCAATAAATTCATTGCAAGTGTGGATATTTCACACGAGCATGTTCTGAACAAGCCGAGATCGAGTTCAATGCCGAAAGGACCGCCTAATGACCTATGCTAAGTCATTTAAATAATACCATTGGCATACGTATTCTTTATAAATTCATTCATTGTTACTTCAGCTTTGATGCTGGAAATCTGCACTTTTCTTTGCTATTACAAGATATATTTAGGACTATTTTGTAATTGTGTAAGTGTAATATTTATTATGGTTTTTGTTATCTTTTAAGCTGACCCAAGTTAAAACAATTTAGGATTCTAGGTATATTAAACGCAAGCACACTTCACTAAACTTGTACTACATTTATGATAAATAATATTAAAAAATGACGATTTTAACATTAAATCTTACAACGGAAGCTGTGGTTTGAGGAAAAACTACTCAAAAAAATATTTCTTTGATTAAAAACTTCGCAAATCACCAAAATAAACTAACCATTAGGTTATTAGAATTATGTAAGTCCTCGTCGTGCGCAGTCAAATTAATCATTCAAAATTCGTCTTGGTCTTTCCGGGATTAGTTGTTTTGAAATCCGGATAATTACTATCAATGTAAAAAATATATGATTACTTTTATAAAAAAAAATATTAAACAAACTACCATGGTAATTTCTATACTTAAAATAATTAAGAACCACTTATGTCAAATAAATAAACCATTAGTAAAATTATATACGATTCGATGTCGTATTAGCACTTTTTAGTTACTTCCTCGATTAAGGTTCTTGACCCCATCAGAGGAAATCTCGTTGAATAATTGTTACGAGTTAATAGGAATAATATAAATTCAAAGTACTTACGCGTACATTACCGTCGGATGAATGGGAACCGACGGCATATCTCTTAATTTTCATTGAGGTTTTATTTATATGTTATAATAATATGATTGATATATATTTTTAGAGAGACACTAACAAG
Organism: Mecyna flavalis; assembly: GCA_949319885.1. Taxonomy (NCBI): domain Eukaryota; kingdom Metazoa; phylum Arthropoda; class Insecta; order Lepidoptera; family Crambidae; genus Mecyna; species Mecyna flavalis. The sequence goes on from OX439430.1 coordinate 13,206,376, forward strand.
GCAGCCTTTCCAAAGAATACTGTAGATACCAAACTAATATTTTGTCCAGAGAGGCAAAAAATCATTATTCGTTTAAAAAAACATACAGCAGAACGGGTTTCTAAGGAAAGTAGAATAAAATGGAGAAACAGAGAGTAGAACAAAATTATAAATTTTGCGGGATGATTTATACACTGGTGTGATTAAAAACGAAAGCGTTGGATATGGGTAACATGGTCACAAAATTAAATACATATTGAACTGACCGCAAATGTTTTGGAAGCAGGTCAGTAGAATGATGACGATGAGATGATAGATCATCCTTTCATCATTTTTCGACTTCATTGACTTAATCTTTTTGGGGCAGCGAACTAAATTATCAGTTCGCTGGTTTGGGGTATGATTCAGATAGAGCTTCAGCCATCAAAACACTTGACTAAAAAACCAGCCGAATTGATGAAAACAAAGATTACGGATAACTTAATTAATAAATCTAGCCTTAAATAAAGCGTATCTGTACTCTTGGTCATGTTATCAATTAAAAATCTTTCAATTAAACAGTAGTTTATCACTTTACAATAAAAAACTATTTATATGTAGTAAATTTCCATTATAACATACTTAATGTTGATAACGCTAAGAGCAAATCGTATTTTAAAATAATTAATTACTGATTTATTCGATAATGATTTCCTAAGCAATTAAAGTCCGAATTAGATATTTTAAGCTTACTGGATCTTGCTAGGCTAAAAAATCAGATGACTGCTTTTAGTTTAATAACTTTGTGCCTATTAAACTTCATCATCAGCCTATTAAACTTACCCGGTTTTTGCAACTAAAAAACTTAAAATTGCTGTATATAAAGACATAGTTAAATCCAGTTTTTAAATTAAAAAATCTCCAGTTTTGACTTTCATACCGGTTAATGAAAAATAGAATTCGTTTATAAAGCCTGTTTTTATGCTGTTTTTTTAATATGTGAGCTTTGACGTCAATCAAGCTTGATATTAGGAGTAAACGAGATTTTAAATAGAACACCTTCAGCACTAAGTATGTGGACGTTTATGTTAATGTTTTAAAAATCTAAAATTTATGTCGACGGAACCGACCACCACTTTGCCGCCAGTAAACCAATTTAAAGTTGCTCAGCAAGTATAGATACGGTTATGCTGGAAGTTTCTATGAAGGATTAATTAAAAATATTTTTTTATGTTTTAATTAAGCCATTACTTGAACACAAAGTTGTTAAACAACAATGCGGTTTACGATGGAGCGCGCTTGCTTTGAAAAAGCCCGTTAATTCGGGCCTTGAAGAGCCCCAAGTTATAATGGGTAGAAAAGACTTATCCGGAGAGAGTTCCAGAGAAAGAAAAACAAAGTTATCGCCAAAGCACAAAGGATTTGCTATTGTCAATTAAAATAACCCTAAGACGGGAACTACGATGCGTGACTATACCTTAATAAAACCGTACCTACTTTTATACAACCTTCATAAAAATGTTTTCCTCGAGTTTTCCTACACAGCTGTAACGCAAATTGCCATAAATAATTGCATCAGGTATCACTAATGATCATGAGTAACCATAGGTTTCAGTAATTCAGTTGCAATCCAAAGTAGGTCATTTTTGTTTTTGGTCATGATTGTTTTTAATTAATTATTATGAGTTACTCGCACATTACTAACAACGCATCCTATTGATAACGATTCCACCGTTCAAAGAATTTCATGAATAAGTTACAAGAATCTTAGAATGATAATTCCAAGTATAATTTATTTCGTATCGTATTTGTACAAGTTTGTGAAAATCTATAAACTACTAAAAGGATTAAATGCGACTTTAGAGTAATTTGGGATTTAAACTAAAATCAAATAGTCAAATAGTTAAAAATACTTAAGAGTTTTTGGCTTAGGTGGCTACTCATCCAATACAAACTCACCCAGTGGGTGAGTTTCCATTTTTTTATATTATAAGTGGTCATTTCACCCAATACTTTAGCCGATTGTGGGTGACAAAACTATTCCAAAGTTTCGGCATCGTCCGTTCCCCAGGCTGAAAATTTTGCTGTATCGCTTTTATGAAAAGAAATATTTATATATTTATATTGCTTTCACCGTGATGAAGGGAAGCATGTTGCGCCGCCTAGTAGTGTCATAATAACGCTCCCTGAAATCTAAAACTTGAATATGACTTGCTTCTTTCTGCACCTTTTCAAGGTGATGCATATGCTATCATCTCCTCCGCCTCGTTTATCGGTGATTTGGTAAAACTGCAGGTGGAATTTATCTAGTAGTATAACTATATAAACTATAATTTTGTTAATGGATCTTCATTATTGTTTACCTACACCACTGTTTTTGTAACCACAGGCGGATATGTTTTAGTTTGACTTTTAATTGTTAAAGCAATTAATAATCTCGGTACAGATTAAATATAAAAAATGTTCTTACGCCAAATATCATTCTAGAAAACTATTATTTACAAGTTTAAAATAAACCAAATATTTTTTCCACCTGTAAGGCTATTACGATTGCGTAAATAAACTAATGTGAAACATTAAAATCTATTTTTAGCTATATATAAATTAATAAGCATAATAATGCTGTTTCTATTTTTAAGTTTTGCAACTGGTTTTGTGTTTTGCTCTAGCTTTAATCAATAAGCGACACCTTCGATAAACAAACAAACTCAAATTCTTATAGATAATGAGAGATTTGATTTTCGATAATATTACTTTTCTTAAATACGTATAAAAACGAACAATCACAAAGTAATCGTTTATAAATAAAAACGACGGGTTGCACTCCGGGAGTGCCGGCAGAAGTGAAAACCTGAATATTAACGTTATGCATTTTTGATATGTATTTTGGAATGGTTAGGGATTTAATTGATTGGTAGAGGTATAAAAGTACTATCATTTATGTGGTAAAATACAATATTTATTTATTGCGCTATCGTACACAAACATGACAATTTATATTACATTAAAAAAGTTTATCTCTCAAATGTAATCAGAAACTTTTTCAGACTTATCAGAAACTCCTTGCTGTGACACTGAAACGCCATGTAATAAACGATGATAAAATGATTGACAACCGTCAATGTCATACTTTTTTGATTGACAACTATTTATTTTATAAACAACGAAAACAAAGTTTGGAATTTACAACTAATTGCATACTGGAATCTGCGGAAAAACTTTTGAATTTGGAGCAATCGGCCAAGAAATGATTTCCTTTACAGAATCCGCAGACTCCCGAATCGTTAATAACACGAGTGGTGTTACAGTAATCAACATGTCGCTTTCGAGGATGTTCACTGGGAATTTGGGGTAACAAGCCAAACTGTGTGTGAGAACGAGCCTCTTGTCGCAGGAAATCGGACAGCATTTCCAACTTCATACGACCTGATGCATGCTCCGCAGCATAGCGGATCCAAAGACTGCGGAGAAGTGGTGTTAATTTCCACAAAATACTGTTATATAATTCCGGCGAATAAAGATATTCCAAACTTTTTAAATGTTTTATTACGGCAATTAAATTTTGAATTTTGCAGGATATCAAATTAAGGTCTTTGTGGTCACTTTGTAGCATAGGAAGCATATAGGAAGCGACCGCACTGCGGCTATAATAGTAGAAGAGGTCACACTTGACAGTTCATTTATGCAAAGAAAAATATACCTTACGCTAAAGGAATAAAACTCAAGAAAACAACATCAGCTCTTATTAATACAATTATTTACTCTACTCCTGATGTACATAAGAAGCACTTTTCTTTGCATAAATGAGCTGTCAAATTGAACAAAAAACCATTATTGTCTATAGACCGACAAACTATCTGTTCCGGTAGCGGCGTCGCTACTGTCTATTTAAAACTGTCATTAAATATCGTTTTTGCATTGCATTTCACGTAGTTCCAATTTTGGCCACCGGAACAGATAAGTTTGTAGAAAACACGTGTCCGGACTTCAAATTTTATATGGATTTTCGATCAGGTCACGTGACACATAAATCCTGACGCGAGTTTAACATTTTTTCCCCATACAAAAAAAGTGCACAACGCCGCTAAAGAAGTTTTCACTTCAAAAACCTGTTAGTAAGGCCATACTTTAATAATTAATTGCTGTAACTTTTCTAAGCAATTGGTACCGTCGACGTCGTTTTGTACCTACCAGAGAAATTCCTCAGAAAGAATTTTTTCTTGTTCTGTGTTTTTTACACTGATTCATCAAATGTTCTACTAACCACAGAAATCTAAATAATAAGATTTCTGTGGTTCTAACATTTAAGTTTGCTGACACTTTTTACAAGCCAACTGGATTTATAAACGATAACATCAAAACGCTATTCCCCCTTTTACTTTGCTATGTCTATAGAATTAACTCATCCGGCAGATTATCATATAGCGCAAGCCAACTGTGGTTGCAAAAGCATGCTCCAATGGCCTTTACCTAGTAGGGACAAAACTTGTGGCATAGGACATGATGGCTACCAAAGCCATCGAGTCAATAAAAGAAATCAATGAAACCCAACGTGATTATTATGCAAAAATAAATAATAACGCAGTTGTGTCACATCATCACAATGAGTTTCCGCTTGTAAGCACCACTTTTTATCCTGTTGGTGTATTAATAAACGCTGGAATCACACCACGAGCAAAATAAACTAAACCAGTCTAGAGTCAACGCTCTAACTAAGGTACAATCCCGGACTTGAAGATGTCCAGTAGCTGTATGTGAATAAATATTATTGCAAGGATCAACGTTTTACAAGTACATACGGTTAGTCGAGTGTTTTTCTGTAAGAAGAATTAATGTTATCCCCTTCAGTTTTTGAGGGACAAATGTCCCTTTTAACTTTGCGTATAATTCTTATAATTGATCGATTTGACACGAATAAAATAAAATAAAGTTTATCAATCAAAAACCAAACCACAAAGCCTTGTCGACTTTTGCAAATACTTGTTTATTGTGTCTATGCAGGCAGACGATGCAAAGTGGTCGTTTTTCAATAAACATATTCCGTGTTTAGCATATCAGGAAACTGTTTCGATCGTTAAAGTTTTATATATACTCGTAGTGTCTTTCATGTCATTGAATAATGAACTCCTTAATAGTTTAGAAGTGCTCACGGGGTATATTTAAAGCAAATCGGTTTCTGAATCTCAAACAATGAAGCTCTTAATCTTGTTATGGTCTGTACCATAGATGAATTGTCTTACTGTCAAGCTATTTATAAATTTATAAATTAACGTATAAAATGATTAAATAGCATAAAGAACTAAGCAGGCAAACTGTAGTTTACATGATAATATTTTTGTATTAATAACGAATCTAAAACTCTAGGCAAATTACTCCGGCAAACGCCCTTATAGCAATTTTACTCACATTATGAAACTTCACAAAGGAAACTATAGATTCGTCTCGGTACTATACTAATAAAGAGACATATTTCTACACACAACCTGATTTATGAGTATATTAAGTATAAAACTAATTTAGTAAAAGTAAGTGTATAATAATTAATATACATGAGTATATTAAGTTTAAACATACTCTAAGTCTAAGGCCACTTTAGGATCGCATGACTTTGTATTGTTTAGAATTATATTTGATTCCAATATAGGTAATTCATTAAATATTTCTAGGTGCTACGAGTACATTCTGATCATATCAATGTTTGCAACGCTTAGCCTACAGAGCAAAATTACGAAATGTAGATTACTTTCAGTCGTGCTAAAGCTGGTTAGCATCTAAGGTTGCATTACGCATAATCAAATTATGAGTACTTTTCATGGTCATGATTGTAATTAGCACGCCCTTCTATTTTTTTATTAAATGTTTATTTTGTATATAATTATTTTCTATAACCGGTTCGATTTCAGTTTTATTTTTTTACTAGTTTATAAATTCTTTAATGAAGGACTTTTTATCCTTATTATTTCTATGAGTTTGCTAAAGCTAGAGGCATTTGTATGTTGCTGTAAATTGTTACATTTTACTTAATTATAATTCACCCTAGACACTTACCTGCCTATTCAATTCTGGCACTAGTACACACTAAGGCACTGGAGCAAATGTTTATTGCAATGTCCGCAAGTGTAGCTGGCTGGAACTGCGAGGCGCGTGGGCAATGCGCGGGTCACTCGTCAACTCGTAATGTGCGCGCGCGCCGCTGCCCGCTGTATATATCACAGAGCGCTTTGACGTCACCAACGTCGAGATAAGGACTGCGTATCTTTGATGAGGAGGCGTGTTCTATCTTCCTTCACCATTGGTTCTCATCTAATAACATTTTCTTCGGTGTTGTAAGTAGCTCATACCATGAGGTCAATCAGACAACAAAACCTCTTGAGATTTTCGAACGGAATATTAAATTATAGAAATCTCTCTACTGCCTCAAGATAAGAAAAAAAAACAGTTCCCATACAAACTGGGGACTGGCGTTACAGAACTGTAACTTGGCCTATATTTTGTTCATCTAAAGATTTCTCACGAGCCCATTTCCACTGCAATTTAGAATCGCCAAATCAGTGAAATAATTTACTGAAACTGACACACTGTTGATTTTAATCATTTTTCATTTTTTTTTTAATATCCATAAAAAATTAAATATTTACGAGTAAGCTAAGGTCAAAATAAAGATTTTTATGGACCAAACTAGTGACCCTAAATGTTTCAAATGCCGCGAACAAGCAGATTTTAAATAGTAGAGATTTTTACATATTACTCAATCGATAATTACAAAAGAACTGATGAACCCTCCCCAATATAAGGTGGCCCGACCCTTACTTATTCTAAGTACAGAGATATGGAACGTGATAAATTATAAGAATCGCGGACAATTTATACCCACCCAGAAAGATATCGATGCAACGTGTTCTTTCGCTAACATACTATCAGTGGAATCAGATGTGTACATGTAAATCTCTGCTAAGAGAAACAGATAAAAGAAAAGATTCGATTGTCGCAATCCGGGATGGTAGACACGAAAGAAGTATACACTATCATGAAAAAAAATCCATAGATTAATTTTTTTTAAATCTTTTGAATAATTTATTCATAATTGACAGTAAAAGTTAACTAAGAAACTTTTTCATCTGTCAAACTCGAGAGTATAAACGTAGATAATATTGGTGTCTTTTGTAAAATCAATCAACTGATTAATTATTCTATCAAATATAGAATAAATATATTGCTGATATTAAATGACTGATGGATTACTAAGGTCAAACTAGGTAAAATCTGGCGGGGATGGCTTTGGCTGGTTTCAAGCAATATCATAATGCGGATGACAGTACACAATATAAGAATATAACAACAAAGAAACCTTAGAGTGGTGATTGGTGACTGGGCTTATACTGGCTGCATACCGTCAGATGTTCTATAATATGTTATAGGCCAACCTCGAAACTCGGCGCTCCTAGCTGGTCAATCCTTAGGTCTGACATTAAGACTTAGTCAAAGCCCACGGACTTTGACTAAAGAATTTTCGTCAAACGTATAAGATATGTATGACAAATTTGGTCAGGCAAACGTCGAAACTCAATTTTATAATATCGGGGTTCGACCAGTCAAACTAAAATTAGGTATTAACTCCTTATATTTGAAAGCATTTTAAATTAATAAAATGAAATATTGATATTGTTGGTTTAAAAAACACACTTTTTGAAAGTTGGGAACTTGACTAAAAATATTTCAGTCAAAGGCCGAAATTAAAAAATATTTCGGGCATGGCCTGAAGGCCTTAATCAAACCGAGGATAAACCAGTCCAACCTAGGAGCGGCGGAGCTTCGAGGTGAGGTTGGCCTTTGAAATATTCGTTGTTTGAAATACATACCTAGGTACATTTAGTGTTCCAGGGCGCAGTTAAGATCATAAAAAGTAGTTACAGAACTGATCATAAAATCGTCATTTCCTAAAGTTTTTAAATTACTATTTGGTACTGAAATGTCTACAATAGTAATAAGATAAGAAAAAAGTAACACATTGTCCGCTGGTATTTCCGTTTCCGTCGCACGTCATACTGAAATTTAACTATCTGGATTATTTTATTTTCTTAAGATTTTTGCAAATAGACATGAAATAGTCTTGGTTCGTCGAGGCACACTGGCCGGTGCCAACAACACAGCATTTATACAGTGTGTGAACCAAATACCGCAAACAAGTTAAGTTAAGTTTATAAATACCGTTTGTATTATATTATCGTTCTAGAAATTTTGCAAAAACAAGTTATGGAGGCTAAATATAAAAATTCATTGAACAAAAAAGCGAATCTATTTACATATTTTCGATAGGCTTACATTTTCAATCAATAAAGAACGGTGTTGCTGTAATAATAAGGACTATAACAAAAACAGGTCAAAACAAACAACAAGTAAAGGTTCAGTATAATATGTTTAAATCTGGAAATTTCATTTTTATCTTCATTCATGATTCCCACAACGTTTTATGAAACACAGATTCACTGTATACCTGAAGCATTACTAAACAAAAGGCCCCCTAAATATATTTTTTTAATTGGCAGGTTCAGAGAATATTCAAGACCCAACATAAATTACTGCCTTTTTTGAGGATCTAGTCGGAAAGATACAGAAATCATACAAATACATATTACAAATTCTGTATAAAGTTCCAAGTAATTGCATTATCTGCATAACTATTGAGAATTTCTTGAGGAATTCTATAGTTGTGTTAAAAATCAAACCATTTACATTAATTGCGGTAAATATGGTGTGTTCGTAGTGTTCGTACATAAAGATGATTTAAATGTGTTGCAGACAATGGTTTCACAAACATATTCAGCCGTTTCCAGCAGGCAATTATTAATAGTGGAGTTCTAATTTTATTAATTCAACTCTACATAGGTACAGTGTTTTTTTTAGGAATGCAGGTGATATCTAATTACAGAGCATTTATGCTAACTAACGTATTTCCTAAAAGTAAAACAAACCGAGTAAACCATAATGTAATGAATTGGGTCACAGGTGAAATTGTAAAATACTACAAATCTTTGAATTTAAACATCAATAAACTTTAAACTTTGTACACAACGAATTTAAATACCTATCGTTGTTTGTACATTGATGTTTCTCATTCAACCTTTACCTCTTAGAAAAAATGTTTACTAATGAAAGGTGTCCACATAGGTAAACTCTTAAAGTGTCTACATCTGTACAGGAACACATCAACTTAGGTAACCCGGGTAACCCCTAATCTGTATAAAGGTCTTTATAGAAATCACATCTATGCGATGGAAATTAGCGTGAATGGGTATGTTGTTGCGGTGTTTAGGTACTGTACATTGGTTTTTTATAAACCATTGACATCATTTGAAACTTGAATTACTATGTACGATTATGATGCTTTAATTTACATTGTCTGACTCTATGATATCAAATAAATCGTCTAAAATGTCACCAAAATCTAAGACCTATAAGGGCAACCTCTGCGGCCTCAAATGGAGGCTCTCGTCGACGTCAGCCAACGAATTTTGGGTCGACAGTACAGTTTTTTTTTATAAACGGAGTATTGGCTATCGATCTAACAGCCGGACTGACGTCAATTCTATTTGCGAATGTTTTATTGATTTATATGGATATCGATTTATGCGAGTAGTGTTGAAGGTACTCACGCAACTTAACAAGTCACATTATTATTTAACAATTTGGTTGATGTCATTCAACTAAATGGTCAAATAATTGTATGATTTGTTTAATTCAATTCTTTTACTTCCTATTATTGTCTGCTTTTTATGCGATTACTACTAATTCATTTACAAAAAGCTCTTTTTTGTCTATTCTACTCGTAGTGAAATCTTTAAGTCGGATATTATAAAAATAACAACAATAACAAACTTTTTTTTAATGTTTTAATTTTATATTAACTTACACGCAATTTACTCTTATCAGATTTCAAAGTAAGAAGCACTGTATATTTTTACTAAAAAAGAGTGTACCATGCCTATTTGTTATACACTATCATTGAAACTTATTTCACTGGTAAACAATTGGGTGGTGGGGCGTTTCGGACCACGAGTGATTCGACCCCCGCGGTGCGAAACGCCCAATAACTTTTTGAAATGGGTCGATTCGAAATCGGTCGTTTGACAGGTAAAAACAGTTTGTATTGGAAAATAAAATGGTCGTTTTTTGTATTTTCCTAGCAATTTTTCCATGTTTTCACATCACTTAAACCTTCCCTGGACTTCCACGAATATTTCAAGACTAAAAAAGTTAAATCGGTTCAGCCGTTCTTGAGTTTTAGCGAGACTAACTAACAGCAATTCATTTTTATTTATATAGATACGTTCCTTACAGAAAAAATATCCCTTTTGAGACAAGTGGATATTGAAATACACGTCGTTGTTCTAGAGGCAGATTTATAGCTTTACTTTTTGTTTCTTAAGTCCATTTAATGTTGGGCTTAAGAAAAGCCTACCACTAACAGGAAATCATCAAAGTATATAACTTTAAAGTTCATCTTGCCTTCAGACACATTAAACTGTCTGATTGAGGAATGGCATATACGATACCATTTCATCACTGCAAAGTCACACGTCTCTGACGACTTTATCTTATCAGAGTATCAAAACAAAAGTGGTCAGCAATCTTCCGGCCATACAGGGTATGTTATACAGGGCATGCTTTGTAAAATAAAACATTTAAATATTTTTATTAACAAATGAAAATTTCGCAAGTGATTTGCTTAATCTGTAAAAATTGTTCTTAATTAATCAATTTTAAACCAATTACCTTATCATACTTGTACCATTCAATGTGTCACTGCAAAAATCATTAACAAGACAAAATGCGGATTTATGATCACAAATCTAAGTTGTAGCCAACTCATACACTATCTGATGCACGGATGAACCCAGGAATCCCGTATTTGAACTATTATTACAAAATGAAGATTCAAGAAAATGACAGCTAAAAAAGTTGTATTTTACTTTTGATTGTTAATTTGAATGAGTGTTCGATGTGTTTAACTGTGAGCATACACCTGTGTAACTGTATGCCAACAGTAAAAAATATGTTTTCGTTTTGTCCTATTTACCTAAATAGAACATAATTTAACGCAGTGAAAGGTAAAAGATAACCTAACCAGGATGTCCGTAAGTGTAAGTAAATGTTGTTTCGGGAAATACCCTTCAGAAAAGGAATGTCGTCTACAAAAATGAAAAAATTAATTGGATCAAACATTTTCTTGTCTCAGTGTCGTGAAGGGACTATTTGTGAAGTTTCTTTTCTACTCAAGGTCATTGTATTGCATCATCCTTATATACCATTTAATTTTATGCTGTGTAGGTTTAAGCACAAAAGTAAAAGTGTCATAATTTTTTATTAATATAATTTTCAAGATTGGGACGTTGTTGCGTTTTTCTCTTACATTATAAAAATTCCACCTCAAGTGCTCTTAATCTCTGTTAAATATAGTAATATTACTAAAGTTAATCACAAATACCGGTGTATTTACTTTTTACTACTCCTTAAAAGTGCATCAATATCTTTTACGATTAAATAATATGTCAGCGTCCTTCGCGGATAATATGTCAGCAAAAGACGACAAAGCCTCGTTTCCAATTTCGCTTCATAATTAAATTTTTATAGTAATATGATATTACGATAGCGTCTTTTTGATTGTTGCGATTTGGTAGTGAGACGTTGTGATAACTTACTTTTTAAACGAATAAGTCTTGAACTATTTTATTACAAGACTAAAGAAAACACATTTTCGTGAAGCCGGTGAGCTTTAGTTGCTCTATGTCACTCGCGCTTGGCCAAAAGTCTTTGCAATTGCGTCTATACTTTAATTAAAAAACGACCTATTGCTAAACAGCAACATCTGAAATGAAGAACAATTTTATTGCTTTTTAACTGTTTTTGATACAACACTTTTTTATTACGTGCATGAGTTTTGTTTTATCAAGAAGGTTCTCTTAGTGTGTGATGAATCTATATAAATTATAAAATGAGAAAGAATTACATAAATGTTTTGAAAAAAAAACTGTCCATATATTTTTTTACTTAATTGATAACAGACATGAACTGCTGCTTTATGGAAAAAATTAAACATTTATACAATCTGCCCTACTCTATGCGTTAAAAGGTTGTGAAATCAAAGCCGACCCTTCTCATAGCCATTTTTTATACTACATCAGTTGGCAGACAGACACGCAGCCCACCTGATAGTAAGCAGTCACTGCGGCCTATTTAATTGAGGGAACGGAAGCGTCGCTCTATGTGCTGCCAGACTGTAGGCTCATCTGATCTTTCATCCCTTCAATATTTCAAGTGTATTTGCTCCCACATTAATACTGCCGGAACACAGCCACTATTAGCCATAGCTGTTAGGTGGCAGATTTCACCTGTGGTATGCGTATGGGTGGTAGATAGCAAGTCGGACACTGAAAAAGTCCTACCACCAACCAGACCCGAGGCGGCAATCGAAGCCACGACCACTGCTTAGTCAGCTTAGCCACTGTTCCACGGAGGAAAGAGACACGGAGACATGTGTGAGATGCACATTCTCTCGATGCTGAATGTAACTAAGGAAATGATTTTACACACATATAATATATATAGGTAGGTACCCAACACAAGTCCTTATTCAAGTTGACATTGTGGACATAATGTTTCGTAAATGTGTAATTGTAACATTTATTAGATATGTATCGAATAATCTTGCAGTTTAAAATGTAGATTACTTATCTAGACTTGTCTTATATGACATTCCATCTATGTAAATATATAGAAGGTCAATGTACTGCACCTAAGAATGTGGTATTTTATATCAGATTTAATCAATTAGATCAATTGCGTTCTCTAGAATCGAATACTTATTTAAAATGATGTATGCTAATTTGAACATTGTAATATTCTCTATCTATTATCCCTGTTCTAGTTCTTAATAGCATTAAACATAGATAACTACGTTTAATTCTGTGATATAATCATTAATCAATCCTCAAATATGTACATAGAAGAGAAACTTTAAAGATATAATAATCTACATTTTACAGTAAAGTTAAATACAATATGACTTCTCATCCTTTTTTTTCGTTAGGAGAAATAACCGCAAGCTAGCTAGACCCAGTCGTGTGTGGGGCTCGAGACTAAAGCGTCCCACTACCCAATTACCCCTCTTCACCCGATTAAGATGAGCTGATTCCAGCTGTGGGGTCATTACATTCCCTCTGATATGGTTGAGTGGAATGATGGATGGCCCTATTTCTATATGCCTTATTAACGCTTTTTATTTTGACAGCGATAGTGAAATTCCCTAACTTTGAATTGTATGGATTTGACCTTGTGTGGTGCCTTAGAAAAGTCACGTGGTCCATCAAAATTGAAAGTACGGGTTTTGGTATTCGCTATCGCAAATTGAGCGATAGCCGATAACGAACGTCGTAGTTCGTAGTGCCGCTTGTGTAGGGCCCATGGAATTAATATTATCTATGTAACCGGAATGATATCTTCAAAAAATTGCATTTTAGAAAATGAACACTATCCTAACGCATTAAAGTATATATTTGCTTGTGCCTTACGCGAGGCAAATCCGAGACGAGAAAGATATCAATACGGGGTAGCTTGTCTCTTTCTTTCACATTGCCAACACGCAATGACAGTTCATTCATAGTTAGAGTGACCATGAATTCTAGGTCTATGGCAAGGAAGGACGGAGGCGTACCTCGTTCTTTCATATTGTCAGTATAAGAAATGTTTCTGGGCAACAATTTTGCCTGACCAAAAACTAAATTTAACGCTTGTATTTTAATGTAATTTTTACAATGTATCAATCTACAATTATATATTTGGTTTTTTTTTTCGTTCAATGTACGTATTCTTAAATTTGAAAAAAGCATAAATTTATATATTGTCTTTTTTTTGATATTTTAAATTTAAATGTCAATAAGGTTGGAAATCGCTTGCACTTGTTTTTTTACTTCAAACCAATAGGCAAACAAACAACAGACGGAACCTAAATTCGTTTCGAAACTAAAAAGTTTCGACTGGGGTAGATTTGGTAGGGGCAGTCGGGAATAATCCACTTGTCCCACATATTTAAATTATTTATTTTATGATTCACCCTTACCCCCAAAAATGGACAATTTCTCTATCACTATGGTAAAAAACATATAAGCATAATATTAGCTTTACGTTATTACATATTAGCTTGACGTTAGAGGGCTTATTTCTTGAAACACAATATAATGTTTATTTTACGTGTGTGTAAATAAGTGGAAACACGCAGAAACTCGAAATATAATACCCATTCTCAGAAGTTGGAAAATTTTAACCACAAATATTTTAACATGAATTACTTAAAAATACTATTATTAGGCAGATCCGCAGATTGCATGTTTGAATTTGTCTCACTTATCCAAATCATATTGTCACCCTATTAGAAAGGGACAAGCTGCTCTGTCTGACGGTTTCGCTCGGCTCGTTTTTTAGCCACGAGAGCACAGTCTAGTTATATATATTAAGTTTATGGTAGGGCCTCAAGTCCTTTTGAATCTGACAGTTCACATTAATTTAATGACAGTCTGATTATAATGTTCGCCTGACAAAGACAGGGAAAAGTGAAGTATTATGTCAGCCCCATTTCAACATCGTTTACTTTAAACTGTTACTACTATCTGTTACAAATAATAATTTTGAAATAAATATAAAGTCATATATTTTCTTTATTGTAGGTACTGCATATTACTATTTATTAGGTATTGACTATTGATTGAATAGTCATTAGGCGTTTATAACATAGGTAGATTCAAGGCATAAAAATTAAAAAAAGGATTCAATCCAAAAAGTAATGCAATGGACAATAATTCCTCTTTTTGTCAGAAAAAAAGGAGTAGGTAATATTTTTTGCTTTACGATGTGAACCTTCATTTGCGCACACTAAAGTAATTGACTGTAATTTTTGGCCGGCTGTTGAACCCACTCACACAGTCGTAATGAGCATGATCGTCGATCTCGTCCTTTTTATTCTTGTTTCAAAGTAGAGGAAGGTATTGACCTTACACACTGTTTTAAAGTGCAGGACCTCCGACCATCAAGATCCGTTATTTAGTGGAAGTACCCAAGAAACCCAGACGAACCAAGGACTTGCATTGCAATCAGCATTAGTTTGGATTCTGTTATTCTAACAATGCCTTTGATTGTTATCATACCTTCTAGTCGTTTACGCAGATAGAGATGCGCTTATATGAAAACCTTGAATTTATTATCTATGTTATTACTTATTTTATACATTGTATAAATATCATATCGTTCTTGTATAATATACAAGAACGATACGAGTCCCGTCCCGCCCCATAGTTTGGTTGGGGGGAAGCAAAAAAGAAAGGTTGGAAATCAGGAGGTTGGCGGATTTTTTAAATATCATTGCATTATTATTAAGATTATTAATGAAAGTTTAAACACACATTTTTTGAAAAAGGACTTTATATTTTGGACTGAATTTCACTAGGAAAAAGCATGTATGAAAAGGGGCAATGTCCTTTACTGACCTCAAATATGATGCAATGTTGCTTAAAAACATTAACTAAACCGACTAACTGTCGTTTCGGACACATTTTATTCGGACACAGTGTCCGAATTGACACTTTTTAATTTTAACATTTTTTCACTGTCGATTCGGACACCGCGATATAAATAGCTGTTTTGTACAGTCAGATAAAAAATCTTCCTAAGATTTCTTTACGTTATAAAAATAAAGTCTCAACGAAGCCTTCTACACGAAGCTATCGGTAGTGTTTCTAAAGATGACTGGGTCAAATGTGTGAGGCATGCAGAGGAATTACAGGATCAGGATCTAGCAAAGGCAATTTTAAAAGATAAGAGAATACAGCCTCTGGTAATAAATTTACTCGAAGATGACAGCGCTCCTCACCCGTGGTACAACTGCGATGTCCAACTAGTTGTACCACGGGGAAGTAAAGTTACCCATGGTTCAACTGGTTGTTCTATGGGGAAAAATCTTTACCAATAGTTCAACTCGAGTGAGTTGTTCTTTCCTTGGTCCAACTAGTTGTACCAAGTCACTACCTACAATTGTACCTACAAAGTCTACCTACTACTGGGAATCGCTCCCGACCCGTGGTCCAACTGCTGAAATAAAGTGATCCATGGTTCAACTGGTTGTTCTATGATTGTTGTGGTTGTCCCCCTTTAATCCTTGATTCAGAATACTCAGCAAAGGGTACCAGGACAACATGACCTTAGTGGAGATATAAAATGCGCTCCCGACCCGTGGTCCAACTGCGATGTTCAACTGGTTGTACTACGGGGAAGTAAAGTTACCCATGGTTAAACTGTTTGTTCTATGATTGTTGTGGTTGTCCCCCTTTAATCCTTGATTTAGAATTCTCCGCAAAGGGTACCAGGGCAACATGACCTTAGTGGAGTTATTTAAAAAGTTTACGTTATCCAGAAAAGTTATGTTTGATGAAAGAAGATTGCATTTGTCCGCCATTCCTTAATAGATTTTCAGACACGCATTAGTTCAAAAAAATCCACTTTGCTGAGAATTCTGAATCAAGGGTGAGTTGTTTTTTCCTTGGTCCAACTCCCTGTAATACATATCATGTATATCAGGGAGATGGATCATGGGGACGCACAACAATCATAGAAAAACCAGTTGAACCATGGGTAACTTTACTTCCCCGTGGTACAACCAATTGAACATCGCAGTTGTATCACGGGTCGGGAGCGGGTCCCCGTGGTCCAACCAGTTGGACATAATTCAACCGTTTTACCACGGGTCATAATCATAAATATCAATAAAAAGGGGTGAACCATGGGTAACTTTACTTCCCCGTGGTACAACCAGTTGGACATCGCAGTTGTACCACGGGTCAGGGGCGCTGTCATCTTCGTGTAAATTTATTACCAGAGACTGTATTCTCTTATCTTTTAAAATTGCCTTTGCTAGATCCTGATCCTGTAATTCCTCTGCATGCCTCACACATTTGACCCAGTCATCTTTAGAAACATTACCGATAGCTTCGTGTAGAAGGCTTCGTTGAGACTTTATTTTTATAATGAAAAGAAATCGTAGGAAGATTTTTTATCTGACTGTACAAAACAGCTATTTATATCGCGGTGTCCGAATCGACAGTAAAAAAATATTAAAAATAAAAAGTGTCAATTCGGACACTGTGTCCGAATAAAATGTGTCCGAAACGACAGTTAGTCACTAAACCTACCTCAAGCATACAAAATATTCATCCAATTTCGCAAATTAAGTAGGTAGGAATGTATCAACTCTCAATGGGTGGTTGTTAATAAGTTTCGAATTGTTGTATGTAAAATAAACCATTCTGACATTATTCGTAATTTCATTCGTGCTCTAGACTCGCCAATAAGTAACTATTTATTTAAACCGTTAATATGAATTTCCGTATCGCCCTTCGTAAAGAAAAAAGATAACTTACAGTCATCACCTTTTTTGGTTATTTCCGCATTAATTCAGTCTAGTTTATAGGTAGGTAGTGATAGGCAGATATACTTAAAAAGCCCTTGATTGATATGTTACGCTCAAAGATCAAAAACGCTCATTGAGCGGAAAAATATATTACAGTAAAACATCCAACGTACTGACACACAGAGGAGACTAATAATATTTTGAGAGATATTAATTTAAACAAAAACAACGTCGGAGGCGAAAATCGACTCTGATGGATATAGGCTAAGGCGGGAGCGGAGCTAAGCGGAGCTCCCGCCTTGCGGCTTACGGCTAATGCATTTACAAAAATACCTATATACAAATTTACATTTAAATCTGTGTTTGTTGCGTTTCTTTTAACACAACCGCCGCAGGTTGTACCTAACTAATCTAAAAGCCGACATGTTTCTGTTTTGTAGGTGTTCACTAAAATGGCCTTGCGTAATTCTGCACAATTTGTATCATACCTATTTAAATTTTAGTAAAATTTACCACACCGTATTGTACCTCAATGGAATAGGCCGCAGAGGCCGCTTACCATCAGGTGGGCTGCGTGCCTGCCGCTAACTGATGTGGTAAAAAAAAATGTAAAGTTATTTCTCCTATTTATATGCAGCGCAATTTTGTATTTATATTTGGTAGGTACTCCTCTACATCTTTTATTGTCATCTTCATAATATTACAAATAAAGTTCTTGTACCTAATTAACTTAGATACTCAGCTATCAAGAGCTTCCAAGGCACACACCACCATGGATGTTGATAGGTAACAAAATCTAGTGTTGTTCACGAAGCAACAGCTAAACTTACCTTTTGAAGCTCGGAAAAAATCTATGTTACAAATTCGGCACTAATACACGAACTTTCTTATACAGGATAACCCGTAAGTAACACGACAAACTAAAAACGGACCATAGCAAAAAAAAATAGGTACCTGTAAATCAATCTTACCGATTTCGAGATTAGCCCAATCATTGCCCGTCTGACTCTTGTTTAAGTTTGTCGTGTTACCCTGTATAGTGAATGTATTTATAAAGTAATTAAAGAATGCAAGACCAGACCATTGTAACAACGACCTCTAATAAAACTGAACGCTAGAATTGCTAGAAATGCCTGAAGGAAATCAACCGGCAAAGATCAAGACTAGCCAAATCGACTAGCTAAAAGAAACCCAATCTTTATAATTTAGAATAGAAGTCATAATTTGAAGATAATAACTAAAACCCGATCGCCTCAAACCAAGACAAAATAACTAAAATCGGAAATATGCTTGTTGCAAAATGAATGAACTCTCTCACTTATCAACTATTGAATTTTTTTTAGTGTATTCACTTTTCACACTGCGCCATACAAATATATATATAAATAAAATAAATTTCCCTGGACACTTCCAGGGATATTTATTTATTATTTTTTTACTTTTGTATCTCTAACATCTACCTTCTTACATAAAAAAGCTCTATAAGCATTGCTCAAAGCTTCTCAGAACTTCGAGCCTGTCAAATTGTTAGAGCTAACGGCAGGGTCTCTACCAATTGCGTTAAGTGACATGGTACCAGAAGCCGTGGGTTTGCATCCCATTCAGGACAATATAAATGCGATTAACATTCGTGAGTGTTCTGTGTCTGGATGTTTATTTGTATGAACGCCGACTTATATGTCTTAATTCGTTGTTTCCTTATCAGAAGAGCTTAACTGTTGTCCAAATTAAGTTATAAAGGTAGGGGATTAAGGGGAGGGTTGGGTAGTCGGGAGGTTTGGGCACCCCCGTTTTTTTTTTACTCTTTGCCCCCTACTCCATTAATTAAGTACATGATTATTTCTACACCCACAACCTATATTACAATAATATTACTAAAAGTTGATTGATTTCATCAGTCTTCCGTAGAAAACTTTTCTATGACTTCACAGTTTTAAAACTTTGCTGTTAACAAAAAAGAAGGCGCATTGTATTAAAAAATGTTTTTGTCCTGCTTGTGTAAAAAATAAGTTTATTTAAGAAATAAAAATCCATTCGAAGTCCAAATTATACAAAGGTCGCTGGCCTCTGTCGGAATTAATTATTAATAAAATTTCTCAGGGTCAATTTATCTCAAACCCGGCTTTAAAAAGGAGAAAATGGTGCTGTTGTCGAAAAGTCGGCCATTATAATTACGTGCTGGGGTCGAATCCCTGTTTACTTACTAGTATGTTACGTGTACATACTAGTAAACAAGGATTCGACCCCAGCACAATAAATTGGTCTGGGTTAAAAGTCTAATAAGTGCTGATGTCTGCCACCCAACATTTTATGAAGGTATTATATTGTTTAATCTAAGCTAAGTGTGCTAGTAGGACATTTCTTTAATTCATGAAATTCAAATGTAAAATATTTTCTTATATATTTCCTTTAAAAAAAATCATTTTTGTTAAAAAAAATCATTTTTGTTATTTTACTTAACTCCCAATTTAATTAAAGGGGAATTTTTTGAATCTTTACGTGAAACCTGTATTTAAATCGCACATAATAATGCAAACCACGGAAGCTAGCTTAGCTTTAATAAAAAACACGCTCGAGCTTTCAAAACTATGATGTGATGACAAAAAGTCGGCATAAAATTGTATTTATTTGGCTAAAGAATAGAAGCCAGAGCCATTGGCGTTAACTGGCGATGACAGTATGGATTAATTTTCTATGAATCCAATGCCATTTATCCAAAAAAACAGTTTACTGTCAGCTGACAGCGAATGAAATATGAATGAATGATTGAAAAGATTGATTGAAATTTGAAATTTTGAATGAAATAAAGTAATTTCTAAAGTGGGAGTGGAGGTTTGAGGCTGAGATTTTATTTATTTTTACTATCGTATTTATTTTCTGTTACTTTTTAATGGAAATAATCGTCAGTGTAGACAATAATGATAAGTGCATATAGTTTTCTGAAATCTAGCTCAAGAAATTTGACTAGGCGGCAACCAGTTTTCTAACCTAACTTCAGCAGTCCAGCAAGCAACAAGATAGATGAATAAGTAGCAAACAGTGTTTGAAACGTGAAATTCGTCGTCGTCCCACTGATTTCTGAAGTGTGATTCCGTAATTCCACGTTTACATTTAAGGAAAATGTTATTATCATATTTATAGTAGGTGAGTTACTATCAAGTATTTTTAGCTCGTTCGTTATTACTCATTAGTTTGTACACGCCCACTATTGCATGTTTAAAAGTTTAGAATACTTTCATTGAAATACTTTGCTGCGTTTCTGTAATTCTGCATCTCAATTTGAAACTTTCTATTTGAAGGAAAGTGTGAAATTCGCAATAGATTTTGGCTATACATGTTTGGTGGCCTTCGTAGTTGGCCTAATTTCTGCAATTACTTGTTAATCTGCTATTTGCCGCATCTATTCGTCTGAAACGGAGAAATTCTCGCTGCATACATTTTATTTGTTTCTTTGAAATTGCATTGCTTTTCACCAAATACCAACAAGCAACCAGTATCCAATACACTTCCCCAAATATGAGACAACTCTTAATCTATAATTTAATAAAAGGAACTTAATGTAACCTGTAACATTTATGGAAACGAATAAAATATGTAAATGTAATATTTTTATATTTTCTACATATTTATTTCTCATGGAACTATTCAGTCAGTATACAATAATGCAATTTTTATATATTAAAACATAAAAACTAATTGGATGCTAAATAAATTCACATAAGTAGCTTTAGTAAATAAATAGTATCATATTATTAAATTTATTAACCACTGGATTAAAATGGGTTTAAAGTTTTCCACCTTGCCGTTCTGCCTTCTGACGGGCCTAGAAATTCAATTAACTTTTTTACTGTGATATGAATTACATAGTAAATTAATTTACATTAAAACCTTGAGCTCAATTAATATAATGTCACATTAAAATACTAAGCAGTTTTCTCGACAATTATAAAACCAATGTGATGTAACACAGTAAAACTACAGTATCAGTTCAGTATGTCACAAAAAATTTCTTTTTATGGGCCAGTATTATGGTGTCAACAGATAAAACACTTTAGTGTTGCGTCCGTTTTCATGGTAATTAGGGCCACATTTTGCTTACCATCAAGGTAAGTGCAGCCAATGTACTGCTTCTAATAAAAAAATACTAAGATAATAAGTTGTTGATTTTATCTAAAATTTCATCTTTCTAAACCTTTAAATCTATGAATTTCAATTGTTGTCTAGCAGAAGTCTGTTAATTCCCTTACTTCTGTTCATGTAGGTATTTGGAAATAGTACAATATTGTCTGCAAATGTGAACAACATGTTTAGAAATTTTTCACATAATATGTTAATACCCAATACCCATGTTCTCATATTAATATTAATGCTGACAAATGATATTCTATTTGTTTGCAAATTTTGTTACCAAATGGTTTTGCTAAGAAATAATATAGGTAGGTACTCTTAAAAGTACATGTAAACACATGTACTTTATTCAGTGTGCCCCCAGATAAGGTGCAGAAACGAAAATGGGTGAAACTATATTATAAATTATCGACAAAAAACATATATTTTTTTTCTTAAAAAATTTTCAATATTTTTTAATATTTACTACTTTCTGTGGACTCCATTTACAAAAAAAATCTGAATAAGTATTGGTTCTATTTTTATGAAATAAAAACAATAGTTATGCTAAATACTTTGTGTACCGGTAGTACTTGACGGTAATGAGGACATAAATTTAAGAAATTCAAGTTTTATTAAAAAAATTAGCACAAAAGAAGCATTTTCTGTACAAAAAAAATTAATTATGACCTGACATTCGCTATTATGCCAGTTATTTAGTATTTTATCACAAACACAAAGTATTCAGCATAACTATTGTTTTTATTTCATAAAAATAGAACCAGTACTTTTTCGAAATTATTTTTTTTGTATATGGAGTCCATATAAAGTAGTAAATATGTATTGAAATAAAAACAAATTTTTAAAGAAAAAAAAATTGTTTTTTGTTGATAATTAATTTATGATGTAGTTTCACCCATTTTCGTTTGTGTACCTTATCCGGAAGCACACTGTGAAATCTTTTCCATGACATCCAATATGGATAATTAAGCCAATATTTATTACAATGACCTTTTTGATTTTATATACAATTATGATTTAAATTTTAATAAGTTATGTGTTATTCTGATTTATATGTTATACTTATTCCTGTAAATTATCTTCTAAGCCTGTTCGGTAGATCCTATCTGAAGACGCCTCTACAACCTCACAAACTTTAGAATTATAGTATTAATTATAGTATTTGTAAGATAGAAGATTGTAAGATAAATGAGACATTAATTTAAAACTGGAAAATTTAATGAAAAAAAGTCCCTAATTTTCTATTAAATTAATTTACCCTGTATCTTTTGGTATTTTTTACTTGGGAATGTTGATAAACTAAACTCTTTATACCCACACAATAGATATTAAAAAAAAGTTTAAGCCATATAGATTATTAATATCAAAGGAAAGAAATAGTAATTTTTAGTCTTACAAGACAATAAAGGATATTGTGTTGTGTGAAGTAACAAATCAAGTGTAATAGTCTCATACATGTATATTTTCAAAACTTTTTATCCAGGTACCTGTGTTAAATGTTAGTTGTTTTGTTGTTTTCTGTACATCAAAATTTGTTTGTGTGTGTGTTAAGAAGAGAATCAATATTTCCAATTTACTATACTTGGATTAAATTCACAGAACACTAACTTATCCATAGCTGGTATTAGTTTTGTTTGTCATGTTTAGTATTTCTGCAAAATTGGTTGTCAATGAGCAATAAAATAAAAATACAAGAATGAAAATAATAGACAATTTATACATTTATCATAACTCCTTTAGTTACTATGAGAATGAAATAACAATGATAATGGCCCCAAACGACATTTTAGATAAGTACCATTTTAAATTGATCTGATTTGGTATTCTTCCCAAGATATTTTATCTTCAAGGCGCGCATTTTTGTTTCGCATCAGGTCCTCTCTCAAATCTTCTTCTTTATCTTCACCTTAATCTACATTAGGTGGGGTCGGCTCTCCTTATCGTGTGGTGCCAGGACAGTCTGTCCTGGGTTGTCGGATCGGGTAATTGGGCTTTCTCCATTAGTTTGGCCATACAATCCACCACGTCATAGGAGGGCGTCCTCTTCCCTTCTTTCCTTCTGGTAGGACCAAGGCTTTGTGGACAAAAAGGTCCTCTTTTAAATACTTAATTAAATTAATAAAATACATAAAACTGACATATCATAGAATTTAGATATAATGTACAAATGAACACAGAATCTGTTTATACTGCGTGACATTTTAGTCGTTGTTTTCCCGCAGTAATATGATTCTATCTAAGTAGTACAATAGATTAATGAAGTTTTTTTTTAGTCAAATCAAAAGTTTTACGATTTTTATAGACGAAACTCGAATTATTAGTACTAACTTCGTCGCGGACGGTCACTTTCCGGGATTATTGTCCTTCGCGCTTATCAAAAATATGATAATTCACTATTTCCTAACGTTTGATATGCATTTTCCCGTCAAACTATAAAAAAAAAATTCAAAAAAGTAAAAAAAATAAAAAAAAATTACTTGCAAAAATCGATAGTACTACTATAACTGAAGCATCCTGCTGCGGGAAAACAACGACTAAAAAAACACGCAGTATACATACGTTCATAAATGATTAAGGTATTTTTTTTATTCTTTGTAAATATTTATGCTAGCCGCTGTAGGGAGCAGCATATAAGCAGCAGATTCCACTCCCACTTACAAAAGGCTTAATACCGACTAAAAGTCCCCGTCAACAGTGCATACCTACCAGGGGCAGATACCTTGTTCGGAAACCGCTCAAGTGCCGAGCCATCTGCTGTCAGCCACATCGTAGCGGTACGCATCAGGGGCGTAGAAGGAAATACCTTCCCCTCGCCTGCAATATCTGGTGGTGTGAGGCCACTCTGTACTGACGATTTTTGAGGGTGCTTAGAGACTTCAGGCTGCCCATTTTAGGCACTTTTACCCCAACCACTCAGGGGAGCAAAGTCCTCGACCACAGGGCTCCGGGTCGCTTATGATATTCGTAGGTAGGTAGGTGTTAACAAACAACAGGTACTTATTAAATATGTTTAAATTATTTGTTGTACCCCTATGATTATACATAGTACCTACATTATAGTTGGCCTCGAAAGATATTTTTTAATTTCATATCCAGTAAAATCAAATACATATTATATGGTTATGTAAGAGTCGCCGCACATGACCCATACCATACCTACATTACCCACCGACACATCAACCACAAAAATCCGCCACTCACCCAGTTGTTGCAGTTTTGTGACTCAACGCGAGTACGCGACGTTCACGCTTGACGGCAGTCACCCGCCACACGCTAGTTGTTGGCTTCAAGTGGTAGCGTCTGTGACTGTGGTTGTGGCGTGTGACCCTCTTACAGTATATAAAGTACATACATTAATTAGGTACATTGTACTTTACCACTTTTTTTTTACTTGTATGTCCCTTTAAAATCATTTTCATCCCTTTGTCATTTTTAAAAGTGTCTTTTATTTGTTTAGAAACATATCGTTAACGTGTTTTATTTTTTATAACATAACGTAAGCAGGCTTCGACCACTGATTTACATAATAAACCAATATAAAAGCACAAAAGCGAGATAAGTACCTAATTCAGGCCTCGTGCTTGTGTAATCGTCAGAAGTAAATGAACACTGCCACTGCCAATCGAAAAGCATTATTAAGTTTGATCATTCTCCCTTTGACTCCTCTATTTCCCATTTTTACGTCGCAATGTTATTGTATGTTGTTGTATTTACTTCTAAATTAGGTTTGTGCAGTTACGAGCTGTCGATAGTCGAGTGGTTACAAGCGCCACTTCGCACGCGTGAGACATTTGGTTCTTATCATGTAGCGGTGTGTCTACGATTTTTTTTATGTGCGGGTTTACAACTTCGTTATTGTGAGCCTGCAGGTCTACAGGTCCGCCTTTTTTAATTTTTTTTCAAAACAGCGTTCACATGAAATTCTTCCAAAAAAGGAGACTAAGGTAGGATACACTTCGAACGGGTCGCGGCGAGTCCCGCGTCCGCTCGGCCAAAAAATGTGAAGGAATACCGCGTGCCGCAAAATGCGCTCGGAGCTGACCGGCTGCCGCGGCATGCTCGCGCAAAATGTATTAGTTGGATGCGAATACGACCTTAAGAACTGATAATAAAATACAATTTCCTCTGCGGCTTTGTAAATGCGCTCCGATGCGCTCCGACGCGCGCCGTTCGATGTGAATCTTACCTCAGGATCAATACAAACATATAAATGTCATTAGACGAAAACCCGTAAAGTGTCACATTTCCAAGATATACCTACCTAAGCAACGAAAGTAGGTAAGCCAGCCTCCGTACAAAAACCCCTTTGCCGGAAAGAAATTCAGGTGAGAGTCCAGCATGTTATGTAGTTTTAAAGACACATTACACCCCATAGCTTTAGATAACAATATACATGAGTTTATTTATGAAGACTTTGTACTTTTCCAATACTTCTCTAGAAAATTTTGGAAAAAGTTAATAAAACATTTCCAGGCGAGTTTTTCCGGATCATTCAGTTTGTCTTCAAAGCTCTTTTCCTATATCAGTTGCTGTATTTGTGGACCTACAAAATATTCCCTCTTTGATTTTTTCCTTGCTGAGTTTAAGGAATTTCTCTTTCATCAATCATCAGGGTTCACCAAGGATCATTTTTAAAATTTATACCTATGGAGTAGAGTGGAGTAAGTAATTTAAAAAAAAGTCTAAATAGCACTGTTTAATTACTGATGTGAAATTTCGACGCTAAGATGTAAAGTTAATTCTTCACACACAAACTGTCAGGATTGTAGGATTGTAGGAAAATGGAAACTCGATTTGGTATACTATTCTGATTTTAACTGCGAAGGGCTCTTGACGACAAGTACTTACTCTAGTGTTTGGTTCAATCCTAATTTTACGACTCATTTAGAGTACCTAATGGTTGAGAAGTCCTAGGGTTCATACACGCACGGTACAAACATTTAAAGTGTGCAGGAACATATCTGTATCGGTTTCGATTTTCTGTGTATCAGTTATTTGGCATTAACAAACAACACATACAAGTTATGCTTAGGCTAACTTATCGAAAAAGTATCTTACTATCTATCTATCTGGCTTGTACAGTCAGCGTCAAAATGATCTGAGCGTTCAAAACTACCACATTTGACAAAAATCAACCTTACCTCAAGACATAAAGGTGCATTTTCATTTGTTGTTTGAGAACAAATGACAACAAACGATATTTACACCTAAAAGTATTGTGCTAAGATTGATTTTTGTTAAATGTTCAGATAATATTTTGGTAGGTTTGAACGCCCATATCATTTTGGCGCTGACTGTAACTAGATGACGCTAAGTGAATCATTTCCATGAATATTACCTACATTGTCTTCTTTTCTGACTAACATATTTTTTACAACATATGCAAGTGAATTGCATATTTTGTATTTATTTTTAAGGATAGAACTTAGAAGATTGACAGTACCTATAAGGACTTTATAAAAACTACGTGTATAATATGTAGATCTACATTTGAATCTACCCAAAATAATATCCCCTAAATCATATAGCCTAAATCATTTCCTTAACCTCTCCTTTGCAAATTAAAACAACCGAAATGTGCAACTTCGAACAAGCCCTCGTTAGTCTAGTAAGTTCAATACCTGACCGTGATCTCGAGGTCCTGGGCTCAGTTACCGGTTCAGGCACATTTTTTTTCTCGAACAGCCAGTTATATCCATAGTTGGGACGATATGGTTCGATTTCAATGATGAAGGTCTTTAACTTGCTGTGGGGCTTTAACCCTTAGTTAATTGTTGCGAACATATGTTACTACCAACATCATATTCTTTGAAACATTTAATTAAGCTGGTTTACCACATTAAAGAGACAATATCAAATTTTGATCTCATATAACTTATATACTCATCGTTTTCTAAGTTAAGCATATTATTATAAACCATTGCTAATGATAGCGGTGCAGATGTGGCCTAGAAACGTTAAACCCCATTTTAGCTTCGGAATCGTATAAAAATTTTAAGAGTCCATTGCTGTTTTGCTTTCATTATAGATATGTAGTTTCCTTGTCCTTAGTTTTCCAAGCTACCTATTATGCAATATTTTCTACCCTGAAGTATGTTAAAAAATATAAATGACTTTGTGAGAAATGAAAAAACCTTTTGCAAATCTGTTTACTGTCCAGTTCATTATTAGCACGCAATCCAGTTAATTATCTTAATTATCGAATGCATTAAGTGCATATTAAAATATTTGACAGTAATTATTTTATATCAATATTGAACAACAAAAATATTTCTAGAATTGTTTTGTGCGTCATAGTTTAATTGATTTTACAATCCACATTTCCGTTAGGTTCTACGAGGTGTACAAACAAATTATGTTTAATTAGGTTTTGATTGCACGGTACGGCACTAGGAACTAGATCAACGGAAAAAGAACAAAAAATCAATGTTGTCATCGTGTAATATTTTAGACTGGCCCAATGGCGCATTTGGTAGTGACCCTGCCCTATGCGCCAGGGGCGTGGGTTCGAATCCCACCCAGGACAAACACTTATGTGATGAACATTTGTGTTTGTCCTGTGTCTGGATAAATATTTGTATTTAAGATATATTTGTGGTACCTTTTCGTTGTTTCTGATACTCATTACACAAGTAGTGCTTAAGCTACTACTTTGGGGTCAGATCAATGTATGTGATGTTGTCGAATATTTATTTATTTACAGTCGTTATAAGATACCATCCTTAAATACGCACAGTTTTTTATCTATATCCTTAAACTTCTGTGACTGTTCCTATTTGACCTCATATCATACATTGATCTTAGTTAGGCACATTTTTAACTTGTTTGGTAATTTAACAGGTTTTAAAAAAATATAGTTCTGTAATTGTAGAAACACCTCATTTTTGTTAATTGTGTATACTTTTGGTTTCATTTATAATTAAGCAAACTGTGTTTCCGGCGGCTGCTTTGTTTAAATAACTGATGTAGGTAATTATAACTAATGGCAGTGTAAAAATTTGCAGCTTGTCCTGAAGATATTCGCCTTTACTAATAAATAACAGGGAAAACTTTTTGCAAATGTTAGTAGCTGTACCCGACTTGCCATGTAACGCCTTTGCTTTTTTTTTTAAAAAACTAATAGTACTCTAAGGTCAGTTAGCAGACAGTAGTGTTGCCCAAATGCAAGAACAAGACGAGACTTAGCCAGTCTTGGTCTTGGTCTTGCGCCAATACACCTGGTCTTGGTCTTGGTCTTGGTCTTGCGCCAATACACCTGGTCTTGGTCTTGGTCTTGGTCTTGCGCTCCCAGTCTTGGTCTTGGTCTTGGTCTTGCAGCAAGAGTCTTGCAAGTCTTGCAAGTCTTGCAATTACCTATTAGTCTATTACTATTTATTAAAGTTTACTTTAAATCTTAGAAAAACGTATAAGAATTGGAACATTGTGAGCTTGAATTAACATAGCCATAGTAAAGATCAAGCAGATTAATAAATAACTGAAGATTTGATAAGAAATTCGAAAAATCAACTGACCTATATGTCGTTTTCCATGGAAGTAACTGTTTCTTAATAAACACGTGCGCGTGTATCATAACCATGTACTTCCGAAAAGCGGCAAATTTCTTTGAGAAGTAAGTACAAAACCTTTGATGCCGCATTATCAAAGTGCCGATGGTTAAAACATAACTATGCATGCACTCAGTTTGATTTTAATAGATATTTTTTTATTCGCTATGTTTATGGTATTAGTCGTAATGCGCATAGGTCCAGTTTTTCATATTCTTTGATACAGTTTTTTGCGTCTCATAGAATTCCTAAGCGTACCTACCTATACACCGAACTGTTACACCTAACTACTCAGTGAAATAGCGCTAAGTCCTAGCTGCAAGACGCAAGAGTCTTGCAGGCTATGTCTTGTTCTTGCTCAAGTCTTGCACGGTGAGTCTTGGTCTTGGTCTTGCTAAAAATACGCGGTCTTGTTCTTGGTCTTGGTCTTGCAAAAACGCAAGAACAAGACCAAGACTGCAAGACCAAGACTGAATTTGGGCAACACTAGCAGACAGGCACGCAGCCCACCTGTTGGTAAGCGGTCATTGCGGCCAATTCCATTGAGGAACCAGGAATCGTCGCTCAATGTGCTGCCGTAGGCTAATCTGATCTTTGAGCCTTGATTTCAATTGTGACTGACTCCTAAATTTCCACATTTTTCATTTGCAAAGAAACCAGGCGTATCTGAAATGAATCACTGAAGTTTTACTAGATGATCAGATAAATGGTTCAAAAACGCATAGTGCGCCAGCATACAAACCGTCTTATCATTTTAATTCTTAACATAAGACGTTTTGTATGTTGGTGCTCTAAAAGAAATGTATCATAGTGACTTTTTATCTCTTAACTTCTCACTCTCACACAATGACGTTCAATTAAAAAACTAGACTCACAATCACGCTCAAAAATTGTCTGAAGCAAAAGTCTGCCCACCCGACTATTGGGCAGAGTTTTCGTTTAGTTGTATACAATTGACATTAAACACTAAATGCCACGAGATAAGGTGATAATTTGAACGAATGTGTTAATGTCATCAGTGTCAAACAAAACCACTCGGACGTTTTTTGAGGAATTTTTCTTAGAGATTGGGTGTCTAGTTTTATATTGAACGTCATTGCTCTCACATTTATCAGATATTGTATTTGTCGGTGCTAAGCTCTAGATAGGGATTTGAATCATAAGTAGGGATTTAAAACTTTTGTTTCGATAATGGTTGATTATGTGATCCCACAAGGTGGACCGATGATTTCATAAAGATCGCTGGAATCCACTGGATGCGGGTAGAGCAGGACCGTTCGGTTTGGGGATCCTTGGGGGAGGCCTATTCCATGCAGTGAACTACTTTCGGCTGAAATGAAGATCATGTGATATATTATCATAATATTTAAAGAATCGTTAATAGTAGTTACTTACTTATTTATTAATTGTTGTACCAATTGCATTTGGCGTTGCTGTCAATTTACTATTTTTTTTGTTCCAGATTGCATTTGGCGTGGCTGATAGTCGCTCGGTGATATCTACGAGTTAGTTTAGTAAGTAGATGAAGTATTTTTTCATTAAATAAAATAAACACCTGCAAATCATCAAATATATTTGTAGGAAATATTGCCTTCGTTTGAATTTTTTTTTTATATACACAGTCTGGCCATAAATACTGTTACAATTAAAAATAAACAAATTATTACATTTGAATTTGGAATCTGTTATTTTTATATGATTTTTCATTGTCTTTTCTTATTGTAGCGCCAATAAATTGTACAATATTTTGCGATATTAAAATGGAGTGAGGCGATAAAGAGAACCAAATCGCTGTGATTGCATTAAACAAAGTAGGTTAGGTATAGAGCCAAATGCAATTTTTAAAACTCTCAATACTCTCGGTCTTAGTCAATTTTTTGAGTACCGGGCTATTATTAGGTACTTACAATGAGACCTCTTCTGTTTGCGACAGAAAAAGATCTGGCCGTCCACGTAGTGTTCGTACGAAAAAGGTGGTCAAAGCAGTAAGGGAAAAAATTCGAAGGAATCCTGTCCGAAAGCAAAAGATTTTATCACAGAAGATGAAAATAGCGCCTAGAACCATGTCGCATATTTTAAAAGATGACTTAGGACTTGCGGCATATATTAGACGTACTGGTCATTTCTTAACTGATAATTTAATAAAGAATAGGGTGGTAAAATCAAAACAACAACTGAAGCGGTACGCAAAGGTGATCACAGAAAATTGTGTTTTACGGATGAGATTTTTTTTACAATTGAGCAACATTTTGATAAACAAAATGAACGTATTTATGCTCAAAGCTCTAAGGAAGCTTCCCAATTAGTCGACAGAGTGCAACGTGGGCATTATCCGTCTTCAGTGATGGTTTGGTGGGGTGGTAGCTATGAAGGAGTGACTGAGCCATACTTTTTTGAATAAGGTATCAAAACATCAGCACAAGTGTATCAAGATACCATTCTTGAGAAGGCAGTTAAACCCCTTAACAACACCATGTTCAATAACTAAGAATGGTCCTTTCAGCAAGACTCGGCACCGGGTCATAAAGCTCGGTCCACGCAGTCTTGGTTGAAATCGAACGTTTCCGACTTCATCAGAGCTAAAGACTGGCCGTCGTCTAGTCCCGATCTTAATCCGCTGGATTATGATTTGTGGTCAGTTTTAGAGAGTACGGCTTGTTCTAAACGCCATGATAATTTAGAGTCCTTATGGTGCGTCTATGCTTACGAAGCGAGCACGAGCGGCGCACGAGCGGAGCACGAGTCGAACCGTTCTGCTCGCGTGACAAGTGTGGACGCACAACGAGCCTGCCACGAGCCTACGACGATCTCTCCTCGAACATAGTTTCAGCCTAAATATCGAAAAACCGGCACGCGGTGCGAGACAAAAAATTGTGTAGTTCTATCTCTTTCTTTTACGTGGTCTATCCGTATCGCCCTCTTTTTCTTGTGTGAATGCGATAGATACTATCAATTTGTATGCAATTTGTCTATAGTTTTCTCTGTCTACGGGCGGAGCACAGTCGAGCACGAAACGAATGCTCGAAGCGCGCTCGTTCGAGGCTCCAAGTCCGTCCACAGTACACGAATTTTGGATCGGCTCGTGCTCCGCTCGTGCGCCGCTCGTGTTCGCTTCGTAAGCATAGACGCACCATTAAAGCAATCCATACGATCGGCAGTGAAGAATTTTCCCATGGAAAGAGTACGTGCTTTTATTGATAACTGGCCTCAAAGTTTTAAGGACTGTATTGCAGCCAATGGAGACCACTTCGAATAAGCTTTTTATATTTTAAATTGTTATATATTTATGTATTAAACTAACACTCAGTAAAAGTAATAAAATGCTATTTGTCATAGAAAAATATATTTTTCTTCTTTACAATATTTATGGCTAGACTAGGTAGAGGCAGTCAGGATGACCTCACTCCGGCTAATGGTAAGCGGAAGTGAGGTCCAAATATAAGGTTGACTGGCTCAATAGATCATAGTACCCATTGAGCCAGTCACCCTCATCCTGAAGGCCTGCATAGATGCCGCTTCACGCCTCGCCTGAAAAGCCCAGGATTATAAGAGGAAAGAAACACGTGTGCCGGAAGTGCATTCCATGCCCTAATGGCACGGGGCAAAAAAGAGGAACTATACCTCTTGGTACGGGCCACCATTGTCTGGATGGTAGGTATGGGGATGGCAATGCAGTCCGGCGCGTGTTGTTCGGGAGTGGAAAGGGGAGGACGGGATGAGTTGGAATAATTCTTCAGAGCATTCCCCATTATAGAGACGGTAGAGAACACTAAGGCTGGAAACGTCTCTACGTAACTGAAGAGGTTCTAGGGTCTTAGTCACCTCTTGATCACCGACAATACGGATAGCACGTCGCTGCAACCTGTCGAGCGAGAGCCTCCAATAAGTACTTTGCGGAACCATCCCAGAGATGAGAGCACGGGCGAACCTGTGCTTTGTATAAGAGACAAAGCTGCACCGGAGTGAAAAATCGTCTCACTCTGTTCAGGATTCCGAGTATACTGATTCGGAAAGCTGTTCTGATGACGCTCTCGATATATTCCCGTTGGTTCAAGTTGCTACGAACATCGATGCCAAGGATGCTTAGGCTATCCTGTATTGGTAAGGGCGTGCTCTGAAGAGTGGGATGGGAAAGGAAAGGAGAAGCTTTCGCAGAAAACACACACACCTGTGTTTTCTTGGCATTGAACTCGACGAGATTGCTGGCACCCCATTTGGCAATGCAGTCCAGGACCTCGTCAAGCTCGGCGACAAGAAGATTCCTCTTTTCCTCGGTTTCGGTCTGTTTAGCCGCAGGTCTTCCGAAATAACGTGCGTGGACAGTGCTGTCATCCGCCATAGCAATGAATATTACCTAGTGATAACATGTCATTGATATGCAGAAGAAACAAAGTCGGCGACAGTACGGAACCTTGAGGCACTCCGGAATTTATTGGGAGGAAGCGACAAGCGCGTCCATCACAGAGGACACGAATCCTGCGACCCTCCAGAAATCCCGCAATCCAGTCGCATAAGCGAGTTGGCAGACCATGTGCCGGAAGCTTGGAAAGAAGCGAGCGATGCCAAACACGGTCAAAAGCCTTGGCAATATCCAGGCTAACAGCCATAGATTCAGACTGCTTCTCCATAGCCTCCCCCCAGAGGTGCGATACGTACGCTAGAAGATCACCTGTGGACCGAATATCATAAATTAACCATAGAATTTCAGTCATTGAGTTTGTTTTTTTTTTGTTATGTGGGATTGGAATGAATGATTAAGAGGTGTTCCTTAATTTTTAATTCACTTCAAAGATTTTAAACCGCATACAGTCGAGAATGTCAGCGTTAACTTTACCATAGTAAAAAGGCAGGCAATCCGATAAATTGAATCAGAAGGCCAGTTTTCTTCAGTTGACGGAAATTCCCCTAATGATGCTATAAGATAAAGTGTTAATATTACCCACATTAGGACTGAAATTGTGTTTTGAAGTCGCAAACCGGTCCCTATTCCGCAATCGAGATGCGGTATGGTGACGTCCGCGTGACGCAGGACGCCTGGCCGGACTCGGCGGCGGTGACCGGCGGCGGCGCACGCGCCTTCAGTCATTCTCCATCGCGCTCAACCTGCGCGCGCACCACATATCGATACGATACGCGAAAGTTGAACCGCTCGCATTTTTATTTTGCATTCAATAGGTGCCTCCTTTAGAAAGGGTCTCGTCCTTTTCGCCGTTCGATACGCATCCGTTTTGTAAGTAGCGCCTTTACTATAATCGATCACTATTCATTTAAAACGATTTGTCACTTATCATACTACATACTGCTACAATTGATTCTGTGCATCTGATAAAAGATATCTAACACTTCTGATTCATAAATTGCTTACATGTTAACTCACCTAGTTAACATTTCTGATTTTCTTTGCATGTTAATCATGTCTTTTTTACTGATAAGAATTGTATAAACATGTTAATTTGGGATTATAAGTTATAAGCTTATAATATTTTTTATGTTTCTTAAATCAATCACAAAGTCACATAATTATATGTATTTTATTTAATACCTTGTTTAGTTGTATGAAGAAGTGTTGTTTCTTAACATAAGGTATTGTAAACATATTTATTATTTATGGCAACAGTGTGTTATTTGATTAATACAAAATTAGCCTTACTTTATAAACAACAAACGCTCCGTCTAATAGAGGGAATGTCGAATGTTTTAACAAGGGTTGGTTTTATAATAGTTACTATATTATGCACTACCAAATTATTTTAATGCAACAATTAACATCCATCTGTGTTGTGTTTTGTTTGACATAATTATGTTCCATAATTTAACCACATAATTAATTTTCTTGCAACGAACTGCTGTAGACCAACCTTCCTTCCAGATCATTCTGACATC
The DNA here is from genome assembly GCA_949319885.1 of Mecyna flavalis. Lineage (NCBI taxonomy): Eukaryota > Metazoa > Arthropoda > Insecta > Lepidoptera > Crambidae > Mecyna > Mecyna flavalis. Next base: position 13,241,341 of record OX439430.1, read on the forward strand.
ATGTTATTACTTAATTCCTTAACGGGTAGCAGTTCTGTCACAATACCAATTTTGAAATACTTAAGAGCGTTGAAGTGAGTTTTAGCCAATAGTATGATTCAACTAATTTTCGAAAGTTTACTCACCTGAGGTCTTTCAGTTGATCATATACTGCTTGATATCTTTAATGAATTCATAATTTGTGTCCCTAAAATTCTTGACATTCATTTACATCTAATTAATTGACCATCTCGGAGAATACGACTTGCGAATCTAACTAATTGTGTTAATTTACGTCATGACCATTAAATATTTATTTATTACAAACATCAGTTACGCTCTTCGGTTATATTAGGATTATTTGCTGAAGAAATTTTGTTTTGACTGACAACTGTCAATAGATTTGCTGGACATCCTAGAACGTGTGACAGGGTAATAATAACAATATTTTTTGATGATTCTTGAAATTTATTTACTTTGTTAAGATACGTGATACTTGGATTATAATTACCGTTAATTACCCTGCTTGATAGATTGATACATGTTCATAATGTGTCACCAGTCACCTCTAGCAAAGTTCTTAAAAAACCGGAAAGTAGGTAAATACAAAATCTAATCCACTCAACGCCGAACCGGCACTCGGGTGCCGCATAACAATAGATTTTCTATTGTGTCTAGTAATCCGGGGCTAGAAGGATTAAGTATTCAGTTCTAAAATAAGTACATATTTAAATATCGGAAAATAAAATGTAATGTGTGACGTCAAGTTTGTAGGTAGTTTTTTATATTATGTCTCTATTACCTACTTATTTAAATATTAATCTCCGAAATGTAGCGCGTGCATAACTTGAGAATGTTCGTACCTAATTAGATAATTCTTCATTTACTGTCAGGTTTTATTATCAGGTCAAGGTAAAAACATTATATTTTAAAAATGCTCCTCTCATTTTTACATTCATTCGTCTTACATTGCATTACCTATTTGCTTAATGACGGTAACCAACAAAGCCTGTTTGTTTGTGTGACAACTTTTTCCATTGGCCTTCAATCCTATAATAAAAACAAAAACAATTAAATGTAATGCGGAAATTTTACATCTTGTCGAATTGTAGAGATATTTATTTGCGTCTGTATTTAATTTTGTCTTTACTTACTGTTTTTATCATAATATGTACAGACATATTATATTTTGCCATTTACCTACAAATTACAATTGCAGTATTGTTATGATGATTGAATCAACAATGCATAGCCATTAAATAATGTCTCATAACATAATATATTATAATAGGTCTCAATTCAATACTGCAATTTATGTTTTTGATTACATTAAGTATAATTCAAAATCAGATAACATGATGTGGTATATTATCATTTTCCTAATTTAGCCAGTGTGTAATTCATTTCTTTATACAATCATCATTTATAACTATGAGGGTTCATTTATCAAAAAATATTCAGAATATTATGACCATTTTGCTTACTCAAAACTTGAGGCTTAACTATCTGTAAATAAAACATTAAAAATATTTTAATAATTGTTAACTAATTAAAGTAAATTCAAGTTCGCCTTTTGGCTGGTTTGCCAAGACCATTCAGAAATTCTTCGGTACAGTTATTATTTTATTACAATTATTTAATTGTAAGAGGCGATTTCCTTAAATTTTACCGACAAACCTTGTCCTGACAATAAAAAAAAACAACAATAAATAATACTATCCTAATATGGTGCATTCTTCTATAAGTGATTCAGGCGATTTATTGTTATCAAGATACGAGTAATAATGATTAAATCTAGCATTAATGACCGATCGAAACAATATTGTAATTGTAAAATCAAACTTAGGAAGAGACAGTTATGTCAAGTTCAGTTAACAGGTTTCATAACAACTTCCAACGCTCATGGAACTGATGAGGACAACAACACAAATTAATTATCTCACTCACCCATCTATAAGCAGATTGATTTTGTGTTTGTCTTCGTCCCAATTTGGAGAAAAGTGGAGTGGATATTTTCCACATGCTGGGACTTTGCGTTTCGTCACATGTAGATATTATTGAGCCTGAATTATGACCGTGTTAAATACTGAAGTGTCACTTGTGTCGTGGCTTTGCCGGCCATTGTTTTTACAAATTCGAATTTGCGGTTTTCAAAGAAGCCATACATCAGAGTGCAACATCTTAACGTGTATTCCAGAACATAATACAAAATCGGTGTCGATGCAATATTATTACAGTAATTAATTCAATGTTCGTAACTTATCTTATCCTATCCCAGTAAATAAACAAAACTTGTTCATTCTCAAATATGTCAATCACAGATATGAATTGTAACAGTTTTTTCAATTTTTTATTTCCAAGATATTGTAATTTAATTTTTTTTCCCCAATAACGTCATCATTAAGCTGATAATTACTGCTTACTAAAGAACATTTCAAACAAAATCTGTATTATACTGGCTGTCACAGTTGTCAATCATGTGTTAAATTCTTGCTCGGGGGGTGCTATAACATTCATCATGGAAAGTTAACAATCAACCCTTAATTTATTACCAAACCAAACATGGCCTTCTTCAGCTGTTGACGGTTAACCTTAATTACGTTAAATATCGCATTATAATTTTAGAAGAAATTCTAACTTAAGTATGATATTTCCAAGATCTGTGAAAAGAGTACGGCATATTATTTATATTCTAAAGCGCTGTTCCAAAATACAAATCTTAATTTAAATAGTAGGTACTCGGAAATAAGTCAACACTTATGTTAAAACAGAAATCTTTCTTAAAAATTCTTTAAGGTATTCGGCAAGGTCGATTTGTTTCCATTGTTGATGTGTTCATCTTCTATTATATAACATTAGCTAATGTTTCGCGCAGCAACCAATTGATCATCGCTGCATATCGATGACGTTGCGCAAACGCCGACGACGACGCTGCTGCGACGTCCGCGCCTCGCTGCCTTCCATGCATCCTCCTTAATTAATACCCATTTTAGTGTTTACCGTAACACAGCGAATTGTTTCGAAATAAGGTCAGGGCCGAGTGTTTGTTAGACCAAAATTAGATTTGTGATACTTCTATGAGGACAGTAAAGATAAAAATAGCATCATTTCCAGGTTTCGGTATAGGAGTAATATGATCTATAGCTGCATAGAGCATTAACAGACGGAAGTATACTTCCAAAATAGTTAATGTTTATATAAATTTGGTTTAACGAGTGAATGATTACCTTATAGTTTTTTTGTACGCAATTATAGTACAGAAATAACTTGCGAATTTTAATTCTGAGAACATTCTAGATTCCGTGACTTTACTACCTGTCTTACGTATCAAGTTGTGGCTTACAAAATCATTTGGTTTATAGCGACTGTGAAACTTTGCAATATGTACACTTTATGAAACAAGTACCTACCCTTGCTCTCTAAGTTAATTTTTTTAAACTTTTTAACACTGATGTTTACACTCTGTTCCACATAAGTTGTCCTTTAGCCGCTATATTGGCAGCATTGCCTACGCTTTGTAAATCTGTCAAAAAACAGATTGAAAGTATTGTAAAACAGTAATACCAATATAGCGGCTAGAGGACTTCTTATGTGGAACAGAGTGTACCACCAATTTAGTATGCCAGTGTCAGATTATGCGATAAACAGAAAAAAACTTAGAAATAAAAAGATTTTAGATTTTATTTATTGTGCAAATTATTATTATTGCCAAGATTTTAATATAATATTTTGTTGGCCAGTGAGTATAATTTAACATAATGAATATGAAATTTAATTGCTCTTGAGAGGTTTACGGGAGACTAGGCAAAATGTTTTTTCATCCCACCATCTCGGAAAGAGTATTTTTAATCTTCAATATCTGAGTGGAAAAGCCGTTTTTATTCTCTAGAGGATAAAGTAAATTGAATTTAGAACATCGTGTGCACTAAGTTTGTGAATTAAAAAAAACATTAAACCTATTTACTGCGACCTCTATGGTGCCGAATATATCATACAACTTTTTTTTAATTTGTTAAAAACTCAGACTCGGAACCTTCTTGGTGTTCTTTTTTCAATTTGCTTTTTTTTGCATTTAGTCATTTCCTCGCTGAGGTGGAATGAAAAGTTACGTGTTGCACTCGAGTGCAAAGATTTTTCACCTCGTGCTCTTTTGATTCCCTCGCTAACGCTCAGGATTCTAATTTTGAATCACTCGCTGCGCTCGTGATTCAATTTTAGAATCCTTCGCTTGCTCGGTCATCAAAATTGAACACGCGGTTAAAAAGCAACTTTGCACTCTTGTATAACAAATAACTAATGTATTACTATGATGATTTTATTGCGTGCCAGTCCATTCGAAAAACAATGAAGCTTGCTATTAAGGACGGCTCCACAGCCCCACAAAAGAAAGTGGTCGTGACATTCTATCTTAAATTCACGGTCAAGTTTAATGCATGTCTCGTGGTGTCATTCATAACAGGAGAGTATAAATGTTTTTGAATGAATAACTATTGTATAATACTACGGGTACTACTTTGAACATTCTTGAATTTTGAACGAGCTAGGTGGCGCATTTATTAATTGACCGAGTTCGAATTACACCATTAAATATATTTTGATAATAAAACTCTCAATTAAATCAGTGTCCAGGATATTTATTAAAATAATAAACAGGATTTTTTTTTGCGGCAACGCGGCAACGTACAAATTACAGAAATATTAAAAAACTTAACACTACAATTATTCTGTATTGAGTTCATAATATGCACTAATATCTCTTTCAGAAGGTTAATGTTCCCAACGGAAACATTATTTGTACATATTCTTTGTGTTATTCGTCACCAACACGTAGTTTTTCATATAAATCTAGACCAATGTTACACATCAAATACGCCGCAGCCTTTGTGTTGTATTCTACCATAAAAAGCTGGTTTTGTAGTGACATTTTATTTGGCAAAGATATAAAAAGAACATTACCAGTTCAGTATGAAAGAAGTCACCTTTTTCGCATGTAGTATTTTTGGTCTAAAGTCTATTAACTTTAAACGTCCAATGAGTATGCGGTTACTTAGTTCACAATATTGTTAATCAAGTTGTACCGCGTCCACACACCTGACGTAATGTTTGCGAAGGTCGGGATGGGATTGCAAGTGGTGGGGTGGTCTGCATACGCGTCTGTGGCACTGGGTCAGTGGTTCCGCAGGGCGCAAGCGCGGGCGGCGTCGAGTCTCTGCGACTCTGGCGCAACACCCTTACGTAAAACCTGCGGACTATGGACCAAGACCCGGTCGCTCTGCAGTGAAAGTTGTGACTGCTTGACAGAACACTCGAGATCAATAGCTACTATACCAGGTTCTCCTAATCCACTCGCGCGTGGATTTGCTTAACTCCTAGGAGTCATTTTCTTCGCAGTTGAGCAAATCCGCGAAAGACTAATGTTAATTGCACGGGTTTATGTAATCGAAGAAATCTCGGGTATCGGCTACGCAATATTGCTGTTATAGTTTCATATGTGTAGGAAGAGAATGATTTCGTTCACTCAATGTGTTCAATTTACATTCTCCAGCTCTATGCCAGTGGCGAATTAGTTAGCATTATACAGCAATTTTGCATATCATACGAGACAAGTAAGTCTTTAATTGCCCTAAATTCGTCCCATGTATTCAATTAAAAACAGGTGCACGTTACTAAATGGGCTACAGCGTGGTTTGTGTTGTGTTATGTAAAAGTTACCCGCTAAGTAGATAATTAATTTCAAGTGGACGTGTAGAGTGTAAGTGAATTTTGCCGTGAAGAGCAGGTCAAGGTCGCAGACAATAAGTAGTTGGGCAAGAAGCGGTCGGCCGCACCACGCTCCGTCGCATCACCCCGTTGTTGCTCTGACACTACCGGCTCACACCAATGACAATCTCAAAGGCACGTCCACGTTTTAATGCATAATAATGTAAGTCTTTATAATTTGTTTGTATCAGGATATGCGTTGTAACCAACGTTTAACCTTGCTACATATCTTCCTAGATAATTAAAGACATTACCCGTTATTATAAACGCTTTGGACTTTACAATTACTTGCTTTTAAAGAGAAATTTGTCATAGCCGTGCGAAGTATATATCAGTTACTACATACCGTGTCAATAAGACCTAGTAGTAGTTATAAGTCGCATATGCTATGTGATACGAATTCAAGAAACGTGACAATAGTTCGGCTGCGCGATACGACGTGAGTTTCAGATACAAACGTGTCCACGTAATTCGCTACGTGATCGCCAATTTCTCTTGCTGACTGAACTAATCGCCCGGACCTCAGTACGTGCATGACCAATATAAACGAGCAGCCAGAAAATAACCGATTTTCTTCTTCAGGTTAACACATGACCAAGTGGTAAATCGGCGTACTCTTTACTTCCAGTAACAATTACAATTACCACGAATACATCACTCCATACTAATGTGTCGTCGATAGGACTAATAAATGTTTTGACGTGCGCTTAGCAGTTATATAGAGCAATAAACTAGTGTGTGGGTCAGTCTGGTAGCATAGTGTTGATGCCATACCCTCTTATTACAGAACGTGGTTTAAAAATTAAACCGAGCTTAGTCCTGACTTAACTCCTGACTAAAGTAAAACGCTATTACAAAACGAAGTTTTACTTCATTTCGAGTACTAAAGTTAGACCCAAGAAAGTCCGCCGATACCCCTAGTTTTACTATGGACTAACTTTCAAACGTCAAAAGATAACACTTTTGAAATTTCGCTCCGTTCTACGTATAGAAAGACAATTTTTGAAAAGAATCACTTAAATTTGTGAACAGAAAATTAAAAATATATGTTACTTTTTCTTACATTACTAAAACATATTTATAAATAAAGAATTATTATTTTTACTGCCCTATTTAAAGATTTTAAAACATGACATAAAACAGAGTCTTGTAAAATGAAACGCACTGAACGAGTTAGTACCAGTAAATTATTCTTATGTTGGTATTTGTTTTGTAATAAGGAAAGTTTTAAAAAATAGTCCGGACCTAAACCTGTACTAACAAGTACAGTTTTAAACCTGTTTTAGCGATGTTTTTTGTAATAAGAGGGATAGTGTCGGGGCCGACAGCCGACAGGTTGCAGACGGTATCGCCCCCTTTCTCTCGATCCCAAGTGATGTGTCGCACGCGTGACGTAACTGACGGAAACTCCTTTTAACCCTTTCCACGCCAATGTCTGATATATCAGACAAACCATTTTCGTGCCCACCACGCCAACGTCTGATATATCAGACAAAAAAACAGGATCAAGAAACGTTGTATTTTTACTTGCCTGAATGAGTTTAATACTTTTTTTGTGAATATTTTCAAACGTTTAATGTGTACAGAATAAAATTAAGTTAAAATTGCAGAATATTTTCACGTCTTTTTACCCTAAAAACCCTTACAAAACAAACCTTTTTTTGGCCAACATCTTAGAGACATTTAACGTAATAGCCCAGCGCCAAAGTCTGATATATGCGACAGATAGTGACGTACCCAATACTATAATATATATACAAAATACTACAGTATTTACTTCAAATCGTAAATATTTTCAATTAATGTGATACATAAGCATAACCTTATTACGAGATTAGTTTAAGATGGTCAATATTTCATGTGAAATCGTACAAAACCAGCTCACTTTTTATATTATATTACACTTATCGACAGTTGTATTTCCCAACACTATCGTAATGAATCTTTTCATTATCACCGTACGCCAAAGTCTGATATATAAGACAGGATGTGACGTCAGAGACGATGGATGTTTCTAGAAAAATTAATTTAGTGATGTGAATTGAAGGTATTCTAAATATATGTTTTTAAAATGTGACACATTCATTGCAATTAATATTTTGTGTCAGTTGTGTTATTCGTATCGTAACTGCAATATAATTATGTAATAATGTTGTCTAATGAAACAACAATCCCATAGTTGTTGCTGTGTAAAAAGAATTTTCATGAAACATGCTATTATTAATTACTTTTAAAATAAAAAAATAATAAAAAAATCGTTAATTTCGGACAATAAAATGGGCGATTTTGCCCGTTTTGTTCTCTTATAGTTCTCAATAGATGGCGCCGTTCCACCTATGCAATCACAAGGAACGAAACGTTATAAAGTTTACTTTGACATGACTGTTTTTTTTTTTTTGTATTTTTTTTTTGACTTTTTTCAATGACTGTTTTTGATAAAACGAAATGTTTTGTTTATGTCAGATGTCATTTTCATATCAGAAAAAAATACTTATTGGCGGAATTGTTAATAAAAAAACACAAAGCAAGCTATTAATTATGTTTTTTTTTTTTTTTTTTGGACTTTTTCCAATGACTGTTTTTGATAAAACGAAACGTTTTGTTTATGTCAGATGTCATTTTCATTTCCGAAAAAAATACTTATTGGCGGAATTGTTAATAAAAAACACAAAGCAAGCTATTAATTATGAAGAAGAAGAAGAATGAGTAAATATTATGGCTCCTAGTTAAAAAAACCAGAGTATTATTCTGTGCCAGAGGTAAAAATAGATCATAGACAAATACTAGACTTATACATACTTCGTTCAACGCCATCTAGTAAAGCTTTTGAAAACTTTTTTTTTTAAATGGCCTGTCAGAAAATCTCCCATTGGTATCCATATTTTGTTAATAATAATTACGTTAAGTAAAAATGTCAGTTATAAGCTAAGTTAGTAGTTTTTAATAAATAATTGATTAACATTGTCATTTAAATTTAAATTCACTTGAAATAATATTTTTATTATGGCATTCAATATTATTATCAATATTTTCAATATTATTATTATGGACGAGCCATTTGGTGTAATGAACCGCCCCCCCCCCCTCCCGGCCATTGCTACACCACTGACAACCTGCCCTAACAACTTTTTATTTTGGAATGACTTAGATTTATTTAAAGGGTGCGGGCGAGGGGCGGTGCGAGAATGGGGTAGCAGTATAGCAATTATCGTTATTAATAACATATTTTATTTACAAACTTATCGATATTATGATACCCAAACCGGAAGTAGTCACATCACTAAAACTAGATAAAGCCTGTATGCCTTCTGCTGCGCTTCATCTGGTACGCCAAAGTCTTATATATCAGACAAATAGTGATGCGAAAGGGAATTCCTCTAAGATATATTTTTGCGCTTTATATAAAAAAATATCCTCCTGAATTATTTCAAAATTGTTTTATTCTTTCTATATTTGAACAATAGGGTGATTTTAATTCAAACATTAGTTTAAAATCATTACAATATAACCATTTTTAATCAACCTCGATAACATAGTGTCTCCGCACTACTATAAATGCGTCTCAAAACGGTCGTGGCGTGAGGGGCACCATTTTCGGAAAAAAGCGTGGCGTCGAAAAGGTTAATCAGTCATTCCGTACGCGATATCTTCAAAGTTCAAACGGTTAGTTTTTAACGACAATGCTGCAACGTCAACTTACCCGAACTTCCGCCATTGTGTCAAATAGCAGAATTACGAACTTCTTATTTGTGTGTTAAATAAACGTGATAAATTCGCTATTATGATCTTGCCATCACCACACGTGCTTTATTTTCCTATTCCGTGTCAGCTTATGTTTATGTTGGTTATTATGACGGATAGTCAAATGTACTAAAACCGGTGCGATTTATATGGCACTATGATTTTTCCATAATAATATTTTGCCGGAAAACTGTGAAACGTGTTCTTGTTGTCACCTCTACAGTGTTTTTTGTTATTGGTTGTAAGTTGTTGATTCACCTAATCAATTTAATAGTGTTAATGAAATGGAACTTAGTACAAAAGTTTTAAATAGCTATTTGCCTCATTCAAACCGTATTAAATAATAATCAATAAAAAAAATAATCTTATAAATTAAGTCTTGAGCAACTGCTTCGTTTCCAGTAGCGAACGCTCTAAACTTGCTATGTGTTTTAATACACATTCCGAGGAACGTAAATATAATTATCTCCATAATAGTATGAAATAATGAAAAATATATGAAAAAGCCATAAACACGCTTGGAAACTAATGGATTGTTGACGACTGTATACATAGACGAGATAAATTGCTGAATGCATTATTATCATATACTTGATAAAGATCTCTTGTCATAAGGAATACCACTTAAAAACCATTTGTCTTAGTATTTTTGGTTTAAATTAGCGTAGCTGACGTGTTGTTAATAAATATCATTATGTGAGATGGCGTAATGTAAAGTGAGCGGCATCCTACGGAGCCCATTGGGACGTGGAAAGGTGTCGGCAGCGCGGTGTACTTAGCATGTGTAATCAAACTATTTCATTTGCTACTTCAAAAAGACATACATTCAAGAACGAAAATAGAACCTTTAGCTAGATCATAGATATGTAGTTCGGTACCATTTTCTATATCAATGAATAAACAGTGAACTATTTTCGGCGCTATTACTTAGCGATTTTCTTGTGAGAGCATGACTTAACAAAATTACGAGAATTAAAAAATAAAATTCTAGCTAGAGGACAACACTAATGTGTTAACAAAGTTGAATGACATACAAAGTTGATGTCACTCAAACAGCAAAATTAGCTTTTACAAATATCCGCCTGGCTTCAACACGCCCTGTGACAGACAACGAAGGATGTCTCGCACCGTTTCGCTTTTCCTCTCGAGGGAATTTTGTGTCTGACAAGTGCAAAGGTGTAACAAATGACACTAATTTCGATAATGGAATAGCTATTTAATCCATAAGCTTAGTACAAGTACAGTCCGCTGATTAGCTAAATTATTTGCCTTAAAGTAAAAAAGATATATTATGCTGCTTTATTTCTCAGTAAATTATACATTACTTTATGAAAGCCAGTATACTTGACATGACCTAGGCAAATAATGTAGCTAATCAGCAGGCTGTACTGCAATATTTTGATTTTGAAATTGTCAATAAAACTCATTTCTTATGGTATTATGTCACATAAGGCCTATAAAACGCTTAATAACGGCATCAAAGATGCGCAGTATCGGTGATATTATGTAAGGTTTATAACACTTGCGTTGTCTAGGAAGTTGTCTTACTATTCAACATCACACTTGTTGCCGCGTACATGTTGTATGGAATGGAACAGACATACGTATCTTTGCGCAAATAAAATTAAATAGTTGTGTTTTTATAAATCTGAATGTACTACCGAAAAAAAATATTGTAAACAGCATAACAAAAATATATGCAAAATCACAATGAAATCACTAGCAACTACTCACAAAGTAAATAACAGGAAAAAAACACAGGACACTTGCCATGTATCCGCGCTAGTTGACCAGGAAACTTTGCCCTAGGTAATGAACATTATTGTTCGTGAGATGACATCTCACAATACAGCCTGTGTAAAAATAAACTAAGATTTTACAGATAGAATTTAAAATTGGCTTTCATCAACTCACCACCTTTGATCTTAAATTGATATTGATAAAACTGTAATTCATCATCATCAGTCCAGCGTATTCCCGATTGCATCCAGTATGGAGCTCAGGGCCCTTGAGATTTGAAAAGCCTGGTTATTTTTATTGATACAACTGTAATTATTAATTGTATAGATAGTTATAGTCAAATCCTGACATCCTCGATATAAAACATGAGTCCAAGGTCCTAAAACAACCCGTAACATGAAGGCTTGATGAAATAAAAAAATAATAAACATGTTTTTGTTACAGATATAATTAGTCAATAGGAAACCAACCCAAAGATGGAGACCATAAACAGCTGGTACAGAGACCTCATGGATAATAAGGGCGGTAAGTAAATCTTTTATTATTAATCTAGTTAGCGTTGTGTAATTATTTTATACTACTACTAGCGAGCGCCCGCGGTTTCACCCGCGTGTTTTCCGTTCCCGTGGGAATATTGAGATATCCTTTCTTAGAGGATGCCTACGTCATAACATCTACCTGCATGCCAAATTTTAGCCCGATCCGTCCAGTGGTTTGGGCTGTGCGTTGATATCTATCTATGTCAGTCAGTCAGTCAGTCACCTTTGAGTTTTATATATATAGATATAGGCCAGCTTCTCTTAAACCTACCCAGTTAAGCCCTACGGCTGTAGTCTTACAAGGTATAGATTTATGAAATGATTCTTGAAAATAATATAATGCTTAACATAAGTTTTTGATAACAGCTGGAATTGTCTTATTTCTGCAATCAAACTTAAAACATAAAGCATACCTTTTAATAAAATTTAAAAAATAAATTACAAATTGGTGGTTATCTGATAACCGTACACGATACACTAACGTATTGTAATCTTTTCTATAGAATAACTCAAGATCAAAGGAGTCTGTTATAGATAAGCGCAAGGATAACAACACCCAAATTGTGCTTCCGATTTCCTTATTTCTGTGTCATCCAATATCCGATGCCAAACAAATATAATATCTATTGCATAACAATATCAATAAATAATATTTATTTTGTCGTAGCGAATATTTAATTAGGCAATGCCAGTAAGATGAAGGTTGAATGGTGAAGGATGCCTTTAATTATGAAATCAATCAGTAGGTATATATGCAATTTTTGGTCATTTTTCGAAATGTCAATGCGGTTTAATTTAAAAATATAATTTTATACGTGTAAACCGGATCTGAGTATGCACTTCCTAGTAAAATGAATGACGTGACATTACATTTAAATGTTGACCATAAACGCGTTCGTCGACAAGCATCTAAAGATATGCAAACGGAATGGTAGCATTAGGTGATGTAGATATTGACACGGACGAATCACCGAACACAGTCCTGTTTGAAGATATATTGTTAAACAACATTTATTAAAAATACAAACATGAGTATGCGCTTCTCAAGACATAAGGAAAATAACACATTTTCTAGTGTTTGTAGTTTACGAGTCGACATTGGCTTCTTCAAATAAATTAGTGGCAATACTTGTTGAGTTTTATCTTTAAACGCACTCAAACGAAAACTTAATCACATCTGTCCATCAAATAAAAAGATTGTATATTAATATATTATGGGAATTACATATTCTGTGATTTCCTTTCCGTATGACCTATGAACCTTCATGAAATACGGACATTATGACAATAAAAGATACTTAAGTTTATTTTTTTTTCAATCTACCAAAATTCCAAATTACTTGCCTATAGAGTATGTTAAGTATGTACAACGTACAATGTCTTCAGAAAAAATCCGATAGTCCGATATAAAGTCACAATCTGAATTTATTACTAAGCCCATGTTCACAGAGTAAATCATTCTATGAATTAATTGCTACTGAGCTAGCTATTGACCAATCGCGCTGTCACCATTGTCCGTTAATAACGCTATAGATTAAACCATACCTCAACGTCGCAATCTCAGGATGTAATAACTATAAATAGCCTTAAAAAATTGCTCAAACTACCGTGATGAACTGACGACTCCTGTGCGCATAACTTAATATTTTCAGTTTCGTTTACGTTCAGACACTGTACCGAATTTTATATGCCCGTCTTATTTATAACTGCTCTGAAAGTACGATTAAGACACAACATGTCTGGTGCAGATCTAGAACTAAATTGATGTTAAGAGAGAACAATAACTAAAAGCTTCTTCACGTTTCTCATGTTAACAATTTTAATATCTGGCGGAATGCAAAATGAAAAGCCAAATGAACGTAGATTTCGACTCCCTTTGAACCAATCCACGCTTGGCAGTTTTATTAGAAGAAATTTTGTAACCAATCTCTTTTGACAGACCCTCGCGTTAAAGACTGGCCAATGATGTCGTCGCCGTGGCCCACCCTGGCAGCCTGCGTGACGTACGCCTACTGCTCGCGCGTGCTCGGGCCCCGCCTCATGGCCAACAGGAAACCCTTCGAGCTGAGGAACGTGCTCATCATCTACAACCTTGCACAGACTATATTCAGTGCCTGGATATTCTACGAAGTAAGATGTTGTCAATAACTTTTAGTACAGGTTCCGTAAAGGAATATATTATTTTGACAAAGTAAACTTATACGAGTATATGCTTTTGTTTCCCATCCAAAAAAAAAAGTCAAAATCATTTTTCGTCCTATTTGTTTTTCTGCTTTTAAAGTATATTATGACGACATTAAAGAAAACAATCTCAAATAGATGAAGTCACAGTTTATTAAAACATTTTTAAATCCCTAACGATTAGGTATGTTTTATAAAATAGGTACTTAGTAACCGCCTAAATATCAGAAAACGTAAAAATATTTATAATTGGTTAAGTTATCAACAACTGGTTTTTAAATCAACATTTTTTTTCCACAGTATTTGATGAGCGGATGGTGGGGTCACTACAACTTTAGATGTCAACTAGTCGACTATTCGCGTAGTCCAATGGCAATGAGGGTACGCAATTTGTTTTCTTTTTACATCAGATTTTCGTTTATCCTAATTTGGCCAGATTTAAATACACGTGATAAAACGCTATGACATCAGTCTAAATATCTTTTGTTGCGTATATAGTTAGTTATTTAAATTAACAATACCTTACTATTTTAGCAAGAATTTATGTTGCACAGTTTACGTAATAATTAACATGTAGGTGCGTTACGTAATTTGATGGTCAATAATATTATGTGCAGAACATGTGGTTGACTAATAAAATGTTACATCAAATTTTTTGTTCATATTTATTCGTAAATTAAATATAAGACTAGCTATATTGATCGTATATCTTAGTAACTGCATGACTAAGCAATCAGGCCTCAATAATCGAAGTACTGTTATTTGCAAATGGGGCATACTAGCCCTTAACCTTTTGACCGTCGCCCGCGCAACTATGGCGGATCCGGTTATGCCCTGCTTGCCAAGGTTTAAATATGGCCTTATGACAATCTTATTTGGTTATATATTGATTCCAGTTTGGTGCACACGCATTTTCGCGACACGGCACATTTACGTGGCAATGAATGTACCTAACTATGACGGCATTCAATCGAGTGAAGTTATGGTTCGACCTGGATGATTGATTTAAAGCATAAGGAAAATCATATGATAATTAAATCAAAAATCTGGTTTTTCGAGAAACAAAGCAATAAAAAATAGTAAAAATTTTCATGTTTAATTACATGATTTGATTAATTTCTTATCTGGGCCCAGACGGTTAAACAGATTTTTTGCGGGTAAATAAAATTAATAAATAATAAACAGTTTTGACAGACAACTTGACCCTGTATCGCTTAAAGGACAGAATCACTACCAATTACGTCACTGAGCCAGTCAAATATTTAATTCATTGCTAACAGCTTACTTAACGGCAAGCCACGTTTTAAAATGAATGATTTAATTGGTTTGATAACGCACTCGATAAAGGTCCTGATGTACCTACACTCCAGGAACCAATTTCTAAAAACTGAATCCACATATCAATCGATATTTGTGATATTATTATAATTCCCATATAATTTTTTGGAATTAGTACTTAGTGTGGTAATCAGAACATCCGGCTTGCCAAGAACGTAAAGCCTACCTTGCGCCCAATTTTTTTCGGACGTATAAGATTGCTGTCCCACCGAGATAAGAGAAAAAAAATCAGCGCACCCATATCAATTATATGTTTGGGCACTATATAAGATTTGACACTGTAGCTTTCATCCTAGCTACCCAGGTGTTGATAAACGCGTCTTTTTGCATCATTATAATTATTCATCGTGTTCAGGTGATATAACGTTAGTTTTTGTCTCAATCAGATGGCGAATACGTGTTGGTGGTACTACTTCAGCAAGTTCACAGAATTCTTCGACACTCTGTTCTTTGTGCTCCGCAAGAAGAACGAGCACGTGTCAACTCTGCACGTCATACACCACGGCATAATGCCCATGTCGGTGTGGTTTGGGCTCAAATTCGCTCCAGGTGTGTTCCTTTCCTTACTCATTTTGTCAATTCTTTTGTGCCACTTTACTTTTAAAACTTAACCAACACTTTTGTATCGCGGCTTAACTGGTCTAAATTTGGATTTAACTGGACTGGACTGGTCAAGCTATAGCTGACAGACACGCTGCCCACCTGATTGTAAGCGGTCACTCCGGCCTATTCAATTTAAAAAACGCTTCAGTCGGAAACGGCAGCTCTCTACCTATGAGGTGGTACAGTTGACTTCAATAATACATATAATTGTGAGGCCAAAGTTGGCAAAAATATCTTGGCATCAAAGGAAAATATACTTTATAACTACCGTGTTATAAGAAAAATTTGACTGGCACTGTCAAAGATTTATTTCACACAAAATCATACTTTACTTGAGTGTAATAGAATAAATTTCCTTTACTTACGTACTACGCTGGCTCAGCGATCCGAAATGGGTTTTGGCCTCCGACGTCAGAGCTCGCCACTTTCTTCGGTCCTGTGCCAATTCCGCCCAATCATACACGTTTAGTGCCTTGAGGTCCTTGGCGAATTTCCTTTGATGGCAAAATATTTTTGACTACTTTGGGCGCTGAGATACCTATTATTGAAGCTAGTCGGACTGAAAAATCATTCCATTGACCATCCCCACAGCGGGGATCAAGCGGCCTCAAAATTCTTGGTCCCCAGCGGTTTTCTTTTAAAATGCCAACAAAACGATAATGGTATTCAACAAGGATTCAAATTTGTCTTGCTTGCTATAGAATCGACGAGACGATCAAACGAGTTTGAACACCTGTTTTTACTAACTGGAATTTGTTGGGGCTATTTGAAATACCTACTAATAAAATTTAAATTGATTATATGAACAACAAAACGAACTTTTAAACTGGCAATGGGCAATATTCTTACACGTGATGAATAAATCTAAAATAATTTTGCATAATTTTTTATTTACTTGCATTTATTTACAATAATCTAAATGGCCTGAAAATGAGCAGAACAGTGTTATTACATTTACTTACGCCATTCGTTGCACAGAAATGACGACTGAAGATGTCGAGTGTTTGCCTATTATGTATGTTGACGTCATAAAATATCAAATAGTGATGTAAAATGTGTTAGTAACAATGTGTTTCTTACATATATACATAGATCATAGTTAAACGATGGTCACCGTTCTTAACAGCTAAGATTGTTTAATGCTACATCGGCACAGAAGATAAATCTTAAAGTCTCCAAAGAGATTTTAAAAGAGAAATATTTCAGTGTAAATCCAAAAAAGGCTGAAACGTGCACCAAAATAAACCAAAGGCACACCAAAGGTTACGTTAGGTTAGCAATTCAATTTTTTTGGTGCACGTTTCAGCCTTTTTTGGTGTACGTTCAGCCTTTTTTGGTGTACGGTTAAATACAAGCTATTTTAAAATAGTTTTTTGTGGATCACAGGTGTTTAAATACAATTTAAAGCTTTTCAATTGATTAAAAAAAATATTTAAATGTCATCAAAAAGACTAAAGATCTTGTTTTGTATTAGTGTTATTCATTTTAATATGTATTAATGATATCTGTTGTTTCTTGTTGTAGGTGGTCACAGCACATTCTTTGCGTTGTTGAACACGTTCGTGCACATAGTCATGTACATGTACTATATGATCGCGGCGATGGGACCGAGGTACCAGAAGTACATCTGGTGGAAGAAGTACCTGACCGCCTTCCAGATGGTATGTATTAATACTTTCATGTCACAGTCATAGTAGAAAAAGTACACAGTACGTTATCTTCATATACGTGTACGTGTCGTTGAACGCACACCCAAACAAAATTTCGACCCGTTTCTCAGTGCAAACAAAGAGATTTCGTTTCAGATATGCTTAAACGCATATTTATTTTTTACTAGGTCAGTTGGCAGACAGGCACGCAGCCCACCAGATGGTAAACGGCCACTGCGGCCTATTCCATTGAGGAACGCTTCAACTAGAAGCGTCTCTCAATGTTCTGCCAGACTGTAGACTCATCTGATCTTCGAGCCTCTGATTTCAAGTGTACCTACTGGCTCCCACATTAATATTGCCGGAACACAGCCAGAGCTGTTATGGTGGCAGATTTCGCCTAGCGTGGTAGCTAGCCAGTCGGACTCTGAAAAAGCCCTACCATCAACCAGACCCAAGGCGGGAATCGAACCCATGACCTCCGTGTTTTTATACCCGAGCGGCTAAGCCACTGTTTCACATAGATACTATGGCACACACCTACGCGCGGTACTTTTGCATAAAGATAACGTACTGTGTACTCTTTCTACTAAGGTACAG
Source organism: Mecyna flavalis (assembly GCA_949319885.1). Taxonomy (NCBI): domain Eukaryota; kingdom Metazoa; phylum Arthropoda; class Insecta; order Lepidoptera; family Crambidae; genus Mecyna; species Mecyna flavalis. The sequence goes on from OX439430.1 coordinate 13,259,471, forward strand.
TCTACAGCACATCAACCTACCCTAAATATCATCAGTGGGAATCAACTATAAGCCTACGACATTCGCGTTAAAACTCACGGGGATACTTTGCACATGATTGTCCTAACGCACCCAAACATTACTTCAAAAGAAGAAACGTGACTCGGGTGGCATCGAGAAAATATCTACCAAAGAGGAAATAAATGTCACATAACTTGTTTGAAAAATATACGTCAAAATTGACCTTTTCAATGGCATTCTGTCTTGGTATGTATAGAAAAAGACCTTCTAAACTATAGATACATTTATAAAAAGTATACAGTTTACATTGCGGAATGAAGTTAATTTAATTATTTGATAAATCATTGACTTGTTACGGAGCTGAGTCGCTCACTCACATTACTAATCTAGTGCATATTTTCTCGATGCCTACGGTTCACCATAGCATGCAATAATTTCCATAAAATAATATTGTGTCCAAAGACAAATCAATCCACAAATTATCCTGAACACTTTTGTACTTTCCTTACTTTATTATATTTTAATGATGAAATTCGTCTAGAAAATGACTTGTAGTTTAATGAGTATGTTGTTAAAAGGATGCAATTTATAAAACAAATAAATGATCAATATTTAACTTAATGATTTTTAATTTTTTATGCAGGGTCAGTCGTCATCATTGTATATACAATTTGAAGAAGTAATTTTATCTTAGTGCCACTCGAAGTTTTTACCATCACAAATACATAAGTGTATATTTACTTTATGTTTGCGTCATACAACTCCATATGCGGAAGCGAACATAAGTCAATAATGTAAAAAGGTGTGATTTAAGTGTTAGGTTATCTTGCCGGTAGTTCTCTACCAAAAGAAAGCCAAAGAATTTATTTTTAGCCCGATGGACTTTGCTATTGTTGGAATAAAACTTATTTCAAAGGCAATGATATTTTAACCAATTGGTAACCGCTATTATGGAATAAAAAATCATATAATGGCATATTAGAAAAAAAAGTTCAAGAATCCATTGCGTTGGTTACAAAGAAAATATGGTCAACAATTTTACTTTTAGCCTGAAATGGCTTGGTTTTCGGTTGCTCCCTAAAGGCTTGAATGCTAATGCACACCCGGTGTGATGAATCATGCGATAAAAAAGAGATAAGAGCCGTCTCCGAGAAAATTATGATAAAATTTGTAATATTGCAATTATCTGTTGACTCATTGTCGTGAAACACGGAATTGGGTCGTACCGATGGATAAGCGATTAATCAGAAATCATTAAAAAATATATCAATTGTGATTAATGCCATTGTAAAAAATTTACCGTAAGAGCGTTTGTCCACCGCCGCCGTCACCGGGCCGTCACCGAGAACCGAGTTTATTTTTGACCAATTTCAAGATGACGGCGCTCGGGTGACGGGCGTGCGGTGGACAAAAACGGCTCTAGCAAATGTATGTACCGCTTCCTCGGCGCCGTCATCTCGATCCCGGTGACAGTGGCGGTGGACAAACGCTCTAATAATTCATCTGTATAAAAAACATCAAACTTTGCCCTTTAGAGCCCGAACAAACCTTCGTCTTAGTCCAAAATCTGCCGAAGATTTAGCCGAAACCGAAGGAAATTCTAAAGTTAAACTCTTAAATGTTGGTTTAACACAATATTTGACCTTGTTTCCGGCTTCGGCCAAAAACTTCATATTATTATCGTGACATATTATGTCACTTTCGGTGGGACACTACTTGTATGTTAGGAACCAATTTTTCTCTCTTTCTAACTGTCCGTTATCCGTTGTACAGGTGCAGTTCGTGCTGATCTTCAGCCACCAACTGCAGGTGCTGTTCCGGCCGTCGTGCCAGTACCCGCGCGTCTTCGTCTACTGGATCGCCATGCACGGCTTCCTCTTCCTCTTCCTCTTCAGCGACTTCTACAAGGCGCGCTACAAGTCCAAGACTGAGAGGAAATCCAAGCTCACCAATGGACTTTGCATGGTAAGTTTTTTTTCTATGGTTTTTTTTTTATATACTAAGTCAGTTGGCAGACAGACACGGTAGCCCATCTGATGGAAAGCGGCCACTGCGGCCTATTCCATTGAGGGACACTTAGCCAGGAAGCGTCGCTCAATGTGCTGCCAGACTGTAGACTCATCTGATCTTCGAGCCATTGATTTCAAGTGTACTGGCTTCCACATTAATACTGCCGGAACACAGCCAGAGCTATTATGGCGGCAGATTCACCTGTGGGGGTGGTAGCTAGCCAGTCGGACTGAAAAAGTCCTGCCACCAACCAAAATGGTAGGTGCTTATTTAACTTTTAAACTACCACAGGTAAAATATGCCGCCATAACAGCGCTGGCTGTGTTTCGGCTATTATTAATGTTGGAAAGCTAATCTATCCCCGGGTACTTTTTATCCCGAAAATGTGGGGGGAAGGGGGGAAATAATTGACAAAAGAAATTACGCGTGGTTGAAACCGCAGAGGCGACGGTTGATAATAAATAAATAGATCAGTTGGCAGACCGGCGCACAGCCCACCTGATGGTAAGTGGTATGTAGTGGATGGCAAGTAAAGGACTCTTGGACAGAAAGAGTCACTGTAAGCTCCTCTGATCTGCGAGCCTTTTGTTTCAAGTGTACTGGTTCCGACATTAAAATTGCTAGAACATAGACAAAGCTGTTATGGCGGCATATATCACCTGTGGAATGTCACTACTATTACGGAGTTTATGCGTTATTGTTGTATCGTTTGTGGTCGACGCTTAATTTATTTCTATAATCTATATCGTATTGATATAGGTAATAAAACTGTAAATGGGCTCATGTGTACATTAAATATAACTAGATAATACTTCTTTACATAAGCAAATATTTTATGTCGCCTTTTCGAACGCTTTATATTTGTATAGAGGGCTACAAAAACGGAAAATTAGTTAATATCATCAGTAGTCCTTAACTATGGTCTAGTATTATCTGGAAAATAATCGCAGCTTGAATACTTAGGCTAATTACTCTACTATCTACTTACAATAGTAACGTAAATTGAAATAATTAGACATAAACGTTACTCAACCATTCGTTTATTTGCAATGATAATGCAGTTAAGTGGACGATATTATGGATTATATACGCAGTGTACGTTTGCAACCTTATGACTTGATAATTAATAGTTTACTTCTCAAAGTGTCAACTTTTCTATATTACAATTCGTTATAATTCGTTTCCTAAAGGATGTTCTTGAAATGTAGTCTTTTATTGAAAGATTACATTTATCTTAGATCTCGCTACGTGTACATTGACATATTTATTTGACGAGTAGAGCAAAATATAAGAGTATACGCAAGAGCTTTAATATTGTTGATCGGTTTGTTATACAAACTCTTACAGAAGTTTAATTTATAAGTAGCTTTGTTATTGCGTTACGTTTGGTGAGTGAGAGGAGGCACAAGCTTAGCCCCCTTCTCTTCCCTCTTTCTATACCCATTTCACTCAGCTCTTCACCTCCTTTTCTTCCATATTCTTCTTAAGGCAGGTATCGCACTTTAAACCCAGTCGTAGATGACTATGGGCAGTAATGACGACTTACCATCAAGGGACACACTTGATTTTCGTCCTCCCTCTTTCATATTTAAATAAATAATCTCTGGCCATTATTCACACAGCGCCATCTAGCACCAAACTAGGTATTCGCTTGTGATATAGGTACCAGACAACGGATAAACATTACTATATACTTTTTTTCGTAAATACATACATATTATACATAGAAACAGGCATATTCATGCGCACTAATGTTTGTACCGTGCGGGGATATCCCCGCACCCGAGACCTCTGGTGTAATAGCCTATCTCTCGACCACTACACCAAATGGCTCGTCAAAAATATAATGTAAAATACCACACGGGTGAAGTCTTGGATAAAAGCTACTTTTTTTTTATATTATAGGGGGGCAAACGAGCAAGTGGGTCACCTGATGATAAGTGATCACCGCCGCCCATAAGCACCCGGGACCCCCTTGGGGTCGCAGGCGCGTTGCCCGCCATAAGAGACGACAGTTATTAGGTCTCATATACCCAGTAATTTCACTAGCAACTACTACTACTGTGCTACTGTGTGGTTCTCCTTCTTCCTGCTCCGTTCCCAATTTATTTGGTGTCAGCGCAATATGTATAAAAACTACTGTGTAATATAAGGATTTTTTTTGTTTCCTCAGGCCGTAATGGACGACGGCGCGGGCGGCAAGAACGGCTACAAACAGGAGGCGGGTGCAGAAATGCCCAGTTCCTACGCGTCGTCGGCGGCCGACGCCTTCGTGCGCAAGCGACCGCTCTCATAGTGCGAACCAAGTGAACGTTCATGTGTAGCTTTAAAGACACCCTAGAATATTCTACGGCATGCGACCGCCTTTGCCCTGAGATGTGACGGCGACGACGTGAGGTTAAGAAATGTGCCTGAGCAGCGTGTGGCGTTACCGTTCTATTGCAGCTATTTCCTCGAGATTATTTCCCAATGCTATTTACAGAGCCCGGCAAACATCTTGAAATCGGGTGGGTATTGCGCAGAACGCAAATTTGGGTATGCGTGGCGGGAGGTATGTATCGGTCAGGCGCAAGTGCACATACGCAAGCTATCCCCCACTCCGTCGAACGAGCGTCAAGATGTTTGCCGGACTCTGTACATTCGATATCTTATTCTACGACGCATTTGTAGTCTATGGCTATCTTCGCTTTAAACAGTATTATTATCAAACGCGCATTTCACAGCGATATCTAGCCCAAAACTTAGTACTATCGCGTACTGTGGGACCAGACAGCTGACTCTCCTTTTTTCTTTTTTGTAAATATAGGTAGTATTGTTACAGTATTTAAAATCTACCTACGCAAATGATGCAAATATGAGTTTGATATTACTAATTGGTATATTTACTGCAGAATTATTAATTTAATAGTCTGGCTTAGTAGGTCGCCTGTGAGATGTTTAGACTTAATTTCCTCCTACTCTGACGTCATTCAAAGCCTAGTTTGGTCTTGTAGCATTCAAACAACAGCTGCAGACGTTCGCTTTGCTGATCTACTTACGATACCGACGTCAGCATAGGAAATCAATCATTAGGGCGCCAGAAGAGACAAGTTTGCTAAGTTGTATATAGTGGACGCTACTCGCCGCTCAGCGGGTGCACTCGGGTCGTGTAAAGCGCGTTCACATCATTGAATGCATTTCTCACAACAAACCGCGGTCGTTGAAGCCTACTCCCACTGATCCCAGGAGCGTGCCTTATTCTTAATCGTTTTGTAATATATTCTCATTTCCAACGCACATTACGATTGTTGGGGCACTCTGTTGATTCTATGAAAGATATTAACTATTCGTTACCGAGGTGACGTCATTAGATTCTATTGACAAATGACGATATTTTTGTTAACAGTTTGGTGGTGCACAAAATCATTCTACAAAATCGCTTAGAGAATATACTTAATGCTTTGTCATTTCAAGTACAAAGAGGCACAGAATGAGAGCGTATATTATGCATTGTTATAAATGTCTTGATCTATTGAATGTTTGTTTCTTTATTTGTAAAGAATCTAAAAATTACATTTATTAAATCAGTGAAAAGTTTTTGTCTGTCACAATAATATTAGTAGGTGAAGTGAGGTGGGCATTTTGTATGTGAATATTTTTATTATTATAAATGAAGTAGCTGTTAATAAAATAATTTAATTAGGTGTACTTGAAGGAGAATGGATTAATTTGTAAATAAAAATCTGTTACGGAGTTGCTGGTTTATCTATTAAGTATGTTTAATGATAATGAATGAAACATGTTACCAATTTCTATGATATGGCCATTTCGTGAATCGCCAGCTATTTAATTTCACCCTTGCACTTTGCTCAAGGATCTAAGGCAGTGCCGTCTATTTCTATTTCACAAAACTCTGAAAACGGTCACTGTCACATCGACTAACAGGTTACAGAAGCATCCTTTGGTAACCGGCTCTTGAATATGTTATGTAATGCATAAACACTGTCAGTATTTTTATACTTGTGAGGAAGGATGGGGAAAGACCTATATGTAGATATAGTTCACCAAAACATTTATGAAAATTGTATATATCTACATAAGTATGTAGTTCGTATTATATCGAACATAAGTTCCTATCATATATTTTACAAATTCTGACTTTTCATTGCAGTTTAAACACTTCTTTCCCCACCCTATCCATTTTACATTTTTTGATGTCTTTATGTAACAAGAATAAATCGAACAATGAGAACAAATCGAGAATGCCACTTTGTAAATCGTTTGTTTTAAAGCTGTATTCTTATTTAAGATTTTTTATACGAAAAGCGTTTTAATTTTTTATCTAAGGAATTTGAACAAATGATCCGTTACAATGATCTGAGATGCACTAGACAACTCACCAACATTATATTAAGCATTTGTTTGTATCACGTTTTGGTGTATCGATGCTTTGAATGTCGTGCAAGTGTGGTGATCGCCGGTTGCTTGCGCGAGGCGCAATCTGCTCAAGTATCGCTGTGTATTCACTTTGCATCTTTATTTATTATTTTAATAAAGGATTTTACAATTTTTCCGCTTTTCTATTTCCACCAGCCTGTCCTTCCGTGGCGGTCGTCCCATTCTTTTACAGCTCAGTAATTTTGCGCAGATTATCAAGGTTGATCGGTATCAGACTAATCTAGATTGCATGTCAAGCCGGTAAGCACAGAAGCGCAGTTATTACAAAAAGCTAGTGAATTGTGAGTCTATCGAAGTTAATTTTGGTAACCAGTGAAGAAAAATTAAACCGACTTCAAAAAAAAAGAAACAAAAAAACTACCTAAAAAACTGAAAAGCAAAAAATAATTTTAATAAGACATTCATCAAATGCGCTTATTGTCTAAGCCTATTAATTAAATTGTATTTTACGTGCTAGGTAGGTACCTACTAATCTGTTTGAAGTCGGTGCCAAGCCAAATAGTAGGTACCCAGATTACGTACCTACGTCCGCGGATTAATAAGTAACCCTTTATAATACATTATTATTATATATCATTTTTGATTACCTTTGGCTTGGCACCGACTTCAAACAGATTAGTAGGTACCTACCTAGCACGTAAAATACAATTTAATTAATAGGCTTAGACAATAAGCGCATTTGATGAATGTCTTATTAAAATTATTTTTTGCTTTTCAGTTTTTTAGGTAGTTTTTTTGTTTCTTTTTTTTTGAAGTCGGTTTAATTTTTTTTAAAAAAAGTTTGTTTATTTTTCTATTTTTAGTGTGAATAACACGTAGGTAGTGAGTAAAACTCTTTCATAAGAATGATAGCGAAAATACGAGTAGAATTGTATTATTTGATAATAATATTAGGTATTCATTAAGTGTTCAGCACCATGGGTAGAAGGAGAATGCGTTTATGCACCATAACCGCAGGCTAGTTAGACCCGCGGCCGTGTGTGGGACTCGAGACCGAAGCGTCCGCTACCCACTACACTCCCCCGGTTTCTCCTTCACACCCGATTAGGACGAGCCGGTGCTAACCTTATTGGCTAGTGACCAGCCCATCCCCGGGTAATCATCAGCTTAGCTACAAAAGTACATGAAATACAACTAACGTTCCACATATTCCTACAACACTGAAAGAATTATCCCCTAACTCCTAACCGTTAAGGAGTTGTACTTTCCATCATAAGGAGTTGTACTTTCCATCATCACCTTAGCTGCAAAAGTACATAAAATACAACTAACGGTCCACATATTCCTACAATACTGAAAGAATTATCCCCTAACTCCTAACCGTTAAGGAGTTGTACCTTCCATCATCAGCTCATCAACATAAAATGATGTCTATCGGACGCAAAAACTTGAATGGCTTCAGAAAAAACAAGTAACGCGTAGGCGCAGCCTATAAAATTTGAGGTTTTCCCTTGATTTTTCCGGGATCCCATCATCAGATCCTGACATGGTGACAATGGGACCACCTCTGAACTATGCACTTTCAAATAAAAAAAGAATTATTTAAATCGGTCCACAATTGACGGAGAAATCGACGGACATACATAAAAAAAAAAAAAAAAAAAAAAAAATACATACAGTCGAACATATAACCTCCTCCTTTTTTGAAGTCGGTTAAAAAGAAAAGTAGCCACCTTCATCATCATTATCATCATCAGCCTGTTATAGTCCACTGCTGGACATAGCCAACTTATTCCATTTTAATACAGGCAATTTTTTTTCATTGGCTAGTAGGTACGGACGCTAGCAGATACCCTAATCTGTAAAATTCTCAATTGGAAGAGAACTACGTGAAGTAAATGGCTGCAAATTATTTGAGTTTTAGCAAACTGAAGTAGAGTTTGCAACTATCTATTGTAGTCCAGTCAACGAAGCCTTAACTTTGCCATTTTAGAGGAAAAGCTGAAACCGGTGCCAAAATTTTTCTTAATGACCCCGTAATAACATACAAAAAATGCAGGGTCGTGAGTCACCGGGGTCATACGAAAAAAAAATGGAAAAGGGTGAAAAAATGACTTTTTCCCAAAAATCTCGATAACTAAAAGAGATATGAGAAAAAGTTTTAGACAAAAGTTGTAGAGAATTACTTTGTCTACAGAAAATATTATTATCAATTACGCGTATCGCGCACCGTTTGCTAAAAAATCGAGTACAAAGTGCACATATTGATGTAGAACCAAATTAATAAAAATAAGACGGAAATCTCTTTGGGGATATCTTAGAATGCATAAAAATAATTTTGAATTGAAAAATTTGTAAAAATTCTAGTAACACGAAAAACATTGTTTGTGCGAATTTTCGCACTTTGTACGCGATTTCCTAGGAAACGGTGCGCGATACGCGCAAATTGATAAGAACATTTTTTGTAGACAAAGTCATTTTCTACGACTTTTGTCTGAAACTTTTTCTCATTTTTCTGTTAGTTTTCGAGATTTTTAGGAAAAATACATTTTTTCACCTTTTTCCATTTTTTTTTCGTATGACCCCGGTGACTCCTGACCCTGCATTTTTTGTATGTTATTACAGAGTCATCAACGAAAATTTTGGCACCGGTTTCAGCTTTTCCTCTAAAATGGCAAAGTTAAGGCTTCGTTGACTGGACTATTGATTGGATTTTACACAGTTTTGTGTCGTCGCAAACAAAACAGGAAAAATTTTATGACTATCTCTCTTTCTAAGGAGACCTAGAAAATGATACCGCAACTAAGTAAACAACATTTCATGCATGGTACCTACCTTACCTTTATGCTACTAATACGGTAGGTTGGTTAACCAATAGGATTAAAACCTGAAAACACTGGTGTAGTTTAATTTCATTACATTCTTTGATTCTTTGGCAAATATTTTCAAATATGGATAGGTACGTATGAATTTATTACAGAATTTTCAACCCACAAAGCTTGCTTTGTGTTACAACCGCAACGAAATAAATCAAAACTGGTGGGTATGTGTTAATATTGCTGTTAAATCTGTAAACCATAAAACTATTTGGCAGAAAAAAGAATAATAACAGTTTATCTTCAACATTAGGTACCTACTTTTCATTTTGCTGACGTAGTAGTAGTACATATAAATTATTTTTAGATTTATTGGAAATCCTAGCTTAATTTGCCGGTTTTCGTAAATTTTCAGCTATATTTACACGTGTCGTTTTGTTGAACCCTGGTCTTTACCAGCTCTTTAGCTGGACTTTGTTTCAAATAATAAAGACAGGTACAGTCGGCAGCAAATCAACCTATTATATTTTGTCAAAAATTCTTAATTGGAATGGAACTCTATGCGATGGCAATTAAGCTGAAAATTGGTTGTTGAAGATTAAAGTGGGTATTCACCCTCCAAGGGAGGTGCTGACTGTACCTACATCATAGTAATCGTCATAAAAACAAAATCTGTGCGCAAATACACAAACGGAGCAGTTTACGAAATACCTATATTACAGGCACTTTACCATGCATTTAATAAATTAAGTACCTACCTTGTCATAAAAATGCTCTCATTATGCTTGCTTGTGTATAAAAGCCCAAAAATGTGATTTACATCGTTTTTGAATATAACACTAAAGACACAGAATATAATAATAGTATCGGCTACCTACTATTATAATCAAAATCAATTCGAATCACCGAAATTTAAGTACGAGAGCTCGAGAGTAACTTTAAATCGGTGAACGAATTCACCGCTTCAGATCGACTCTACTAAATTAGATCATATTTTTTTATTATAATATACAACACCTGGGCAAATAAATCTTATCTTTTGTATGTTAACTTTACAATATTTCAAAACGTCAACATTATATAACTTATACTCACTACGAGTATTAGACCTCACAGGTATACTTACTTACCCCAGGTCTCTGATTAGACGGTTTCAACAAGTCTATCTAGTTAAAAGTAAACAACAAAATTTACATATAGGGCTTGAATTAATGTTAGGAATGTTATTTAATTATGAATTATCCAATTTTGAGAAGGAATTTAGCACGCCAAAAGTGTTCAGTAAAATAGCTATGTTACTGCAGATGATTGGCATGCTCTATTGGGCAAGAGTTTAAACGTATCCGCTTACCCGTTGACAGTTTGACACGGCCTTGGTCACCTTCATATTATTATCTTTGTAATCTTACATTATTTTCAATATAGAAAAAGTCATAAATCTTTTACGTTTTCCAAAAAAAACGTACCTAGGTACCTTAACATTACAATCAGTGGACACCGGTGCGACAAAACTAAAACACCCGTTGAAAAGAAATAATCATATTATTCATAAGGGTAATATTACATTTAATACTTTCGTACTCGTCAGCATATTTTCAGTAGGTATAGTATAACTAGAAAAAAAAGGATCTTTTAATACGAAAATGAACATTTTTTTGATACGCATATCGCACTCTGAAAAGGCGTTTCTGATTGGCAAAATTAAAATATCTGATTCTAGACAGACAATGAATAGAACAGGTTCTTTCCGCTTTTTTTATACCTGACCTCAATAAATTATATTAAATGTAGACTAGGAATAATAGACGTATGATTTAATAATGAAACTCATAGTTATGATTATAAATACTAACAGAGTTTCGTGCCTATCCACCTGTCAATAATCCTTTGCTTAATTATAATATTAAATGTAATGTAAAACTAAAACCTTTAAACTTAAATTAAAACCTTGATCGAGAAAAACAGTTAGTTATGGTGTTTCTATTTCCGTATCTGACTTAAAAATAAATTATGTGTAGGTATAAATAACTTACGCTGTAGGTATAGAGCTATATACTGGTTGGTCTATTAATAGAATAATCTGCTAAGTTGAACTACCACTGTAAAGAATGTGACGATATCTACTTGTTTTTGAGGAGGTTTAATGTAACCAAATGAATTTTATATTTAACAAAAAGACAACTCGTTTCAGCGAATCATGGAACCATTTCATCTATATATAAAACTCAAAGGTGACTGACTGACTGACTGACTGTCTGACTGACATAGATAGATATCAACGCACACAGCCCAAACCACTTGACGGATCGGGCTGAAATTTGGCATGCAGGTAGATGCTATGACGTAGGCATCCGCTTAGAAAGGATTTTGATCAATTCCCACGGGAACGGGAACCACGCGGGTGAAACCGCGGGCGCCCGCTAGTTTTATTATAAACTAGCGGCCGTCTCCGCGGTTTCACCCGCGCGTATTTTCTTTTTTTCAAATATCCCCCCTTCCCCCACTTTCCGGGATAAAAAGTAACCTACGTCATCCGGGGATAGTACCTTTCCAACAGTGAAAGAAATTTTCAAATCGGTTCAGTATTTTCGGAGCCTATTCAATACAAACAAACAAACAAACAATCAAATTTTTCCTGTTTATAATTTAGTATAGTGTCTAATTAGGAAATTATAATTCCCATGTCATAATTTAAACATTATTTTCATACAACAGTAAGCCCAAGGAAATAAGAAAGAATTATTGTTAATTATTATTGGTAGTTGGGCTTGTGAGCCCCGCGGAAAAAATACAAAAAATTAGTATAGTCAAAAAGAAAATTAGAAATCATTATAGTCAAAAACATAATTCTTCGAATATTTATTGCCATAAATTATTTGAGATATGTATTTACCATTCATTGTTAAAGCCTGGGGTTACAAGTATTAATATGAATGTCTTTTTATGACAATTTATTATTTAGAAACTGATTTGGGCTTGGAAGTCTCTAAATACTAATTAGGAATGCTAACGGTTTGTGTTAACCTTTATATTTTAAAAACACTGCCTTACTTACTTACTTAAAAAGGTAATACGAAATATTCAATTTCTGCAAATTGTATGGTTTTATGTTTAACAATGCTCTTGACAATTTCATACTTTGATTACTGAAGTATTAAATGAAAAATCTAAATAACAAACCTAGTAATAAAAAAACAGGGCATAACTAACCTACCTATACAAAGTACGGTCAACGGCACATCACGGTAAACACTTGAAGTTCGATAATAGCACTTATGCCTCCGACATAAGAGTGGTACAAAGTCCAAAGTGTGTCCTGACGTGCTTTTGACGTAAACGTTACCTACATTAGAATTTATTAAACATTTGGGTTAGTAGTCGATTCGCACGAAAATAATTCGCACTAAAGTGCGAATCGACCACTTTCAGAAATAATATTATTTTTAGTAGTCGATTCGCCCGAACGAATTTTAATCGCGTGCGAGTCGACCCCTTTAAGAATTGATAGTAGGCGATTCGCACTTTTGCAGTATGTGGATAAAAAACAATCAAAGTACAGTCGTGTACAGGAAATCTTTATAATATTTATAATATTATTAACATATTCCTTGTCTATATATCTTACAGCATACAAAATCAATTAAATTTCAAATGTTACATTTTTTTCGGACAGGAAACATGTTAAATTATAAACTAATATCATTAAGCGTTAAATTATATTTGAACACTTTAATATTAAAATGACACCAAAAATTAGAAACGTGTTAAGGACAGCGGAGACAAAATCTCAATTTATGCTTATACTAGGTTAAATTTTATTTTGTTACGTAGGATTTATTGTTAATAAGTGAAATAAATTTAAATCCAATTAGTTACGCAAGAACTGTAATAGGTATTAAGCATAGAATGTGTAAGAATCATTGTTTTGTAAGAAGAACTTTTTACGTAGAGATAAGATTCTAATAAGAAAAATTGTTGTAATCAATATGTAAGTTATGTTTTCTAATTAGAATTAACGCGAACTTTAGAACGATGTAAGATACATGTATATTCTAATTGGAAAAGTTATAGAAATAAGCAAATAATATCAACTTGCATAGGGAAAATGCAATCGAAATTGTGTAAGTTTAACGGGGCTCTCTTTAAGGTATTGCTCCGAGGTACTAAAGCGTGTAATGCTTTACGTAATACGTTTATACATATTCGTTTCTAATTTTTGGTGTCATTTTAATATTAAAGTTATCAAATATAATTTAACGCTTAATGATATTAGTTTATAATTTAACATGTTCCCTGTCCGAAAAAATATAACATTTGAAATTTAATTGATTCTGTATGCTGTAAGGTATATAGACAGCGAATAGGTTCATATTATTATAAAGATTTCCTGTACACGACTGTACTTTGTTCTTTTTTTATGCACATAATATTGCAAAAGTGCGAATCGCCTACTATCAATTCTTAAAGGGGTCGACTCGCACGCGATCAAAATTCATTCGGGCGAATCGACTACTAAAAATAATGTTATTTTTGGAAGTTATCGATTCGCACTTTCGTGCGAATTATTTTCGTGCGAATCAACTACTAACCCAAACATTTTAGTGTTTTGGAATGCATAATACCTAATTATTCGGTTAGGAGAAACGAGAACAGGTATCTCCTTGATAAATATCTTGAAAGATGTCTTAACTACACCACTTAGTCAATATACTCGTACAGGTTTCGAATTTTAAAAAGGTCAAAGTTTACGCGTGGCCTAAATTAAATAGATACAGGTATTATTAGGCAAATAGGTAGAATAGAACTAAATAAAAAAGTGTCAGCCTGATAATGTCCCACAACAGAGCGAAAGCCTCCATAATTGAAATTAAGTTAATCGTGACAATGTCGATAGGTACTTAGTGGTTTAATCACACGCCAGTGTCAATTGGTGATCACAAACCCAAACTGTGTTTGCAAAAATCAACACCAAGTTAGCTCGACTGGGAAATAGGTAGTGGTCTTTGCTGAATAAGTAGTCTATAGTGCATGTAGTAGTGGTGACCCTGCCAAATGAGCCAGTGCTCTTGGGGTCGATTCCCACCCAAAACCAACATTTATGTGATGAACATTAGTGTTTGTTTTATACATATTTATGGTACCCTTGTTGATTCTGATATCCATAGCATAAGTAAGTACTAGGACTTTTGAGGTCCGATCCATAAATGTGATTTAATCCGCTATTTATTTATGTTTATACTTCCCAGTGTATTTTAGATCAAATTCATAATGTATTTAAATAACAAACCTATCGCGTCAGTCAGCAATGCTTTTTTGTCATACTTTATATCCTGGATGGTATCAATGCGATAAAACATCGACAATAAACCACTAACATAGAAACAAATATTGACTCTACAGTGTATTCATCATCGTTACAGCCTGTCCACTTAACGTAGTTAACAAGTCAAGTGTTTTTGAAATAATTAACACCTATGGTCTGGCACAAAATTGATTATTATTCTAGCTGTCTAAAATTGGCTTCGCAGGCTGCAAAATATTTACGAAAACATACTTGTGCTACGATATTTTCTCAACCATTTACGGCGGTACCTACCTCGCGTTTCATGAGAAGAATCAGACCATGATCGAAGATACTAGTTATTAGTAGATTAATATTATATTTAGTACTAATACGTACTTACGGTTTACTACATGGTATGTACGGTGTAGTAGTACGAAAAGCAAAACCTTGTCATATGCTAGAGCGGTAGAGACGGGAAGATAAACAATGGTCAAGCTGTCGTAAGTCCTCTACCTGGTCTACCGATTGACTGAAATAAAATTAGTGCTATGTGCCATTTTTTACATAAATTTTGAAACCAAACCTGACAAAGAGATAATTATAATAATCTCACTATGCAGGCTTCCTCGCGATTTTTCAGACAAATCTATAGGACATAATATTAATGTAAGAGGTATACATTATATTTTTGCCTGATTTGATTTATGTATGATCTGCTGTGTATCTTTTTTTAAAACTGGTAAGCAGTTAGTGGGGCCTTTTTATGGACTCCGATATTCGAGCATTCGATTTCATATCTATGTATATAATTATTGTATATATGTTACGGGCAACGTGATTAACTGGGCATTATTAATAAGGACCGGCCATTATTAATAATGCCCGAGAGCGACGGGCAAAGTGATTAATTTATCACTTTGCCCGGCCCTTATTAATAATGCCCGACGGCCCGTGGTCCATGTAATAAATCAGTGTTTAAGATAGCTTGAATTTATCACTTGGACCGGGCAGTATGAATAATTCCCTACTTGTAGTACGGGCAATGTGATAAATTGGACCGCGGCCGTGCCTTACGTGTGGCGGAAAGCGACTCGGATGGATATAGGTTAGAATGGTTATTTTTGGTAACGTGTGGTTATTTTTTTTTAAACACCTATTCCCCAAATTAACAATTTAACGACTTAACGACGAAACTAGTTTGGCCTAGGCTAAACTAATTTAAGTCAACATAGAATATATTATCATAGTAAAAACAAAAAAGGTTTTCAGGGTTAAAAAAAAAATAACCACGAAGGCTAAGGCGGGAGCTCCGCTTCGCTTTGCTCCCGCCCTTAGCCTTCTAACCTATATCCATCCGAGTCGATTTCCCCCTTTAAGAACAAGTTTAGCCTAGGCCAAACTAGTTTGTCCTGAAATCGGCTTTGGCCGGTAATAGATACATGCCGCTTATTTTTTGGTAACTTTTCATGTTTTTTTTTTTAGTTTTTTGTCTTTTAATAAACAAAAACACTACTGTTCACCTATTTTATTACTTGGCCCAAGATAGGGTGGGCATTATTCATAATGGCCGGGAAAAGTGATAAATCATGCTGTTTTAATCACATGGCCCAATTGAGTCGGGCATTATTAATACAGACCGGCCCTTATGAATAATGCCCGGACTTATCAAATGGCCCGTAACATATACATTTGCAGATGTCGAAAGTTCTGCCGTTTACACTAATACATATAGGCTCCTACTCTGATAATTTGATAAATGATATAATATTTAATTTTGAATAATGAAAAAAAATACATATTTATGATTTCGCCTAATATGGTTAAGTTCTAATCATTAAATAAAAGTGATAAATTAAGTGAGTAGGTACGTTCAACATAGAACGTAGGCAAGTGCGCCATCAATATCTTATAGATAATATCTCAGACTAGCCTAAATTAATAATATCAATCAATCATTCGTTTCTCAATAGTTAGTACCTACAGTACAACACAACTTAGAAGTTACATCAGTCATATTTCTAATTACGCGTGTCTCGCCTGTAGCAATTTATGCCTTTACTACGTCGAAGAACTACGAACAATCTGTACGTTGAATTGGCTGACAAATCTAAAGCGATCTAATATGTAATATCTTTAATAATAGATTACACTGATGTAACAACCGAGTATTGCCAGCGTCACTTTTAAACCATAACAGAGGTTGGTGTTCGAACTTACGGCCCGCCTGATAGTTAGCGGGTGGGGTGGGTATCGTCGCCTTTTGACGCATGTATGTAACACGATACCTCACGCTCGTCGCCAACCCTGCTTAAATGGAAAACAAAACGTTGGCGGCAAAAAAAGTATCTTCAGGCTGCCTATTGGCTCGTCCATGCCCTCCTCAATTGAATTCTGGAGACCTCACTGACCGATAGGAACATAGCCTAACAGTTATGAAATGCTATTTCATTATGGTTTTCTGTAAGGTAGGTAAGGTAAAATGATCACCTTAATATTTAATAGATAGATATATTCTTTGTTGTACAAAATTAAAAAGAGAAATAAACAAAACACATTATAGGCTGACTCAATGTTTTTTTAAGTTAAAATAAAGATAATTATCTTTGTCTTGGTCCATAAAAGCGTAAATTTTTGTCATTTTATACTTAAAACGCTCATAATTAGCACTCAATTTCGAATTGATTGAGTATAGGTAATTAGACAGATCCGAAACCTGAGTTGTTCTGAACTGTACCTAAAGAAGTAGATACTAACTTGACTAATAACCCGCTCATTGATATTTAAGTAAGACTTACTTGGCCGAAGCAAAGCAAACTGCACGAAGTATTTACAAACTTACTACGCGCTGGAAAATCAAATGACGTTACGTTTTAATAGTATGCACAATATAATAGAATCATATTCAAAGAGAACCTATTGAATTCCTTTATAATTATGAAACGAACTTGCTGATATGACAACTTAATAATTTCTTACATCCGCTTTGTTATTACTTACTGTCGCACTTTCAAACTTCAGAAAAAATAGGGTAGGGTTATTAGGGAAGATCTACAAAATGTATACAGTCCTTAAAAAAGATAGCGACAATACCTTTGTAATAGCAATACTTATCAAACTATTTGCACCTTGCAGGCGTTTTTATTGTTTGGTAAAGTCCCATATTCAGATGGTGACGTATAAAATACTTCCTTTCTTGAATGTTATTCTGTCAAAAAGTCAATTCACGTGTGTCACGTGTAATGATCCCGCAGTCCGCTGTGACTGGACTCAACCAGTTATGCAAACATGATGATACCAGTTCTCGCACCAATAGTCCGCAGGAAACTTGTAGACATTGGAGAAATACGCACAGGCTTCTTGTCAACTAAATGGATCATCGTAGGCCATAAAATAAAAGCCAGTCACCAATTCATACTCGGTATAATTCCATTTGTACTACCACAATTATTGCAGGATTTCCCGTCTATGTGAGTAATATAATATAATGTTCCATATTCATTTAAACAATTTCCATTCAAGCACTTAAGCTTCGAAACAGAAAATAGTTGAGTCATCCAAGTCCTATAGATTGTTAGACAGGTCCGAATACAATTTAAAAAAAATCTAAAACTTTTAATGATGAGGCCTGAAATACAGGGTCGCCCTAGTTTAGGCACCAGTTCACACATTCGATATTTTTGTATTTTTAATCTAAGTCTCTATTCCTGTAATATGTTTAAGTTTGTGTGAAGAATAAAGCATTTTTTATTATTTATTATTATTTAATGATGTAAAATGAATAGAAATAGTTATAAGATTTGTTTACTGGTTGTGGAGGCTCGTATTGTTGGTGGCCAAGATTTATTGGGGCACTGCAGAACCATAAGTTACCTTATTATTACCCAAACTTAATGTTATTTATATATTCTCATAATTGCTTTAGCAATCTTTGGATTTTAATTATGTCACTGCTACATTAATAATTTTGCCGATCATTATTCCACGTGTTTTACACGTGTTTGGTATGGCTCTCTCACACACACGTTATAAATTCATTAAGCAATTCCGTTGGTCTCAAGAACACGCGAACATATTATTTAAGTTATATCCCTCGAAACGATTTTATTTCAGAGGAGAATGCGTGAAAAGCCTTCTTACTGAACTCCTCCGGTTTCGCCTTCCCACCCAAATAGGTCCATCTTTTGTGCCCGCCTTGTGGTGATATATCGGCAATAGAAGCGATATTTGGTGTGATGTACAAGTACAAGTGTAAGTTAGGTTGTAATCCGAGGAAAAGTAAATGATTAACGGGTTGACAGTTTGTCAGAAAATAAATTTATGACTGAATTACATACACGTTTCCATAATCCTCACATTTATATCGATTCTCGATATCTCCGCCTGTAAAATTTATTTTTTGGGGGAGGTCTGCGTCCAGTATTGGACATATATTTTTTTATTGTCATACTTTAGTTGGCAGACAGACGCAGCCCACCTGATGGTAAATTGTCACTGCGGCCTATTCTATTGAGGGACACTTCACTAAAAGCGTCGCTCAATGTGCTGCCAGACTGTAGGCTCCTCTGATCTTCGAGCCTTTGATTTCAAGTGTACTGGCTCCCACATTAATGCTTCCGGAACACAGCCAGAGCTGTTATGGCGGCAGATTTCACCTGTGGGGGTGGTAGCTAGCCAGTCGGACTCTGAAAAAGTCATACCACCAACCAGACCTAAGGCGGGAATCGAAACCACGACCTCCGGTTTTTTTTATACCCGAGCGGCTTAGCCACTGTTCCATGGAAGCGGTCAAAAATATAGACAGATAATGATGATAAGGAAATATTATTGACATGCCATGACTGGCCTCGAGTCAACACACCACCGAATGTTTAAATTAGCGTTTACTGGTTGGCCGACACGGAACGAACTTTGCACCGGCAAATACTTTATAGCAAATATTTATAAGTACTTACCTACTAAGCCTTAACATGTGCTCCTTAGTAAACAAATGGCCGGAACTCTTTGACTTACCCAATTTAATTTAAATAATCTAATATATTAAACGTAAACGTATCGATGTGGGTATTTTCCGTTAATCTCCCAATAATCGCTTTTAAACGCCTCGGTGGCTACGTAAAAGGAAATGGGTTTTTATGATTGAGAAAGAAGAATTGATTGAACAAATTATTATCATTACTATAGCGACCAATAAATGTTTATTAACGTTTTCTTTCTTTTTTACTAAGGCCTAAGGAATGGTGTGAACTTACTACATATATTTTGTGATATTTTGTTATTCTATTGTAAGTTACTTAAAAAAAATTTTAGATCTTATTAACATTTGGACGTCAATACCACATTAAATAAGCTGTAGATTAGGCGAATATCAAGAGCTTGGGCGATGCTTTCGAGTGAATTGGATTCACCAAAAAATTAACATAGTGGTTCCCCTTGTCTTAAATAGGTCTTCGTATCTATCTAAAAAGCGTCTACACTACAGACCTTCTTTAAAATTGTTCAAAATGATAATGTACTACCTATCTGCCACGTAACTTAGATGCTGTATCTATCTTTTGTCAATTTTTAAAAACGAAGACACATTTATTTTTTTTCTAAGAGATAAGTTATTTAGAAACTTTATGACAATGGTGAAACTTGTCCAAAAGTTATTGTACCTATAGTTTAAACAATAAAAATATATTATACTAGCAGTCGCCCTCGGGTTTTTCCTTTTTTAACTATCCCCCCCTTCCCCTTAATATTTCCGGGATAAAAAGTATCCTATGTCCGTCTTCTGGTTCTAAGCTACCTCTCCACCCATTTTCAGCCAAATCGGTTCATCCGTTCTTGAGTTATAAAGTGTAACTAACGCCACTTATTTGTGTATACAGATTTTTTATGTTTTTTTTTTTCATAAACTGTTTTAACTGTAGTAAACACCATTGTCATATTTTTTCTTAGGCAGTAAAAATTACGCAATAAATAAATGCATGTGTACAGTTTGTCTGCAATCGTGCAACTTACGTTTGGCAAGACTGACTTTGTGATGGTGTCTTAATCTAACATATAAAAACTGGCTGGTATTACTGTTAACCAAACTTGCCACGTTTGAAACAGTAAATTTGCAAGTATACAGTGTTACGTAATTTATCAAGTGACGGGTTAATTAATTTTATGAGGTTTATCCGCTAGCGTTACATTAGTTCGACATTGCATTATTTTTGTTTCTTCATCAGATAAACGTTTAATGTCATTGGCCCATCTTTTTCGAATGTTTCTCAGAAATGATTTTTTTTTGTTTAACCATTTTACTATAAGTGATTCTTTATACATACATATTATGAACAAAATATTACCCATAAGTAGGTCTGGTTGGTGGTAGAACTTCTTTTGTGATTACAGGATAACAATATGGTAAGAAACCCCAAGATGGTATTATCTGCCACCACAATAAAAATATATCTTTGGCTGTATTCTAACTAAACACATCACAAAGTTAAACGTAATCCTTTATTCTGTACATCAATTTGTAGCCAAGTGTTATAAAACTTATAAGTACATATTATGTCAAAATGTAAAGCATTGCAACGTAACATATGCAATGCATCATAAGTCCTATGTCGTATATGAAGAAGACTCGCCAATTTTCCACTCTGCACATTTGACTTCTGTCAAGTCATTTAGTTGCGTTACTTTAAAAAAAAGTTAATCTATTGAATTTGTTTCCGTGCTTCTAAGTGGGACTATTCATGTCTAGCGGCAGATGTGACTAAGTACAAAGTACAAAAGAATGGCGTTGTAAATCAAGTTGCAAAATATGCTTGGAATCTTCGTGCATTGGTCAATTTCATACAAATGCTTTGTGCCTCGTTCAGCCATAATAGTTACAAATTACTTTTATTGATGCAATTATATACTACATCCAAATTGTATTACATATATCCAAATCAGCTGTAACCGAATATATTTGTGAACATACCTACTTCAAATGTTTTTGGGTGTGATTTACAGCTACTTGTCTATCACCCAGTCACCCAGCCAGCAACGAGTATTCAGGTGACAACTGTGTATTGAATTGTTTGATGGTTTCCTTTTCTTATTTTATTTCATTCTTCTTTACTGTATCTATCTATGTGCTAGGCGAAAATTATTATCCTATAATACGGTAGTTGAGTGCAATCGGCAATACGCTGCGATGAAGAAAAAGACGGCAGTTGACTGCGTTTTATTTTAGTTGTTATTTTATTCTTACTTAATATCTCATTCGATAACCTACATAATAAATAGAATTTTCTTATGAAGCCGTATTCATAAACGCAACATTTAATTTAGCTATTGAAGTAAAGTTATTTTACGCTCATATCTAGTTACCGACCGATAACGTTTGCAGGAAACCAGTTTAACTTTAGTTAAAATTTAAAATAATACATTTATGTAGTAGGCTACGTTCGTATAACTATTATTTATGTGCAAACAGATTCCGTTATGCCACTGATCTCAAAGGTCGCCATAAGTAGGAACACCGGAGTATTAACTATTATAAACATAGCAAGTAAGTATACATCCAACTATATTTGTTTTAAGCTATACGATCTTATATTTCTCTAATTATTTATGAAAATAAAAAACAATGTTTATCCTCTGACAATTCCTAAACGATTAATCTTATTGTAGGAATTATTTGGCGGGTTGTTTTACTTTAACCACCAAGTAAAAATTCAATGACAGATAGGAAAGCCATGTTGTACATAATTGAAATGGGCTGGCTCAACCGAAAAAGCACCCTCTTTACGCTGGGGCCGTGTAAACGGGCAATGGTCGGTGGTGTCGTGCGTGGTTGTCTGTGACTTTCAAAGTCCTACGGCACCACAACTTGGTACAATTACTAGCACATCAGACTACCCAAATCTGTCAAGTTTCTACAACCAATTTTCAGCTTCATTCACTTCACATAGAGTTTTCTTTTAACTGAGAATTTTTGACAGATTAGGGTAGATTGATCTGCTGCCGTCCGTTCTACAGCGAGGGAGTGTTGCGGAGTGTTTTAGTAAGTACAACCCGCACCGTTTCATCCTGGCGGCTGAGAAGCACTCTTTTTACGGCGCCAGGAGTTCCTCACACCTCCCTGCCCCTCTTAGGCCTCCGCGTCAATTATCATTATCTTATAGAAGACCGATGTAAGAGTTACAGGTGCATTAGTTTCACTTCTTTTCACCAGAAGACAGCAGCTTGTCGCGTAGAACGCTTTATAACTATTTTGATTTTTTACAGAGCAGCAAGGTGCAGCTGTTTTTTTCTTATTTAGGGTCAAAACACAAAACGAAGACACTCCACAAGCCGACCTACGTATTTTGTGATCCAACTGCATCGAGTTGTAAAAACCATTTGTATGCAGTCATACAGTTAGGACGTTTCTATTGCAAATAAGTAGTAAGTAAATGAAATGGATTTTCCAGTTTTGTCGTACACCTTGAAGCCCATGTTGCGGAATGTCCTAAAATAGACCATTAAATAACAAAAACAAAAAGGCCACCAATCAACATTAATATCCTGTTTATTAACCTACGTCATACACTCTTACCACTGCTTGAAAAGTGGTTTGAAGAATATTTATGTTGAACATTCTGTGGATTCCATTTGCTTACGTTAGTATACTTTGACCAGCAAGTTTTGGTCAACAACATCACATGCGTCATCTAACAAATGTGGATCATCACAGTGACGCATGTTATGTTAAAACGGTTAATAATTTATTACTTCTGATAATTTTATACCTGATTTTTGTATTATATACGTAGATATATATAGACCGGTTATTGAACCATGCTTGAAACTTACACCATGTGAACAGAAACTTTAGTGTTGAATTATTCTTTATTAAAATAGAGCCCGTCATCAGTCGCTGCCGTCTCCGCCAGTTCGTCGTGTAAACAGATGATTTGATCCGCAGGTCTAGCTTACCTTTTTGTTGTAGAGGGGAATGCATTTACGCATTTAGCACATAACTCGCCTGGGGAAGACGAGCCGTGTGTGGGACTCACAAGAACTGCTCGCTCCTGCATCGCGTCGGCAGCGTCCCTGGGCCTAAGGTCTAACTTGCCTGCGGTTTAGGTGCAACAACACGTTCTCTTCCGCAAAAAAAGTCAGTTAAGCATCAGGGGCTCACCCATGCAGTTTTACTAGTCTATACAAATGTAAAAAAATTTATCTACATCCATACCATAATATGTCTATTTTATAGTCAGGAGCGATGAGCAAACGCCCTACATTTAGATATAAGTATCTGTGGCTGCATCGTAATGTTTACATTTTAGTATCGGTAACCGATACTTTAATTACGTTCAAATTTCGAACGTCTTCTTAAAAAGTAAAAATTAATGGATTTGAAGCTAACATATGTAAGCAAAACATCTTGATGTATTTTCAAAGGTACCAGGAGAGCATAACCGCAGCGTAACTATTCATTAAATCAAAGAGTTTGAAAGACGCGGGCTAGCCTAGCTTCTTGTTCTTCTCTGCTCTCCTGGTACTACGGATTATAATTCCACGCGGTTTCACATTGATCCTGACTTTAAAATAGACATTTATCGTATGAATGAAGATAAAGCTATGTATGTGACTGTACATAATTAGGCATTAAAATACTCATGTGATCCTTTTATGAAACTCACTTCGTTCGTTTCATAAAACCACATTCGTATTTTAATGACCCTCATTATGCAACAGTCACATAAATAACTATTGATTTACATTTTTCATTCCGAGTGGGGATCATTTTCAAACGTAAAGAAATAGAATTGTTGACATAATTTCAGTTTCCGATTCCCAAAATAGGTACTAATACCTATTTTGGGAATCGGAAACTGACTTGAGCTACTTTTTATCGAGTAAGTAGCATTAAAGAATTCTTTGCTAGTCTTCTGTTTGGCTGTAATAGAATGGCTTAACTGCCAAAATGGGCTAAATAATCATCCCAAGGTACCTAAACCGCTAAGGTTTTCTAGTCATATAACCTCTTTTTTGGATAATTTACGGCAATTAACCTTTCCCAGAATGTTACATGAGAGGGTCAAGAGAATCATAACAAGGAGTTTTATAATTACTACTTAACTTCTGTTATTAACATTATCTATAAAGAAGGAAACAATTGTAAATTCCACTCCGATTCAATGGTTATTTCTAAGTATCCAAATAGTTGAATATGAGATAATAAGACAATTGATATGTTTTCAAAATCTTAATAGGTACGTCAATTGCACTGTCAAACTTTAAAGTAATATTTGACAATGTTATTAGAATGCTAGAAGCGTTAATTTTAACGTTTATACGGAAGTACCTAAGTATACAATAATTGCAAAACGTACATCCGTAAGTTTATTTCTTATTTAAATAAAACTTTGTACTTTAGTTAGCACTTCCAAAAATGTTGTTTAAAACAAACGATATTTAGTAGTTAAAAGTCTCCATAAATGTCATGTTAATGTCTTTTATTTATATCACAGTCTTAATCGAGCCGGGACCAATGTAATCATAATCATAATATTCTTTATTATGAGAGCTCTAGCCTTTTAGTACGTTAGTAGATACTATTTAAGTATTCTGTGCTTTTGCTACAGAGGTTGCGAGTATGATCCCTGCGCAATCTAGACACGCGGCAGCGTGTCAAGCCAAGTTCAAGCAAAGGAACGGGCTAGCCAGCGCCAAGGTTATATTTACACGAACCATTTGGTGTCACTTTTGACCCTTCTATAACTTAAAACCTATTTAACCGAAACACATGAAACTACGTGAGTTTAATCAGATCCATAAGGACACCTAGAAGCCCAAATTTCATGAAGCTAGCTCAAACGGTTATAAAGATATAAAGGTCAAAAAGTCGTAAAAATTAGTACTGACTGACTTATAGTAGCAAAACCTAACCTACTTCCAGATGACCTAGAAAGATGAAATTTGGAATCCAGCTTGGTAATTGTGTGTAACCGTAGGGAAAAATCTGAAAAAAGAAAAAAGTTAAAAATTAGGGGGGGAGACCCCCTCCTCCCCCTATTTTGTTACTTTTTTCTATTTTTCGATTTTTCTCTACGGTTTCACACAATTAGCGAGCTGGATTCCAAATTTCATCTTTCTAGGTCATCTGGAAGTAGGTTAGGTTTTGCTACTATAAATCGGTCAATCAGTACTAAAACCTAACCTACTTCCAGATGACCTAGAAGGATGAAATTTGGAATCCAGCTTGGTAATTGTGTGTAACCGTAGGAAAAAATCTGAAAATAGAAAAAAGTAAAAAGTCAGGGGGGCAACCCCCCCTCCTCCCCCTATTTTTTATTTTTTTTCTATTTTTAGATTTTTTCCTACGGTTACACACAATTACCGAGCTGGATTCCAAATTTCATCTTTCTAGGTCATCTGGAAGTAGGTTAGGTTTTGCTGCTATAAGTCAGTCGGACAATACTACATTTTTTTTATTGTAGCGTTGGAATTGAAACTATTCCAATATGTTATGTATTATTATATTTTCTATATAACAGAAATAAAAAAATAAAGTCAAAAAATAAGTGGTGTCCCCATACAAAAAACTTGTAATACGCGCTAAACAACCAAGTCAAATCTTACCTACTTTAAGCTCACAGAACTTGGCACTCATTAAGATCTCCATTCTTTTTGCGGCGAAGCCCACAGCCAAACATAATTTTTGTATTGAACTTGGCTTTCCTTTTTTACATTTATGTTTTTGGTGGGATACAATTTACTGTATGTGATTAATTGAGTTTTTTTTTGCATCTTGTGTATTCATTTTGAAAATAAATATTTAAGTATTTTTATCCGGGCACCAGACCCCGGATAGATGAAAATCCTATAAGTTTAGACCATGACGTAATTGGCGATGTGTGTAAAATTGCCAGTGACTATGCTGATATGCTCTACATAACAGGGGTTGTGGGTTCGAATCCCAGGATGGACAATATCGTAATAAAAGTTTGTGATTGTTTTTTCTAAATGTAAGTTAATTATCTAATAATAAAATTATTTATTTGTAAAAACTTTACTGTCCACAAATCTATGGTACAAAACGCAGACTTAACGCTATAATGAAAATGGAAAACATTAGGTAGGTATTCAACAGGAATGCAGGAACCTGCTTTTTAAATGCTAACTTATTGGGGGCTTTTATAATACTGTCAGATATTTATTATTTGTTTCTTACTTTTTAGAAAATCTACGATGGAGGATTGAAAGGCGCGGTAACAATACGCAGTATATTCCATAATAAGCTTTGTTCATGTTGAAATTGCAACATAAAACATATAAAGTGACATGATATGAAACATAGTAAGCGACAGTCATTCGTGTCCGCGATTATGATAACATCAAGTTTAATTATTGCTTCACCTTTTACTGCACAATAATTATGTTAGCTTCGAAATAATATATAATTGATGTTACCCTGAGTATATATGTACTTCCTCAGGTAGCCGGCAATTAGAAGTCGCCTTCGTAAGTAGAACTCGAGATCTTTGATAGGCGTTGTAATAAGTAATCATCACTATTAGAATATAATTATTTTCCCAAATGTATTACATACAGTTTGTAATACGTGGAGCAAGTGCCTCCCGTATGTATAACATTGTAATGAGAGCATTAGTCAACTGGTAGCTTATCGAACTATACATATATTTAATATTCAAAGTCTGCCAGCGTGACGCGCAATTCCTTATCTTAATATTATAGGAGATCAAAGTAGGCAGTTTTTCCTTGTAGCTCGTGTGAAATGAATTTCAATATATTTTTTATGTATTGTAAAAGATTGCTTTTTTGTTAAATGATGTGTTGGGTATGACGTATGCGTTATTATTTTGATCATATGGGAGAAAATCCGAAGGTCATATGCCTGTTCTGTCCTGTTGTGCATCCGTGAAGCCCTAAAATAGGAACTCGGCAACGTCGGTTTACATCATATTGCTGAACGTCGCGTTGCCTTAGGCTTTCCCTAAATGGAGGAAGGTGGCGAACTGTTGCCCGTCGTCTCCCTCCTCTTCATGGAGGAGACCAGTCGGTGAATGGTACGGGGGTACTACTGCCCTCCCGGCCCATCCGGGGGGGGGGGGCAGCGTTTTGCCCACCGTGTAGGCGGGCTCTGTCCAGGGAGGACCGCGTAGAAGGCTGCTGTTTACCGTGGTTTCTCGGTTAACAGCACAGAGCCATGGTATGCCAGTATAAAAAAGGCTTCCCCTAAATACACTAAATATGTATATGTAATAACCACATTTTGCTCAGAGCTATTCGTAACCCTCTCACTAGACAAACGCCGTAACTCCAGCTGTAAAAAAAAAACGACGGGTTGCACTCCGGGAGTGCCGGCAGAAGTGAAAACTTGAATATTTTGGTATTCGCCATGCTAGATTGGTACTTTTTGTTCAAACGCCATCTATGAATTTGTGCGGGAACTTTCTCGCTGAGAAAGTACAACCCTCGCAGAGGGCCGAACAAAAAACACGTGTCCGTCGAATTTTCCATCAGTCACGTGACACCTGACGCGATTTTAACATTTTTTACCCATTACAAAAAAAGTGTACAACGCCGTTAAGGAAGTTTTCACTTCAAAAACTGCATTTTTACTAAATCAAAAAGATAATACTATGCCAGTCAGTTGCGAGGAGGTTCAAAGTTCAACTGTTTTAATTGAGCCTTTGTCTTCCAGATAACCAAAAATGTTGACATAGTCATCACAACATTAGTAGAGTAGAGAAGCTACAAAAAGTGAAAATCAACAGGACAAGTTAAATTCTAACGTTTTGTGACATTTTACAAATATCGGCAACACCTCGGCATGCAATATCTGAATGTTGCAAAAACGTCTAATTTTAACTTTGGATAATTTGCCTTTTAGAATATCCGAGACTAAATTATGCCTAATGACATGGGTTGAATGTGTACATAGGCAGTTGGCACTGGGACCGACGTGACATAGTCTTTGCGAAACCTGCCCATTTTCAAATCATTCTACATATTTGTTGAACTCCCCTATTCATACATAAAGTAGTCATATACAAAAATATAATAATTCTAAATGTAAAATTAAGAAGATTAATGGTGCATTTTGTCTTTTTGGTTGTGTGTGACAAATTAACAGAGTTCGTTCCAAAGTTCATCTTTTTGTCTGCACATTAGTAGTCAATCAGGGTTTACGATTTTACAGCTATAGATGTAATATTCGTAATCGATTTTAACCCTTTCCCCGCCACGCTTTTTTCCGAAAATGGTGCCCCACACGCCACGACCATTAAAAAAAAAATCCAAAAAATTATTAGGTTATACTCAACTCATTCAGGCAAGTAAAAATACAACGTTTCTTGATCATGTTTTTTTGTCTGATATATCAGACATTGGCGTGGTGGGCACGAAAATGGTTTGTCTGATATATCAGACATTGGCGTGGAAAAGGTTAATGTTTGGTACCGACATAGAAGACGATGCGAACGGACTTAGACTACTTTTCCCTCCCGAGATCATAAAAATTTATTTATAAATCATTCATTATTTTATCAAATTCATTTTATGAAATTCTCATATTTTGATAAAATTTTTTTTTTTGGTTGTTCTTTCACGTCACAACAGATAAACGTGATTTTTAGTATAGTCATAGGTAAGTTAAGTAGCTGGAGAGCAATGAATAAACAACCGAGACTACCTATTTATATTTAGTTCATAGAATCGCCGCCCAATATGTTTCCATGTACCGAATGAAGGACAAACTTTTGTTCCGGAATAAAGTCCAATTAGGTAATTAAGCGTAGTAAGACATAAATTATATTTAAAAATACCAGTCAAGCGGCCGCAAAGCAGTGTTTTTCCAGACCTTGTTATTTCATTCCGTGGTCATAATCAGGAAATGACTGATACATCGAAAATGTATCTGTGATCGAGAGTAAAAACCACGATGACTGGTCACTGGACCAATGCGTAGCGTTCCGTGGCGTTACGCACATCACCACTACGCTGACGTACGTAATATAAATTATATAAATAAAAGCAATGTATAAAAATAGAAATAACATAACATTAGCAATAATAGCAATGCTCGTTCATGTTATGTTACTTTTTACTCCATCTAGGATTAATGGAAAGCGGTAATTAGGGTAAGGTCGCCTTAGTCGTACCAGTTCAAGAAAAAATTGCTATAATTTCTATTGTAATTTAAATACAAGAAAAATCTTTACACACATAAAAACTTAATTTATTAACGAATCAAAAAACATTAATAGACAATTCAAAATCTTTGAATAAACTTGTTTTTTAGAAGTTTTTACATAAACCTTTTTTCGGTACGACTAAGGCAACCGGTTGCCTTAATCGTACCACCCATAGCCTAAGTCGTACTTAGAGTAATCACATATTTTTCCAACTAGAAGTCTGAGGACAATTGAAAAAGGGTGAACCACGGGAAAAAAGAAAAGCCCCTGGTACACCCAGATATCTTGGGGTGAACTAAGGGAAGAAATAATTGCCCTTGGTACACCTGGGTGAACTACGAAGGTGGACCATGGGCAATGACTGGATCAATTTCAGTCTTCCTTATGAAAATAATAATAAAAAAACCTTAGTTTTAATTCGTAATAATGAGTAGCTGTTACATTGTATAATACTTCCTAAATTATATATTACATATATAATTTAGGAAGTACGATTTAGGAAGTTTATGCAGGTACGAGTTAGGGAGCGGGGTGTACAAAGTTATAAATCAAAATTGATAACATAACCCAGAAACCGTTTACCGTTTGACCTAGCTCATATAAACCAGCAAACACTACAAAAACCGACATGAATCAAAAAAATATCGATTTCATCATAATCTTCTGTGAAATGGCTTACGTCTGACGTAAAAATATTAGTGAAAAATGTGCAAAAACCTTATTTTTTCATTATTTTTCGATCGCGAAATCCGGAAAGCCACCGCGTGTTGTTGTTTACTCTTGTGACTGAGTAGAACCATATTGCACCGATAGATCTCACCTTTTCATGACGGTGCGCAGATATCGACGTGGTACGACTTAAGCGCTGGTACGACTAAAGTAAGGATCTTTGCAATGGATTTTAGTGGACTTAGGGAAGATATAGTTCAATAATTTTTTGACAACTGTACTTAGTTAAGGAATGTGGGACGGAGGAATCAGGTTTTTTTTAAATGTGGGACAAGATAGTGGGACGAGCGAGGCACAAATCAACTTTTCTTCTTAATGGAACGAACGAAAAACATTTTCCCAATGGTAATGGTGATCCATATACAAAATACAACGCTTACTGTTGTACTTATTTATTATATTGCCAAGCGCTTTATATCGTAGTGCCTTATTAAAAGTTTTAACTCGACTACATGTTACAAAATTCGCATTATGTTATGGTGAAAATAAACTCTGTAGCAACCATACGCCTTCATAGCAATACCAATACTGTGGTGCAATGTTCTGTTATTTTAATAGGCGGCTTGTCAAAATATGAGAATTTTAATTAAACATATTTGTTACACGCGTACTATATTCGTGACTTGCTAATCCCGGGACTTATCTCTGTAATTTGAGATGACAAATTATAATAATATTTGCATAATAACTGTATGTTTTGTTATTTCGTACTGTTAAATATTGTTATTATGGTATAGTATGACTTATTTATGAATAACAGCAATCAGGCTTTCTTGACTTGATGTGTGCTAAGAAAGGAGAAAAATTAGTGCCTTATTCTCGATCACCTAGTTTTACCGCGCGATCCTCCTTAGGGCAATACAGCCGCAATAGGTCGATCAAGCGCAACAAGACATAATGCCAGTTCATCCCTCTTCTGGCGTGAAGGAAAACCGGGGGAGTTTTGTGGGTAGCGGAACAATCGTTTCTAGTATCAAGTGCCACATGCGGCAGAATGCCCTAAGCGTTCTCCTCCTAAAAAAATAATTATACCAATATACGATTTTTTAATAAACTCGTCGTTATTTATTTAATTTATATTGTATAAATTTCCTAAAGTAGATGTTGTCGTTCATAAGTGCAATTACGTCATTAAAGTAGTTGGAATGCTCGTATATTTCAACCTTTGGTTACAACTACTAATAATATATGACATCAGTCACTTTACAAATGGATTGGGCTTAACAAAAAATGCACACTAGTATAAACAAAATAATTAAATAATGAAGCAAAAAATTAGAAAAGACGAAACATGTGTACCTAAATTATGCCTGTCTACGTTGCAGACATTTCAATACCTATGTGTCAAATGTGTATTTATGAAATGGTCTGAAGTAACCTACTAAAGTAACGAGATCTCAAATAAGGCAGGTACACAGCGCCAACCGAAAGCGCATGACCTGAAATCGTAAACGTACACATTTTTATACGCAACGTGTAGATTTGCGGGTACAAGTTATGTTGAATAAATTTTTGCCAAAATATAAAAATGCAGCAACACTTTTAGACAATCACAATACAACTATTAACACGTTCCGGCGCGGTACTTTTCTCCAGAATGACAGTAAAATCTTCATACATTTTTTGTGTCCTTTAAAAATTGTCACTGACTCGCACGTCCTAGTAACGTTCATACAAACCCAACGGCCACCACCGTACTGTCAATTTATATGAGAGTACGGTGGTAGCCGTAATTATGCTTAAACGCTCTACTGTACACGCATTTTTGACACTAGAAACACAAGCCTCCTTTACAGAATGACAGTAAGTCTTCTTTCTATGAAACTCTAATGTAAATTGGACGGCGGTCACCGTAGTGGTTTTTAGATTGATTTTTGTGAAAACGGCGGTACCCGTACTGTCATTTTGTGAATTCTACTTTTACGGCCTATGCCGCTACCGCGCCGGAACGTGTTAATTATCCTGTTTTGTTTGATGTTTTTGATGCTGAAATGAAACTTATCGTCAAACATAGTGTTTTCATTATGGGCCGGTCAATCGCCACAAGGCGGGCAACGGCTTGTCCTTTTAGGATCCCAAGTTACTGGGCAGTGGAGGCCTTGTCCTGGAAGGCGAATTCGTCGCGAATCTATAAGCGCCAGCACATAACGCGCGTTGGCGAGATACTGCGGCTCAATACATTGCGTCCGCGAGCATCGCGCGTGTTTCGCGCGAAATCGACTCAATTAGTCCCATGTCCCGCACACGGCCGCAAGTCTAACTAGCCTACGGTTATTACCGTACTACTAATTACACTATTGTGCTAAAACATATTTTCATTTACAAAAAAATGGTGTTTAGTTTACCATTTGATTATGCTAAAAAATGCTACTTCATACGCATAAGTAAAGATCAAAGTACGAATGATTCGTGCCAAGATTTGCTGTTTGTTTAATGATGTAATTTAGTTGTTTGATTGCGAGAAACATCCACCAGTGGTTCTATATCAAATAACCTTGACTTTGGCAGAAATTAACTTCACACTGAATATTCTTGATTGTCATCTACAAAAAATGTAGCAAGAGTTATCTAATGTAGACTTTGTGCAAGGTCGTCTGTGTGTTGATGTAGCTCTCACTTCTCATCGCCTATGAAAAAAGTCAGAAATCTTCCTTATTATGATAATGTAGGATATGTAAGTACTACTCGTAACGAAGAGGATAACATTATGAACAAGCGTCGACAGATGTAACTAATCTAAGATAAGCCATACAAATGTTTACTTACCATTAAATACTACAAAATGGCTGCATACAAGTCGTTGACATTTCCGTTTCGTAGTTTTATGGATGATAACACTAAAAAATTAACCTTACCATAGACCTGTGTTTTTTTAATATACTTAAAACCAGCATAACACCGAACACCGAGGACATTATGACCGTTTATGGGTTATAATAAAAATATTATTACACAAAAAAAAACTCTTTGTGAGGCCTGTACAAATATAAAATTAACGTCCTATTGCTAATAGATACATGCTAGGATTTTCTTTACTACGCACGTGACAAATCAAGTATATATATTGATTTACTAACTACTAATGATTTCTAATAGAATTCTGGCTACTAATCTTAACGATTAGACAACTGCGCAGGATGATATACTGCACACCTATAAACACGTGTTTTTTACCTTATAGTTTGGTGAAACAGAATTATGTTACGACTGGAGAAAGACCTCAGATCCTTCCAAATTGCGGCAGATTTCACCTATAAAGGTAGCTAGTAATCAGACTCCGAAAAAAAATCATAACACTAACCTGATTCAAGGCATGAATCAAACCCATCACCTACATTGAGCTATTATTACTACGTCAGTACATAATATTTCTATGATCACCTACGGGTTTTAGACTCGAGCGGTGTAATTCTACGAAGGCGATATGTAGTGCTTATTAAATGGCTACCCGTATAACCATTGAATCTTCACTAGAGACGAGGGGAGTACTACCAACTTTCTGACGAAATTCGATCGATATCTAATTGTAACTACGATTTTTCTTTAAGAAACATTACTTGTATGGCCCATATTTAAGACCTAGTTTAAAACCATGAGGTCAAGGGCCGCCGGGCCCCGGGAGCAACAGTTGTGTTGAAGTGCGGGCTTACTATTTTTATTTTCTTTGAAGAGAGATTAATTGCAATAGTCGGTGCAAACGTTTAGGTATTTCTATCAGTTATGTGTATGTTTTTACAAAATAAACAAACTTAAGTCATTTTTATCTGTTGTCTAGCACGTGTACTTACCTATACGACTCTGTGTGAATAAAATTCAATTTTTTTTGTAAGTGAAATAGAATAGCGCTGATAGAGAGTGTAAGATAATACAAGATTTAATATTTAAATAATAAATAACTATCTATTTACAATCTTAAGATTCAATAGCCGCACATGTTAGTTTAGTGCGTAGGTACGGAACAAAAATGATGCATTAAGAAAAGTTGAAATTATAATTACAAAAAAATCCTCATTTTATCAACTGGTTATTGAACCGGTGGTCATTGGACTGACCTTTAGTCATTACGCCCAAAGATAAAAAGAATATATACCATTGACCAAAAGAAGGTCTCTAACCTCTGAGGATATTTATATACATATCTATGTGATCATTTGCTTATTTATTGCCTCGATTATAATGAAAACTGGAAATGACAGCTGCTGTTCATTAATCATTAATTTACAGACTTAAGATAGTTAAAAATAATAATGAGCGCTCCAAGCACTCTATTAAGAAAAGGAAACCCGTTATACGAGCGCTATGCTTTATTGTTTATGAAGTCTAATAATAAAATTGAAAAACTTGGTTGTGGTATAAATTTATCCATTTTCATACAAAAAAAATGCGTGAAACCACACCTAAATCATCCTACACTATGTATCGTCATTTCCCGAATCGCTTTCCGTCATTAATCAGGCTATACCTACTTGGATCATTAAATAAAATTTGACCAGTCCAAAATCGTCGCAACGTTTACTGACTAGAACCCGAATATACGCACATAAAGGAATTATTAAAGTAGCAGCCGGACTAATGAACGGTAAACATTTTTGGGAAGACCCGTTCATATTTGCAACGTGAGAGAAGTTCTTTCAGTTTCAGCATGAGACTTAATTAGTATTTTATTTTTTATTCGTCTTGCAGCCGTGACTAATGCGTCCCACTACCCACTAAACTCCCCCGGTATCACCTTAACCACCCAAGAGAGACGATCAAGTCTTTCATCATTTTGTGACGTTGAAACCCTTACCAAGTACTTCTTAGTTTTCGATTGTCACAAGGACCACGCATTTAACGAATGATGCGACACAAAACAATATTTACTGCACTTAAACGACCTATAAAAAGTACGATTTATGTAAACGTGTGCCATGTACTAAATAATTCATGTTTTATTTTGCATTTCAAAGTGAAAAAAATATCCTATATTTGTTCATATTTAATAATGACCGTGCATAAATTCATGGAAAGTTTTAGCATTCTCAATATTCATAAATATTCCACAGGTTAATCAATAAGAACAAAACTCGGAACCCTTCCGAACTTTTCCAGGGTATAAACAGTAACGTGTATTATAGTTGAGTATAAGTTTTAATTTAGAACTCTATGGTGATTTACATTAAGGTCGTAATATGCGCACACTGTTTCACGCAGTTAGTGCAAAATCTGAAGTTGACCCCTGAGTGGTCATCACTCCGTGACGCAAATTCAAACAAGTTTGTGTATTACTAACGTCTAATTCAAACAAAATCTACTACTTATGGATGTATTTGAATAAAAACTTTTTGTGGCATTACGAGTATTGTCCGATTTATGATGCGAAATTATCTGAATTAACATTGTCATTGTGAAGATTTTGTAAGTCATAAAACTGCGTAGATGATGCACGGAAGTTTTGCGAAAAAATTAACTAATCATCCACCAAATTCACATTTTAATTCTATTTCAGTTTAAAAATTGTAAAATTTCTACATGAATATTTTTCTGGGTAGGATACAAACCCAAAACCTTTGGCGAAAATATGTTAATGGATATTTTTGGGAACATATTTCTATATTGCCTAAGTGTGCTGACCTTAAGTTATTTTTTAAATACAAGTCTTGTCGAGATCGAGATGTCGGGGTCCAGGGTTCAATTCCCGGGTCGAGCTAACTTCAATAACAAACACAATACAAAAGTATTATGATATTCGGGGCAGTAATTCTGGATTCATTTTTACATACATACATTCGCACATACACTACAGCTATTATTTTTATATAATTAATATAAAGATTATAGGCAGACTTCTAATTAATTAAAAAAAGTGTCTTGAAATATTCACAAAACAAACAAGTTGTCGTGTAAAGGTCACACGATCACGGAGGCACTTTATGAGCCCCTATGCACGGCTTTTTGTATTTTTAAATACACTTACTTTTAAGAACAATACTGCAGAGTCTGAAATAAATACCATAAGTATCCTAAATATTATGTAATACTACGATATTATTCAGAATTTCACACCGCGGGATCTAGCCCCAAAGTGCGTAGCTTGTACTATTGGTACCAGACAACGGATAAACTTACTTATGTGCTGATTGTACTGTACATACAGACTGGTTCACGTTTACAAATGTTTGTACCTTGCTTGGATCGAACCCGCGAACTCTTGGTATCCTAGCTGACATTTCAGCCATTACACCAAACTGAGCGTCTACTTTAAAGCTATTTATAACTGCGTTCGCCTTGGCCTTGGATAGTAGAACGATATAAAGACAGACCGACACTTTAATTTTAGATTTAAAATTGCTCATTAGTCTTTTATTGGCAATAAAATATAATCGTGAAAACTCGTAAGCTTATCAAAACTTTCCACTCTACACAAAGAGTTCTTACTTAAACTGCCGCATCTAAGTTGATTTTTTATTAACGTCAAAATGTCAATAACAAGGCTTTGATATTGACTCTAATGTCTATTCATTAAATTAGTAAGTTTCTGTCTAAGTAGTACATACGATAATTTACAGTCACGTGCAATGAAATGTGCGCAGCTGTGAGGCCTTTAGATTCCTTCATATTTGACTGTACAATGATCTCATGTCATAACTTTATAAATATAACTGAAATCGAAAAAGCGACAAATTGTTTTTTAAGCACTTGGCTAAAAATAATATCTATCATCAAATTACTCTACAAAACGAATTTTACTGAGTGACTGAGTTTCAAAGGGAAAAAAAACGATTATAATGTCTAGTTTAACGAAGCGAGTAAGCTGTAAATCTTGTCCTGAGAATACTTTCTCGAAAATATCAGTTTTACATAAAACCTAAAGTGCAAGGGGGTGTAATATTCTCAGGGCTTTAATAAAATCTGCCAAAACGAATTTGTTACAAATTCGGCGCATACGCGATCACATACAAAAGACTTAAACGCGTTACACACTATGTCAATATATTTAACAACTCAATACACAATGCAATCATTGACTTTAACGCGCTAATGCCTTCTGTTATTTTATTTAATAAGTATTTTTTTTAACCTTAGGTGAGGTAATCTTAAAGAGATTTTTTTTCATACCGATAAGTACTATGTATAAATATTTTCACAGCAATATCCAAGATTGTAAACAATCAAAACAAACTATTCCATTGAGGGATACGTTCACCCAGAAAGATACTTTATTATCTAAACTACTATTATTTAATTACCACAAAAATAATACTAAATATTTTTTACAATAACTTTTTGTGACAAGCAAGAATAACAAACAAGAATTTTGTGAATATATACAAAATGCCTACCCTTTGTTTGACGCAATTTTTATGCACATTCTTATGTATAATCACGTTTTGTGAATATAAAATGCATTAATTAATATAAATATTAATTTGTATACGAATTAATATATTTTTTGTGATCTAGGTTCAAATTGTCTAGTTTTTATAATTGGGTAGGTATTAGTCTGTTTTATTACAGGCTTATCTTTCGATATACTCGTAGTATAACTACTCGTAGTATAAAGAACAATATAGAAATAGGTCTTTCAGAAACGAAAATATAATTATTGTCCTGTTGAAAACCTGTTTCCCTTATGTATTCCTTAGTAGGGTTATTTAATTTTAATATTTTTTCCTGAAATTTTTCAATCAACACTTTGTATTGATGACAAATTAGAGAGTACTATAATAATATGATATAGATGCACTTCTTATACATATTATCCTCAGTAAAAAAAAACTTTATAGAATCGTCAATAAACAAAAACATCTTGATGATTTAAATGACACAATTTTACCTATTATTTAAGTCATGAACATATTAATTAAATTATCAATAACCAGTTCAATTTTACTAACGGAAATGATTTGTACTTTAGCCTGGTTCCCCATCCTTGTTTTATTCACTAGTGACTCTCGTTTTTAATTTTATTAGTTTACTCGACGAAATGTAAAGTAAAAAACATACTTAGGTCAACTTTAAATCAGCTTCAAACTTGCAGCTGCGTTCGCAGTCGACTTTGCTTGTACGAAATGAAAATATCAACTAAAGTCTATTTCAATGTCCCAGTGGCAATAGACCTCCCAGTCCCCACCAAAAAGATAAGACCTTCAAGCTCAGATCATTAAATGTGGACTATCAATGATCACCGTACTCAGTGTTGCTTAACATAATAATGGTAATAAAATACGCCTATGTATATCCAACATAAATATATCTTAGTGTTAAACATCTCATAAGGACCCTGACTGACACTTTATTTAGGAATATTGTCCATCCACGTTTGTGTGCTAGCTATGATTGGTTTTTGTTATCACAATATTTGCATCTAAACCGTCGACCTCCTCGAATAATTTAACCATTTTAAGCTTTACTGCCTTCATTATAAGGATATCATTGATTTCCAATTTTAACGCGACCGTGAAAGTCCGTGGCCGTAGGCTTAGACAGAAAACATTAGGTCGTCCACGTGCGATCTGCTTCCGGATTGTGTTTGATTCGTTGTTTGTTTATTAGTATTTATTCATTTACTACGCATCAAGACACAGTCAATTCTTGCGACGTTATACAACATCTGAGATGACAATAGACTTTAAGCTTTTATTATTTTAAAACACTAGTACATATTGTCTATATTTTTAATTTATTGATGCTACTCAAAAATAATGATGCGATGGCAAAGCCACAACTTCTCACGAATTTAATTTTGAAAGGAAATAGGTCAGGTTTTTATACAATAACACCATACATATATTTTTGTAACAGAAACATTTTTTTGATCACAATAATAAAACCTAGGTTAATTCAAACCAACAGAGGCTATAGAGTACTCACTGATACAAAACTTAAAAAAATCATAATCAGTAGGTATAAAACTCAAAAATTACGCTCATTAACCGCAAGGACTCAGGGGGTTTACAAAATGAATAGGATTTAAACAAAACATTCAACCTTTGACATTCATTCAACATTATAAATTAGACCCGCGTATTTTGTTGGTGTGCAAACATTTTGAACCGTGATGATTATAGCATTATAAAAAATATAGGTGTATGAACTAAAGTACTAAAGTTTTATTATTTGTTTTACGTCAGCCACATTAAGCGTGGGTCTTGGAAATATAAAATCATTCATATAATTATGATTACAACGAGATTTAGCTCTGCTACGAGAAAAAGCGACGTAGGAAAACATTGGTGAAACATTAGTTACTTATTTTTAAATATTCTAAGTCTCCGCTGTCAATGGCCGCAAAATCAAAATAAGGTCATCGGACATAATTTTTATTAAGACTGACGGCAGTTGCTCCAATTTATAAATATCAGACAATATCATATAATACAAATAAATATCCCGACACAGAACAAACACAAATATTCATCACATCATTTTTTTTCTTGGTGGGCTTCGAACCCCACGACACCTGGCCTATAGGACAGGGTTATTACTAAATGCGCCATTAGGCTATTGAGCGTTGCTTGCCTTGCTGGTGAGGTGGAATCAATGAAATTGGCCGCAGTGTCTTTTGTCAAGTGGGATGCGTGCTTGTTGCATACAAGCTGTAATAACATTAAAAAAAAAAGTTATGTAATCAGGTATATACATGTCAAATGAGGGTCAGTTAATCCGCCTCAAAACAAAAAATATAATGTATTGAAAAACAAATACTTAGGCTTAAACTATTTTGAAATTAATTTAATATTACAACAACGACTGCAAGTCATGTTTCATAATTAGACAGGAAGAAATAAAAATTCATTACAAACATACCTATACTAACTAACTATGATAAAAAGTTGACCCCGAGTCTTCATCACAATTCACAAATTGCAATAAAATTTGTTTTTAAATTAAACTAGCATCATATGAAACGGAAATAACGAGGTGATTGGTTTTAAATAGATTAAGCTAAACTGCAAGTAGATAGAGTGCTACAGTGGGCAGTGAAGGCACCTTCTAAAACTATACGACCTCGGGATGTAAGGAATGTAAGTTAGTGACCATCATCCTTTTGCTTCAAGCCAATCTCTCCCGCACACGGTGCATCCTGCTAAAAAGCAAACGAATGTGCCCGCCCGGCTGATGGCGGAAAATCTAAATGCGTGACTAAATGCAACAGCCTGATACCTGGACAAATTGATTTTTTTCAAAATTTATATTAATATCGCCCTAAAGCAGACAAAATGCTTTTAAAATTATAAAAATAAATGCAACAGGCTGGTCACGGGCTGCAGCGTCACTGAGACGAAAGCTAATTCTGAGTCCTTTTAATTAATCGAAAAAAACAAGAAATATCTGCAGATACGGTCTGCTAGACCAAAAACCGCATAGGAAATGTTAACGGAAACTAGGTAGTAACATTCATACGCATCAGAGCTATCTTGATTGATCTAGAAAATTTCGTAAAGTATATTTATAGCTGCAGGAAACGGAAGACGTACTTAGACTGAAAATATGTTTCATTAACATAAAAATGAATGGCCGCTTGTAACAATCCACTGGGTGCAGGTGCCGCAAGACCGACAGCCGATTTGAGATTCGAGGGTAGTTGGTAGACATAGTCTAAATCGAGATCGGGGAGGAGGAGACAATTGTACGATCGCTATCTTTTACCTCTCTAAGTGATGGCCAGCAGACCGCAGGGACAATGGTACCACCGTATGAATTGTACCAAAGGCTACACCTCTCGTCAATGCAAAAAAGACCCTATGTCCATCAATGGTCGTATTTCGTCTGATAGGTAAATGTGGTTATTCGTTATATTTTTTGATAGTTTTGCTTTATTTGTTACCACAAAACAACTTTGTATAAAATCAGTAACTAACACTAAATAATGACTATTATAGATCTTAATCTTTCTGTTAGTAACTTAAAAAATAGCAACGTAGCAATAAACGTGCTGCGGTTCGTATTTATTTATGCGATATTTTTATAATTTTGTTCATAATTAAAATAAATATTACACGTAAATTAGCTTCTGCTCGCGGCTTCATTTTAATCTGTGTAATCGTTTTTGCGTGAAAGAGTAATAATCATCCATTCAATAATTGTTTTCACTGGAAAATATTATGCAGTCATTTATTCTATTCATTAAATCAAACTTTATTAATAATATTCACATATAATGCAATAACTTAATGGCATCCTTAACGCCATTGTCTACCCAAAGGTTAACATTTGGGTCACGAAGAAAGTAAACAAACGTCACCGGTACAAGAGCGGAGGATTCAGGCGACTGGGACCAAATAAAACTGGGACCGCGGTCCCAGTTACCTGATAACATTTTTGAATCGGTCGACTGGGACCATATACCTAATTTCCTTTAATGTACAGTTAACAGAAAAATCAAGTTATAACTCAGGATTTTATTTTATTTAGTATTACGGTCAAGTATTTTTGAAGGTGAAAACTTCTTTAGCGGCGTTGTACACTTTTTGCTTTTTTTATGGGGAAAAAATGTTAAACTCGCGACAGATTAGTAAGATTTATTCGCCAATTTCGCCATGCTCGTCGAAGTTATAGGCGCCCAGAAACACCAAAGAGTCACACGGAATATCTAATGGCGGAGTAGAATTTCATGGAAATATAAGATGCAAAACTTCTATTTGAAGTACCAGGCGCCCATAAGTACCGAAGAGTTCACACGGAATATTTCATCCTAAAATGGCAGCAGCGTGGTGAATAAAATTCATGTAAAATAAAAGCGAAGTGATGCAAAACTTCTATTTGAAGTACCAGGCGCCCATAAACACCAAAGAGTAGATCGAAAATTCGTAAGACGGATGGAGAGTAGACAGGCGGTGCGGCGTTGTGTCAGTATGGATTTGTCATAAAAGTGACATTCGGTTGCTAAGTAACATTGTTATGAGGAGATGATTGTCATTGCAATTACTAGTTAAGTAGGCATATGATATGAGCCAACGTGATTTTTCAAACATAATTAAGACTGTTATACTGTTTAAGTAGGTAATACAAAAACTAACTTACCTTTGCAAAAATTAACTTTGTTTTATTTGTGACACCTTTTCTGCTAACTGTACTAAATCCTGTATTTCAACAATGGATTTATGGTTAAAATTACGGGTGGTCCCACTCGCCTGACGAAATAAACAAATAAAAACTAATCAGGCAACTGGGACCGCGGTCCCAGTTAAGGCGATTGGATTTCTCAATTCCTGAAAATGGGCAATTGGTAAAGCCTACTCCTCATTAAATACTGGTCAGAAAGAATTGAAAAAAATATATGTTAAACATCAGTTCTTACACTACATTTGAAACACTGGATATTTCTTTAAGTCTTTATTTTGTACACTAAAAAAAATATCTACGAAACGTCGATTTTTATATTGAAATGCCTACTGCTCCTAAACGGCTATGTTATTTGGAAATATTTTTACACAATCATATAAAAAATTTCTTAATCTTAAAATGAAACAATGCTTTTGTAAATCGAATAAATATTTTCTGTATAAATATCAAAATAAAGCAATTCCGAAAGAGTGGTTGCAGAGGGTGGCCTGTGCGGGCGCGGGCGGCAGTCGTCCGCTGGCGTTCAGACGGGAAGGCTGTGTCGCTCGCTGCAATTTTTTTATGACTGCTCACGCGTGTTTGTCCTTTGTTTGTGTGCGTATTTTTCGTGTCAGTGTGTTCAAAGAATAGTGCAGTCAGAGATAGGCAATACGATTGCGTTGTGATTTGGTGCGTGCGGGGACGGTGTATAATTATTAGTGTAAAAATATTTATAAACCTTGTTT
Source organism: Mecyna flavalis (assembly GCA_949319885.1). Lineage (NCBI taxonomy): Eukaryota > Metazoa > Arthropoda > Insecta > Lepidoptera > Crambidae > Mecyna > Mecyna flavalis. Next base: position 13,302,630 of record OX439430.1, read on the forward strand.
TTAATACTACATGTTCGTAATATTTTATAATTTAGAAGTAATAAACAAGCAAAAACAAAATTAAAAACCACAGAGGAAGAAAATAAAAATGAAGAGATATGCAAAACATAAAAACATACAAATCTCAACATAATATCAAAAAGACAGCACAACGAAGTTGAAGGACAAAATAAAAAGCAGAAGATAATATATTATGTGCTATAGAAAATTTTAATAGTTAGTGTTTGAGAATTAAAGTTTACATAATTTTTAATTTACGTGTTTTACTTATTGATATCGGGACCTCTTAGTAATTTTAGTTTAGTCAGCACCCTCAGAAACCTAGAAATCACATCAAACTTCCCAAACTTTGTTAGCTTTTTTTTTAAGCGGTGAATGCATGTATTTAGGTTTAGGGGCCAGACGGAACTAATTTAGATTCCGTCTGCCCCCACTAGGGGCAGACGAAACGAAAAAGTTTCGACTGCCCTTACTGGTTATTTAGATGGGGAGGTAGGTAGACTGTCCAATTACCATTGAATGCAAATATCTGAAGAGCGATGTATTTAATTTGTATTTGTATTTCAAAAAAGAAGAAGAGCAAATACATTTAATAAAATAAAACAAATGAATGTCGGGAAAACACTGTTTATTGATCTGAAGTTAAAAAGACATGTGTAAACGACCTTATCGACATTTACCAAAATAACGGATTTTAATGAACCAGCAAAGATAGTCAACAAGCGTTTGCGAAAAAGCAACAAAATTTTGAATGTCAATAAGGTTGAAAATCGCTTGCACCTGTTTTTTTTCGTTCAAATCAATAGACAAACAATAAAAACAGGTGCAAGCGATTTTCGACCTTATCGACATTTACCAAAGTAACGGATTTTAATGAACCAGCAAAGATAGTCAACAAGCGTTTGCGAAAAAGCAACAAAATTTTGAATGTCAATAAGGTTGAAAATCGCTTGCACCTGTTGTTTTTCGTTCAAATCAATAGACAAACAATAAAAACAGGTGCAAGCGATTTTCGACCTTATCGACATTTAACAAAATAACGGATTTTAATGAACCAGCAAAGATAGTCAACAAGCGTTTGCGAAAAAGCAACAAAATTTTGAATGTCAATAAGGTTGAAAATCGCTTGCACCTGTTTTTTTTCGTTCAAATCAATAGACAAACAATAAAAACAGGTGCCAGCGATTTTCGACCTTATCGACATTTACCAAAATAACGGATTTTAATTAACCAGCAAAGTTAATCAACGAGCGTTTGCTATATTTTTTTTTATTGAACGAGGACAAGGAAAGTATTGTGCGTTCAATGGTTCACATGGTACTATAGGCATCTACTGGGGTAGCTAGTAGCTACCTACCTACCTATCCAAATAACCAGTAGGGGCAGTCGAAATCTTTTAGTTACGTCTGCCCCTAGTAATCCGAGCAACTCATGTCATCCCAGTGTCCACCAGTGGGGGCCAACGAGAAGATTTCAGTAGCGTTGGTGTCCCCACTGGTGGACAAGTAGTTACAAGTTTAAATGTATTGGCTAAAATACATTATCTGCATACGTACTCGTATATATTTATATAATTATATATATTTTAATGCATAATTATTCCATAGACATCCTCTTATAATCACAATCACATCTTATGATGCATTTTAAAAGTAGAACCAATCACATTATTCTATTAGGCTCTGATAATAATTATAGTAGTGTACAAAAGTGCGCTTCTGTACGCTACGCCCGTGCATTCTTTGATAAGTGTTTTCGTGCGGGGTGCGCGGTTACGGCGCGGGGAGATAGACTCAAACGTCCAAGGTCGTTGAGAACTATAATCGCCTTAAATAGTGGTCCCAGTCGCCTGAATCCTCCAAGAGCGGACATAATAACTTACTTGACATTTATGTATAAATAGATGTTAGGTACTGAATAAATAGCAATTTGTGGAATATAGGATCATTTACGCTGGTAGAAAACTGACAATTTCAGTCACTTGTAATTTTCCTATATTAAAAAAGTATTATTTTCGCTCTTTTTGACTCTAGTACTCTTGGTATATAATTTAATTAGTTCATCATTAACTCAAGCTAATAAGATACTTTGTAATGGATTGTAATTCACATTTCAATTACATGGCAATGCACATTATGCACGCGATGCAGTCCTCTCGGTTACATTTGGGCTCCACCTCAAAAACTTAGCTTATTCTCGGGAATTCGAATTCAAACTGGTTTTTTAACATTGATTTATTGTAAAAGCTGACGATTTAGACTTCTCCTTGGAATAGTGGTTTGACAACTCAGGTACAATTTCGAGTTCGTGGGTTCATTAGCTTCTTGCGGATGTTTGGTCCTAGAACTTTTAAAGATAAGAAAGGCTACTAACAGTGGGACTGTTCTTTATGTCACTCTGGCGGGAACCATATTAGAATAAGCTATACCACATACCACTTATTTAGTTGTGCTACACGTCTGTCCAAAAACTGATATTATATAAAGAATGAAAATCCCAAAATCAAAATGTCCTTTATCATGTAGGTTTCCGCGATGCACTTATGAGTCGTTAATTTTATAAATGCGACGAAATGACAATTTACCGCCGCCGGCTTCAGAATGTTGCTTTTATGAAGAAGGAACTGACATGACATTCGACAGATAACTCTCATCAATCACCGACATTTTTAGAATACTTACCAATATTCAAGAGAAATCCCATTTTAATATAATATAAGATTCTCGAGTCACACATTAATTATAACAGGATCTTCATCATGAAATAAAAGTATCGAAAAGGATTTAACAAGCAATTAAAAACCCGTGACGAGAACAGATGTGGCAATAATGCTGTCATTGCACTGATTTGGAATATCGGTAATTACGCATCTGACGTATTTAATACTTTTAAATGATTGTTTTATAATGGCTTACGCGATTTAATATGCTTACGTTTTGTTTCCGTAAACAGCCATTCACCTAATAGCCTCATTTATTAATTTTATTGTACGTCTTCAGGAATATCAATTGAAAATCACCGGCTTTTCCCAACATTTAGCGTTATAATAATAAGAGTCAATCACACACATGTAGGTCCTGAATTTAATTCTCTGTCAAAATGTGTTTCCTATTTCGGGCAACTCTAGGTTTGTGATCACCAACCCACACTTTGATAGCAGCACGGTAATTAAGCCAGTTACGATCTCTTGTAATAACACAATATAGTGGGTATAAGTCCCACTATAGGTTTTTTTTTTTAAAAAAAAAGGGTTTACTTGCGGGCTCTTAAAACACACTTACACCCTGTTGCAGAAAGCTCCATTAAAGTTAATGCTTCATTAAATCTAATGCTGTCACTTTTCGTTGTCATGAAATAAAAAGTGACAGCAATAGCTTTAATGACACATTAACTTTAATGGACGTTTCTGCAACTGAGTGTTAATCAATTATTTTTAACGCCTCTTTTTTTTTGGAGGAGAATGAGTGCCGACTTACAAACATCAAGTTGACGTTTAATATCAGCGCGTCCTCATGGTTTTTTCTATGAATGTTCGAACACTCTACACGAGTCTAGTACCTACGCCCGTTTTTTTACTACACACAACCATTACGGCTCATTCTATTGACAGGCATTTTGGCAGTAAACATCTTCGAACCTATTAAAAGTATATATTTATGTCCAATTGATTTGGTAAATTTAATCAAGAGACGGCCTTGTCAAACTGTAGAGAACCCTTTCCTCGTCACCTTAAATAGATCGCAACCAAGTGCTTATTATTAAATTAATTATAAATAGAATAATTATTATGACTAATTTTTATGCTTATATACGCGAGGTAAAAATCATTTTATCGCGTGATTGCTAATTTATTCCTTCAACGTTGACCTAATCAGACAAAAGTCATTGTCAATAAAATAATTATTCTATTAGAATTAAAAACGGGAACGAACTATAGCTATAGCTAAATATATATTACATGTGGCAAACACAATAAAACAAAACTTTAAGTATCGGATCGGACCGTAATCTCGGAGTCCTTGGTTCAATTCCCGGGTCATGCAACATTTGTGTTGGATTTTTCGAGATTGGTTTTTGATCGACAGTTGACAGAAATATCTATACTAATATAATAAAGAGAAAAGATTTGATTGTTTATTTGTATTAAATAGGCTCCGAAACTACTGAACCGATTTGGAAAATTCTTTCATTGTTGGAAAACTACGCTATCACCGCGTGACATAGGGTACTTTTGATCCCGAAAATGTGGGGGGAAGGGGGGATTGATAAAAGAAATTACGCGCGTGTGAAACCGACGAGGCAGCCGCAATGTAGTTAATAAATCAAGAAATACTGTGATCACTGACCAATAACTTCACAAAACTGTTAATTATATCTAGGTAAGTATAGAGACATCGCATCAATATCAAAACCGGTATTTAAAAACGCATTCAGAGGTTTTGGTTACCTCGTGTCCCATAAATATTTTTTTATTAAATGCTTAATCCAAGATTCTGAGATTAAATATGGACATCGACATCAAGGCGTCCACTTAATTTAATTGTTTTAAAATTCTAAAGGTAACTCGGAAGCTGTTAACCCCACATTTTTGGTAAAATCCATAAAATCAATATTCTCGCGATTTAAGTAGTATGGTCATAGTGACGCATGAAGTCAAGTTGAAGGCGTCTGCAGAGCGATGTGATAAAAGGGTAGTGTGGGCGCGCGCGCCGCCAGTACCCAACCCGCCGGCACACGCGTTGCGCTTGCGCCGCGACCGTTCGATCTAGCGCCCTCTCCTCGAAACTTACCTTAGCACCCACTGTTCTCCCCTAGTGCAAGTGTTCTTGGACTCAGCACCACCACCCTTCACAGGGACATTTATACACATCATTGGAACTTTCGCTGTCAGGTGAGTCTATCGAAATTCGTGCTCACGGAATCAACCTCGGCTGAATCATGTGATGAAGTAAACTATTCACTAGTCTTTAATATTGATGACAGTAAAATATTTTATATACATTAAAAACTATTGATTGTATCTAATAAGACAATAATATTGCTTAATTGTACAATGAAAAAATATTGGCTTAAGTTTTCAGATAACATACATTATGTATTATTATACTTGAACAGAACATACTGAAATGAGATTAACAGTTGGCTTGATATGTAATAGTTATTGATAATAGCATTTAATCACCAATTTAGTCATAACATAAATTATAGTACCTGCTAAGTGATTTGTCAAAAAAAATTCTGTGCTTTTAATTTAATACTACAAAATCTAGTTTTGAATACAAATACATAACTTAGTGACTAGGTACATAGATTTCTATACGAGTGACTGCGTAACGTAAGATAATATGCGGTAGCAAAGTATACGCATCAAATCTCCGACCTCGCTCTGAATAGTCCAATTTTTGCTGGAGGTGTTAATGAATGACGTCGCTCCTGATAACTTGATAGATGAGACTCGCTCGCAATCAAAGGTCAAGACACGACCCAGAGATCAACCGGAGTCAACTCGTAAGAGCCCGGTATTTGTGATTATCCGCCAAATATGAATAACATACAAAGAAATGTTGTTACACCCGCACGCACGATGAACACATCTCATGGAATTTAAACACAATAATCAAACTTTGTCAACAAACCATTGTGAGCACTTCCGATAGTCCGATTCGATTGTTGGTGTTGTACATTTTCTACTTAAGCAACGACCGTGGTAACAGTGAACATCAGTAGAAAATGCAGTGAACGCAACAGTATACTAAGAAAGGAGCTCGGTTTTGAAGCCAAGGATCCACCAAGGCGTTCTGCAGGCGTTAGTATTCCCAACGCGTATGGCGGCGCGAAGCGGTGGCCGCGTGACGTAAGGTCACTTCGCCTGGCCACTGACATGACATGAGATTAACAAAATCAGTCCCTGCATGCCTAGATGTCAGCTTCGTTGCCACACCTTCACAATGCCACCTTTTACACCAATTAATATCTCGAAAAGTCGAACACATTCTTCAATAGATTACGATATAATGCTAATATATATATAGGACTGTTAATAACGTTACAAGCTCCGCAGCATATTGTTTACATAAATGACATAATGGCAACTTTAATTACCTACTCCGTTGCTTAAAATTTGAATTCTGCACAGCAATGTCATATGAAATAGACGACTTATTAAAATCAAGCACGCATTAATTACTTATGTATCATCACAATCTTAGGCCATGAACAATAAAACGCAACATTCGCACGCGCATTTAAAAGTATACAATACATTTAAGCAGCTCTCATACGCTAACATTTATTAAATAATAGAACTTACCGTGGATTATATTAATCGTACTGTTAACATACTAACAGAGTGATTTTGGCATGCTTTGCAAATTATCTACTCAAATTTCAGAATTGCACATGTTCCAAAATTCTATTGCAAAATTGACTACATCTGTTACATTTGTCACACGTAATCATTTTTACCGGAAAGTCATTCATTAAATAATTAGTTGATTTTAATGTGACTATGCAATTATCGACTAACATTGAATGTATTACTATTAACATACTGGTTGTCTGTCTAAACCAGTTAATGATCACGTTAATTTACGTTTTCATATTTGACATTAACATTTCAACTTACAACAACAAACTAGTCCTCCGCCCGCGGCTTCGCCTGCGTGGTCTACAAAACATTATCCCGCGGGAATATAACTTGGAGGACTCGAAGGAATATATCTTTTCGGGGTTAAAAATAGCCTAAGTCCCTATCCCTCGTAAAAACAAAGAACCAAGCGCATGCCAACCTTAATTACTATACGTTTTCCTAAGTCTAATACGCAACTAATAATAAAATTTGGAATTATCACATAAATTAACGAACCATATCAGTATTGACAAAAGTTTACATTAAGGAAAATTATCTTCGCATTTCTACGTATTTATTATAGCGATATGCATATATTACGTTTTATTTATTTTGCGCGAACACGTGACTAATTTAAAGCTAGTGGTGACTACCCTACTGAATGCAACAAAAGATCAGTGCGAATGGAGCCTGATACAATAAGGGCACTTACACGTGTGATGATTTGAAAAACTTAATAATTGATACAAATTAGCGATATTTTATTTTCGACTAAATTTCAATTTAAGTAACTAACGGTAATATGTTTATGTATCGGTACAAATCAATTTCTTGAATAAGTGTTTTTATAGTCAACATTTAAACAATTAAAACATGTTCAATATACAAATATAGACAACAATCTAAGAACAGATCAAAAACAAACATATTAATTGAAATACAAACATTGAAAAGATTTAAAGAAGGTCGATTAATAAAACCAGAAACTAACATCGGAATTATTTGAAGGTCTGCTAACAAGTATAATTTAATTAAAAGGCGACGAAACAGGTTACAATATTTTTTTCATAGTGTTAGGTTTTTTCCTTACATTATATACAACGATACTTAAGGCTACTCATAAAAAGTTAACTTGTTCTCTTTATCATGTTTTAATAATTTCGATAATAATGTCATTAGTTGAACTAACGGTAATACATGTAGCGGTCATAAATCAATTTCTATAATTTTGACTACAGGAGTTACGATTGACAAGGACGACAAATTCGAGGCTCGTAACTTAAAGTTAGTTAAGTTAAGAGCTACAATATTTGCAGATGATTCTTTTATATTTATTCATGTATATTATACGCATATTTAAGTTTTGCTTACAAAACAAAATAAAAATTAAAAAGAACTACTCCCACAATCTTTAAAAATAATTGCCTTGTCTGTCTTAGGTTACTATTGTAATAAGTAAAATTTTTCGACCATGCCTATACCATTTCATTGACCCCCAATCTTCAAATCAAAAAGTTGTTTAATTTTGACAACACAACATGTTATGTTGCTAAACATACCTACTGTCAATGAGAAAAGGTGATTTGTTCTGAATGCACTTTCTGCTCGGAAGCGTCGCTTTACGTACTTTGTGCTTTTAAATAAGTTGTATAAACTCTTCGAGAAAGTTCAAAGTTTCATTGAACCGTCATCGAACTTAAGTACAAAAATAGCATCATTACCGGCTTTTGCGGCAAATGACATTGAAATCTTACTTCCAATTAATATCGATTTGTCTTTGCGTATGCACATAAAATTTATCATTTATGCAAAACGCCACTAATGAAATTTATTTAGGGTATTTCTTGAATCATTATAACCGGCGGCTGCGTATCTAAATACACGTGACTTCTTCGATTAGCAACTTAATATTATATGACCCTATAAATATGTATCTACTTCTGTCCAGAAAAACTAAAATATCAGATTTTTATTACAAAACATCAGTTCGTTGACCACTCTTTCGTGTCCTGGAATGTCTACACAAAAATGTTGACCTAAAAAGGTAAAAAGTTTTTCTTTACATTATCATTTGATTCTGATTTGATGTACAAGTCGCTAGGACACTTAAAACTACTTACTTTGTACAAACCTATGGATAGGTTTCAGAAGTTTAAAATGCCAAAGGAGTATTTTCTTCGGCAACATCTTATTTTTTGGATACTTCGATAAGAACAGGTGGTCAAGATTCTTAACCTGTCATTTTCCTTAGTCCAAAAATATATTGACCTTACTCTTTACATTTATGTATTGTTCCTGATTCTGCGTATACGTGAAGTTGCTAGTAATTATAGGTTTAAGTTAAAATTAATTTGACGAAATTCAGTAGGTACTTAAATACATACCTAGATTACGTTTACTTATCTTTTAAATTCATGATCAATGATCGATCATGTATGTATAAATTTTATATCAAATGCTACTTTCTGAACTAATGCTTAGAATAAAGTTGTAAAAGTTTATATAAACCTTGGCTACATGGTCAGGAAGTAATCTAAACTTACTGCCCTAGTCGAAAATAATATAATTACTTTCAAAAAAAATCAATCGATTCATGATAAATTCACCATCCGTACGAGCGAACCCAAATACGGATAATAAGCTAGGAACTGCATTTTACGAAATACCAGATGTGTGTGTTTTTTTTTAATTGCCATTAAACAATGAAATGTAATGACCTATAATATAAGTAACTACCTATATAGTTTCAAAATGAGTTCACTTTTACACACTAAGGCTAGGCCCACACTTGACGGAAATTCCGCCGCGGATCTTCCGCGACGGAACGCTAACACATGTTATTGCATATAAATTACAGCGGGCACATCTACGCGGAAGATCGGTCGCTCCGTCGTGGACGGTTTTATATGAAATTATTTCCGTCGCGGACGATCCGCGGCGGAATTTCCGTCAAGTGTGGCAAAGGCCTAGCATATACTCGTATTAATACAAGAATGAATTATGTATAAGAAACCTATCAGCATACCTGAGTGAGAGATCCACGTGAATATTTTCCGTTAACTTTAATCCTCACTTAAATATTGCGTGATCTTATATTTTCATGTTCGATTCGATTAAAATGATTTTACGGAAACATACAATCTTATGTACCTACGTAACATAGCAAATAAAGTATTGACGTGAAAATTATAAATGCAAACGGATGGACATCGTGAATCCTTGAGAAGGCACTAGGAAGTCGACATCGTCTATGTAATGTAAATATGCCTACATCTTGAGAATCACTCGCAAGTAAATATCAAAGATATTCTATTTTATGTATAAGATCTTTGGTAAATATATTTCTATATGTCAATCACTTTTGTCAATGACATTGATGATCCCATCTACTATTCGTACTTCGTACGCCTTACTAGCTTTGCTAAAATCAACAGAATGGCAAATCGACTAAACCTATGCAAAAAAGAGGTAGTACTTAATATTAACATTTTTTTTACTCACGGTTATAGTTTTGACTTGTCTGACACTTAGGAATCGAACGTTTTTATGCTACGAGTTATGGTGATAAATATATTGTGTTAAAAAAGATCTTTACCATAATGTCACATGTCACACAAAAAAAATTCTTTTAACACACTCCAAAATCCATTAGCGATTTAACGATGTGTGATGTCTACGTATATTAGTCGTGTCATCGTATTTACCAAACGAATATTCTTCAACGGAGATGTTTAATTTGATAATACGAGTATGTATAAAAGTCAACGGAACTGTATGTAATCCGTCATTGTATACAATTCCTAGAAAATATATGTAATTCCTAAAATCGCCTGGAAATGTGTGAAATAAATTATATTAAACACATTTCCTAGGAAATCTATACATTTCCTAAATAGCAATCGGAAATGTAAAACATCTAAGATATCAGTGTTTTGGTAACTGAAATGAATGGTATATCGTTAATTTAGGGCATTGGAATAACCAGGCTTGTCAAATCTAGGATCATAGTCGAAGCGGACTCTGAGCTCCATATTGGATGCAATCGGGAATACGCTGGGATGATGATGATGATCGTTAATTAAGGGAAAAGGTGTTAAAAAAACCACGAAGGCTAAGCTTCTACCCTATACACATCCGAGTCGATTTCCACCTCCGGTCGTTTAAACACAATTTTTGTTATCTCACTAATAATATTAGTCGCCAAGTTATATTTATTGCACCTCATCAAACACATGTTTTATTACAGAAAGCCTTCTTTTTATACATTTCCTAATACAATATTGGAATTATATACAATTCCTAGGAATGTGTATATTTCCTAGGATATGTATGAATTAAAGAATTTTTAAAACAATATTTTAAACTTTTCCTAAATAGCTTCGGAATTGTATACATTTCCTAGGAAATGTACACAATTCCTGGATTTCATACATTTCCGGTAACATATAATATATTTTATTGACACGTTCGTGGACAGTAGCGCCTACGGGATTTCTTCCCAACTGACACTACTACGACGCCCACCGTACAGGGGGAAGGGTACCGGAAGTCCGGATTTCTATCAATGTGTGTGTACCTTGACGTGATGTAAAACTGTATACGTTGACAGTACGAAAGCCGCATTACTTTTGCGGTGACACTACAAAATGCTCTCTCTTGTAAAAGTATTGAAAATCAAGCGCCCTCAGACGTACTGCTGTTGCACGACTATAAACTATGACGTCTACAGGCGTCCTGTCGTATCGTTTTTCACTACCTGAACGCCCGTAGGAGTTACTGTCCACGAACGTGTTAACTTGTTAAAAATACCTTACGTCGACACACCAGCTTAATCTGGAACAAGGGCAGTGAAATGATGTATTTTCACAAATTGGTATTAATGTTACAAAAAGCAAAACACCCTAATTTTAAATCCAAGGAGGCACATTTGTGGTAGTAGCGCACGCATCTCATACCCAATGGTTATATCCGCTGCGTTTGTTTAAAGACATTTTGTTAAGAAGCATAAATTATCGTGCTGACCATACTACAAGTACGAGTACAGTATCCTCTGGCCTTTCGAATACATTTTAAATAATTAATTATTGTTTGTATAATTAATTCGTGAGAATCGGACCATGCAATTTAGATCATAGTGCTATTTCCGACAAAAGTTCAACCTCCAAAACGGATCGACCTCCTAGAAATTGGGCATTAGCAAGGATAGTCATTAGACGGTGTAGTGTCGCACGTCCGCGTCGGCCTCGCGCGTTCGGGCCGCGCCTGTAAATGTTTACATTTGCGCCGGCGACGTCGTCCGCGGCGTCCACCAACGATTAGTTGCAAAATGATCGCGTCCGAATTGAGTTCAGGGTCGCGCGTGTTGCCTCCGGGTATTGCGCAAACGCAACGCATCGCCGGCTGTGGCCGCCGACCGCGTTGTCGCCCCCGTGTGACTCGGCTCGTTAGCCCATTATGATCCTCTGTCTTGTAGCAAGTGCCAGAAACCATCATAAAAATTAAAAAAGGTTGTAATATTCAGTAAATAAATAGTCTTTTCTTTCTGTATGGTTTACCAAGTGTTGAAAACATACAGGAGAAAAATTTCGATACTATCGTGTAATAAAAATAAAACAATTAAACTCCTTAATTATGATACATAATATGTGTCGAAGTAACGGTATAATACTGCCCCGGATAAAATATGTCCTATTTTATCCGTAATTATAATCGTGAATAGTCCACCTTTATCATAAAGGTGGACTATTCACGATTATAGGTAATTACGATACCGTGTGCCTAAATGACTGCCCGATAGTACCAAGTTGTAATTACATTGAATAGTACATTCTGATACAAGATGCAATCAATTCTTTTCCTCTATGATCGTCATTGTGCCTCTAATAAAGGTCGGCAGCCTTTAAGGATAACACATTTCGTAAAACTCATGGAAACCAGCACCCATCAGGAAATAAATATCAGAAGGTATTGTATAATTTATGTAAATTACGAAGACGATACATTTGATCAACTGTGACACGTCTTACTTAATCTACGTTTGATAGAGCATTGTAGCAGTTTAGAAAATAGTTCCCCGATCCAACATAATCGCTCCGTGTGTTCTCGATGCACTGCACTCTCGGATGTTACGTTACGCAGTCGCCTCTTCCTGCTGCCTGTCATTTCCTCTATCATGATTACTCGTTGCAGGTGACAATGATCGTATCTGTTACTTGACCGACATGTGTAAATGTTACAGTTCATGATTCTCATAATTTACGCCAGATCAAACCAGATAACGTCATTTTCGAGATGTTATTGCCAGTAATTGGTTAGCGGTTTATAATCCAGCTCTATGAAGGTTTTTTGTTAAACGACCTTGCCCCCGACCTAGTTAGCTCAGCACTGTATATAATTAATACTAGTCACGCTGATGACGCTGCATAGAGCTAGCTTACGCGAGCCACTCTCACTATAATTAGCTCACCTTGTATAGGAATAAAAACTCAGACTATGTAACAATGTTTACTGACGTAATATTGAAGTAATAAGTAGAGGATTTATATAGGATTTGAGAAAGCATATTGGTTAAGGAAAGTAAAGGGAATAAAAATTTTGAATATGTTTTGTTTAGAAACATTGTGAAAATCATTTGTAATAATCTCAATAATTCATAACAGTACAAAACAATTACAACAACAAATAAATGCAAAAACAATGGTATGGTACTTACCTACAATGTTAAAACCTTAACAATACAAAACTCATTTCGGTGTCAGTCCCCAGTGGTTTAAAGGTATCAAACTAATTAAAACATATTCCAAAACACAATTCAATTTTCAAGAGTGTCATTCATTAGTTATATGCGCAAAAATATTGCTATGAGCGAATCAATTTATTCGAAAAGTCACAGTAATGACTACAGAATTTAATGTAGCAGAGTTAATAGAGGTATTTCCATTAGCAGACGTTCTGGAAATGCTTCCGAAAGCAAGTCAGTCGTGGAGCACTAGAAGTTCTCAATTACAACAGCTAACGAGCGTGTAACACAACTCGCAGTTAATTCATACATTTTGCAACATATTTCATGTTTTATGGTGACCATATTAATATAAATTGTATTACAGCCAATGTTAGCGGTTGTTTTGTAACGTACAACGAGCGAACACAATGAGCACAATCAAGGGTGTGCAGGTGTACACATTTCGGCAATAAAGACTTTTCGTAATATTTTGTTGAAATAACTAATCGCTAGGGTGTAGCAAGTGGCCGCAGAGCTGATTCACTCGCGGTGGCGCTCCACTTTCTGGATGTTATATTACATGGTCGTGTGAGGGCAACACCACCGGCCGGCCGCCACCGCAGGTAGCGCTTGCAATCGCCCAACAACTCGTTGCAGCGAGACCTCTTGAGCTGGCATACGCACTTCATAATAACAACATACTTTTAGCGACCGGACAATTATAATGTAAGCGCACAATTTATTCTAACGTAAACTGGTATGACAAGGTGTGGAGTTAAAAAATGTATAATCTTAACGACTCTGAGGTAAATACAATCGTATGCTAATTGGCTTAAGTCATGTATGACACGAGGAGATTTTACAACTTTATGAGCTGCAGTTGTTTTCTGTATAATTTAAATCTTCATTTATAGGTAATTTGGACTCTCTTGTTCATAATACGAATTCAAAAAATTACATATTTGATTGCCGTGCTTAATTAAAATACGAGTATATTTTGTTTTGAAAAAGAAGGTTTTAATGTAACTTGACAGAGTGATCGAAATCCCTTCTATTGAATTAATTGGCCACAAAATCATTTACACGTGCACGTGCGTGATATTAGTCCTTTAAAACCATTATTATGCACTAACACACAATGTTTACCTAGTACTTAATGCAGAATTCGTTGATATTCCTGAAATATTGAATAATATTTAAATTTTGTTACAGGTACAGTATACGCCAGTATTGGTTGCATGCAGTAAGTTAAATTTTTTAACATAAAACATCCCATAAAGATGTTATCTAATTGTTAAGTAATCTAATCAGCCTAATCAAGTCAAGCTATTTTTATCGGAGAACGTTGGAAACCGACGCAGCGCTACAACTCGGTCGTGTTTTTTTCCGACACATTGGTCAAAATCATAGTCAAAATCATCATGCAAATTATCATTGCTAAATATTATGTTTCATTCCGCTTTTCTGTATAATGAGACCACGTGTTTCGCCATGTGTCACATTTCTTAAGGTTCTTATGAAGATTATCACTGATCTATTCTATGTAATGACGTCATTTGTTATGGGTTACGACGATATAAATATGTACAATATAGGTACGCAATATTGGACCCGAAACACGCAATGGTAACCATAAAATATAATAATGTGTTTTAACTGAAAAACTTTTCTAAATAATGCTGCATTAAGTCGTAAATGTCATCATGAGCATCGTTTGGTAAATAATGCATAATAAAAATTGAAAACATTTATTCTGTAAATATAAAACATAAATATTTGAGATACTAACGCTCAATTGAGTAAGCATAGAGTATGTATCGTAAGAAACTCAGTACTGATCTCAAAATGTCTATAAAACCCACACGGTGGTATAAATATCAATAAAATAAAATAAAATGATTACTTCGTATAAAATACTTGCAAATATAATAGGTATAGTGGAGGTTTCAATTATAATGATTAACCGATGTGATGATTCACGTCTAACATAAATGTAAATTATGAGTGTTTTTTTAATACATTCCTCTTTGTCACAACAATGCAAAATCTTCAATAATTGAAACAACTACTAATGATCTACTTCACGTGAACTTGTGTTGTCCTACCTCGGTATGAATACGTAGAAAATCAAATATTAATATGACAAGCTAAACTTATCCTGGTCTTTGGGGCTAGATGGCACTGTATGAATAATGTCTAAAGGTATTTATTTATTTAAATTATACCTGCCAACCTATGAATACGTAATTTTATTTTCCGGAAATCATATCCATCAATAACAATACCTCATTAACAATGTTTGGGACAAATTATTTCAAAAGCATCATGTTCACAATGTAAAGACGTAACATGACCTATCTCCGAAAAGGTGAGACTAAGATGAATCGATACACAAATTTAGGCGTTTTGCCGATCAATAAATTTGTTCTACACGATTTCAACCTTGTGCAGATGATTCGAACCGTATTAGCAAACACATCATAACAATGACCTCGCTGAATCGAATCGAGGGTCGATATTTCATTCAAGCCTTTGTTATGTCGTATATATTCAATAAAGACAGTTAAAACGAATATCACACTAATGAATATGAAAACAGAAGTGGATCTCCGATCATAAACGATGCGTGGAATTAGTGATGAAAGTGAAGCAAATGCGTGGTACCGCGCGTGAGACGACTATTGGAAGGAATATCTATTGACTCTGTTGCTTTCACGATAGCCCAGTGCTGTCGCGAGTAGAGTTACTTTGATACAGTAGTACAAAACAGTGGATTTTGGTCAAGTCAATCACTACTGATTGTTGAGTGATCAAGTTTTCGGCACAAAACGCTACAGAGTAATAATTAAACATCGATGGACAGTTCTATCAACGATTAAGAAAATATCTTTCAAGCATACATACGTCTTTCGATCAGAGCTGAGCTGAGACTCTATTAACAAATCAAAGCACACTGCAAAGTGTTGTATTACATCAATCTGTGTCCAAAAATGGAAACGAGAATAACATATGAACGTGCAAAATATTTTTCTATAAATAAGCTATTTAAATGAGCGGCGAATGGAAATTACCTCTTCTGTTGTTTCTAATAGAAGCGTGTCAGCTTTCAATCTCAGAAAGTGGTACCTACGTGCGGAATTAGGGATGCGTTAATAAACGTAACAATTATACGTGTACCTGAACTAAACCTAAATATCGACCACATGCACATCTGTATCAATATTACAATGTTATAAAACATAGATAATGGGTAGTTATTTACAATCCTTTTATTAAGATAAAAGCCTTATCTTGTACATACAGCCGAAATAAACTGTGGGTGTGGCTCCGATGTACAATTTAAATGCCTATTGAAACACAGACGTATTTTTCTTATAATTTTCTTTTATAAGGCTTTAGATTACCTATTTGTGTTTACCTGATGAAAATTGGCGTCAACAAAGCAATCATGGTTAGGTCTTTCGTAATTTCAACTACGGACAATAGTGTCCTCGGTTTAATGAATGATCAACCTTGTGAAATGTTTGTTCTCATTGTTTTCCTCCGAAATGTACTTCTTCTGTTCTTACAATAGTTCCAATGTCCTGCGATGTGTAAACTAGTTTTTTCTAGGAATTTTATTACAAAGACTATAGGTAATTACTAGGTTATTACTACTTACCTAATTGCTACATAGAAATGTATATAAAAAAAAACAAATAACCATGTATATTACTGCTTGGAAATGTACAATAACATCAATTTTAGATACGCGTTTGGGAAAATCCAATGAGTAATTCTTTTTCTCGAATCTACCCAACATATTTCTTTAAAATATATTAAAATATGCTCCTTAACAATGAAAGGTGCAATAAATAAGCATCTCGTAAAAATTACGGGTGTTTAAGAGCATTGTGCATCACGGATTATTGATTCTTCAAATAAGTATGTGTAGTTGCGAAGTACAAACGAATAAACCACGAAATACCAAAGAATTCATTGGTGCCTATTACGAGTACACTACACAGCCTATGCCTAATTTAATTGATATGATATAATTTTAAACAGATATCAAAATGGCGGAGTACATTAACATTTACAACATTTTCATAATACGATTGCGAAGTTGTCACAAAAAGTGACAAACCCGCTTATTTATAACTATTTTAACATAGACATACATAAACATTAAACATACATCGTACCATATCAACACGAGTAGGTGTTAGCGTAAGGACAAAACTTTAAAAATCGTAACTATTTGAATAATAACTTTTAAAAAAGGACTATATCCTATTTAGATAGAGTTGCCATACTATTCCAAAGCAGTGCTCTACCAATTTTGTCGTCATTGACAGCGTTTAGCGTGCAGTCAGTCCCTCTAATTAAAAGTCGAGGCTGGATACAACAATACCGTCAAGCATGTAATCTCAGTTCTCATTCACTCTCATACACGCCGCTAAATATAGTTAGTGTACGTGACGCAAATCTGACCTCAAAGTATTAATTGACATACAAAAAGTTTTAATTACACATTTTGTACCGGACTATGTGTTGTCGGAATATTTTGAAGTTACAAAAACAATAAAATGCCTTTTAATGATACTACTCGTATGTAAACAAGTTTCATAACTGTCAGAGAAGTTCCTGATAAATTAGTCTATTAGATATCTTAGATGCAGTCTCTTTTGTAAATTTTCATAAAAGATCACAGTATCGTTGATATCTGTCAGATTAATTATTAGGACCTTATCTGACAGCAGTGAAGCTGGACCCAAATGAATATAAACCTTAATTAACGCAGAAATAAATCAAACTTATGCATGTATTGGCAAATATCTAACAGTCTGTTTACGATTATTACGAACACAGTAAGACAGGGTCAAATGAGAGGAATGAAGTTTGTTTTCGAATTTAGTAAAATATTAATATCGACGGTTAAAAGGAAATAGGGGATAAGCGACAAAAGATGAAATGTTCAGGAGAGCCGTTCAAAGTTTTAAATTTTAGAAAAACTGACATATTTTTGTCATTTATTAAGATATTGTGAAAAGTGAAACAGATATAAAATCAGATAGACATGGTACAGTTACTGGTATTCTTAGTTTTAGTGATTTGACGTTATTTAAAGTAGTTTTTGTCGCTTACAACCACAGCTGACCACAGCTTTTAATTTTTGAGTGAGGAAATATGGCATAATACAAATGACAAAATCAATTAATAAAGGATAAGAAGCATATGCGACATTCCAGCTTATCATTTCGCAAGGTAAAGGGGTATAAGCGACTAGACCGTTCAATCAATATTATAGGAAAAGAAGGATAAGGTACTTTTCATAGTGGTTGTATAAAAGATAATAGGGCACAAGAAACAGTCGGCATTCAAAACAATACCAGGATATAAGACATAAGTGACACACAATGTCGCTAATGAAGTAGCGCAACCAACACAATCCTTCATGAAAATATCTAAAACCGATATTACACGACACCATAATTGAGTCTCTAACTTCTAAAGTAGGGTGAAATTGCTTGGGAGTAAAATTTCACAGAAACATACTAAGGATCTATCTTAATAAGAGGCCTATTACAGTATACCCTGCTATAATTTTACACTAAATGGTGGATTTAAAATATAATAGCTCGTCATTTCATAGGTATTTACTAACGAGCAGATAGTACGATTTTTATTGAAATAAAAAAGGAGTTTTTGTTACTACTTTTTAATCAAGAAAATCAAAATTAACCCCCTTACTAATAAAAACACGAATCGCATGTTTCCTGAAACGTTGTTGTTTTACAAAGATACCATGTTTTGTTTAACGGTGCCTTTTAATTTTAAGTTGCGAAGCTATCTTTATTTTTGTAATTCGAATATTTTGATTTTGATTTGTATAATGTTTATTACTTTTTTAAATGTTTACACTTTCTGTCAAATGTTGACAGCGTTATGAAAGAAAGAGACAAAACAGTGTTTTAGCTAAAATAGGTCTTTTGTTCCCACAAAGGACTATAAAAAAACATTGTTTTCTCTTACAATTAAGAACGCTTACTATCTATTATAGCATCGAAACTCGGTTCAATTTTGAAAACCCGGGTTCTTGGGTAGAGTAATCAAAACCCGGGTAGGCCGGTTTTTTCGAGCATTTCGAGCTTTTATTGTAATTATTTAAAATACACTAATCTTCGTTTATATATCGATATCCTGCAATGAGTACAAAATATCAAGGATGAGGAAGAATTTAAATAAATTAAACAGTCTTTACAAATTACAAATACAGTTTTAATGTTTAAAAAAGTGATGAAGATTTATTTTTCTTCAGAATATCTTAAAACTTAGTAAGTACTTAATCTAGTCTTTTTTAAATTACAGGCTTGCAGAGATTAGTTTTAACATTAAATTAATTTTTTTGGTAACATTCTCTTCTATCTATCTATCTAATCAGCCCGTATACACCCACTGTTGAGTATAGGCCTTCTCTTTGTCACGCCAAGCATTCCGGTCTTGTGCAAGATTCATCCAGTTGACACCGACGAACCTGACTATATCATCCGACCAAACGGTTTAGTTTTTCCGTTCACTTATTGTATTTAAAAAGCTAATAAAAATAATATCTTTCAAAGACATTTTTGTATTATCACAATCTGTGGGATCAGTTCCGAAATCGTGGAAACTTGCTAACGTGCAGCCTTTGCTCAAAAAAGGCAGCCGTACAGCTGTCCCTCAAATTACTGACCAATAGCCATAAACTCCATTCTCTGTAAGGTAATGGAGCGTACAATCAATAACCGCTTGCTTGCGTATTTAGAAGGTAACGATCTCCTCAGTGATTCACAATTCGGGCTTCGAAGAGGTAGGTCCAGGGACCTTCTTATATACGCAACGCATTTATGGAGTGTGGCTATTGAAAACCATGGTGAGGCCATTGCTGTGTCCTTGGACTTGGTCTTTGACAAGGTCTGCCACGATGCCATTATTGGCAAGCTTCCCTCCTATGGGATCCCCGCTGCAGTTTGTGCTTGGATAAAAGATTTTCTGACTGGACGTCGCATCAGAGTAGTTGTTGATGGGTTCTCCTCCGGCTCGCGAAAAATAAATGCTGGCGTCCCTCAGGGATCTGTACTCTCGTTCTGCTGCACATTAATGATATTTTGGCTACTCCCGGAATTCAGGGGTATGCTGACGATAGGGCGGTAGTCGAGAGATACTTGTCTTATGTACATACAGGTAGCGGTGAAACTGAGGCCTTAAGATCAGACATGGTGAACAAGTTGAATCAGTCTCTCCAAGTTGTCTCAGACTGGGGAGATGCCAATTCGATCAGTTTGAACCCCACCAAAACGCAGGCGTGTCTTTTTTCCACCAAAAAAAGCGCATTTGAGATGGCTCCCTCTTTTCGTGGCGTATCTGTCCCTCGATCTGACCGACTCTCTCTGATATTTGGTATGGAATTATCTTCCAGCCTAAAGTTTGGGAGCTACATAGAGTCTGTAGCAGCATCTTCCTATAAAAAGCTCGGAATCCTTTCCAGAGACAGGCGCTAATTCACTGCGGAACAGCTCCTAAACTTCTAAAGAGCTCAAGTTCGTTCCTGCATGGAATATTGCTGCCATCTTTGGGATGGTTCTGCTCGATACCAGCTGGCTGCTTTGGACTCTATTGAGTGGCGTGCGAAGAGGCTTATCAGTGGCGATACTTTGGTCGAGAGCTTGAAGAGCCTCGATCATCGTAAGAAGATTGCTTGCCTCTCCGTATTTTACAGACTTCACATTGGTACTCTCCAAAGTGCAGTCTGTAAAATACGGAGATATCACACTCGTGCTGCTCAGCTGCACGATTTGGTTCGACCAGCTCCATTCCATCATCGAACTACTAAACTAAGCGATTTGCTTCATCTTTCTTGATACGGAGTGCGCGGGAGTGGAATTATCTGCCGGGATCTATCTTTCCTACACATTACAACTTGGGACTCTTCAAGGCCAGAATTAACGGGCTTTTTCTAAGCAAGCGCCCTCTATCGTAGACCGCATACCAATCCTGTGGGTCCCGATATTATTAAATATAGGAGCGCACGAGTCACGCTTGTTCACGCTGTCACAGCGCGCGGCTGAGTGTTGCGGGGGGACAAGCGACGCGTTTAAAACTGGTTTTTGTGGTATCCAATAGCATAAGCCCCGACTCGTTATTAAATCCTTATTTGGTATTGCGGTATAAGCGACGTATACGTATGATTGTAGAACGTGGAAATATGTTATAATCGACACCATGATACCAAATCTAATTTAAGTAATATGGAATTAGCGACAATCGTTTTTATATTAGTAAACGGAAGTAAGGTATAACCACCAGTGTCATTTGAAAATCAATTTAGGTAATAGGGCATAACCGACTTGGCTGTCATTAAGAACTGAATGGAAATAGGGGATAACCGCCAGAGTAATATAAGTACGCAGTGTGTATATAGGGCACAAGCGCCATAGCTTCTTGGCACCCTTGTGAAGTAAAAAGGTATTACCGACAACAAACCCAAATTAAATCATTTTTGTAGGGGTACAATCACCTTTATAGCAAAAATGACCAGAATTTTCGTCGGTTAGCAAAAATAACACCATGAAAATGTATTTTTTTGCTTGGGCATAAACGCCAAAAAAGTCATCGTAGAGCCATGGGAGTAAGCGCATTCGAAAGAGCAGAAAATTTTAAGTCCAATGGCATATATAACTCATTTTTGACCAAAATGTCGCTTATGCCCTATTTCCTTTTAACCGTCGATATAGTTATTTAAGTGACTGTTGCATAATGAGGGTCATTTGAAAATACATCAAGATGTTTTGCTTACATATGTTAGCTTCAAATCCATTAATTTTTACTTTTTAATAAGACGTTCGAAATTTGAACGTAATTAAAGTATCGGTTACCGATACTAAAATGCAAACTTTACGATGCAGCCACAGATACTTATATCTAAATGTAGGGCGTTTGCTCATCGCTCCTGACTATAAAATAGACTTATTATGGTATGGATGTAGATAAACTATTTTTTTATATGAGCTCAATATAATAACCTCTCTCTTAACGTGATGGCATGTGAAAACGGAATGTGAACGGAATTATAAAGAAACTTTTTCAAGTCGGCCCAATATGTACTTACATAAGTACCTAATTCATGCAGATGAGAGTACTATTAGGTAGATAGGCCGTAACGGTAATGTTTCGGTTGGACCAAAGCGATTTACAGAAATTAGCGGGAATTACTATGTGCTAAGATTTAGTACCCCTTACAACGCTGCCATATGGCATAATAGTGTATGCTACTAGCGTTATCATCTTTTTAAAGTTTGACCGCAAATCTTGATTGCATGAATAATGTTTTAATTTTAAAACTGTCGGAACCACTTAGATAGTTACAAAATCTGGTCACGTTTCCAAAAACAAATTACCATAAAATACCTTACGCAGTAAAAAAGGTTAAGTGTAGCATATAAAACACTACCTATCATGCTCTTTTCACGAAGATGAAAACTAAAGACAAGACATGCAATACAGTTAACAACTAATCATAATCCTGTTTCAGTAGATAACTAAACGAACCAGACAAAACATCGTACAAAACCAACGAACTACCGAACACAAAACTACATGACAATTAAGAATCAATTATGTAGTTGTAAGTATGCCAACGTCAACAGGCTTTTTACAAGGCATAGTGCGTTACCTGTAGACAACTCGTGCAAACGTACTTTTTCCATTGTTAGACTCTAAATATGCGTTTGATCTTGATCTTTTATTTATGCTCGGAGTCTCAACTGCGTGGTTACATGAGTATACTCGTACATACGCAGTAGAGACGTCGCCAGAATGTCAATGTCAAGCGGGCTTCCCCAAACATAGATAGTTTCAGTAGATTGTGACTCACCGTGCGTATAATACACATCATTGTCTGTATTTTTATTTAAATCTATCTCAATAATAAGTTATAATTATCAAAATGAGTGTGATAAATTAAGGGATTGCCATAGCTTTATACTTGTATCTCGTTGGATTATTTATCACCTAAAAATCAAAATAAATATGATTAATTAAGTGATAACATAATTATCCAAGTACTTTTCAAATATCAGTCAGTCACTCGCTAACGATATTATTTATTGGAAGAAGGAATATTATCTTCTACATAACCGCGACCTTTGAGTATTTTCCTACATCAGAGGTGCACTTATTTTTATGTGAAAAAACTATAAAAAGTAGTCCTTGCCTAAGGAAGTAGGTACGCTTTCATTCTAGTTGAGAAGACTAATTCTCCTTTAGATAATTAGTAGTGGAAACAATCTTAGACCAGATTATCCTGTTGTTTGTTTATTTCCTACGAGTTGTAGTAACGGCATTCATAACGGATAATTATGATGACCTCATGAAATCCTTAATCCGGTCTGGTCACTTAGTTATTATTTTTATGTTTATGACTTACCTGACTAACAATACCGATTAGACATTATGGAATATTTTCCTTGTTACTTTTATGCAAGTATCGTTCTTTTTCTTTCGCAAAGCAGACATCAATCGTTTCTTTGTTTGTTGAACCTGCTTAAACTACATTAAACGTCGCGCGCAAGAATGTAAATAATTATAATTCCAAGTACGATGTATTCCCACATGACGGCCGTGACGTGAGCTCTCGGCGTTTTACACACAATCAGTAAGTAGCAGCCTCGTAGACAATAATAGTCGTGAGAGCACTGTGTATTCAGAGATTTGCACTACCTTATAACTATGGCAACCACTCAATCAACCGCCATTAAAACCAAGTCGTCTCCACGTCTGCAATTGCCTAGTCATTACGTCTCGAACAAACACTTACCCGCAGATATCCTAAACGATATCGTTACGCAAATGGAGATTAAACTATGTTAATAAAAATATGTTGAAATCGTCACAATCGATCTTCTAGGCGATGTAGTAATGCATGCAAATGTATGTTTAATAACAGATGATATATGAGTTCGCAATTGCAAAATTGTATGGGGTATTCAAAACAAAATTCCACAACTACTTTCGTTTTTAGTAGATTTTCATACCTTTTTGGCATAGCAGAATTGGCGGGACGATACTCTAGTAGAAGGAGCAGGCAAAGACCTCGGCATGGCCCTACTCGCGCTTGCCTATTACATAATACGACGTGCAGCCAATGACCTACTTAGAACAACAGTAGACTATTTCTCGGCCATTGACAACGGAATAATCATAATAACCCACATTTACATTTTAAGGAGAGCATGAGTTATCCCTTATAGATGCAGAATTCGTAAACCGTATAAACATTAACTAATATAGAATGGGTTCTGTTATCATCACGAAGCCTTCCCGCCGCTGCATTAAGCGTTGGCTCGATGTACTCCAGTCTCAGTTCGACACGGCGAATGTTGCAATAGATGCAATCGAGCAACTTCGCGGTACCTTACTATGTTGGTGAGTGAAGAAATTAGTTAGGTAGTTACACCAAAAGATACGGAAAAAGATATAACCGCATTAACTTTATTTAAAAGATTCACACATTTTATATTATCGATAAAAACTCAAGAATGAGCAAAAAGAAAGGCAAAAGGAACAATTTGTATTAGGACATGTAAATAAATAGGTAATATTTCAAAATGCATCAGTGCTTATAAGCACCAACCTTACATAATTATTGTATCATTCCCGGAAAATTTGTAATAGGATCTCTGTAAAGACCAAACTCAACACGATAAAAAATTTTTGCTCCTCCAACTAATTAGTACTTATGTAAATATACACCTACATTAAGTGCTTAGCAAGTAAATGACGTGATAAATGTGGCAAAGGTTTGTCCGTGTACAAACGTACAAGGTTGAATTTAGTTCTTATTAAATTCGCTATCTACAAAACGAACGTTAACTGATATTTATACAGAAATTATGAGTTAGTATTTAAAGTTGATTCAAACGCGACATGCCTTCAAGAATGACGATAGCCTTACCATCGAAATCGGCTGCGATCACGTCGCGAGATACTAGACGTGTAAATACGCTGTTTTTATCATAATTCCAATAGAGATTGCATATATGTAGTTACACACGTTCTATGTGAGAAAAAAAAAAAAATTTGTTGCGCCCAACGGTGAATTGAAATATTAATAAATATAAAAAAAAGTTAATCGTTGATATTATAAACTCTTCTGCCGTTTTTGTCGACACACGGTGTTTTGTATACTTGTAAACATTAATAAGTCAAACTTAATTAACGTTGACACTTACGTATCTACTTTTTTATACAATAATATGATTTAAATGCAAATAAACTAATAAATTCAAATAATTCTTTCTTTAACCCTTTGACATTATATTTACATACAATACCTTGTTATTAATAACTGTACATGAGACATTTACATTATTCAACAATAAAATATAACAATGACGGTGTTAAATGATGTGCTGTATCGCACTCTGGCAGGTCAATAGATAGCACTCGCTCTACAAGCATGTTATAACATTCTATTTTTATTTGTTGAATGTGCTCAGTTAATTTACGATAGTGGTAGAGTCAGCGACAAGAGTACATCTTTATGTAAATATTTTTACAATGACAACAAACATTTTGGTTAATGCACTCTATGGGTTAATGCTTCTGATGTAGCTGACTGTCCCAAAATATCTCGTAGATTCGTAGGGTCACGACTGACCAGAAAGAAACAATAATAATAACAAATGTTACGTGTCAGAATTTATCTATTGCCGGAGGCTCGACCTCCTTTTATATTCAAGTTTTTATCTACATCTTCTGAACGAATTGATGGATTTTGTTCAAACCTTGGGGAGTCCAACTCCGAAATAAAATTAGGCGTCATGACCTTTGAATTAATATTTTATAATAATTATCAAAGAATTTTATGTGATCAACATAAAACTTTGTCACGGTTAAACACGATAATGATAACTCAATCAATACAGCATAAAATATAAATAAAAAATATTAAGAACTAAAAATTATTAAGTATAATTATTGTGCATGTAAGATTATTCGATTTTATGAGCTACCAGGAGGGGTACAAAGCTCAAGCATACTGGAAAAGTCAATTTAGGTATCAACTCTTTTTCCTAAACTGACTGATGATTAAATGATGCAAGGGCAATAATATTTACGTTACCACTTTGCTCAATGGACAAAGACGATAGTATTAGAACAGAAATTGAGTCTACTAAAATTCAATGCGAGTAACTCATGTATCTGATTCTCCCCGAAGGGAGCGAAATGCGACAACCATTAAATAGAGACACATTTATTATTCTCGGAGTCGGTTCACATTACAATAAAATGAAATGAGACGAGCAACTCTTTATATTGAGCTACAAATCAGGCAACATGCCAAATGCGGATGGGGTTAGTAGCCTTTTATTGATAACAGTTACGCAGATCAATCAATCAATCATTTATTTTGTGTATATAGGTCGTTTTACAGTGATGGTAGGTTTAACATGCAGTTCCTCTATATACCGCCACTAGGCATACAAAAAATTAATTACAAAAATATTCAATTACATTAAACAATAAAATTAATTAAATTCAAATCATCATCATAAATAAGGTTAATAAATAATATTGCAATGTAAACTTAATATTCATATAATTTTGCAGTGTGTATAATTGTTTTTTTTACTTAAATGAGAAAGACATTTATGCTTTTACAAGTTACTAGGTATAGTGCTTTTTATTTGCGAAAACTGACAAGCATTACATTCTTGTAGGATTAAACCAAAACGTAATCCCATAAGATTATCCCTACAAATCTGAAAAAAGTTGGTAAATAAAAGCGTCCGTAGAATTTGGGTAAGATTTAGTAGTAAAGCAGGAAAGGATTTGAATACTTACAAAGTGTATAATATTCTGCTTTTGTTTATTGCGATCAATTATGTTGTTGTCATCTACTGCTTAATTATTGTGTTAATTGAATACCAACCGTCCCGATCTTGTACAGCATCCATTATGTCATCTACAGTACCAAAGTCTGGTCGGTTGAGTCGTTTTTATTTTTGATTGTCACGTAATCGTACTGAAACTTATCAATCATTGAACTAAACTTGATTTGAACCGGAATCAGTGATGCGTTAGCCGTCGAATTAACTGGTTCGTTAGCTTGCATTGAACAAAATCAAGATCACGGACATGTCTGGCTTTCTTACTTTCATATAACACGCGATAATGCCGTACTAATACATAATTTTAATATTAATTTCTAATTAATTTTACAATAATTTAATACAGATTTCATTGATTCAACGTCTTATTAGTGTAGGTATGTCCTGATTAATTACTTTTATTTTTATTTACACATTCGCTACCAGCTTACTTGAAAATCAAGAAGTATGTATAAACTAATAAAGTTTATATTGCTTAACTCTCAAGACCGAAGCGTTACTTTTAATTAAAAACTCTATAATAAAATGGCCGGAAAAATATTTTACCTAATTTCATCAGTAGGTAGGTACTTGAATTTAAGTGAAATGATTAGTTTAGGTGCCGAGCGCGATATACACACGTAAATATGATTGATGGAGGTAAAATTACTGCAAGTGGGTGCTTCTTTCAACACGGCCATAAAATGTAACGCTTAATATAATACTATTTCATGAAAAAAACTTCTCAAGTCTTGGATTTTCATTGCAAAATCAGTCCCTTTCCTGACACTTAACTTCTTCAAGATTCTATTCATTTCTCGCTTTCGTGAAAGGAATGGGATCTTTATTCTGATCCAATCTCGAACTATGGACCAAATTTGGCAAGTCCAGTTATTACTTTGGAGCTTAACCAGTGTTATCGAAATGTGCAAGTTCCCTCAATAATTTTTGCCTTACCGAAAAAAAAACAAAGAGTCCATGCCGTGATTTAAACAACCTTACCATGTTTCAGCTACCATGTGACCACGTAATTTTTAAACTTCAGTTTGTAATCTAATAAGCGATCTAAATGGTAGTTGCCAAAGTGATAAGTCTGTCTACACCATGTATGAGCTACGTAATGTCTCTGGTTTATCTTATCAAGTGGAATCAAATAAACGACGCGCCCAAACTGGGTCACACTGAACAGTCTACAGACAACACCTGACAAGGCAAATACGATACGAATCATTTTATTAGCTCTTTTAAAAACCACCGAATGATTAAAAAAAATTTTGTAGTATTTATTTTATATGCCCAATGCCTGCGTAACAAATCAGAGCTCTTATTTTTTTTTATCATAAATTAGTTTTGTCATAATGATGATGACAAATCGGCTCTCACTTTGTTTTAGTATGGAACTATGAAGGCACAGATGGATTCTTAGCAGTAGTTAAAGAAGCAGAAGTTCATGAAACACCATCGAATTACGTGGATGTATAAATATTTGATTGATTGATGTTTACAATACCTACCTAGGCATTGTAAAATAACTAGAAAAATATCACGTTGGCACATAAGTCCTCATTGACCTTTCCTATTTACCGGCAGCGTCATCATTACTTTTGTTTGAATATGTAAAACAGCAGTATGAAACAAGGTACCAACTTGCTATACTACATGCATTATGCACACTTTTACGTGTAGATAAAATTAATAAATTGTATCTAGTACACTACATTTTTAATAATAATTGATAAATATACTAGGGCACTATTCAAATAGAGTCATCTAGACCTAAACAACGCACAACTTGTACTAGGTATTTGCGTGCTCTGGGGTCGAAAGAATACCAGTGCATGCGTGGGTCAAAAGAGGAGACCCTGGAATTTCTGGTACAAAAAAAGGGGGAAAGTGGATGTCTAGATAGGTTCACATAAAATTAAAAATTTCTACCGGTCAAATTTAAATATTTTAGGATAAAATTTACACACCTGGTTTAATGCAAAATTTCAAAAAAGAGAGAGATGAATACATAAGGCATGGTGCGACACAATGTAAGCAATTAGTCTGCTAACTCTGCTACGCTTAGCCGATCATCATGTACCACTTTTTTCAATACGATAATTTTCATTACGGTAAAAAAGTCATAGATGATATAAAACAGTATTTTTACGTTAAAGTTTTAAACAACACAACTTATACCTACGTTGCATTGACCAATTCATTTTTCTAACAGAATCCCTATAAAATGATAAAAGTATTTTTATTAACAAATACTTGGCACGTACTACTTATTATACTTAATTCGTTAGTAATTTAATCGTGAATAACTTTTCAGGCACCTTAATGTAGGTATCATAAATCATTTATGTTCTATATATTTTACCTAAACATCGGACTTTCTTTTTTGTTACAGATATTGACTAGCAAGTAGAAAACGGAATTGCCTCGGATAATCTTCCCACTTTAATTTAAATATACACGTGAGTAAATATCATAGTTATAGTTATTAAAAAGGTTACGACAGCACATTAACTTACCCTAATTTGTCAAAATCCTACAAACAATTTTCAGCTTAATGCCCATCGTATAGAGTTCTATTTCAATTAAGACTTTTTGAATGATTAAATTTGGTTAATCTACTGTCGACTGTAAATGAACTTACATATCCGATATGGAGAACTGATTTGCAGGACCTAGGACCTTTTCTAGGTACTGCAAATAGCCTGCCATAAGCTAAATAATAATTTAGAGCTATAATAAAATAAAACCACTATGTATTTTAAAATTAACTACTTACCTACCTACTAATAAGAAGGATAATAATAAAAGGTTTAACCTAAATACATAGGTAGATATAAATAATACCTATATGAATATCTCTAAAGTTAATGATCTTCAAATATGTATGCCATAATGAAAGATTATATAGGTATTCCCGCTTCACGTCTTACATTATTAATATTTCATTGACCTTGACCTTGACCTAAAATTTTCTTTGAATATAGGTAATTAATATGTCAATGCGCGTGTTAGATTGCACATGATTCCGTGGACATGTAACTAAATAATTTTAACTACTTTAACTGTGTAGGTAGTTAATATTTAACAAATACATACCTACCCAAATAAATAAAAGGGCATTCTAATAAAATATATTTTAATCAGCACAGGTTTATAATATTAAGATTTTTTTAATACAACCAACGATCGTACCTATAACACAATTTTAGTAGTGACAGAATATGCATGAATGAAAGGTCAAAGACCTCTACGGGGGACCTCTACTACGAACAATACTCTACCCGATGATTTTCATTGATCAATGAAAGCTCATTCATAATGTCAAATGAAGTCCCGTGTACTTCCTGGACTACAGGAAGTATTATATATTTATATCACATTAAATTTATTGTATCTTTTGAATATTGTGGTTTATTTTGATTAATGATGACAGAATTTGATACTTCATATTTTTCACACCTAAAACTATTAAATGTTCCGAAATAAATGGGAACATTATCATTATCAGTATAGAATAAAATCTTTACTGTAAGGTATTGCGGCTGTTTTAAACATGTTCATGATTAATTCTTTACGTTTTTATATAAATTTAATTACCAAATATAATATAATAAAATAATTTAATTACCTACCAAAAGCCCGCCCGCCGCCCGCCATCAAATCGTCATAGGATAGGAGGACCCTTTCGCACTTTACCATAGACAAACACCAAAGAATTTAGCGTTGCTGATTACGCCATCTATCCTGTCTAACTTCAATGAAAATGAAGTTTAGTCTCGAAAATCGTCAAGGATGAGCTAACCTAGTTTTTACGTTTCGATTTTTGTAAAAAACTGTTAAAACTGTTAAATAAATATGTATAGTGTGTTATTGTGAATCGTGTTCATTGTGTAATAATATGTTTTAGTGTATAATTGTCGTTTTTGCTGCTTATCTATAAGTCTAGGTACGGAAAAAGTCTGTGCCTCCCTACACGACAGTTCGGTTATTTCACTTCCAGGATTCATTTGTTTCAATTAAATAAATGTTTTTTATTCACCAGGAATCACCACTATGGCGCTAATACTCCAATATATAAACGATATGCACGTTTTTATGGATAAATATGGAGGTGAGTAATAACTTGCTCACTTTGTCATTTATCTATTTATGTTTAAGTTAACCTACTTACATTATTTTAATGAATATTTTAAATTAGATCCTAAATAAATGTCACCACAACGAGGTTTAAAAACCTCATCAATACTAGTTTGTATGCTTTAATAATTACTTTTAACATTGTAGGTAGTATTTTTTAAATCAATCAGATTTATTATCAAATTTTTTCAAGTCTGTATTAATAAACAAGTCTATGTTATTTTCCAATTTGATTTATGTAATAGAATGGTAATAAAATTTCAGTGTTAACATTTGATTAAAATTCTAAAAGTTTAAACTTGAACTTAGAGCATTAATGAAATACCTACCAATTTTTAACTGACAACCATAAATTTTACCTTTAAATTTAAAAAATAGAACAGTCTTAGCAGAATATATCCGCATTGGCATTTATTTATAATAAGTTTTAATATTAATTTTTTTCAGATCCCCGGACAAATCCATGGTTTTTGATGAGTTCTCCATTACCCACATTATTAATATGCTTAAGCTATGTATATCTAGTCAAGGTAAACACACCATCACTTCCAGTGCACTAAGCTGATATTATATTTTTGTTACGCAATAATTTTTCATTTATTAATTTGTTTATTTACAGGTTTTAGGGCCGAGGTTTATGGAAAACAGAAAACCTTATGAATTAAAGAATTTTTTAATAATTTACAACTTTCTACAAGTGCTATTTAGTACATGGCTATTTTATGAGGTAAGAACTTTTAGTACTAAGTATAATGTTTATATGTGTCACCAAAACTAGTTTGCATATTTGATTAAATATTTAATATTACAGGGAGGGTATGCATCCACAACCTATTTATTAGATAAATACCTAATTTAAATATTTTAATAAAATATTTTCTTTACTTTAATATAGTGATATGCACCTGTGTTGAATACTTCAAAAAATATTAAACATTCTAAGTTGCTTTTAACATATTTTTTTATAACTTAACATTCATACTCAACACAGATTTCAAATCATATTTAACAATTAAGGATGCGAATTTGACAATGGTGTCTGTCTTTATAAATTTACTCTGGTATTAAGAAACTAATCAACAGGCTATATTATATTAGATATATTTTTATTTATGTACTTTCAATGATGTCATAGGGCAAAAAAAAGAATATAATAATATAGATAGATTTTAAACTCAACTAGATTTCTTCTGCTTTATCGTAGGCATACATTATGTTACGGGCAACGTGATTAATAGACATTATTAATAAGGACCGGCCATTATGAATAATGCCCAACGGCCCGTGGTCCATGTAATAAATCAGTGTTTAAAATAGCTTGAATTTATCACTTGGACCGCGGCCGTGCCTTACGTGCGGCGGAAATCGACTCGGATGGATATAGGTCAGAAGCCTTCGTGGTTATTTTTTTTACACCTATTCCCCAAATTAACGATTTAACGACGAAACTAGATTGGCCTAGGCTAAACTTATTTAAGTCAGCATAGAATATATTATTATACTTAGTAAAAACAAAAAAAGGTTTTCTGGGTTTAAAAAAAATAACCACGTGGGCTAAGGCGGGACCTCCGCTTCGCTTCGCTCCCGCCTTAGCCTTCTAACCTATATCCATCCGAGTCGATTTGCCCCTAAGTAAGAACTAGTTTAGCCTAGGCCAAACTAGTTTGTCCTGAAATCGGGTTTGGCCGGTAATATATACGTGCCGCTTATTTTTTCATGCAAAAATTGTAAGTTTTTTGTCTTTTAATAAACAAAAACACTACCGTTCACCTATTTTATTACTTGGCCCAAGATAGGGTGGGCATTATTCATAATGGCCGGGAAAAGTGATAAATCATGCTGTTTTAATCACATTGCAAATGAGTCGGGCATTATGAATACAGACCGGCCATTATAAATAATGCCCGGACTTATCAAATGGCCCGTAACCAGGCGCGGTCCGAAGGGGGGGGTCACAGGGGACATGACCCCCCCCAAAATCTAAGGTCAAATTGAAAAATCTCAATGCCAAATAATAAAAGGAAAGTGTAGCAGCATAGAATGATATTCATTGAATGAACGAACTTATGAATAATTAAAAATGAGTGTGTGAGTATGTGAGATGAGTGTGTCAGTGAATGAAAATGACTTTTTAAAAATTGAGTAATTTTTGATTTTCTTTACTTTATTCTGTTTATTTTTGTTTATTCTATCTGAATTTCTATAATATCTTATTTTCCTACAAACAAGCCATGTTATACAGGGTGTTCGGAAGAACGTTGAACATACGATAATGGGGGGTAGTTGGGGTGGTCTGTTAACTAACTAGCTCAAAAGATTTCACCTAGGTCTCAAGAATTTTTTTTAATTATTTATTTTATAAATTTCTATAATTTTTCGCTTTTGTACCTTTAAACCCGTCTAACTTTTTTTTTAATGACCAGATCCAAATAATTTTTTCATTATTGGAATCTTAGTGATTGGTAGGTCCCTTTAAATAAAAAGTTGTAAATTGCACATTGCTAGAAACAAAGTTATGGGCCCTCAAACATAAAATATGAGTTGAAACAAATTTTGAATCTCAACTTCGCGTAGCATTTAAAAAATAAATAAAAGGGATGGATGACTTCTGATTTGTTAAAAACATCTCCAAAGTGTGAGCTTTCTAATGATATGTCGTTTGTTTTGATATCTTTTTTGTAACCAAAATTATTCAATGTTTTCTACCCAGGCGGACCATTTCGACGAAAATCTACATACGTGAAAACTTAAATGTTTTGCGAAATTTATCAATGCAAAGGTCAAAATAACAAATTAGTAGGATAGTGACATAAAGAATGTAGATTTTTTCTCACTCTTGAACACATAAAGGCTATCTTTTCTCTCTTTCACTCTGTGTGGAATGCGCGGCGAGTGACGCTTCCCAAGAAGGTAATAATACTAATGTTTCACTCTAGTACACTTACATCGTATATTTCCTCTCTTTCGCTTTCGGAACAGGCGACTCAGTGTACTCGTAAGTGACAGAACCAAAGAGGACAGAATTCTTAGTCGAGACTTAACTGCCTCTGCGATCATACGTGCCCTTTGTGCCTACTCTTGTTACAGTTATCTTCGTTTTGTATTATTGTTATCAGTTGTTTTGTTAAGTTTTGTTATTTCTGTTACGTTTGTTAATCGGTAAAATGACTGTCTTCATTTACCAATGAGGAATATGCGGACATTTTAATGGCATATGGAAGAGCTAACTCCAATGCGCGTGAAGCGCGTAGAATTTATCAAGAACGAAGATAACTGTAACAAGAGTAGGCACAAAGGGCACGTATGATCGCAGAGACAGTTAAGTCTCGACTAAGAGTTCTGACACTTACACTGAGTCGCCTGTTCCGAAAGCGAAAGAGAGGGAAGATACGATGTAAGACGTGCTAGTACACTACCCAGTACTACTCTAGTGAGTGGAACATTATTATTATTACCTTCTTGGACAGTTAAGTCTCGACTAAGAGTTCTGACACTTACACTGAGTCGCCTGTTCCGAAAGCGAAAGAGAGGAAAGATACGATGTAAGTGTACTAGAGTGAAACATTAGTATTATTACCTTCTTGGGAAGCGTCACTCGCCGCGCATTCCACACAGAGTGAAAGAGAGAAAAGATAGCCTCTATGTGTGCAAGAGTGAGAAAAAATCTAAATTCTTTATGTCACTATCCCACTAATTTGTTATTTTGACCTTTGCATTGACAAATTTCGCAAAACATTTAAGTTTTCATATTAAGTAGATTTTCGTCGAAATGGTCCGCCTGGGTAGAAAAGATCGAATAATTTTGGTTACAAAAAAGATATCAAAACAAACGACATATCGTTATAAAGCTCACACTTTGGAGATGTTTTTAACAAATCAGAAGTCATCCATCCCTTTTATTTATTTTTTAAATGCTACGCGAAGTTGAGATTCAAAATTTGTTTCAACTCTTATTTTATGTTTGAGGGCCCATAACTTTGTTTCTAGCAATGTGCAATTTACAGCTGTTTATTTAAAGGGACCTACCAATCACTAAGATTCTAATAATGAAAAAATTATTTGGATCTGGTCATTAAAAAAAAAGTTAGACGGGTTTAAAGGTACAAAAGCGAAAAATTATAAAAATTTATAAAAAAAATAATTAAAAAAAAACTTGAGACCTAGGTGAAATCTTTTGAGCTAGTTAGTTAACAGACCACCCCAACTACCCCCCATTATCGTATGTTCAACGTTCTTCCGAACACCCTGTATAATCTGTATACATACAAAAATGACATTATTATATTCTAATAATGACGAAAGAATGTTATTCTTGGGATCGATTGTCTTACAACCATTCAATATGCTCACAATGTGTGCACAGGCACCAATTGTCCTCATCCCAGTCAAGCAAGAACAGTAGTACGCCTGGTCCACTGAAGACCTGCCAGAAGTCAGCGTTGGCGAAAGCGAGATTGCTCTTGGGCAGCTCAAAAATGGAAAAGCCCCTGGAGAGGACGGTCTCACTACAGAGCTGCTAAAGGCTGGAGGTAAAACCGTACTGAAGAAGCTCCAAAAGATTTTTAACGCTGTTCTGTTTGAAGGGAGAACTCCAAAGGCGTGGGGTAGGTAGGAGTGTGGTCGTCCTGTTCTTCAAAAAGGGCGACAAAAGCCTGTTGAAGAACTATCGACCCATTTCCCTTCTAAGCCACGTCTTTAACTCTATAAGCTATTCTCAAGAGTGATCACGAACCGTCTTGCGCGAATACTCGACGAGTTTCAACCACCGAAACAGGCTGGGTTTCGAAACGGATACGGCACCATCGACCACATCCACATTAAGCGGCAGATTATACAAGACCGAAGAGTATAATCAGCCCCTGTGTCTATCATTTGTAAACTATGAGAAGGCCTTTGTCTCGGTTGAAATCGGGTTCGTTCTGGAGTCCCTGCAACGTTGCCAAGTAGACTGGCGATATATCCAAGTGATGAGATGTCTGTACAAAGCAGCCAACATATCCGTCAAAATCAGCAGACAAATCCTATACCATTGCATCGAGGAGTGAGACAAGGGGACGTCATCTCCCCGAAATTGTTCACAAATGCAATGGAGGATATGTTTAAGATGCTGAACTGGAAAGAACATGGCATCAACATAAATGGCGAATAATCTCACTTGCGATTTGCCGGTGGCATCGTCATAATGGCGGAGACGCTGCAGGACCTATACAACAGATGCTGAATGACCTGGCTGATTCTTCTTTACGCATCGGCCTACGGATGAACTTGGACAAAACCGAGGTCATGTTCAATGAACATGTTCTACCGGAATCGATTGCGATTCACGGCGCTCAGCGGGCTATGGAAAGAGCTATGCTCGGCGTTTCTCTGCGGGATCGTATCCGAAATGAAGTGATTTGGCAGAGAACCAAAGTCACCGACATAGCTCGCCGGATTAGCCAGCTAAAGTGGCAGTGGGCTGGCTATATCAGCCGTAGAACCGATAACCGTTGGGGTAAACGGGTTCTAGAGTGGAGACCGCGTCTCGGTAAACGTAGTGTAGAACGCCCTCAGGCCAGGTGGAGCGATGATCTGCGCAAGATGGCTGGCAGGAGCTGAATGCGAGTAGCCGAGGATCGATCAGCGTGGCGAGCATTTGGAGAGGCCTATGTCCAGCAGTGGACTGTTACAGGCTGATGATGATGATGATGTTAAAAAAAGGGGGGCTTCGTCGTTTGACCCCGGTCCCGAATACACCGCGGTGTCAAACGCACAAGGACGCTTTTTGAATTGGCCGTTTGACACCGCGGTGTCAAGTGGTGAACCACTTTTTTCGACTTCGTCACTTGACACCGCTGTTATTATTTATGTACAGTTAAAGACAAAATTGCATCGAAAAATATATCCCAATATAAGTATCCGTTTTTTGTAATGACAACTTTGTCCCATAGGCCGCACCAATAGAACGCTCGTATTTCAGCTCTTTACTTCCAACCACTATCAGCCACTTTTTGGGATATGGTCACTTCATCTAGCTTCATTTCAGCTTGTTATAACACGTTGACTGCGGCAAAGACACACCCCTGTGTTTTTAAAATTGCAACTCCAGTGCGGCATTACACGTTTGACGCGAGCGCAAAAATGTCCATACGACTGTGCGGCCCACCCAACACAAAACGTGTGATCAAGGCAGCCGCTTCGCGTGTGGCCGCACACACCACCAGAACTTAATAATTTTTATGCTTTTTTATTGTATTATTAGCTATTTATACATAATTTATATAGTTAAATTTTCGTTAATACACAAAGCGACAAGTAATTCATTTATCGAAGCATTAAATTTGTTCATATTATTATACACATTTAATTTAATTCAGACCAAAAACAAGCGTCTTTTGTCGTTATTTTCTATTTTTTTTACAAACAAAGCAGTGCACCTGCAGCTTTCATTTACACGTAACCATCAAATACTTAAAACTACTACTAAAAAATACCGACAAGGCAATGCTTCCAGGAACAAGTGACCTTACTAATTGAACCATCTTACCCTTTTGGCGATAAGGCTATTGTAATAGCTACTCGTTTATTACTTCTTTTGCAAAAGATACAAACTTCTAACGATTCCGATATCGCAAACGTGTTTCATGCAAAAACCAATACACGACACGTTAATGCTTCCTAAAAACAAGTAACTTTTCAGAAAAAAATATAACCTACTCACTAAAGTATCCTTCAAATCTATAACTTACTTGTGTACTCAACTGTACAATAATCAAAAATAAGATTTTTATTGGCGGTGTCAAATGACGAAGTCGAAAAAAGTTATTCCCGCTTGGAACCGCGATATTATTAACGGTGTCAAACGGCCAATTCAAAAAGAGTCCTTGTGCGTTTGACACCGCGGTGTATTCGGGACCGGGGTCAAACGACGAAGCCCCCAAAAAAAGACGCAATTATATTTTTCATTTCTTCTTGTAACTATTCCATACGTATAATTATAATATTATGAGTTTGTAACACTTCCATAGGTTTCCTTTTTCTGAGGTAGTGAGTGACCCGGGCTGGTCAATAGCCACAAGGCTGGGCCTGGCACCGGCTCGTCCCAATCGGGTGTGAAGGGAACACCGGGGAAGTTTAGTGGGTAGTGGACGCTTAGTCTCGAGAGTCCCACAAACGGCCGCAGGTTTAGCTTGCCTACGGTGCATAAACGCATTCTCATCCGAAAAAAAAACTAGGGAGTGACCCCCTCCAAAATTTCAGGCTGCGACCGCGCCTGCCCGTAACACATATAATTTATTATTTATTCAATAAAAATCAGACTGCATAAAAACAATATTAGTTACAGTATGAGTTGGTATGAGTATCCTGTTATGAAAATTTGTCATTCAGATTAATTTTATATGTAATCATGACAGTTTGTAACATTGCAAGCATAAATTCTTCTTCTTCTTCAGCCTTTTTTTACCGCTAGGGTGTAGGCCTTCAGTTTATGCCATTTTTACGCGATCTTGAGCAATCTTTATTGGCATAAATTACTCTACCTAATTTAAATTCTTTAAATTAATTAATTAATAATTTATTTTTTTCTAAAAATTTACTCTTCATATTATTTTTTAAATATTAGTTAATAATAAAATTATAACCCTTCTTTCTTATTATAAACTAGCGGCCGCCCGCGGTTTCACCCGCGTGGTTCCCGTTCCCGTAGGAATTGATCAAAATACTTTC
This sequence comes from Mecyna flavalis, assembly GCA_949319885.1. Classification (NCBI taxonomy): domain Eukaryota; kingdom Metazoa; phylum Arthropoda; class Insecta; order Lepidoptera; family Crambidae; genus Mecyna; species Mecyna flavalis. The sequence continues at coordinate 13,341,442 of OX439430.1, forward strand.
TTAGCGGATGCCTACGTCATAACTACTACCTGCATGCCAAATTTCAGCCCGATCCGTCCAGTGGTTTGGGCTGTGCGTTGATAGATATCTATGTCAGTCAGTCACCTTTGAGTTTTATATATACAGGGTGTTCGGAAGAACGTTGAACATACGATAATGGGGGGTAGTTGGGGTGGTCTGTTAACTAGATAGCTCAAAAGATTTCACCTAGGTCTCAAGATTCTTTTTTTATTATTTTTTTTATAAATTTCTATAATTTTTCGGTTTTGTACCTTTAAACCCGTCTAACTTTTTTTTTAATGACTAGATCCAAATAATTTTTTCATTATTGGAATCTTAGTGATTGGTAGGTCCCTTTAAATAAAAAGTTGTAAATTGCACATTGCTAGAAACAAAGTTATGGGCCCTCAAACATAAAATAAGAGTTGAAACAAATTTTGAATCTCAACTTCGCGTAGCATTTAAAAAATAAATAAAAGGGATGGATGACTTCTGATTTGTTAAAAACATCTCCAAAGTGTGAGCTTTCTAACGATATGTCGTTTGTTTTGATATCTTTTTTGTAACCAAAATTATTCGATGTTTTCTACCCAGGCGGACCATTTCGACGAAAATCTACATACGTGAAAACTTAAATGTTTTGCGAAATTTATCAATGCAAAGGTCAAAATAACAAATTAGTAGGATAGTGACATAAAAAATATAGATCTTTTTCTCACTCTTGCACACATAAAGGCTATCTTTTCTCTCTTTCACTCTGTGTGGAATGCGCGGCGAGTGACGCTTCCCAAGAAGGTAATAATACTAATGTTTCACTCTAGTACACTTACATCGTATCTTCCCTCTCTTTCGCTTTCGGAACAGGCGACTCAGTGTAAGTTTCAGAACTCTTAGTCGAGACTTAACTGTCCAAGAAGGTAATAATAATAATGTTTTACTCTAGTACACTTACATCGTATCTTCCCTCTCTTTCGCTTTCGGAACAGGCGACTCAGTGTAAGTGTCAGAACTCTTAGCTTAGTCGAGACTTAACTGTCTCTGCGATCATACGTGCCCTTTGTGCCTACTCTTGTTACTGTTATCTTCGTTCTTGATAAATTCTACGCGCTTCACGCGCATTGGAGTTAGCTCTTCCATATGCCATTAAAATGTCCGCATATTCCTCATTGGTAAATGAAGTCATCTTACCGATTAACAAACGTAACAGAAATAACAAAACAACTGTTAACAATAATACAAAACGAAGATAACTGTAACAAGAGTAGGCACAAGGGGCACGTATGATCGCAGAGGCAGTTAAGTCTCGACTAAGAATTCTGTCCTCTTTGGTTCTGTCACTTACACTGAGTCGCCTGTTCTGAAAGCGAAAGAGAGGAAAGATCCGATGTAAGTGTACTAGAGTGAAACATTAGTATTAATACCTTCTTGGGAAGCGTCACTCGCCGCGCATTCCACACAGAGTGAAAGAGAGAAAAGATAGCCTTTATGTGTGCAAGAGTGAGAAAAAGATCTATATTTTTTATGTCACTATCCTACTAATTTGTTATTTTGACCTTTGCATTGATAAATTTCGCAAAACATTTAAGTTTTCACGTACGTAGATTTTCGTCGAAATGGTCCGCCTGGGTAGAAAACATCGAATAATTTTGGTTACAAAAAAGATATCAAGATAAACGACATATCGTTAGAAAGCTCACACTTTGGAGATGTTTTTAACAAATCAGAAGTCATCCATCCCTTTTATTTATTTTTTAAATGCTACGCGAAGTTGAGATTCAAAATTTGTTTCAACTCTTAATTTATGTTTGAGGGACTTTGTTTCTAGCAATGTGCAATTTACAACTTTTTATTTAAAGGGACCTATCAATCACTAAGATTACAATAATGAAAAAAATATTTGAATCTGGTCATTGAAAAAAAAAGTTAGACGGGTTTAAAGGTACAAAACCGAAAAATTATAGAAATTTATAAAAAAAAAAATTAAAAAAAAATCTTGAGACCTAGGTGAAATCTTTTGAGCTAGTTAGTTAACAGACCACCCCAACTACCCCCCATTATCGTATGTTCAACGTTCTTCCGAACACCCTGTATATAGATTTGATAGAAATTGGGTTTTAAGTTGCATTCATAGATTCTAAACCAAAATTAATAGGGTATCCCAAACTGAAAAGGCCTTATACCTTTTCAGTATAATTTGTATCTAATATATGTATTTTAAATTTCAGCAAAACTGTTAGTAATTAATTTTGTAATGGTTTTCCTATAATTGTAACTTTATTTTACTTTAATTTATTTTATTATTTAAATTAAATCAATTCTCTATTTCTCTCTATTAATTTACTAGATTAAAAATAAACTAACTTTTTGTAACAGCTTAGAAAATGCTATTAATTTTTTACTATATACTTTACCCAGAGCTTGATGGGTGGTTGGCTGAAACATTACAGCTTAAGGTGTCAACCTGTGGACTACTCAGACAACCCTATAGCCAATAGAGTAAGTGAAAACATGGTGACTGAACACCATAAGAATTGGCAACAATCTGGAACTAACCTTATATCATTGTATATAGCCATAATATAAACCAATTTCTTACAGGACGCCAATGTAAATAGTAGTTTTAAGTCACATGAGCAACCAGTGTAAACTGTTCCATGGCACATGGTTCAGTTTAGCTTGGTGTTTTACATGTCCTTGATATATTCAGGACGTGTCAACAATGTAAATATGCAAATAACTAGGGTGGTGATGGCATGTTGTTTCAGATCGGAGCATCAGGCTGGTTCACAGGCAGGTATAACTATCAGTGTCAGCCAGTCGACCACTCCAAACATCCACAAACAATGAGGGTGAATTATCTGTTTATTATGCTATCCCCAAATTCCCCTTTTATGTTTTCAACTCCTTCAACCAAATTGGTTTTTCTTAGCCCTAATCCTGTTTTTTTATTACTGTGCACATTAACATAAAAGTATTCAAAAAAACACAATTAACACAGCATGGCCAAAGGTACTGGCTGTTGATGATACTTGAAGAAACATTTAATATTTTAAATCATAATTTCTTTTTCTTAGGTTGTAATTTTAAAATAAACACAGAAAATGATCTATTTACATTACATAGTAGCACAGACCTTGCCCTCGATATTAATAACTTTTCTACACTAGTCCCGTCCAGAACTAGTGATTAACACAGTCATTAATGATTCAAAACAAAACATTAACATTTTAAACTTCATTACAAAGAACCATCACTTTTTTTTTAATCTTATGCAATGCACAAAAATATAAAAAATTAGGAGCATCATATGTAGTTAGAATTACCACCTGCCATTTCATCAGCCTTCAAAATCATAATTCATCTTTCCAAATGCACATCAAAAACGCGTCACAGTCATCCATCGATTAACTAACAAAAACAGGCATGTTTTACTTTATTATTTCTTTAAGTTTCACACCATTTTTTAAAATATAAGATGATTACTACTGCGCACATTCTATTATTTTTCTGTTTTGTTGCCTTTATTCAATAAGACTTATTATTTTTATCCACTTTTCAGATGGTTCATGCATGCTGGTGGTACTATTTTTCAAAATTCACAGAATTCTTTGATACGGTAAGTTCGACATCAATGTAATAATATTATTTGCTCTATTATAATTCTATGCAATCATCTATAAAACTTTACAGTGCAATACATGGTAATTTGTTTTAAATTGTGTATTTATAATCCATATGCTTCTAGAAACATTATTATTAGACCTTTGATACAAACTACATTGTTCATATTCTCAATGCTTATGACCAATTGATAAATCAAATGAATAAGTATTACCGCCCGGTAACACTTAATAGCTTAATAAGGTGATCTATTTCGCGGGAGATATTTTTTATACCATATAGAAGAACTGTTTTTCCTATACCTACGATGAACCGGATGACGGATTTTTTAAGCTCTTATTCTGTTCTGTCGAATACCATTGATACTGAGCATGGATATACACGATGAATCATTAAAATTAATAAACCGGATCCATTTATGATTGTATTTCTGAATGTTTAATATACCTAAATTGCTTATAAAATCTTACAAATTAAAATAACTGTCGTGTCTGTTTTGTAACAAATCGGCAACGTCTCCCTTTTCCCATCCTAAAGGTAACACAGTAAAGTTACCCTATTATAATTATTTGTTTGTACGATTACTTATAATTTTTTTAAATTGTACTTTTGGTACAAAGAAACAAACCCCACTAAATCAGAAAGATATCTATTTTCAAATACGATATAATTTATACCTATATAATCTGAATAAAAATGTTCTAAACTTGGTCCTTTTATGATGCAGTGTTATTTTTCGGCAGATCTTCTTTGTGCTTCGAAAGAAGTTTGATCATGTATCAACACTCCACGTGATCCACCACGGAGTCATGCCGATGTCCGTCTGGTTCGGCGTGAAGTTCACGCCGGGTGGCCATTCTACCTTCTTCGGTCTGCTCAACACGTTCGTGCATATCGTCATGTACTCATACTACATGTTGGCGGCAATGGGCCCTCACATGAGGAGATACTTATGGTGGAAGAAATACCTCACCACTTTGCAAATGGTAAGATATTATTTTTTTTATATCACGGCATGCGCCATACCAATTATTGACGTGACAAAGCATGTTCGAATGTGAATAATATGTTTACTCATTGAAAAAAAAAAACCTGAACGGATTAATTCGCAGTTTATTCAATTCTAGATAATGAAATATTTCAATTGCTTTAAAGCAGTCGTGATCATGGAATCACGTGGGGCGTGCGTCTTTAGTACCTAGCAGCTGCTATTATCACTAAATTGCAGCTGCTACTAAAGACGCACGCCCTAATAATATTTTGGATAAGTCCCAAGTTCTTTTATACTGCGTGTTTTTTTAGTCGTTGTTTTTTCGCAGCAGAATGCTTTACCTTCAGTAGTACTATCGATTTTTGCAAATTTTTTTTTTAGATTATTTTTTGAATTTTTTTTCTAGAATTTGATGGGAAAATGGCAACCAAATATTAGTAAATAGAAAAATATATTTTTTTTGATAAAAGCGAAGGGCAATGACCCCTGCCGGTGACCGTCCTCGACGCAGTTAGTACTATTGGTTCGAGTTTCGTCTATCATAAACGTAAAACTTTTGATTTAACTAAAAAAAAACCTTTATTAATCTATTTTACTACTAAGATAGAATCATTTTACTGCGGGAAAACAACGACTAAAATTCCACGCGGTATAAGTGTATAACGAATCACTAAAATACATTGACTTGTTTATTCTAATCATAACTTGTCAGTGTGTTTGTGTGGTATAGCCAACGAATTATCGTTGGGTATAGCCGTTCCGGTAGCCACTGGGCCATAATTTAGAGGACCTGGGTTCAATTCCCAAAAATAAAGGACTTTTTTTGGACTTCCTAATATTTTTTTTGATTTGCGTTTTCTCCGGGGTAATGTTTCAAATTTTTCCGGGGTAATGATTGATTTCAAGCAAACCTAACTATAAAACTAATGTGTGAAAAACACTAAGACTATAAAAATCTTATCACGCTTAGAAAACTGGAAGAATAAGATTTGAGAGGTCTAGACACGATCTTAATTATTTTTTATTAAATTTTCAGGTCCAGTTTGTGGGTATAATGGTGCACGCATTCCAGCTGCTATTCATCGAGTGCGACTACCCGCGCGCCTTCGTCTGGTGGATCGGCATGCACGCTGTCATGTTCTTCTTCCTCTTCAAAGACTTCTACAACCAGTCTTACTCCAAACCCAAGGTAATGGACCTATATTGTTGCTGTTATATTTTATACTTAGGCCGTTTTCTCACTACGCGAAACCAGCACGATATCAACACAACATTAATGTTGTGACAACTCCATGTGGAAATGAAAGGTTTCGTTTCCGCCAACCCATACGGGAAAAAGTGTCCATTTTTATTTGGGTTGTAGGTATTTACCTGTACATCAAAAAAATACTGATTGTGCATCAAAAAGTACTGAATTGCTAACCTAACCTAACCTTTGGTGTGCAATCAGTTATTTTGATGTAGGTACATTTCAGTGTTTTTTTGATTTACACTTAAAAATATCCCTTTTTATTTGATTTCATTGCTGGGCGCTTTAGCTAAGCCTATTGAACGATTGTTTAAATGTGCCTTCGTCCACGTTCACTATTCAGTTACACAAAAAAATTCAACCTTCAATGTTGTTGCTCGAAATTGGGCAATAATGTACTTCTTAAAGATTGAAACTGGTTTATTACGATATTAAATTAAAAATACCCAGAGTGACGTGCTTCATCCTGACCGGAAGTGTTCTCTATTTATTATGATTATAGTAGAGTCCGACCGAAACTGGTTTTCCGGCCGAAACCGAAACCGAAACCGAATGTTCGGCCGTGGCTTCAGTTTCGGCCGAAACCGAAACCGAAACCGAAACTAACGTGGTCAAGTATACAATTCCTTAAAATACTGAAATTTGGTGCATTTTACTCATTATTCTGCATTATTTGAGACATGAAATGGAATCACAGTATATAAATTTTGTTGTAATTATTTATTTTATACTAGACTTCCGCCCCTGGCTTCGCTGGCGTACACTCTTTAAACTACCATGAAACCCCCCAGGTAACTTCCAAAACCCCCTTTTTAGTGGGAACTTAAACATTATAAAGAACTCCTGTACAAAAGGATCATGCAAAGAATTGTATGGGCTCTATCCCCACCCACCAACAGACTTCGCACTAGTTTCAATATTATTATGACACTAGCGGCCGCCCGCGGTTTCACCCGCGTGGTTCCCGTTCCCGTGGGAATATCGAGATATCCTTTCTTAGCGGATGCCTACGTCATAACATCTATCTGCATGCCAAATTTCAGCCCGTCCAGTGGTTTGGGCTGTGCGTTGATATCTATGTCAGTCAGTCAATCACCTTTAAGTTTATATATATAAAGATTTCATGAAAAGACGAATAACCATTTTTAATCCAAAAAATGACAGGGTATGAAAAAAAACCGTACTTATGCCGCACGATTAAGATGCAGAATTGCGCTGTAAGTGTCTAGCTTGAAGTAGACTCGATTGTACAATATTTTTTAAGATTACATTTTGATTGTACACTTTTATTTAGACAAGCGGCATTTATGACGTTCGTTATAGCTCAATTTGCGATAGCGAATGTCAAATCCATACAATTTAAAGTTAGCGAATTTCGCTATCGCTGTCAAAATGTTACTTTGTCTAGGCCCCCAGAGGGGTTACTCTTGATCGCCTGCACATTATTTTCACAATTAACTGTGTCAAAAAAATACTTGAAAATATGAAAAAAATACAACATTCAAATTCGATTTAAGTGAAATTCCCGTTCCTACGGCGATGTAATACAAATCAATACGGCACGGCAAGAGGTATTGACAGAGAATAGAGGTACGTTTGGAATCTGTTGGTGGGTGGGGACGTTTTTTTGCATGGTCCTTTCATTTTTTATTTTTATACTCCTTTTTAACCCCCATGGGGGTAAGTTTTCTATAACACCTTTTTATTTGAAACTGAAACCAAACTAAAAATATACTTTCCGAATTTTAAGACTGTAACTTTCAAAATGACGAAGTTTTATACAAACTTCTAGCTCTCTTTTTACCTCCTTGGGGTTAATTTCGAAAAACCCCTTCTTAGTGAGAACTTACGCATTATAAAGAATCCTTGTACAAAATTTCAAGTTCCTGGGTCTTGTACTTTGGGCTGGGCGTAGATTGTCAGTCAGGCATTCATTCAGTCAGTCCATTTCCTCCCATTTATATAAAAGACTAGCCTTTCGCCCGCAGTTTTACCCGTGCCTAATTCCTTTTTTAAATACCCTCCCTTCCCCCCCACATTTCCGGGAAAAGTATTCTATGTCACCCGGGGATAGTGTAGCTTTCCAATAGTAAAAGGTAATCCAAATCAGTTCAGTAGTTTTGGAGCCTATTCAATACAAACAAACAAACAATCAAATCTTTCCTCTTTTTAATATTTACAAGTACCTATTATAGATAATACAAAAAACATACCTATTAATAATACTTTTATTATTTTTTCAAATCCAGTTCTCATAGCAAAATGTTTATCAGTTATCAATAATCGAATGAGTAATTGTTACTGTTTAACGCACTGACTAAGTATGTTGTGTTGCTACAGAGCTATCCGAACGGCGCAAGACAATAATTCCTAAACAGGTTACGCCGCCAAAGCGTTGCCACGAGAAACGAAGTTAGGCGAGCGTGCACGAAAACTTCCGAAATCAGTTTCGGTTTCGGCAAAAGTTTCGGCCAATTTTGGCCGAAACCGAAACTGCCGCCGAAACTTGATTTTTGGCCGAACCTCGGCCGAAACCGAAACCGAAACCGAACCTTCGGTCGGACACTAGATTATAGTATGAGATCCCACTGCATGATTCTGCAGGTATCTGTTTTTTCGATGCAACTTATTTTAAATTAATGTTATGGAAGTATGCAATGAATTAGGGATAAGTTGCTTATAAAAAATTAGCCGCAAGTAAAAAAAAATTATAATTTTAATTCGCTAATTTATTACTTGTAACTATATGTTTTTTTAATGAATTTTACGACATTTAAAAGGTAATGATGTCACAAATTGAAAAAAAATATGGTTGCCAGCTCTCAGTCAGCCGCAACGTAGGGTTGCCAGCTGTTAACAGTTACATACAGTGGTGGACATATAATTAACGACACTGAGGAGATATTAAGTTTTCAGTGTTTACTTACCCTTTATACTTTTATTGTATTACATTTATTATCTTGCAATATTACTTAAATTGTTCTTAGGGTTATCGTGAAATGTTTGAAGTAAAATAAAGATACAAATATGTTTTATTATTAATTTTTTGTTGGTAAAGTTTATTGCAAGCAGTACGAACGAATACAAAGACCTGGCCAACTAATTAAAGACAGACTCATTAAGTAACTATAAAAAAATCAACTTAGTAAATTTTGAAACGAACTTGATTTTAATACATTTTGGACGTATTTTAAAAACATAAAAACACGACATTAATATTTTGTTGCATGTCCTATAGCAGCAATAAAAGTCCAACCCCGCCTAGGCATTGATGCCTTCAAATTATTGCAGGTTTGATTCGAAATCTGCACCCATGCCGTTTTAAACGTCGAGTAATAAAGTTGATGAACATTACTTGTATGTTTTTTCCTTTAATTTTCTTCACATTAGATCACCATGTTTTCGATCGGGTTAGTGTAGGGACAGTACGGTGGCTAATCTAAAACTGTTACTTATTGGCTCCTAAGCAATTCTTTGACTCCTGCTGAAGTGTTTATGGGATCGTTATCGTGTTGAAAAGTCTATATCACCGGCAAATGTTCATTGGCGTAAGGAAACATGATTTTTCCTAAAATACTCCTTTATTAAATTTATTCCTGCTACCTTGTATTTTTTTTTATTAGGTCTTACATCTTTATCAGGAAAACATCCTCAAATTGTATTACCCCCTCAACGTTCGACTGTTATCTTTGTGTACTTTAGATGCATTTTTTTCTTTGGAGGACGCCTAACATAAACCTTTCCTTTAGAGTTAACCATATTAATTAAAGTTCTTCGGAAATAAACACATTTTTTCTCAGTCTTTCTGTCCCGATGTGAATAGTTTTGGGCAAATCGTAATTTTGCTTCTATATTTTTTTATTCCTTCAAAAGAAGTATCTTAGAGAAAATCTTTCAAAAAAGGGTGATCCATAATTTCCTTCTAGTCGTTCTGTTAGATACTTCTTTAGACCCTTCTACACTAAATACTTCAAAACGCATGACTTTTGAGCCATTTGTTGGGTCTTTTTTAATCAAATAATGCTATTTTTGAGGTGGCTGTTTTTCTCGGTCTAAATTTCCTAGGCATGTGAACCGTATAAAACTTCTTAAAATGCCGGATATCGTCTGTAACCATATTTTAGAGCATCGTAAGTGATATTTTAATGTACTGCCCGACCAACCTTTGATATAGTTTTTTTTTAATTTTCTTCTTTTACTAGGGAGAATCGCAACTTTTTCCCTTTCCCATACTAATTCATTTTTATCACAATAAATACTTAAAGCAAGTTTAAAACTAAGCTAGTTTTTGCTTGTCAGGATAAAATCTGCATAATAGAAAAAGTTAAAGTGCTCCTTTTATAATTATGCTAACTTTAGAACATGAAATACGCACTGTCTTTAATTAGCTGACCAGCGAAAAATGTATCGACAAAGTTTGTGTTACATTTAAAAAAGGAAATAAGACTAAAATATTGCGTTAAAAACTTTTTTTCTGTCCGCATTTTAAAAATACGACAACAGTGTTCGTATGAAAACGAATAAATATGGAATTAATACTTATCTGGGTCTCTAAATACCGTTTATTTTGTTGTACGTAGTCAACATCAAGAGTGTCTTTAATTATAATAATATGTCCACCACTGTATATCAGTTTACACTCACCTGTTTTATTTTTTTCAATTTGTGACATTATTATCTTTCAAATATCGTAAAATTCATTAAAAAAACATAATATGGTTGCCTATTAAACTAGCGAATTAATAATACCATAAAAATTTTTTTTTACTTGCGGCTAATTTTTTAAACGCAATCTATCCCTAATCCATTACATACTTCGTTAATATTCATTTAAAATTAGTTGTATCAAAAAAAACAGGTACCTGCAGAATTGAGCAGTGGGATCTTAGTGGTGTTTCCAGCAAATATAACCTATTAGGAATCGAGCCTAACACCTTCAGGGTTGAACATGGTTGCATTAATCTCTACTTGAATACCCCCAGATTCAAAACATCTTCTGATAATCATGGTTACTGATAATAACTAAAAATCTGGTTTTAGAATGGTATAACTTAAATAAATAATTTCCTAATTCCAGGTGCGCGCGAAATCGCCCCCACCCGCGACGACGGAGATCACAGACGTTGCGGAGAAGGAGACGATATACAAGAACGGGTCGGTGAAGAACGGCTACAGCAACGGGCACGGGCTGCACGGCGTGAACGGCGCGGGGCTGACGCGCGCGCGCACGGTGCTGCCGGCCGGCAACTGACGCCGGACGCGCCGGCCTCCTTAGCATTCCGTATTGTGTGACAAACTTATCTGTTCCGGTGCCGGTGTCGCTACTGACGTTCTAGTATTGCCATTAAATATAATTTTTGCACTCTTGGGAATAAAAATAATTTTGTCGTCCAAGTGTGCACAAAGTGATCGAAATGTTAATCTGATTCTTTAATAATTTTTATTGTTTACAAAAACGAAGAATAATAATTAAAACACATTTTTTATTGTTAAATTCCATTTCTCAATATTAACAATTCACTGGATTAACCAAATAAAATTAATGGCTTATTTGTAACAACAACAACTGGCAACACTATCCTGGAGCAGTTTTAAAATTGACAACGTCACGTAGTTCCAATTTTGGCCATCGGAACAGATAAGTTTGACGCACTGTAGCACTCTGTGATTCATAGCCTCGGCGGCTCGGGCCTCGCCTGGTCGCCGACGCCGCGGTCGCCGCGCGGACTCCGGGATCACGGTGACGTCCGCGAACGTGGCGGCGACCACCCTAAACTTGTTAGCGGTAAATGTGATTTTATCTAGTGTACATATAGGCGGTATTCAACGGTGTAAATTTTATTTTATCGTATAAAGTGTAGTTAGATTTGTGATCGCATAGCGTTTTGTACTTTATAGTTTGGTGAAGATGCTTCTAGACTAGAGGAATTCGGAGAGGATGCAGTCATAATAATAATCGTGGATTCTATACCTCCTCCACTGAGGGTGCTTATTGTAGTTTCGAACTAAACGAGTACCTTGCCTTAGTTTCGAGAGTTTATTGCAGATTGATTATGTTGCAATACGCCAATGCAATTTTCGATTAGCAAATTAATGTCAACTCGATTAGCTACTGTGGTCGCTGATCAATGCAATTAGTTAAAAATGTGTTTGAAAAAACACATTATTGTTTAAATGCAACATTTTTGTTGCGAATTAATTGACTTGACACCTAATGATTATTATTGTTTTTATTATATTTAAGTACAATAACTGTATTTTACTTCAAAACATTGTTTTTCAATGTAGTCTTAGATTATGACACTAAAGTGGTTGTGTTGATTATTTATTTTGTTTAATTTATCTTTTATTTATTACCAAAATTATGTATATATAAGATTAAATCAACGGGTTTTATAGAAGTAGCCAACGAAGTTCTTCCTTTATTTATAGTCTTCCGTTTTGTTTTTGTACTTACCAAAATTACAAGGTGCTTTCATTACACCGAACAGTGTTGTCCAAATGTTATGTAATTAAGCAAGCATAAACTGAAGCTCGCCACTTTTATACACTTTCTTTCAATCATAATGAAATCAGTTTATGTACCTATTGTAATTTTTATACAAAGATATGCAAATAAATAATAAGTATAATTTATGTTTGTTTTTTTCTTCTTCATTTTAACACCATGTAAATCATAAAAAAAACAATAAACAGTTAACGTTATGTTTCATTTAATTAAGTATCAAAATTAATCACAACATAATAATTATCAAACACAACTTATTTTAACAAAATCGAATGTGGGTACATTCAAATTATTTTTGTTAAACTAATTATAGGAAAAACTCCCCATATAAAAAAATTGCAGAGTAATGTCATAATTCAATTGTATTACTGAAATAAATTCATACATTTTTAAAATCTCATTTCAATGGATCATTGTTATAAAATTACTTATAGTAAATATCAATATAAATATCAGAAACCCTAAGAAAACAAATATCATTTTGTATAAAACTAGGAACATCACAAGAATATTATGTAAATAATACAACAAACTGGAAGACCTACCATTTTACCTACTTACCTACATCATTTCAGATTAATATTGACATTATCACTATTATCAGTATAGTATTTAATCATTTAAAAAAAATTACTGGTCAAAAAATATTTCTTAAACATTAAAGTGACCAGTATCTTAAATGCGAGGTTTTGGCAGGTATCATTTATTAATTTTAATATGATAAATTAAGTACCATTCGGCTAAAATCTTCAAAAGTTGGACTTTACTTTAAAACTAATTATTTTTATACAGACTTGGCACATCGGAATCCAAGATTTCCAGCAGAGCTATCTTCTGTATTATGAGATCTTGCTGAACACCTATAGCGGTAACAGTAGGATTTATGGCATAGATATGAACCTCCTTTCTTCACCTTTTCTGTTGGCTATAATAAATAAAGAACTTTTAAAAACAAGGAAATTATCATAATCAAAGATAATTGATGATACTTTATTAGCACACCTCATATTTTATTACTTACTAAAATAACCATAAAATATTCTACATCAAGAACTATGACTAATAAAGTTGTTTGAATTAAGATGCAAACATGTTAACTTACAAGTTCATTAGACCAGCTATCTTCTGTCCACTCCCAAACATTTCCTGCCATATTATGAAGTCCAAATCCATTTTCTGGAAATAAGTCTACAGGATTGGTGCCTATAAATCCATCCTTTGCGGAATTATGTGAGGGAAATGTCCCTTGCCAAATATTAGCCCTGAAAGTTGTAATTTTGAACTATAAGGTGAAAAAACGTTGATGAGTGACAGGGATGATTGGAAGCGGAAAACTTATTGCGCCGACCCCAAATAAATTGGGAACAGGGCAGGAAGAAGAAGAAGGTAAAAAAACCAAGTACAGTATAGTGTTCATTAAACCATAAATGGAAAAATAGTCAAGTTTTGACTTACATATGTTTTCTGTCAGGAAACAATTTATCACCCCATGGGTACTTAATGTCTTGGTGGCCACCGCGGCATGCTGCTTCCCACTCTGCTTCTGTTGGCAATCGAGCCCCACGCCAATTACAATAAGCCTTAGCATCTCTCCACGACACATGCATTACAGGGTGGTCCATCAGCTCTGAAAAACAGGCAAAAATCTCAACTTTATATAAAGAAAATCTGCTTCATCATCAAGTTATTATTGATACTGGCAATCGCCTTCAAATGATTAATTTGCTTTTTTATTAAAGAGGGAGGCAAAAAACAGTCTAAAGGTAAGTGATCACCACTACCACCCATTGACACCTGCAATGGTCTAAGATGAGTTGCCTGCCTTTTAAGAATATAGGAGAAAGGAGGGGGTACATCTTGCACTCTCTCTGACCAAACATAGTGCAATAGCAAAGCCTAACTATACGCAATACACCCATACAAAAAGGCCATCGGGTGTTCTTGACCACCGGGTCAAGTGTTGGTAAAATTATTTTGCTTATAACTGTATACCGATACAGTTATAAGCAAAATAATTTTACCAATTATTGATTTTCAGTAGTATATAAAAAAACTTCCCATACTTTTGATGAATGCGACCCATCCTTTTGGATAGTATTCATGGTATCTAACATACTCGTACTAGTTTTATTAGTGTTTGCGGGTGAGTCATAGGTCCGAACATTGACAGCCTCCTTACTGACAGTAAATGAAGTAGTAACAGGGAAAGCAACAAGAACCAACATATTAATTATCTTGTTCATAAATGTAACCCTTTACACAACTCATCAGTACTTAATCACATACAATATAATTATGAGGATCTTGTAAAATATTCAAATTATATTCATGAGGGGAAACAATGAGTCTTGACATCAAAACATTTAGTACTACTACAGCATTTACATAAAGGTACCTATTTAAATATATATTTTTTCGATTCATTCATTTGAATACCCGTAATAAAGGTGCTTACTTGATTATTTCAAAAAATAGAATGGTGATAAAATTGTAATGGTGATGAGACTTGTTATTACCTTTAAGTAAAGGAATTGTTTCTATTTTGACTTAAAATATTACAAATCCGCATTGTTATCTTATCATATCAATTTATGCTATTTAGGTATATGCACATAGTAAAAACATTGCATTCATACTTTTACTGTAATAAATCTTTCAGTATAAAACAATGACGTTCAATATAAAACTAGACACCCAATCTCTAAGAAAAATTCCTCAAAAAACGTCCGAGTGGCTTTGACACTGATGACATTAACACATTCGTTCAAATTAACACCATATCTCGTGGCATTTAGTGTTTAATGTCAATTGTATACAACTAAACGAAAACTCTGCCCAATAGTCGGGTGGGCAGACTTTTGCTTCGGACAATATTTGAGCGTGATTGTGAGTCTAGTTTTTTAATTGAACGTCATTGGTATAAAAACTACATTTTCAGGCTGAAAATTTTGTTTAAAAAAAATTACTACAAATATTTAAATTGGCTTTAGACAGAGAAAACCGGACTAGGTATAATTTTATATCGAGAGCATAAAAAAATGATTTCACATCGAGGTTCTTATTTTAATTTTAGAAATTGTCCATATTGTTTTATAGATTATTTTAATTTTAAATGATTTGACCATATTTAAATACTTGGTTATATCCTTGTAACTAATATAAAATATATAAATACAATTGTTGATGTCCACTACTTGCAATATGACTCTAGATAAAAGGGATATTAAAATAAAAATATTTTATTTTAATAATAAAATAATAATATGTTCGTTCTCGGAATTCAGAATATTCAAATGTTATGAGGCAGAAATTACCTTTTAAATCTGAATCTGGTCCATACGGATGTCTCCAATTTGCCCCTATTACTTTGTACCACCATGGAGCCTGTACAACTCTAAAATCTTGAAGTTGCTCCTTAAATGTATTGTTGAGGAATAATGTAAATACAAAACTGTCTCCAAATGTTTCAGCTTCAGTCTTAAAGTTAGTTTTCGTGGCAAAATCATGGAAATGTCTATTAGACACTTCATACTTATCTAAATAAAATTCCTTGATACTCACGAGCCTCTTAGGCCCTTCTTTGTCGTTTTCAATGACTATATCGTCAGTACCGACCTGATATTCGCCACCAGGTATAAGTACCATTTTTTCAATCGAATCATTGATTGGACACGCATCTGTTAGTTCTGATTTTGAAGAACACTGCTCTATTTGCCCCGATTTATCATTTTTCGTTTTGAAAACTGTATTTTTGTCGAATGATGAATCCTTGTCACGTATATTGTTGATTGAACATCCACAATTACCATTCTCACTTTCAGTTAGTACAATTTGTAATAAAGAAATGATTACAACACAAATTAACATCTTTGAAGGCTTCCTTTACAAATTAAAACACAATTATTCTTAAAATTCAACACTCGCAAATTGCACGACATAAACAAATTAATGTCAAAAACGTCCGGTCCGTGACGTGAGTGACGTCACGTGACGTCCATCAAAATGTCAACTTAATTTTTTTGTTGGCAACTTTCTGGTCTTCAGTGGATTATGTAATAAAAAAATAACTAAGATACGATAATACGGTCGTTTCTCGCTCCCACGTGCGCTACATTACGCGCCGGAAAAAAAATCCGGATCCGGATTAACATGTAGGCGGGCGACAAACGCTATGTGGCAACTACACTACGTTCACTACAGTGCCACAGCTACACTACCATGCACTGCACTGAGCTCCATTATAAATACGCTATGGAGATCAATGACTGCACGTGAGCCACGAACATGGAATTATTATTATGCCACGAATCAACCTTTACAAATCTGTCAAAAAGTCTAATAGGCTGATCATGGAATTAATATTTAAGTCTATGAGGCTGATAGAAAATTGGTTGCAGTGCAGGAGTTGTCAAAGCTTTGTGAAGGTTGATCAGAGGCTCAGTGCGCTTCTAAAAAGCTTAACTATACGCGCATGCCAGACCAAAATAAAATCACGGGGGTTCTGGGTTCAATTCCAGGGTCGAACTAACTTTGTGTCGTTCGGACACAGATCACCAATCCGTATTTAGCATGCGTGGTGATAAATCCAGTACCCATCCTTGTAACGATAACTTGATTTCAATGATGGAGGTCTTTCTCCTGCAGTGGGACAAAATAGCCTGATACTTTACTATACTATTAGCAGTATTGCGAGGAAATGCATAAACGGATTATATATACAATAAATAGCGTTTTATTCTTAATTTTTTTATTAGCCAAATATCATTCTATAAAAGAAAGAGAACAGCAGGAAATAAAACGTGAATTTAAGACCCTTTTGAATCAATACGGAATATAAAGGCCGTGGCGGAACGCTGAAAAAGAAAAAATCTTAGATTAGTTTTTTTTAAAGACAAACACCAATGTTTAAAAATTAACTATACCTACCTAACTGTAGCGTGAAATTAAACAACTTACAACGGATTTAAATCGCGGTTTATTCTTACATTTTATTAAAATTCGACGTTTCGACTGCTTTGCAGAAATCGTGCTCACGGTAAAATGTAGGGAATAATAACAATTTTATCCGTTTTAGTCGTTTTATTTAATGAGTAGGTAGTAATTGCGTAAATATCGGAAACCACTTTTAACTATCCTCTTACAGGAAAAAACATGGAATCAAATCACCACTGATTCGTTTAGGTAACTTGTTTTCAGCAGAGAAATAACTCAATTTAAAACTTAAATTTTTATCATTATAATGATCAACCAACTTTGTTGCGTTATTTCTTGGGCCAGGTAAAGAGGATAGAAAGGGAGCAAATTACCCTACCAGCTCCCAGTAGCGTAGCGATGGGGGGGCGGGGGGGGGGCGGTCCGCCCCGGGCGGCACTTTTTAGGGGGCGGCAAAATTTCCTGGAGCAAAAAAAAAGAAAAAAAGGTCGGCAGAATTGTCTTCCGCCCCGGGCGGCTGACACCCACGGCCACGCTACGCCACTGCCAGCTCCCCAAAAAATTCTGCCGGTGCATGCGCCTAGCACCCTGTAGGTATATCATGGTTGAATAAACTACTGAGCTCCTTACCTTTCGAGTAAATTCAAACTAGAGATGAGATTGCAATCAATTTCATGATCCTAATAAAAAAATTAGCCGCTGAAAATAAGAAATATATTGTTATAATCCAGTCGTACACACTTCAAATTCTAATTTTAAAATAATGAATAGAATATCTACTTCAAAATTTTATACATAATGTGTAGTTCACCTATTACACCCAACAAATCATTTATATTACAACACGAGTTTTACATTATCTGGAACTTATACCTACCTACTTCAAGCAGCTATTTCTAGTTCTAGTAATCTTTATTGTATGTACGACCGTTTAATTCTAGGTATAGTAAAATAATTATGCAACGTAGTTTTGCAATTAGGCCAGTACAAAAAAAGCGTATTAATTATTTATTAAGTACTTGGCTAATGTTTAGAAAGCTGCTAAGTGCAAGGAACGATTATTACAGATTTAAAGAACCAATTTTAAACAAAAAATACCATGTACTTACAACAACAATGGTACTATATCCTCTTGTTTCATTTTACCATAGTATTTTAATATACCATCTACATGTCCCATTCCCACTACGGCTAAAACCCGTGGACCCTCTGGCACTGAAATTTTATAGCACAAGCTTTAAAATAAGTATGACTACTTGTTCTGTCGTTGTTGGCAACACCAACAGAACATGTAATTAACAAAATGTATCTCCATCTCTCTCTCTCTCTCTCGTTCTTAGATCAAAACCGCACGCATATTGTTCCTGTATTTTATTTCATAACATGTGATTAATGAAGTGTATTAGGTATTTGATACCACCCTACTAACTACAATAATACTACTGTCTACAGTTCTCTTCTCTGACAGTTTTCCTACATGGTCCTTCGAGCCGGATCATGTAGCAAAACTGTATTCGGTGAAAACAATTTTTTATGTAATTTCATGTTGGTTTTGCCAACAATCGTTGGGTAGGTTATTTGCATTGCAGTAATATTTAGACATAATATTGCAGATGATTTCTTTTCTACATCCAACCATCTGACGGTTACAAGGGAACCTGAAAGGTGCGTTGCGTTTGAAGACCCTATTTAAGCATCTGCCGATTCGTTACGTTCTATGGCTTATTATCAAACTAAGACTATAATGCAAGAAAAATCTCCTAATATTATTTTACGTACCTATTTCAGAAGAATCAAATTAATTACTTAATTAGACTAATTGAATGCTTTATGTTTACACAGCACAACGAAGGCAAACGTTACCTAATATATAAAAAATACTTAATTTTTATTGTGCAAAGTTGTTGGTGAGAAGGAGGTTGATGAAAGAAGTTGGTAGTACTTACCAGTACGAACACATTCCTGTATAGAATACGCAAGACATTTGTCACGTTCGTCTACGAACACGTGAAATATTTTTTTAAAGGCTGGAACATCTCTCGTGATTTCTTCAAATTGAGCTTGCACAAAATCTTTATCTTTATACCTCTCCAACTGATTTTTGCTGAAAATTTAAAAGCATTTTCAAATACAACATTCAGCTAACTACAGTTGTGAGAAAATAAAGCACCCGACCCACTTCATTAGAACCACTAGAGATTTGAAAACGTGAATCCACTCGCCTAACACAGCTGCTCTCGTAAATGTAAAATATTATCTTTCTTAAAGAACTTCAGAACGTTAAAGAATAATAAATAAAAGGATAAAGTATAATTACTCCAACGGTTTCGGGTTTGCCGTGGTTAGATGGTAGAGAACTTGGCCAAGCTCGTACACACTCAAAGATTGAAAAGCTCTTGCAATCGTTATTTGTATCGGTCTATCTCCAAGAAATAACTTACATCCAGGTATTTTTTTCATCTGTCAAATATAAATAATACTTAAATATTCTTGATTATTCACATTGCGCAGTCTAGCTATAACTTAGCATGACTTGTATCATGAGTGTCAAACAAGGGTAATATTTAAACGCTAATAATTTTTTAAAATATAAATACGCTAACGTCATTCATAACACAAAAAAAAACTTTCGTAACGTGCGTGGATCGAAATCGCGATCTTTGCAAGGACAATTTATACGTCCACTGAGCCATTTCACCAATCGATCGGCCGTAATAAAACATGTTTTTCAACACAAATAAATTATAAACAGTCGCAAAATATTAAATCTCTATTCATGAGTGCATAGGACTTACCTCATGATATGCTCTTCTAAACTCCCCGCCAGGTGCCACTCCTAACTCCTTCGCGATATCAGCGTAAGTTTTCAAAAGCATCGCATGTAACATACCAGATACGAAATTTTGGCCTTTGACAGCTTCTCTACGAATAGCATAAAAAATCAAATACAGGCCTATCTATCTATACTAACAGCATTGAAAATCTAAATTCGTAGTTACAAGGCAAATCGGAAAAATCATGGAAAAGAACATTTTAGTTTGTGTTTAGGTGAAATGCCGCTGGCCTACTCTCTAATAGATGTAGTTGTAGATCAAGATTATTACATAAGAAAATCCTTACTTCATTTTTTTAGCATCAAAGTTTTTAGCGTCCTCTAGGAATTTCTTATCATCCAATTCTAAAAGTGATACTCTTTGTCGACATAGTTCCACTAAAATTGCATTTGGATTCAAAACTCGCACTATCTGAAAATTATAAAAGATGGGCATGAGCAGGCAAAAAGAAAAAATAAATACTTCCTCTCTTCCCAAACTTTAAAAATACTATTTCAATAGAACTGTATTAGGTAATATTACGCCTGGGGGAAGTTCGTAAATTTAAATTTTCCATCTTATTTTATTCCTGCGATCAGTAGCCGTACGTGTCCACAAAATTGTGACTTGCCTGGGATACATCTTCAACGGACTGTTTGCTAAAGTGCACTGTACCCAACAAAACGACTGTGGCATGTTTGTCATTTTGTAAAAGTGTTGCGGCAGGCGGCAACTGTATGTCAGAGTAACGTCTTCGAGGAAGGACAGCTGCAAGAACAAAAGTGATCAGATAGACAATAAAAGAGTGCGCACGCACAGGTGCACTTCCTATTCCCTCACTCTCTTAACACGGTCATTTCCATCACAGATGTCGCTGAGAGACTAATAAGATATGGTAAAAGCCGTTTCATTTTCTTCGTGTGCTTGAAAATTACACTTACCGTTGATATTTCTATATTTTTTTGCGAGAACTACAGTTTCAAGTCCTTTGCTGAACTGTCTGAGTATTGAACATGCTTGGTATCTCATATTTCGCAAAATAATTTGGTTTTATAAGGATTTTGGTCATGTTAGTACAAAACATTTTATTGAGCCGGAAAAATACGAATTTTGCTATTGTGGCCTGTCCATATTTGATTTTGGTTTGACAAAAGTTTTTCAGCTGACGGCAAAGACAGCGTCAAAATATTTTTTTCATATTGAAATGACCTGTAAGTGCATCTGGCCAGTATAGGACAGTCACATTCTTAACTTTGTGTTTAATAATAAAACAGATTTACATATTATGTACTACTTTCATTTATTTTCTATATAATTCAGTAATCATTTATGTAAGTACCTCTTGTGCGTTACTTATGTAATAAATAACACAATTTAAAAAGAATTGCTATATTTACAGATACCTAATTATTCCGTTAAAATCGTATACGTATTCTATTAATTTATATTACTAAGGGTTTCATTAAAAGAAAACCAGTTTATAAATATCACTATATTTATTTTAAAATCATTATTATGACATTATCTTTAACTTTCACACTTCCTACAAGAACTTAACGAGGACTTCAACATATGTTCTATGAACACGAGCCACAGCAGGCCGAAAACATCACCCGTAACTTAACGGCCGACTGCCACGGTTCTACACTTACACTCAATATCGACGCAAAAAAGCGGAAACGTAGTAACCCACACCCAAGCCAAATTTTTTTTATTGCAGATTCGGAATGAGAAAAAAATCCTCTTTCAAACGGTCTAATACTCCTTGCTCTACGACTAATAGAAGTTTTTATACAGCATTGGAAATTAGCCTGCTTTTTCGAAAAAGTAACGGAAAGATTGATGTAAATAGCATAAAAAAGAGTGTTTTTTATCACTTTACATTTACTTCAATTCATATTTTTCAAATGACATGATCTCGGTTTGATTTTGGTAGTTACAGCGCGTGAATATTCTGACCAATGTGGGTTACAGCGTTTTTGCTTATAAGGATTTAGTAACGCACCATGTTCACTACATTTCTTCGAAAATAAAATGGTTATTCGTGGCGGTTTACTACAATCCTCGCATATAATAATATACGAAATCGTCGGATACGCCAATTCAAAACTTCATTAGTTTCCCCGATTTTGGTCGATTACCGCGTCGCTCAGTCACTGCGCGACAGTTGAGGGAGTATGATTTGTGTGTCGTAAACGGATTTGACTGCGTGACTCGACTCGTTTACAATATATTAAAATATTACAATGATAATAAGGTTATGAATGTGTTCGTACTTCGTAATAAATGGCTTTGATTGGTTTATTCAATAATCATAATTTTATTTGACTTGTGACTTACAGTAGAACCAAAACGCACACAAGCTTCAAATTAACAAATTACAAATATCACCCTACACACTAATTATAACAACACAAAAATCATTTAAAAAGAAAAAAACCAAACCATACAAATAGAAAGAAAAATTAAATAATTAATAAAAATTATACCATGTCAACTAATCAAAAATGTCAAAAATGAATACTATGTCAGAAATAACAAAAACAAAACCATACAAATAAAAAGAAAAATTAAAGTATCAATAAAAAATTATACAATGTCTACATAAAAAAATGTCAAAAAGAAATAATATGTAAGTTAAGTCCATTCAGTGTAGTTGTTTACATAGATATATTTTATTTAAGTCAAAATGTAGACAAATAAATATGTATGGAACATAGTTACAACAAATTTGCTATAATGGAAAATTTTCGGTTTGTAGTCGCCTATACATTTATCTCGTTCATTTACAGCGTTTTTGCGTAACAGAAAAAAAAGTGCTATTGCTGTAACCCACACAAACATAGATTAAAAGTAACTTCTAAAAGGTTAAATGTATTTGGTTTGATAAAAAATCCATAAATATATTTATGTTAAAAAATTCACATGTGTGGCTTTCATAGTTACGGAGATATCATTTTTTTTCTGAAATTTCAAAATGTTTTTGGCTCTGGTGAACACTTTGCATTTTGTGGGTTACTACGTTTCCGCTTTTTTGCGTCGATATGAATTACAATGATTCACTTATACCTAAAGGCAACACACTCATTGTGGCAAATACCGAATTTGAGGTGAACGCACATTTGTCTGCGCCGAACGCGCCGAAAGAAACGACCGCGCCGAAAATAACGTCCACGCTGAAAAAATCGACCGCGCGGAAAAAATGACTCTTCATTCAGCGCGTTCGGCGCTGATAAATGTGCTTTCACCCATATGAATCATATGGGTGAAAGCACATTTCAGAGGTCGGAATTAGGTAGAGTTATTTATGTATGTACCTACTGGCATCGAAATGTTGATATTAATGTGGACTTTCCCGGGATTTCTAATGGACAATCCCGTGTGGCCAACAATATTACAACTTAATAAAAACAAAGTAAGATAATTAATATAAATTTTTTATTAGTTTACATTAATGTGGCAACATCGCGCGTATTGGAATTTTGCAACTTCGGACATACGATGTCATAGATGTAAGTTTGGCAACGTCGCGCATGCAGCAGTTTAAATTGTGTAAAAGTAAATAACTTTTTATAAAAAAAAAATTAAGGGATTTTTTCTGCTCTTTAATATTAATCTTGGGATTTGAGACATCCACTTTATTCTTTCGCTGTATGAAATCAGTGTAAGTACATGAATAACTCTAACTTATTCCGACCTCTGCATTTATGATACTTTAAACATGAAAGCAAAGACAATAAGAGTGTATTTTCAGTTTAGTAATCGGAAAAGCTCCAGTGTCTCAGGCTAGAAATCAAAATATTTTGAGCGCTCGAGGCCCATTTAGTTTTTAACTCGACTCGATTCGAGCATTGTATAAGTCTTGCTTCGCCAACATAACGGCTAGAATATTGAACATCTACCATTTGGCTTAAAAAGTAAACATAAATGTGTAAAGTGATAAGCTTCAACTTATATAAAAGCAACTCAAAAAAGACCTTAAAGTACTTAAAACTCCTCCGATAACTAATACACATAACAAAATTAAAAGCAAATAATTTTAACCTACATTTTATTGTAGTTTGTACTACACGACGTAATTTCAATCACGCAACTAAACAACCTATATCTGTTGATCATTTTCTATGTTGACTTAGAAGTAATCACCCACGTGATTAAAATTATTTCTTGTAATATCCAAAACGATTATATATATCTATTGATAAATATTTCAGTAATTTAGCTACTCTATCAACATGGATGGAGTGTTTAATTGTATTTCCTTTATTTATCACAGACATTACGTACGAGATGTTAAGTATGTCATTGTATAATGAATTATCATTTTGATTTATATCGTCACAAAAGACACATTTATCAAATGACCTGTAGTTTGTTTAAATGTCGATAATTTGCAATTCTTTTCATTGACTTAGATAAATTTGAGATATTTTTATTGTAATGACTATTATCTACGACTTATTTTTCTGCATAGATCGATAAAGAATAGTACAATTAAAAAAACGTCAATAAGTATGGAATACACAATAATCAACAATGTTAAGTCTAATGTAACATTTTTTTTCCATTTTGTAGAGTTCAGCTGCAGGTGTAATGTGTACTGCAACGAACGTTCTACTTTTTATTATTTTACAATGAAGTACCTCTTAATATTATCAACATAATATATTTAAGCCGTACTTGAATAAATACACATCATGTTTCAGGACAGGTGCCGTCTAACATCTTGATGCTCGATCGACGAAGTGGGGGAAAGTTCGCGAATGTGCACTTTCGCATAGCCAATAGCGTGCGCTCATCTCAAAATTCGCGTTCTGTGCAATCCCCACCCGATTTCAAGATGTTTGCCGGGCACTATATTTACATTTTTATGCAGCTATTTTTATGACACTTTGTGCCAGTCACTGTAGTTCAGCATTTTATAACAATAATCCACTAAAAGGAAATCGTTAACTTAAAATTACAAGTTGCGGCATAACGTAAACAAAATCAATTCTAATGATGTTTTTTAATTGAATAAATAGCTAAGAGCTTTTTATACACATTTTTATTCAGTCTAATAAATTCTTTTATTAATTAGTTAAATGTCCAAATATACATAATAATTTATCATAAGAATTTCTTAGGAAGTAAATGTCAAGAGTTGTGTTTTCCTTATGAAATAAAAAGTCATGTGCAACAGCTGAGATTACTTATAAAATGTGATTTATTTGAACGAAGATATCGATAATACTAATCAGTTATAAAACCTACTCTATTCTGACGTTACCAATAAACGTGAATGTATCAAATCACAATCGTTTCAAAGAGCAATGATCAGATCTAAATCACCAACTCAATCACGCTAAAATATTGAAGACATTACGTGTACATTTCCTAGAATGTAAAAAATGGAAGTACCTACATAAAGTTTTGTTTCTTCTTAAGGCATTTAATTTAAACAGTCATTTTAACATAGCGCTTTTGCGCTTGTCTGTAATAATTGACAGCGAAGTGTGAAGGGTGCGACTATGTAACCAGTCGTAAGAATATGTTAAATACAGTATGTATACTAGCAAGATTGATTTGTATGAATAGCTCTGTGACCTGTTACGAACGATTATTACAATATTGGTTATATACAATATGTATTAGTTAAAAATAGTAAGTTTATCAGAATTTGACACATTTTTTTTTGAATTCTCAAAATAGCCAAGGGTCTTTGGACATTACAATAAAGGACAAATATGGAAACATGGTTACTAATAATTATTTTAAAATTATAAATCACCAAAGAAAATATATTCTTTAATAAGACATCAATGAGAAATAAAGGAAAATGTCCAAAAATTACGCCTGTACAATTTTGAGTTTTTTCGTTTGGATGATATGCAAAACGGTTGGATTAATGAGCTTCTAGAATTTGGAGCCCAAAAAAGTAACTTTTATATATCAAAAAGAAACACAATTCATATTCCATACATTTTTTTCATGATCCATTTGTAGATTTTAAAGCAACGACGCAGAATCTGAAAAAAATATAAAACTGGATTCATAACACCGAAAAAATCTAAAGGAATGATAAAACTACCCGTCACTTTGAAGCGGAAGCAGTATTCGATCTGGTTTAAGCCCTATTCGGTAGATAGCATTACTGTAATTATATATAATATACATGGCTAATGTTGCTCTCCTTGTCTAAAGTAAACGGCAATTACGGCACGTAGATATTTAAAAAAAATGTTAATGTTGCTATCAATAATTTAAAGTGGACACATCACAACTCTTTGCGGCTAATAGCTATAATAATAAACAATGTATGCAAGTACTGACCGGGACAGAGGAGGCGCAGTGGCATCAGGGCAGCCAGCGGCGCGGGAACAGCTTGTAGCCCGCGTACACCAGCGCGCCCACGCACGCCACGCGCACCGACACGCGCAGCACGCGCGTCGACAGCGACGGAGGCGGGATCCTGACCAACATTACAGGTATCAATATCTCTGGACATTATTCACACAGCGCCATCTAGCCCCTAACTAAGCATTAGCTTGTGCTATGGGTGCTAGACAACGGATAAACATTACTTATATGCCTCCGTCCACTTGGCTCCCATGCTTGGATCCCATGGGATCCAAAAATATTTTTTTTCGTCTCTTGGATCCTATCATTACGACATTCAATGAAAATACTATATTTCGCTCCCGGCCATGGGATCTAAAAGGAGTTTTTTTCGCCTTTTGGCTCCTTAATAAAACATTAAACGAGAATATTATATTTCGCTCCCATGGGATCCACAACTAAATTTTTGCGCCTTTTGGCTCCTGGGTATACTAACTCATGGGATCCAAGAGCACGGGGGGTAATAAGCGTTATCGAGTCCATAAGGTTACCTTTTATTAACTGGCAATATTTTAAGACTTAATTCTACACTAAAAATAAAAGAAATTCATACAAAATATGTAATTTATTTGTTAATACGATAGTTTTCGAGAAAAGCGAAGACTTTCATCTTGATTTAATAGTCAAAAACTACAACCTGTGTATTACGTGAAATACGCTTGTTTACTATCGATACTAGAAAAGACAAAGTCAAAGAACCTTATGGAACCACAGTAAGGGGCTTTCCGCCTCCCTACTTGCCATCTCGCTCTTTAGCTATAGCGCGAAGGAAACAGCGATAAGTAAAACCGCTTTTGAATGACATTGCTTATGTCATTCAAAAGAGAGGGGAACTATTAAAAAGAAAGAGAACGGCGATATTAAGAAGAAGCCATCAACCAAGCTTTCCCCCATTCCGTCGACCAAGCGTCAAGAAGTTTGCCGGCACCTAAAGTTACAGTTCTTGCAAATCACATTTCTGACATGCTGACAGTACTTCGTCACCTTTAGCGTAGCAGAAATAGCACTAGTGACATAAGCCACTGCGCGCTCACGACTGTGTGGTCCGTACCTTTGCCTCGAATTTTGCGGAAGCGGGAGCAGGCGTGTGGGCGGTCACCGCTCGACAGGAGCGCATCGCTCGTGACAGCCCGCGTCAAGCGGTGACCGACCGTGCGCCTGGGTGTGGGCGTCGCCCACTCCCGCTTCCGCAAAATTCGAGGCAGAAGCATAAGGCACGCACGTATCACACCACCCATGTACGAGTCTAATCAGTGCCGCACTGCGCTTTTGATTGACAACAACTAGGTACGTTTGTTAGCCTGAGGTCTTCCTCAAGCTCACATAAGTACCTACAACAACTGTTGTTGCGCTGATCGGTGGAGCAGGGAGCTTTAGCAATCACTACGAACTATTCCATTGAGAGACACTTAACCAAAAATCATCAGTCAATAAGTCCAAACAAAACCATTCCTAATATGTACACGTAGAATTCACCTAAAGGGGTGATAATAGCTATCCAGTCGGACCTTAAAAAAGCCTTGTACCAACCGAAGTTTGAGGGGATCAATATGGCTTTTTATCCTTTACCAATTTATAAACTAAAGTAAGACATTGTTTAATACTTACTTGAGTAATGGCGCAATATCTTCTTGTTTCATCTTGCCCCAGTGTTCAACGATGCCAGCCACGTGTCCGATGCCGACCACACCCACTATCCTGCACGGTTCTCGTCCTGAAACGAATAATTCGCCATGATTTACTTTATTAGTTTTAGGTAATAATAATATAGGCAACCCAATAATCTTTTAACTTTATTATCAGCCTTAATGATTTCGCACTGCAGGGCAATGTCCTCCATTATTGAAATCAAGTCACTGCCTCAATGATATTTAGTGCCTAATCACCAGTATCAATCAACACGTTTGCCAAATGCGGAATAGCGGATTGGTGATTCCAAAACTGAGCTGTGTTCGAATATACCGACACTAATATTTCCCGACCCGGGAAATGAACCCAGGACCGTTCAAAACCATTAAAGCGTTTTTTAAATTATTGCAAAAAATATTATTTTACTAATGGTTCTTTGCCATAACAAAAAATTCAAGTGTTGGTAAGATAAAAACAGTAACTTCAAAATCGACTACTTTATTACATATTATGTATAATAGATAAATAGCTTACGTGGCTGCAGAGCAGCAATCTGCAAGGAGTGGCAGAGGTACATGTCTCTCTCGACAACGAACACTCGCTTCAGGGCGGGGAATTCTTCTGCCATCTCCTCTAACATGTCATCCAGCATTTTTTTTTGCTTACACTTCTCTACTTCTTCCACACTACAAAATAGAATAAGGATATACAAATATTTTTATTTGTAAATCGTAACAGTGCTCATCATACGTATTTACCATTTTAAAGAAAATAATATTGTAGACAGAAAGAAATTTCAGGCTTACCTAATGGTCTGATTGGACATAAGTAGATGCCAAATAAAGCGGATGGTTTGTCCCCAAGACAATGCCGCTATGGCTCTGTGCAGAGTAATATCAATAGCTCGATCGCCTAGTTGCACAATGCAGTTAGGTATTTTTTTGGCCTAAAAATAATAATTTATAATTCATAACATTGTAACATTACAAACCTAAAAGAAAACAATTACATATTGTTTGCAGATGTGAGTGCTTTTAGCGATAACAGTGGTAGTGTACAGACTACAGGACCAACCCCCCTATAGGCCTTTGATCTTATTGCGGTGGAAGCTTTTCTCCCCAGTGACAGGGGGGCAAGAGGTACCTACCATCGCCACCCCTATTGCGCGAATTTCTGTCATGATCGGATCGAAATGGTTCGATGCTCCCGTCCATTTACATCAATCCCCGCAAGGGAGAGACTAGTAGTGCTATAATAATAATAATAATATCATTTATTTCAACCAATTATGGGTCATAATTACATAGAAACACACACAGTACAATAATAACAATAAAACAAACATCTGACAATAATCTAATAAAAATATCTAATAATTAAACACAAAAACAATATAATAATCAAGGCGAATAATCAAATAAATAACACATACATAACGGAATTAAAATTAATGTCAATGAAATTAAATTGAATTGATTTGAATTAAAGTTGCTAAGATAATAAATTAAAAGTGATTTTTAAATCAATAAAAATAAAGATAAACTAAATTTTGTCGTTGCAGCAGGCGACACCCTTAACACATCTAGCCCAGTAATCCAGGGATGGGCCGTTGTATCGTTCAGAAAATATCTTCAGAATCATATTGGAACTGCCTAGCATTCGGTTTCTGACTGAAACTACCTTTTTGCGCATGACCGCGTGAAAGCCGTTGACGCGTGCTTCGGTAAACATGCCCGATGCGCTACAGTACCTAGGAAGTCCCAACATCATTCTAAATATATTATTATATTGGACGCGCAGGGCATTGTAAGCTTTCTGGCTAAAGTTTACCCACAGGCCGCTTGTATAAAATGATTGGCAGTAGGATTGGAAAAGTGTGATTTTCACACTATCCGAGCATCTTGCGAACCTGCGAGCCAACATATTGCCCCTTACTGCCAACGCCCTACGCTCCCTCTCGATATCGCCATCATCCCTCAGATCCTCGGTGACTATATGTCCCAAGTATTTAAACGTTGGCACTCTAACCAGCTCAACATTATACAACCTAATTGGTGGTACAGGAAGAGGCGGACTGCCTTTCACCTGGAAGACCATTACCTCGCTCTTCTTAATGTTGTATTTTAGCCCGTGCTTTTCGGCGTAGGTCTCACAGGTAAGAAGCAGCCTCCTCAGAGCACCGACTGAGGGGCTCAGCAACACCATATCATCGGCATAGCTGATGTTATTTATCATCTGACCATCGATGGAACATCCTACCTGGGTGTTGCTGAGCTCAACGATCAGCTCGTTCAAGTATAGGCTGAAGAGCTTCGGCGAAGTCAACCCGCCCTGTCTGACGCCACATTCCAGCCCATACATGTCCGAGTGCTTTCCTGCCCACCTCACATTGTTTTTCTGGTTACTGTACCAGAACCTGAACATATCTACCAGTCCGTGAGGCACACCTGCATCTCTAAGTTTGTCCCATAGCATCTGATATTAAACCAGGTCGAATGCTTTCGATAAATCCAAAAAGCAAGCGTACACTGGTGTTTTTCGTTGCGTATAGTACTTGACGGTCTCCTTCAGCGTGAAAATTGCACTCTCAGTCGAAAGTCCGGCACGAAATCCAAACTGCGCATCATGCAAAACCAAGTGCTTGTCAAGCTGTTTGTCTAGTAGACCGTCAAGCACCTTCGCTGCTATAGTGGCTAAAGAAATTGGCCTATAATTATTCCGGTCAGATACGTCCCCAGTTTTATTTTTAATAATAGGTACTACGAGTGTCCTCATCAGATCCTCGGGCAAGTATGAGTGGCCGATACACAGGTTATACAGCAGACAAAGGACCCTAGGCAAATGCACTCCGGCGTGCTGTAAGTGTTCGATGCTCAGTCCGTCGTGACCCGGCGACTTTCCGCGGGTCATTTTCCGTATAATATCCCTTACGTCACGCGTTTCAGAAGCATAGGCTTATTTATTCATCCCCCACAAACCCACATATTACAATAATAATATTTTCTTTTCTTAATTAATCAAGTTGATGATCTAAAGTGGATGATTTCTTACCTCAGCCATAGCGCGTCGGAATTCACCTCCGGGAGCCATTCCCAACTCGCGCGTTATATGAGCCGACATATTGAGCAGCAAAATGTACATCAGACCATTGAATACTCCATTTTGTTGCATAGTGGCCCTGGAAAAATTTAATTGCTAATAAAATAGATTGGTCCACAACACAAGATTATTTTGTGTTAGGAAATTTTAGATAGGTATTTACGAACTTTATCTTTGTGATGTTGATGTTCTTGGCTTCTCTAAGTATAATTTCTTCATCTAAAAGTAAAATGTTTGTACGCTGCTCACAAAGCTCGACCATGACAATATGTGGATTTACTTGTTGTATCACCTTTAAAAAAAATTTACTTTTGTTAAAATAATTACAGTGGACCTCCGGTAATCCGGCCCCTGTCAAATCCGGCACCCCCTGTAATCCGACATGGTCTATTATTTATTAATGAATATATTTTTGATAATATTTAGCCTTTGTGGTTATTTTTTTAACACCTATTCCCCAATTTCTACTTTAGCAGAACATCTGTTATATGGTATATGGTGCAGCTAAAATTAGAGGCCGGTGACGGGCAGCAGCGTCACCGGTGCGAGAGCTGCACCCTGCGATCGCCAACACGCCTGCCCAGCGTGGCGATTAGGGGCAAAACCTCCACATGGCAAGGAACTTTAAGCCACGGCCCCCAGTTCCGGCAGTCCCGCTATTCCTGGTCATGGTGGCGACCATGGTAACGGCGGGGCGGGGGGTGCTAAGAATCTCCGGACTGCGGGAGGCCACCATCAAAAACTGACCCTGGCGACGTATAACGGGCGCACGCTACGGCTTGACTTGCATCTGGCGCAACTTGAGGTGGAACTTGGGAAGATTAGGTGGCACATTCTGGGTTTATGCGAAGTCCGAAGAGAGGGGGAGGACACCGTAACTCTTGAGTCAGGCCACCTAATGTACTTCCGTGGAGGCGACCAACAATCCCAAGGTGGCGTCGGGTTTCTGGTCAATAAGTCCCTCTCTGACAACATTGTGGAGATCTCCAGTGTGTCGAACAGGGTCGCGTACCTAATCGTCAAGCTCACTGAGAGATATAGTCTCAAGGTGGTGCAAGTGTACGCGCCGACCTCGACGCACTCGGACGATGAGGTGGAGGAAATGTTTGATGATATATCAAGGGCCCTCCACCTCACTACCAAGACCCACTACAGTGTTGTCATGGGGGACTTCAACGCTAAAGTGGGAGCGGTAGTAGGATCCCATGGATTTGGAGCCAGGAATCATAGGGGGCAGATGCTCGTCAACTTTCTCGAACGGGAGGGGCTCTTCTTGATGAACTCTTTCTTCAAGAAGCAGCCCCAAAGGAAGTGGACGTGGCAGAGCCCCGACACTATGACGAAAAACGAGATCGACTTCATCTTAGCGGACAAGCGGCACATATTCAGAGATGTCTCCGTGATCAACAGGTTTAATACCGGCAGCGATCACAGACTTGTCCGAGGCACTCTGAATATCGACTTTAGAGCCGAACGCGTCCGTTTGGTGAAGTCCAGACTCCGGCCAACCCTGCTCCAAACCATGATAGGATCGTGAAACGTTCCAGCCGAACCTGGAGAACCAATTTGCTGCCTTGGAAACCACAATTGACGTTGACCGAAACCTTGAAAATGTGGTTCGAGTCCTCAGAGAAGGTAGGAGATTTTGTAACATGCGGAGCCAAGGCAGGAAGTCGAAACTTTCCGAAGGGACTTTAGGGCTAATGAGGCAACGACGTGAAGACCCACCCACCACTTCGTCCGGAAAAAGAGCTCTTAACCGGGAGATAAATAAACGTGTGCGTCACGACCTCCGGTGCTTCAATACTCTTTCAATCGAAAGAGCTATAGAGCAAAATCGGGGGTCAAAGGTGTTCATACAATCTCTCGGAAGAAGCCACCTGACGAAGCTGACCACAGCAAGTGGAGAAGTTGTCGCCTCAAAGCCGGCAGTTCTTTCGGAGGTAGAAGACTTCTATGGCCGGTTATACGCTTCGCATGCATCTCGACCTGATCCCGGAAATGAGGACTCTAGAGCCACGTTAACTCGCCATTACACTGAAGACCTGCCAGAAGTCAGCGTTGGCGAAATCGAGATTGCTCTTGGACAGCTTAAAAATGGAAAAGCCCCTGGAGAGGACGGCGTTACTACAGAGCTGCTAAAGGCTGGAGGTAAACCCGTACTAAGGGAGCTCCAAAAGCTTTTTAACGCTGTCCTGTTCGAAGGGAGAACTCCAAAGGCGTGGAGTAGGAGTGTGGTCGTCCTGTTCTTCAAAAAGGGTAACAAAAGCCTGTTGAAGAACTATCGACCCATTTCCCTTCTAAGCCACGTCTATAAGCTATTCTCAAGAGTGATCACGAACCGTCTTGCGCGAAGACTCGACGAGTTTCAACCACCGGAACAGGCTGGGTTTCGGAGCGGATACGGCACCATAGACCACATTCACACTGTGCGGCAGATTATACAGAAGACCGAAGAGTATAATCAACCCCTGTGTCTAGCATTCGTGGACTATGAGAAGGCCTTCGACTCGGTTGAAATCTGGTCTGTTCTGGAGTCCCTGCAGCGTTGCCAAGTAGATTGGCGGTATATCCAAGTGATGAGATGTCTGTACGAAGCAGCCACCATGTCCGTCCAAGTACAAAATCAGCAGACAAATCCTATACCATTGCATCGAGGAGTGAGACAAGGGGACGTCATCTCCCCGAAATTGTTCACAAATGCAATGGAGGATATGTTTAAGACGCTGAACTGGAAAGGACGTGGCATCAGCATAAATGGCGAATACATATCTCACTTGCGATTTGCAGATGACATAGTCATAATGGCGGAGACGCTGCAGGACCTACAACAGATGCTGAATGACCTGGCTGATTCTTCTTTACGCATCGGCCTACGGATGAACTTGGACAAAACCAAGGTCATGTTCAATGAACATGTTCTACCGGAACCGATTGCGATTCACGGCGCCGTCCTCGAAGTTGTTCAAAAATATGTGTACCTTGGGCAGTCATTGCAGTTGGGTCGAAACAACTTTGAGGACGAGGTGAATAGAAGAATTCAGTTGGGTTGGGCAGCGTTTGGAAAACTACGTCGAGTCTTCTCATCGCCGATTCCACAATGCCTAAAGACGAAAGTCTTCAATCAGTGCGTCCTACCCGTCATGACATACGGAGCCGAAACGTGGACACTTACGGCACGGCTAGTCCACAAGTTTAAAGTCGCTCAGCGGGCTATGGAAAGAGCTATGCTCGGCGTCTCTCTGCGGGATCGCATCCGGAATGATGTGATTCGTCAGAGAACCAAAGTCACCGACATAGCTCGCCGGATTAGCCAGCTGAAGTGGCAGTGGGCTGGCCATATCAGCCGTAGAACCGATAACCGTTGGGGTAAACGGGTTCTAGAGTGGAGACCGCGTCTCGGTAAACGTAGTGTAGGACGCCCTCAGGCCAGGTGGAGCGATGATCTGCGCAAGATGGCTGGCAGGAGCTGGATGCGAGTGGCCGAGGATCGATCAGCGTGGCGAGCATTTGGAGAGGCCTATGTCCAGCAGTGGACTGTCACAGGCTGATGATGATGATGATGATTCCCCAATTAACGATTTACCATTCATTTTAGTTACCAAAACACTGACATCTTGATGTTTTAGATTTCCGATTGCTATTTAGGAAATGTATAGATTTCCTAGGAAATGTGTCTAATAATTTTATTTCACACATTTCCGGGCGATTTTAGGAATTACATACATTTCCTAAGAATCGTATACAATGACGGATTACATACATTTCCGTTAACATATACAGTGGTGGACATATAATTAAAGACACTCTTGATGTTGACCACGTACAACAAAATAAACGATATTTAGAGACCCAGATAAGTGTTAATTCCATATTTATTGGTTTTCATACGTACACTGTTGTCGTATTTTTAAAATGCGGACAGAAAAAAAGTTATTAAAGCAATATTTTAGTCTTATTTCCTTTTTTAAATGTAACACAAACTTTGTCGATACATTTTTCGCTGGTCAGCTAATTACAGACAGTGCGTATTTCATGTTCTAAAGTTAGCATAACCATAAAAGGAGCACTTTAACTTTTTCTATTATGCAGATTTTATCCTGACAAGCAAAAACTAACTTTAAGTATTTATTGTGATAAAAATGAATTAGTATGGGAAACGGAAAACGTTGCGATTCTCCCTAGTAAAGGAAGAAAATTAAATTTTTTTTTTATCAAAGGTTGGTCGGACAGTACATTAAAAGATCACTAACGATGCTCTAAAATATGGTTATAGACGATATCCGGAATTTTAAGAAGTTTTATACGGTTCTCATGCCTAGGAAATTTTGACCGAGAAAAACAACCACCTCAAAAATAGCATCATTCGATTAAAAAAGACCTATCAAATGGCTCAAAAGTCATGCGTTATGAAGTATTTGGTGTAGAGGGGTCTAAAGTAGTATCTAACAGAACGATTAGAAGGAAATTATGGAAGTCACCCTTTTTTTAAAGGTTTTTTCTAAGATCCTTCGTTTGAAGGAATAAAAAAAAATAGGAGCAAAATTACGATTTGCCCAAAAATATTCACATCGGGACAGAAAGACTGAGAAAAAATGTGTTTATTTCCGAAGAACTTTAATTAATATGGTTAACTCTAAAGGAAAAGTTTACGTCAGGCGTCCCCTAAATAAAAAAACGCATCCAAAGTACACAAAGATAACAGTCGAACGTTGAGGGGGTAATACAAAAATTTGAGGATATTTTCCTGATGAGATGTGGGACCTAATAAAAAAAAAATACAAGGTAGCAGGAATAAATTTATTAAAGGAGTATTTTAGAAAAAGTCTTGTTCCTTACGCCAATGAACATTTGCCGGTGATATAGACTTTTTAACACAATAACGATCCCATAAACACTTCAGCAGGAGTCAAAGAATTGCTAAGGAGCCAATAAGTAACAGTTTTAAATTGGCCACCGTACTGTCCCGACACTAACCCGATCGAAAACATGTGATCTAATGTGAAGAAAATTAAAGGAAAAAAACATACAAGTAATGTTCATCAACTTTACTCGACGTTTAAACGGCATGGGTGCAGATTTCGATTCAAACCTGCAATAATTTGAAGGCATCAATGCCTAGGCGGGGTTGGACTTTTATTGCTGCTAAAGGACATGCGACAAAATATTAATGTCGTGTTTTTATGTTTTTAAAATACGTCCAAAATGTATTAAAATCAAGTTTGTTTCAAAATTTACTGAGTTGATTTTTTTATAGTTACTTAATGAGTCTGTCTTTAATTAGTTGGCCAGGTCTTTGTATTCGTTTGTACTGCTTGCAATAAACTTTACCAACAAAAAAATTAATAGAACATCTTAAGTATCTTTATTTTACATCAAACATTTTACGATAACCCTAAGAACAATAATTTAAGTAATATTGCAAGATAATAAATGTAATACAATAAAAGTATAAAGGGTAGGTAAACTCTGAAAACTTAATATCTCCTCAGTGTCTTTAATTATATGTCCACCACTGTATAATATAAAGAATCTTATCATTGTATCTGTAATTTGTCGGATTACAAGGTACTCTTTTGTAAAAAAAATTGGACTAGAGGGGGTCTTAGGCAGTACTCTATAATCCGACAAGTTCGATAGTTCGACACTGCCCTCACTGCAAAATTATTGTCGGACTACCGGGGTGTCCACTGTATTGTGAAAAAATTAAATTAAATAAAACACATATCTTAAAATAAAGTTAATGAATAAATTGGCACTAAAATATTTTGATTGCTTTCTATTTGGCTTTCCAAAATACCTTAACCCCCTAAGCAGTATTAAATAGCAATTAGACTAAATTAATTAAATCGAAATTTACCCGAGAAACATCTTCTTGTGATTTTTGGCTGAAATGAGCTGTCCCAACTAAATATACTTTGCCTCCATCAGGGGCATCCAACACTGTCACAGTGCTTGGTAAACGTTTACGTTTACTGTTGCTTGGTTCATCCATTGGCAGCTCTGGTACACCTGGTGACAAATATTATGTTGACAAATTGAAAAGCTATTTTAAAACCTAACATGTATAATATTGTGTAAGTAGTAAATCAACTTAATCACATAAAATTTAGAAGAAAGGTTAAATTGTGAGTTAATCCAATTTTATTTATATCTCTGCCAACTGAAGATTAATAAAATATCTTGGCTTTCTATTTTTACACTATTTTCCTTCATCAAGTTCTTATTTTCTCACTCTTTATATGCAACATGCATTGCTTACAACTTTTGCTTTATTGACATTAAGAAGAAATCAATAAAGTTCTTTAAACATGAAATTAATAGATATTTATAAAGATAATAGGATTTTTTTTTACATCTTAATCCTAAGGTGAAACCAAATAAAGTAAATGTAGGTCACATTCATAAAAATATGTCCTTCTTACCTTCAATATCACATTCTGGATTAGAATCTGCTATTTGGTTATCAGAAAGACTTTCTTTCTTTTGATGTGGTGTTGAAGTAACAAACTTAGGTTTTTCTGAAAAAGTACAAGCAATATATAAAAAGCAATATATAATTTTTATATAACATATAAATAGTAAAACACTGGATACAGACTAAATAGTAGTATTAGTACTTTACAAAAAAAAATTAATACAAATAGTAATTTATTATTGTATAAATCCACAAATACAATTACTTTTATTTTTATTATTTTTCTTTTTTAACTGCATTTTAATTCAAAATGTTGTCCGTAACCTATTGACACCTATTGGAAAGAATAACAAGTGAAGTAAGAGGCCATACAACTGTATGTCTCAGTTGAATGCCAGAGTCGCTTTATTAGATTAATAAAGATAGTGTCATAATGCCACCTTTGGTTTAAACACTACAAAATTGATTTAACTCATCTACATAATATCAAAATAATTATTATCCATGGACTAAAGTATTTTTAGAAATACTAAAGATATGTTTTTATTATCACCACAATATTTTTTATAAAAACATATTTATTTTAAAAATAAAATTTTCCTATAGTTAGAAAATGAGAGAAAACAAGCCCTCAAAGTCAGATAGCGTCCATCACAAAAGTGTGAAAATCATTGGAAAAAAAACAACTGATAATCTACACAACCATTGTGTAATAACAAATTTGTTAATATGAAATCAATAAATCGAATCATAAAATTTGCTTTAATCCTTCTAGCCCCGGATTACTAGACACAATAGAAAATCTATTGTTATGCGGCACCTGAGTGCCGGTTCGGCGTTGAGTGGTTAAAAATAAACTTAAGTTTTTACACCACTAATATTATAAATGCAAAAGTTTGTAAGTATGGATGGATGGATGTTTGTTTCTTTTTCATGTAAAACCTACTAAATGCATTTGAATGAAACTTTACAATAATTTAGCTAATACATCACAATAACACATAGGCTACAATTTAAAAAATATTGTGTGGATTCCCATGGGATGACATCCTATAGTTCATGCGGGTGAAGCCAGGGGTGGAGGGCTAGTAAAATATAATTAACATTATCACTGAATTGCTTTAAGCATGATAGAAATAAATAAGGAATGTTTTCGCAATGTTGTTTTAGCATAGTTACATTTATATCAGTATCATACTTTATAAAGTAAGTAAGTATGCCAAAGAAGAGGGAAGAATCAGCCTCCATCCTTGAAATCAAGTTATTGTTACAATGATGGGTACTGGCTTAATCACCATGCTTGCCAAATGCGGATGGGTGATCACAAACCCAAGCAGTGTCCGAAAAAACCGACACAAAGTTTGCTCGACCCAAGAATTTAACCCGGACCATTCAATCCTGTGACACAATACTTTGTGAAAGTTGTGACATTCTGTTCAAGAGAGCTTTATCAAAGAAAGAGAAATGTATTTACCATCCTTATCAATAGCCAGATTATCTGTCAAGGTAAACTGTGCATCTCCACCGCCGTCTTCGGCTTTAATGAACATCTGGCATTCATTAACAATATCGCATTTCACTCCTGATACATTATGTTTGAGGTCTTCTTCGAATCCGACTTTTTCGTGTTGTAGTAAATGTTCTGCAGCATCCATTTTAAACCCTACAATTATGAAAGTAAAATAAAACCATTAAATACTTTTTTATTTCAGAGCCGATGTACTTTTGGGAAAAGAACCAAAGGAATAACTTTCTAGAGGGTGAAATTGATGCATTTCAACATGGACATTTTCATCAAAATATATAAACTTACACTTCCTGTCAAGTATGCTCCAGCGAACTAGAAACTAATTTAAAATGGAAATTATATTCCTAACATGTAAATGCAAATAGTTCTTATTTTTGTGCACCTACGTTGCACTATCATAATAATGACAGCAGGCCATGACACGCCAGTGTTGCCGCTGGTCATTTAGAATTACCGTACCCAAACTAAAAATTGCCGTAAATTATAATATTTATTCATAAACATGCAAGAAAAAGATGAAACTCTAAAAAAAGGTCACTGCTATGTATTAACTTTACAAAAAAAGAAAAATATTTTTAAACATGAACTCCAAAAAAAAAAGGTAAATTGCGTCCCATGTGCATCAAAATTACTGCATTTCGTAAATATCATAGCTAATGGTATTATACCTAAAACTTCCTTATATACTTATTTAAATCTTAGATGATCTCTGCGACAGCTGTCATCGATTTGACAGCTGTTAAATTTTACAATTTTTGACTGACAAATGTATGACGAGAAATAACGTTCATGATTGTAGGTTCCCGCCCACTTAGAGATGTTCATTGCTATTATCATTCGCTTACACGTAATAATCGATTATGAAATTTTAAAACATCGGAAAATTTTCTTTTTGTTTATCTTTTTAAACGTACAATTTTATAATCAAAAACCAATTAATTTAATTAGAAGTAAGTCGGTTTAGATAAAATAATTTGAATATGATTGAAGTCCGAAATTCGAAAATAATAATTTGAGAATCTCCGAAAAACAACCAAACTATATCAGCTGATATTTCAAAGTTAGTGAAAAGAGCACATGACATGACTGTGTTACGAGTATCAAAAATAACGAAGTTACCGAAAATTGGTACTTAATTACAGAATAACATCCAGACACAGCACAGGACAAACACAAATCTTTATCACAAATGTTTGCACATAGTCATAGAGCATGCCAAATGTGCTATCAAACCATGAGATGAGGATGTCCTTTAGTTTTATTAGAGGTCCTCAATCGTTCAGTGTGGATTGATAGAAGAATCGATTAATTCCGAATCGAAGTTTTAACATTCGTTTATGGTAAGACTACGCCTCTAGTAATGTCACTGCGACACCTGTCGCAGAGATCATCAAAGATTTAACAAAGTATAGTATGTGTTAGATATGCGGATTATGGGGCGGGAAAACAGTTAAACTCCAGCTTGCTCAGATTACACTAGTTTATTTACAAAAACATGGCGCGCGCATGCGCGCTGTGCAAAGCGCGGGAAGAGGCACTGGACCAAGGAACACTTATTATAATGCCAGGCGCAAATACCCATCAATCCTCCCCCTAATTCCTTAACTACAATAAACCAATATAAAACTAGAAAAATCTTTTAAAATCTACTCGAGGACGCTTTCGTAATCTATAAGGCGCAACCCTTTGCTCTGCCCGCTCCTCGAGTCGATCGCTGTCCTCTGTCTCCGGTCCTTCCTCGCGCACGGAGGCGGCGACGTTTAATCCATCCAATTGGTCAATGTCCAAACCGCTCTCCTGCGACACTGATGAATTCGGCTCCACGAGTCTTTCCTCTCCCTCCAAGCAGCCAGTTCGGGGTGCTACGGTCTCTTCCGGAACAGGTAAAGATGAATTTGTAGGAGTAAATGTTGGAGACAGAACCGAATTACGTGGCTCCGGACTTTGACTAAACGGCAACTCGGCGTCGCCCGGCGGTGGCAGCGGAGATGGCGGTGGCAGCGGAGATGACGGTGGCAGCGGAGATGACGGTGGCAGCGGAGATGGCGGCGGAGTCGGCGAGGGCGCTAGCTGACGAGGGCATCGATCAGGTAATATGGGCTGTCTCTCTAATAGATTGTTACTTACACCTTTATCTAAAACTATTTGATTTTTATGTCTTTTCCAACATTCGGAAGTAACAACATCTTTACTTAAATATGTAACTTTCCCTAGCCTCTTAATTACTATTCCTTTACACCACATATAAGTATTTTTATTATAAAACTTTTTAAACAGTACATGCTCATTAATACTAAATGACTTATGAGTTTGATTTGGTTTACATTGCGTACACTGCTTAATTAAGCTACGGTTAGAAGTGGGGGGCGGTGTTGACGGTGGTTTTGGATGAATTATATCCAATCTCGATCTTATTTTACGACCAAACACAATTTCAGCCGGAGATAACCCAGTGGTGGTGTGCACTGAATTCCTATAATCCATAAGGTATTTTAATAAGTTTAACCTTAAATCTTTTGTCGAGCTGTTCGATAACAGACACGATTTAATTCCCCTTTTGATTATTTTTACTGAACTCTCCGCCTGGCCATTACTGGCCGGGTGGTAGGCCGGTGACGTCATGTGGTTAATGCCATTGCAAATACAGAAATTACCAAATTCGTTAGAGCAAAAGGCCGTGCCATTATCACTAACTATCGTTTCTGGAATACCAAATCTCGACATGAACTCACACAATTTTTCGATCACCGCACCAGACGTGGTCGAATTATTCATGTTGTAAACCTCTACCCATTTACTATGTGCATCAACAATAACTAAATAGACGCTATTTTTAATAGGGCCAAGGAAGTCGATGTGTATGCGCTGAAACGTCACCGGAGGATATTCCCACCGCTCTGGAGCGACCCGCGCCGGCGATGGTCTCAGTTGAATACAGACCTCGCAAGAATTTATCATCGATTCCAAAGCCTGATCTATCCCTGGAAACCAAAATCTTGACCTGGCTTCAGCTTTGGTTTTTACAATGCCTAAGTGAGAAGAATGAAGCTCTTTTAATATTGATCCACATAATACCTCGGGAACTACAACCTTGTGTCCTCTCATAATGCACCCATTTTCTAATGATAATTGAGATCTGCACAGATAAAAGGGCTTCAAACTCGCATCAGTCATCTTTGGCGGCCAACCATTAGTAATAAAATTAGCTACGCGATTAAGGACTGTATCATTTTTGGTAGCTTCCTGTAACTTAGGCAGGGTTACCGGCATAGACCCGTCCCAAACGAAGCAAACATACGTCGCGCGGTCGCACGCTGTCTCGCCGTCGCCGCAACCATCGATGCACGTGCACTCGCTAGGGCGAGGAGCGCGCGGCGGCAGACTCGCGCGAGATAAATAATCTGCGTTATTGTCAGCGCTACGTATATATTCAATTTTGTAGTTGTAGCTGCTAAGAAATAAAGCATATCGCTGCAACCTATTTGCTGACATCTCAGGAATGCCCTTGTAAGGGCCAAAAATTGACAGCAAAGGTTTATGATCCGTGCGTAAAATAAACGGTTCTGCCCTACCGTATAGGTATTGGTGAAAACGGCGCACGCCGTATATTATAGCAGTAGCCTCCTTTTGGATCTGCGCGTATTTCTTTTCAGCGGCATTTAAGGTGCGTGATGCAAACGAAATAGGCCTTTCGACGCCGTTCTCCTCGACCTGCGACAAAACAGCACCCAACCCGGTAGGGGAAGCATCCACAGTCAATATTATTTTCGCATTAGGATTAAAATGCGCTAAAACCTGATCCGATGTAAGCATTTCCTTGATTTTACTGAACGATTTATCATGTTCTTCCGTCCAATTCCATTTACAACCTTTTTTTAACAAGTCATATAAGGGACTGAGAATCGTCGACGCATTTGGCACGAAGTTCCTGTAGTAATTGATTAAACCTAATGGTGCGTCTATGCTTACGAAGCGAGCACGAGCGGCGCACGAGCGGAGCACGAGCCGATCCAAAATTCGTGTACTGTGGACGGACTTGGAGCCTCGAACGAGCGCGCTTCGAGCCTCCTTCGAGCATTCGTTTCGTGTTCGACTGTGCTCCGCCCGTA
Source organism: Mecyna flavalis (assembly GCA_949319885.1). Taxonomy (NCBI): domain Eukaryota; kingdom Metazoa; phylum Arthropoda; class Insecta; order Lepidoptera; family Crambidae; genus Mecyna; species Mecyna flavalis. The sequence goes on from OX439430.1 coordinate 13,384,717, forward strand.
GACAGAGAAAACTATACCCACCAAGCGACCGGGTGTAAGAGATAGACATATTATTATGACGTCAAAATATAGGGCTGCCATGAACGCAAAATTTTACCCTCAAATGTAGTCAGAAACGTTGCAGTATTCGAATTCCGTAGTGAGTGAAAGTCAATATTTTGACTCCCTAATACTAGTATCGCAAGCGAAAGCGCGAAAATAAGTGGATCCGATCGACCACTATTTTTGTGATAAACTATATTGAATTTTTGATAGTTACGAAAAACTATCAAAAAATTTAATATAGTTTACAATTACGAATTAATTGTCGATCAATATCAGATCAAATAGGGTTTCACTCAAGGATTTGATATGAGATTGTGTGGTTAATGGAATAAAATGATAAACTTTAATTGAAAACAGGTAATTTCTTTATTGAAAACTTATTATAACTACATTTACAATTTTTAAGTCTATAAGTTTGAAGCCTGTTTTACGGAAACATTTCTTTTATCAAAATGTTTAGAACAATTTATTATGTGGTACCCAATTCTTTTTTCCAGTTGCTTCTATCCATTTCTCACGAGTTTTATCATCCGTCGGAAATCTGGAAACATTAAATCGCTTAAAATTCCCTGAAATATGGGGTAATTTTTGGGGTAATTTTTCTGTATGGTAGGCATCCGGAAATCGAATTTATAAATCTACTAATTTTAGTAGACGTCTATGCTAAGCTAGCTTTTATCGTAAATATGTAATACGTAATTTTACCGGTTTACATGTCAAATGTTTTAGAGGTTATATTTACAAATATTTCTTAGATATTTCCCATTTCCAAGTTTTTCATGATATAACTAATGATTCAGCTCAGAAACTGGGTTCCTGTGAGATTTGAGATATAATTACGTGATCAAAATATATAAAACAGTGTAATTACGTACGAAATGTAACACCCACTTCTTTTCTTTGATTGTTGCTTTTGCAGCCAAATATTGAACACCCTCCCATTATGTATGCTAGACACAAACACTACACATTCGATTAATAACAAATTTTATGAATAAATTAGGTAGTAATCCACAAAACCTATAATTTCTTTGTTTGTTTTGATTGAAGTTTGAGTTTTACCAAGCTGTATCTATAACCTGACCATGAAAAAAAGTCCGGTCGGTGATAGAGATAAAAACATGGCACTCTTATCTGCTTCCTCATATAGGAATATCAATAAGACTATCTCACTCTATCAAATCATGTCAGGCCCTTGAGACAAATCTATCGCATTCACACAAGAAAAAGAGGGCGATACGGATAGACCATGTAAAAGAAAGAGATAGAACAACACAATTTTTTGTCTCGCACCGCGTGCCGGTTTTTCTACTAGTTTTCTCTGTCTACGGCTCCGCCTACTGTCGGGTTTTTAACGAACACAAAGAGGTTCGCATCGCGCTCGCAGCAGGCTCGTGAGTGCGTCCACACTTGTCACGCGAGCAGAACGGTTCGACTCGTGCTCCGCTCGTGCGCCGCTCGTGCTCGCTTCGTAAGCATAGACGCACCATAACTGGCTAACATTACATGGAACGGGTGCGTCGGACATAGCTTTTACTTTCTCGGGTTCTTTTTTAATACCATCTTTTGATATGACATGTCCCAGGTAGGTAATTTCGTCCTTAAAAAAATCGCATTTTCCTTTTTGTAATGTAAACCCAGAGTCTTGTAGGCGTTTAAATACCGCATTGAGCCTTTCTAAATGTTGCTGTTTATCAATACTAAAAATTAAGACGTCATCTAACATACACAGAACGCCCTCCAGTCCTGAGAGCACGTTTTCCATCGTTCGCTGAAAGATAGCGGGCGCGCTGGCTAAACCGAAGACGAGGCGTTTATATTTAAAGAGACCGCGGTGAGTGTTGATACAGGTCAAGCGTTGAGACTCCTCGTCCAGGACGCATTGGTTATAAGCCATTGACAAGTCTATTTTGCTAAACACCCGTCCTCCGTGTATCTTTGAAAACAAATCATTAACTGTGGGTAAAGGGTATTTTTCTACGTGCAGCTGTTTATTAAGGCTAACTGAGTAATCAGCACATAACCGAACTGATCCATCCCGCTTTAACACAGGTACTATCGGCGATGCGTACTCAGAGTATTCGACCGGCTCCAATATTCCCAAAGAGACTAACCTACTGATTTCCTTTTCAACTTTATCCCGTAAAGCAAAAGCTAGTGGCCGGGCTTTGAAAAAGATAGGTTTCGCACTATCCTTTAGCGAGAGCTTTATTTTATATTTATTAAAGGTGCCTAACTTCTCTGAAAACAAGTCAGTATACTGATTTTGCAATTTTTTTAAAGAATCGTCTATTACATTGCCACAATAATTTACCGGTGTTAAATGTAACCTAAACCGCGATAAAAAATCCCTACCTAAGTGCGGTGGGCCACCGTCGCGGACCACGTACAGAGTGAGTTCGTGTGTTTGCTCCGAATAAGACACCGGCAGCCGTATCACGCCCGGGCAGACGATGTCCCTCCCGGTATACGTTATCAACTGTTTAGGCGCGGCTGATAATGGCACATCCCTAAAATGAGCTCTATAAAACTTTTCAGAAATTACTGTAACCGCTGACCCACTATCGATTTCGAATCTATATGGTACATTTTTGATCAACACCGTGTCCACCATGGGTTCTCCCCGCTCGGTACGAATATAGAACAACTCACCGTCGTCGTCGACCTCACCCTCATCACCGCCATCCACCTCTACGTAGTTCACCTTTGAACACATTCTATGTAAATGGCCTTTAACGTGACACTTGCGACACTCGTAATTTTTGAATTTACATTCCGACGATTTGTGATTAGAGTAACCGCACACACCACACTTCACTTTCCCTACACTTCCACCTTTGCTTTTAATCTTGTAAAGCTGCTGATCGGCGTCGCTGGAGAGGCCCGCGGCTGCCGCGCCTCGCGCGCCGCCCGCCGCCGCCGTGCGCGAGCATACCGAGCTCTGCGCCATTTCCAACGCCTTCGCCAACGTTAGATCGGTCAGCTTTTGACCGTAAAGTTTCTCTTTTTCCGGGCCTGGAAGCATGCCCATGATGAACTTGTCCCGTAGCATTTCCTCGACGACCGAGAAGCCGCAGTGCGCGGTCAACCCGCGGAGCCGGGCCGCCCACTGCGCGTGTGATTCTCCAGGCTGTTGAGTAGCGGCGTAAAAGTTGTGCCGCTCGCCAAAACCAACTCGCTTTGGGATGAAGTGATCGTCGAGAAGTCGGATGATGTCTTCATAAGGCACGTCACCAATATCCTTTGGTAAAGCTAGGTTTGCTGCAAGATCGTATGTGCCTTCGGTGAGTGCGCTGAGCAGAATCGCTTTGCGTTTCTTGCCCGTAGGATCCGCTTGATCGTTGATGTCATTCGCAACAAAGTATTGCGTCAGCCGGCCTTTATACGTTTTCCAACACTGAATATTGTGATCGAAGCTATTTAAAATGCCAAACTGTGCACCAGACATCGTAACGAAAGAAATTTACTGAATTTCTATTAAAATATCAGGGTAATCGTCGCCACTGTTAGATATGCGGATTATGGGGCGGGAAAACAGTTAAACTCCAGCTTGCTCAGATTACACTAGTTTATTTACAAAAACATGGCGCGCGCATGCGCGCTGTGCAAAGCGCGGGAAGAGGCACTGGACCAAGGAACACTTATTATAATGCCAGGCGCAAATACCCATCAGTATGATTGCCTGATTTCCGTATTTTAGCGTACGGCAATGACCACTCTGCCGTATGCCGTACAATATTCGTCTAAAAAGAGCCGGATTGCCGTACGATACGGCAATTGCCGTACAAACAGCAACACTGTGACACGCAGCCATGACAGTATTATTTTTAAAATGCAAGTTTTAAATGGATAGATTATGCACGTTTTGTTTATGTTATGTCAGATGTCATTTTCATTCCCGAAAAAATTACAATTGGCGGAATTGTTAATAAAAAACACAAAGCAAGCCATTCATTATGAAGAAGAAGAAGAATGAGTCAAGATTATGGCTCCTAGCACAGAACAGATTTACTAGGCTCCTAGATACAAAACCAGAGGTAATAATAGATGTACATACTTCGTTCAACGCCATCTAGTGAAGCATTTGGAAGCCTTTCTTTTTTTTAAATGGCCTGTTAGAAAATCGCCCACCGTTACTTGAGTAAAGACCGACAAACTTATCTGTTCCGGTTGCGGCGTCGCTACTGTCTATTTAGAACTGTCATTAAATATCGTTTTTGCATTGCATTTCACGTAGTTCCAAATTTGGCCACCGGAACGGATAAGTTTGTTGGTCTCTAGAATACAAGTAATACAACATGTGCGTTACTCTAGCGGAAAGTTCAAAATATTAGCACATCTAGAGATGAAACAATATAGAATAATTTGTGCATTATATGCTGTAAATGTGCACCAAATATAAAATTTGTGCCTAGTGGGGTTTCTGAGATATTAATGAAAATACGATTCCGCCAGCGTAACGCTTTAAAACGTTATCCTGGCGGAACGATTTTTACCTATTGGTCCTAGGACAGTAGCATAAAAGATAGCTTAAATTTGTGCCCTAAAGTAGCCAAGCAGCGGCATTTGTGCCCCCCGTAGTTTTTGAGTAATTGCAAATGCCGCTGCAGTAACGTTTGGCTTATTTTCCATATCTTCACTTAAGTTTGGCCGGGCCGTCCCAGCGCCTGCCTGTGTGTGCTGCGTCTGCTGTGCCGTAATCTTTTTCTCTTCTTGCATCCCAAGTTTAGGCCTGTCGAATTACCTGCTCCTCCACGTCATCATTTTTACACACGTGGTTGCCATTGCCACGTTTGAAATTTTAATCAAATATCTCAGCATATGCCGGTACTTTAAAATAATTTATCAATTTGTTAGGTACTGTCAGTCAGTGTCAAATGTCATTGTATTTGTCATTGTCATGTTGTTTTTTTTTTAAATTTTTCTTTTTTTTTTTCTCTTTTCCATTGGCTCTGCACGATTTGTCCTTTACGTTTCCCGTTTTTGTATTGAACCTCGGTCATTTGTTTGTTTTTGTTATTCTGTATTTCTTCTATTATTATTATTTTTTGTTGTGTTTCTTATGTTCACTTTTACTTGTGTCTTCTTTTGGTTTTTTTTTGTTTTTGTAATAAGTGGGTATATGTTTTGTTCTGTAATTTAAATTTTGCTTTGTAATTATGTTTTGCATTTAATTGTGTTTAAAATTTCAAATTTTAAAAATAGTCACTCTGGCTACGCCAGAATACCAGCGCTGTCGCGTCATTGTAACCAATGACGTGGCAGCTCAAGCTGAGGCGGATCCAATTGGCCATCTGCTATTATTTTTATATTTTTGTTAATGTTTACATTTAGTTTTTCTTGTGTATGTTAAAATTGTAGCCATTTGTGTAACAGCCAATGTATGATGGTTAATAAATGTTTCTTTCTTTCATATCTTCAGAACAGCTGAACGTACAGAAATGATTTTTTGTGAGAAGATGCCTTGTAATTTGTGCAAATTTGTGCCTTCATAGTTATTCCAAAGAAATACATGGTTAATGATTTAAAAAAGATTTTCTAAAAAACGAAAACAGCCTCTGCCTTTTGAACTACTTACGATAGGCGCCGAATGTCTCAAGTAGCTGATGCCTATATGATACAAGGTTCTTCTGACAAAATTTTATAACCCTACATCTGATATTGACGAAATAAATCAACTTTTTGAACTGAAAACTGTTTACTTATTTCAAGCCGCAAATAAGGGAGTTTGAATAACGTAACGATTCCCATTTTTTGTCAAAAATCTGTGCCTTTATTCAAATAGACACACACTAAATTTCAACTCTTTACGTTCTGAAATTAACCGTAAATTTAATAAAATTAACAAGTAAGAACATTTAGATTATTACCCGACCAAGTTTGAAAGGTCATAAAGAACCGACCGTGCAGTACTTCAAGCCAACATCTTTAAATTTGTAGGATAACTGTCGGTACACTCGTGTAAACAAGTTTTAGTGTGGAATCGAGGTGATTTTCTTTCAATGCTTCATTTCTAATAACTCGATCATTTATTATACCTATTTTGAAAATTCTTTTTTGTTTGGGAGGGTCCACTTTCATGGAGGGTCATTTTTTAGTATTAATACGAAAAGATTAATACTAAGAACATTAAATAAAAGTAACGTAGGCTCTTATTCGTAATTTGTTTTCACTTTTTCGAAACGACAATAATTAACTTAATTAACCGCTTTTCTACATCACTGTACAAACAAGAGAAAAGTTAGGTATATAAATTAAGAAGGTACGGTAAATGTTCTTATAGGCCGCTTTTTTATGACCTTTCATACTTGGTCGGGTAATTATCTAAATGTTCTTACTTGGTTATTTTATTTAATTTACGGTTAATTACAGAACGTAGAGAGTTGAAATTTAGTGTGTGTCTATTTGAATAAAGGCACAGATTTTTGACAAAAAATGGGAATCGTTACGTTATTCAAACTCCCTTATTTGCGGCTCGAAATGAGTAAACAGTTTTCAGTTCAAAAAGTTGATTTATTTCGTCAATATCAGACGTAGGGTTATAAAATTTTGTCAGAAGATCCTTGTATCATAAAGGCATCAGCTACGTGATACATTCAGCGCCTATCGTAAGTAGTTCAAGAGCTAGAGGCTGTTTTCGTTTTTTAGAAAATCTGTTTGAAATCATAAACCATGTATTTCTTTGGAATAACTATGAAGGCACAAATTTGCACAAATTACAAGGCATCTTCTCACAAAAAATCATTTCTGTACGTCCAGCTGTTCTGAAGATATGGAAAATAAGCCAAACATTACTGCAGCGGCATTTGCAATTACTCAAAAACTACGGGGGGCACAAATGCCGCTGCTTGGCTATTTTAGGGCACAAATTTAAGCTATCTTTTAAGCTACCTAAAATTGCCCTAGGACCAATAGGTAAAAATCGTTCCGCCAGGATAACGTTTTAAAGCGTTACGCTGGCGGAATCGTATTTTCATTAATATCTCAGAAACCCCACTAGGCACAAATTTTATTTTTGGTGCACATTTACAGCATATAATGCACAAATTATTCTATATTGTTTCATCTCTAGACGTGCTAATATTTTGAACTTTCCGCTAGAGTAACGCACATTAATACAACTCAAAGGCCCCAAGCGCGATAGCATGCATTAGCATGGTATAGACTGTAGTTCCAATTTTGGCCACCGGACCTGAAAAATTTGTCGGTCTATATAGGGTCACATTTTATTAAGGGGCAATATTTTAAAAATTGATTCTACACTAAAAATAAAAGATATTCATACAGTATATTTTCTTTGTTAATACGATAGTTTTCGAGAAAAACGAAGACTTTCATCTTGCTTTAATAGTCAAATACTACAACCTGTGTATTACGTGAAATACGCTTACTATCGATACTAGAAAAGTCAATGTCAAACAACTTTACACAATGGAACTACTTTGCGGGTCTTCCCGCCTCTCTACTTGCCTTCTCGCTCTTTAGCTATAGCGCTCTTGCTCACACTTGATGGCCGGCCTCCATTAGTGTTACCACCGTGGGAAGTTGTCGCTAGATCTAGGGTAATTTACAATAGTTCAACCTTGTCTTCATTTCAAAATGTAGAATTTCTTATAAAAGCATAGGTGAGGATGACCACTTACGGTCTAAAAGTGGTTACCTATACGGTAACCAAATAGCAGCTCCGCGCAACGCAAACTGGCACTACGGCCAATAACTATGGTAGTTTATGACTGAACGTACCCATAAAATTTAAAATGCACTAATTACTTAAGTACCTACTTCCCCACACTTGCGCACTAAAACTGCAAGTGTTGTTTGTGTGAGATCGACACAAACAACGTGTTCTCAGCTGTTCGTGACTTCATTGATTGACTACCATGCTAAGTACTTACCTACTTGTCGTCGTTGTGTGGTGGTCTCTAATACCAACCATGTCGGAGAGCTTGAATTGACTCTCTCCTCGTGCGCTAAAAGCAAAGTTTTCTGAAACGCAGCTCCATAGTTCCCTCATGCACACACTCAGTTTATTTTAACCATATTATTGTCGCGTCAGAGCAAGGGTGACATGAGCAATCGCTGTATGGTTTTTCGCAATAAGATTTTTCGCACAAACGTTACATCGCACTAACAAATTATCGATGTAATAAAATGCGTTGATCCCACCGACCCGAGCCATCGAAATCCGAACACTGTAGATATTCGTTCGCTGTCGCACCTGCGACCGTAATAAATAGTACGAAATTTTCACTTAATTACACTACACTTCTCACAATCAATTCTTCCTCACTACAAAACAAAGTACACGTGATAATCGCATAACCACTCAAACGTCCGCGCGCGTTTCGCTAGGTTGTCAGGACAGTCCGCGAGTCACGTGATACGCGCAAAATAAAATCGATAGGAGACGTATGCTAAATAAATGCTTATTACTCAGTAAATAACTCAAATATCGCAAAATGAAAAATACTTATGAAAGGCTCATTAGTTGACGATTTTTAGGCAATAGTTATGTTTGATTTTAACATTATATTCTATTAATGATCTTACAGTGAACTTTAAGAAATGCTAATTTTGTCCTAGTTTTCAATTAAAAATTTTTTTTTATTACATATTTTTGACGTTTACAATATCAAAACAATTTTGGGTTTTAGGTAATTTAATGGCCTTTCATTTGGAACCAAAATCCCATTATAAATCATCTTAAAAATATTACAAATAAAATAAAAACTAAAGCTACATGATCTGTGAAATCGAAGTTCACGTATGGTAAATTGTCTAATCCAGAATGAAATATGGAATATTTCAAGAAAGTATGGTAATAACCAGGCTATAATATTAATAAGTTTTCATATTAAAACATTTAATTACGATATAATATAAGAACTTTTTTAGATCTTCCAATTATACACTAATAAAAACACAGAGTCACCGACCTATTTTTAATCCGAATTTTTACCGAAAAACTGACTGGAATCGCACATAATGTTATAAAATATGAAAATATGTAAGATTATAAATATTTTGATATACAAAACAATAATATTTTATTACTTACGGCATGATTTCTCGAATAAAATAGCTGGAGTCACTCGCGCACTGATCCACAAAAACAACAAGCAACTTGACAATTTATTTTTTTTGTAGCCATGAGCCGAAGTTATGTTCCACTTGAAATAAGGTGTGGTACATATCATAGAGCGTCAAAAACTAGCAACACTACAGACTATTAACATCCACAGCGATAAGAAAAAGAAAAAAACAATCGGCGGGCGCGAATTCTTAAAAATGTAACTGTAGTTACACGGACTGTCCTGAGGTATATGGTCTCTGTAACTGTGGTTACAGTGGACGTATGAGTGGATAAATCCCAAAAACAATAGCGCATTTGAAGACTCGCGCGCGACCGAATTAATAGTCCAGTCAACGAAGCTTTATCTTTGCCATTTTAGATGAAAAGCTGAAACTGGTGCCAAATTTTTCGCTAAAGACTCCGTAATAACATAGTAAAAATGCAGGGTCGTGTCGTGAGTCACCGGGGTCATACGAAAAAAAAATGGAAAAGGGTGAAAAAAATACTTTTTCCTAAAAATCTCGAAAACTAACTGAAAAATGAGAAAAAGTGTCAGACAAAAGTCGTGGAAAATTACTTTGTCTACAAAAAAGGTTATTATCAATTTGCGCGTATCGCGCACCGTTTCCTAGGAAATCGCGTACAAAGTGCGAAAATTCGCACAAACAATGTTTTTCGTTTAAATGGAATTTTTACAAATTTTTCAATTAAAAATTATTTTTATGCATTCAAAGAGATTTCCGTCTTTTTTTTATTAATTTGATTCTACATCAATAAGTGCACTTTGTACTCGATATCCTAGCAAACGGTGCGCGATACGCGTGATTGATAATAATCTTTTCTGTAGACAAAGTAATTCTCTACATCTTTTGTCTGAAACTTTTTCTCATATTTTTGTTAGTTTTCGAGATTTTTAGGAAAAAGTACTTTTTCACCCTTTTCCATTTTTGTTTTCGTATGACCCCGGTGACTCACGACCCTGCATTTTTAGTATGTTATTACGGAGTCTTTAGCGAAAATTTTGGCACCAGTTTCAGCTTTTCATCTAAAATGGCAAAGTTACAGCTTCGTTGACTGGACTATAACTAAAATTGCCGAAAGAAACTTATCGGAAGGACACTAGTGTTGTGTACCAATGAAGATATTTCGATAAATTATTTAGCTTCTATGTTTAAAAAACAAACTACCTACTACGATATTGCTAATGAAGTAATAATACGATAAATTAAACAAATTATTATTTTTGTTATGCTCAAATGTCATAGTTGATTAAACCCCTAACATGTTAATTCATTTTTTCAGCTAAAAATAAATTATTTTATTGTCCGCATAAACCCGAGCTGTGTCCAAAAAAACTGATACAAAGTTAGCTCGACCCGGGAGTTTAACCTAGGACCTCAAGATCTCAACACGGTACCAACTACTAGACCATCGGGGTGTATTTTATTTATTTATTTTTAGCAAACTCTTTAATGCTTTGATTAATCCTCTTAGTAAAAAAATATCGGTGTGAAAGTATTGTATTGAGTTTTTGGTCACAGCACTAATGCTGGGGGCTGATCTGTTCGTGTGTCGTAGTGTTGAGTCGTCTCAAGCGCCGCTAGCGGCCAGCTTGAGTCATACCTTCTTTTAAAGAAACCGCCCAGAGGCAAGTCGAAAGGCCAGGTTCGGGAGTGTCGACATTTGCACAAAGTGCCGCCGAAACATCACTACACATGCCTTCTGTCTAATTTTGTTTATTTTGCAGCGGATACTACATACAACATTTTGATTATTTTTTTCTTGTGTTTTTCTGGCCAGTAATAATTATTTTGAAAATGGAAATAAATGTCGTATCGTCCGGATGCGCTACATATTCTACATAACATTCTTAGGTGCGGACTACAAGGGAGTGTCGTTCAGTTCGTCGAATATTTTCGTAAAGCAGTGACAAGTGCGCGAATCGTAAGTGCGTTTGACGCTATGATATACGAGTGACCGGGAGGTTTTAACTGCTGTGCATTGTGTTGATCGTGCCAGATTGTGTAAGATTGTGTGTAGCAAATGGAGGTCGGACTCGGCACATTCAACAATTGTTGTAAATAGTAAGTAAATTTTTAAATAGTAGAATTGTAAATATTTACTTTGAAACATGCCAAGTTAATGCACATTGTTATTTTAAATCGATCACTTTGTATTTAACATCGTTTATTAGACATCGTTAATGATACTCGTATACCTAAATAACGAGTGCAATAAATTGTTAGTCCAAAACTTGAAAAAACGTGATGGTAAGTCATATTTCAAAATAAAATTTAAAAATTCAATATTAGGGTATTATGTAGTGTGTGCAGGGTAACACTTATTGAATGAAATGAGAAAAAGAAACGGCGATAAGTAGAACCGCTTTAAAATGACATTTGCAAAGAGAGAGGATCGATTAAAAAGAAAGAGAACAGCGATAAGTAGAAGCCATTTTTAAATAATTTATCAATGAAAATAGGGTCATGCAAAGTTCATCTCATACACAGGTTGTTCCCAAAAATATTAGATTTTTTTTGTTTGAAAACGTTAAAAATGAAACTATTAGGAATATTTAAACAATATATCATGCATTGTGTGTGTATAACATAAATTGATTTTCTTATAAAATATTGCCCCTTAATAAAATGTGACCTTATATAAGGTCAAAAATTGTGAAATATAACAGCTGTCAAATCGATGACACCTGTCGCAGAGATCATTCAAGATTTAACAAACAAACTATACTATAAAGGTTTTATTTTTAGTAAAATAACGCTTTTTATTTCAATTTCATGTGCGTTACTTTAGCGGAAAGTTCAAAATATTAGCACGTCTAGAGATGAAACAATATAGAATAATTTGTGCATTATATGCTGTAAATGTACACCAAATATAAAATTTGTGCCTAGTGGGGTTTCTGAGATATTAATGAAAATACGATTCCGCCAGCGTAACGCTTGAAAACGTTATCCTGGCGGAACGATTTTTACCTATTGGTCCTAGGACAATTTTAAGTAGCATAAAAGATAGCTTAAATTTGTGCCCTAAAGTAGCCAAGCAGCGGCATTTGTGCCCCCCGTAGTTTTTGAGTAATTGCAAATGCCGCTGCAGTAACGTTTGGCTTATTTTCCATATCTTCAGAACAGCTGGACGTACAGAAATGATTTTTTGTGAGAAGATGCCTTGTAATTTGTGCAAATTTGTGCCTTCATAGTTATTCCAAAGAAATACATGGCTTATGATTTAAAAAAGATTTTCTAAAAAAAAAAATTAAACCGACTTCAAAAAAAAAAAAAAAAAACCACCTAAAAACACTGAAAAGCAAAAAATAATTTTAATAGGACATTCATCAAATGCGCTTATTGTCTAAGCCTATTAATAACATTAGATTGTATTTACGTGCTAGGTAGGTACCTACTAATCTGTTTGAAGTCGGTGCCAAGCCAAATAGTAGGTACCCAGACTACGTACCTACGTCCGCGGATTATTTGTAACCCTGTATAATACATAAATTATTAGGTATGTATCATTTTTCATTACTTTTGGCTTGGCACCGACTTCAAACAGATTAGTAGGTACCTACCTAGCACGTAAATACAATCTAATGTTATTAATAGGCTTAGACAATAAGCGCATTTGATGAATGTCTTATTAAAATTATTTTTTGCTTTTCAGTGTTTTTAGGTGGTTTTTTTTTTTTTTTTTTTTTTGAAGTCGGTTTAATTTTTTTTTAAAAAAGTTTGTTTATTTTTCTATTTTTAGTGTGAATAATACGTAGGAGTGAGTAAAACTCTCTCATAATATTGATAACGAAAATACGAGTAAAATAGTAGAATTGTATTATTTGACAATATTAGGTATTCATTAAGTGTTCAGCACCATTCAGTAGACCAACTAAAGATGCAGCCCGCAAGAGGGACATAAGAATTAAGAAGTCGTACCCTTTAGCTTCCATCATCATAGTTGTACCTTCCATCATCAGCTTAGCTCCAAAAGTACATGAAATACAACTAACGGTCCACATATTCCTACAACACTGAAATAATTATCCCCTAACTCCTAACCGTTAAGGAGTTGTACCTTCCATCATCAGCTTAGCTGCAAAAGTACATGAAATACAACTAACGGTCCACATATTTCTACAGCACTGAAATAATTATCCCCTAACTCCTAACCGTTAAGGAGTTGTACCTTCCATCATCAGCTTAGCTGCAAAAGTACATGAAATACAAATAACGGTCCACATATTCTGACAATACTGAAAGAATTATCCCCTAACTCCTAACCGTTAAGGAGTTGTACCTTCCATCATCAGCTCATCAACATAAAGTGATGTCTATAGGACGCAAAAACTTAAATGGCTTCAGAAAAAACAAGTAACGCTTAGTGTGCGCCTATAAAATTTGAGGTTTGCCCTTGATTTTCCCGGGATCCCATCATCAGATCCTGACATGGTGACAATGGGACCACCTCGGAACTATGCACTTTCAAATAAAAAAAGAATTATTTAAATCGGTCCACAATTGACGGAGAAATCGACGGACATACATAAAAAAAAAAAAAAAAAAAAAAAAATACATACAGTCGAACATAGAACCTCCTCCTTTTTTGAAGTCGGTTAAAAACGAAAACAGCCTCTGCCTTTTGAACTACTTACGATAGGCGCTGAATGTCTCAAGTAGCTGATGCTTATATGATACAAGGTTCTTCTGACAAAATTTTATAACCCTACGTCTGATATTGACGAAATAAATCAACTTTTTGAACTGAAAACTGTTTACTTATTTCAAGCCACAAATAAGGGAGTTTGAATAACGTAACGATTCCCATTTTTTGGCAAAAATCTGTGCCTTTATTCAAATAGACACACACTAAATTTCAACTCTTTACGTTCTGTAATTAACCGTATATTAAATAAAATTAACAAGTAAGAACATTTAGATTATTACCCGACCAAGTATGAAAAAAAGCCGACCGTGCAGTACTTCAAGCCAACATCTTTAAATTTGTAGGATAACTGTCGGTACACTCGTGTAAACAAGTTTTAGTGTGAAATCGAGATGATTTTTTTTCAATGCTTCATTTCTAATAACTCGTTCATTTATTAACCTATTTTGAAAATTCTTTTTTATTTGGGAGAGTCCACTTTCCGTTCTGCCCCAATTATCAATTAAACTAACAAGAAAAATATACCTACTCCAAGTGGTGAAAAAATTGGGTGATCTTAATTTGATTATCTATCAGAGAGGTGGTTGTCGAGGGGTGATAATATGAAATAAAAAACTACTCTTCCGCCTTATAGTTTAATAAAAAAATATTTATTTTGTTCTTTGTTCGTCTTAGTCTTATATAGTAATAATATTTTTTAGTATTAATACAAAAAGATTAATACTAAGAACATTAAATAAAAAGCAGCCTACGTTGCTTATTCGTAATATGTTTTCACTTTTTCGAAACGACAATAATTAACTTAATTAACCGCTTTTCTACATCACTGTACAAACAAGAGAAAAGCTAGGTATATAAATTAAGAAGGTACGGTAAATGTTCTTAAAGGCCGCTTTTTTATGACCTTTCATACTTGGTCGGGTAATAATCTAAATGTTCTTACTTGGTTATTTTATTTAATTTACGGTTAATTACAGAACGTAGAGAGTTGAAATTTAGTGTGTGTCTATTTGAATAAAGGCACAGATTTTTGACAAAAAATGGGAATCGTTACGTTATTCAAACTGCCTTATTTGCGGCTGGAAATGAGTAAACAGTTTTCAGTTCAAAAAGTTGATTTATTTCGTCAATATCAGACGTAGGGTTATAAAATTTTGTCAGAAGATCCTTGTATCATAAAGGCATCAGCTACGTGATACATTCAGCGCCTATCGTAAGTAGTTCAAGAGCTAGAGGCTGTTTTCGTTTTTTAGAAAATCTGTTTGAAATCATAAACCATGTATTTCTTTGGAATAACTATGATTATGAAGGCACAAATTTGCACAAATTACAAGGCATCTTCTCACAAAAAATCATTTCTGTACGTCCAGCTGTTCTGAAGATATGGAAAATAAGCCAAACGTTACTGCAGCGGCATTTGCAATTACTCAAAAACTACGGGGGGCACAAATGCCGCTGCTTGGCTACTTTAGGGCACAAATTTAAGCTATCTTTTATGCTACTTAAAATTGTCCTAGGACCAATAGGTAAAAATCGTTCCGCCAGGATAACGTTTTCAAGCGCTATGCTGGCGGAATCGTATTTTCATTAATATCTCAGAAACCCCACTAGGCACAAATTTTATATTTAGTGCACATTTACAGCATATAATGCACAAATTATTCTATATTGTTTCATCTCTAGACGTACTAATATTTTGAACGTTCCGCTAGAGTAACGCACATTTTAATTTCGGCCTTTCGTCCCAAAAATCGGCCTTTTTTTAACAAAGGTTCCGGCCTTTTTTTGATTTATGTACTGGCAACACTGGTTACGTCATTATATTTGTGAATTCGAAGTTTAAATTTACGAATTCGCCTACCTTTTCGAGGTATTCATCTACTTTGCACTTCAACTTTTCAAGAAAAATCACAAAATGAGCGCCTGGAGGCAAGCGGGTTTAAAGTAAGCTTAGATCATATTTTGAAACTAAGATTATGTTCAATCAATGGTACACCGTCTTTATAGGTTATCCTTTACCTTCTAGTTACATAAACTACTCCAACATCGCAGCCCAGGTTTTGCGCCGGTCCTTGAAGCATGAATTAAGGGCAGAAGCGTTGAAACGCGATATATCCCACGTCCGTATAACTCCATGGGCAAATGGAAAGCCAGCTAGTAAGTATAGTATTATATATTAGCCCCTTACATAGATAAGAGTAAATCATTCTTACTCATATGCAGTAGTTACACTATTCTAGTATTTTTCTAGAATAGCCCACTCTAGTAAATAAAGTAACCACTCTAGTAAATAAAGTTATAAAAATTTAATAGCGATAATTAAGAAAAAAACTTGAATAACACAATTCTTTTTCAAAATTTGAAGCCATTTAATATTTTCTAACAGTTTACTGAATTTCTAATAAGCACTTGTAATTTTTCATAAATAATTTAATTTGTGATCTTTTTGGGTGTGAAAATGGTAATTACATTGACCAAATTATTTCATTGTGATTCTGTAATCAGAATTATCGATAAAAGTAATTAAAAATATATATTTTTTAAACTTACATACCTAATAACTATGTGGTTTCAGACAATATTGATGTGGATATTCATATTTTATTATAATACTGATTATAATTACAATACAATGGTTACTTACATATTAAAATGTGCATCTCAATTTAAAATGTTTATCTTTCAGACGAGAAGGATTAAAAGTGTAAGTCAGGATGAATCTGAACTAATTTATGCAATTTGTGACTGCAAAAATAACAAGAATTAGATTGTAACAATGTTAAATTTGTTTTGAATATGTTAAGAAAACCTGACTAATAAGGCTGAAACATGCTTCATTTTTTAGAATAGACTTTTATGAATTAATGTGTGATTGTCCTTTGCATCAGAAAGTATTTGGAACTATATAGAATAGATTGTTTCAAATATCATACTAACAAGTGAATGCACTTTTTATAAGATCCCAGTGTGTGTTTTGAAGATTTACGTAACACTTCAACTTACAAAGGAGCTTGTTTTAATATAAATTGTGTATTTTTCAGATCTTCAACAAAAAGCAGCTGATGCCAAGTAGATCAAAAGAACAAATTGAAGTCATGCATTACCATTGTCACTGAATTATTTATAATAATAGGATTTTTAGCAAAGTAAATGCTAATTGTTAATTATTAAATTGTTTTATTTATCTGTGCCGCATTATAAACATTCTTAGTTCATTAATCTTGAATGTTAATGTAAAGAAAAGACCATAAGGTATGTTAAATTTGTATATTTCTTATCTAACCGAGTGACCTTGACTTGTAAATTGGATTCTTTAACTTTATTAGTTATATCCTTTCCTAGTGGGGCTTCTGGACAAATATCTTTTAGATTAATGTCAGTAACTCCTGCACAGCCTCTCAATATTCTCTCAACACCATTCCAAGCTATCATGATGCCATTGTCTGTACACAATTTTGGAGGTGGTCTAACTACATTATATTTAAACTTTTCACCTATAAATTGAATAGATTTAAAAATAAAATCATTACAGGCTACACCACCTGACACCACAATATGTTTACAATTTTCTGGTATTAAGTTATTTTTTTCACAAAAAGCTATTCCTCGTTCTGTACGATGAGCTAGATGTTCTGAAATGGCTGTCTGGAAGGATGCACAGAGGTTATTAACTTCAGGAATAATTTCATCACCCATGATATTGTGTTCAGATTCTTTCTTTTTCAATTTTCTAACTAGGGAATCTTTAAGACCACTAAAACTGAAATTACAATCTCTATTTCTTGCTAAAGGCAAGGGGAATTGAAATAAATCTGGATTTTCTGCTTTTGATGCTGCTAGCTCAATAGCTCGTCCTCCAGCAACCTTTGAATATTCTCGGATGTTTTTCAGTTTCATCCTCCTAGCTGCTTTATCCATCACCTCACCAGGAGGGTTATCTAAACATTCACCAAGTAAAAGGAAGTCATCCACATCACGTGCCACAGCTAAAAGGCAATGTCCACCGGAAATTAGTAGAACTATAAAAGGATAAGGTACTGTGTGGGACATCCTTGCTGCTAATGCATGAGCTTCCATGTGATGTATTGGCATTAAAGGCTTGTTGTGCATTCTTGCTAAATATTTTGCATACTTGACTCCAACTTGCAAATTTATGAGCATTCCTGGTTTGGTGGTAACTGCTATAACATCTATGTTTTCTATTTTTATATTAGCACTAGTGAGAGCATTGTTTACTGCCAACTCAATGTTGGCCCTGTGCAAATCATATGCAACCAACGGATTGACGCCACCGTACCTTACATGTATTTCGTTTTGGGAATACAATGATTCTCCTAGAATTTGTCTATTTCCATTGACTATACCACAACCAGTGTCGTCACAAGAAGTTTCTATTCCTAGAACTATTGGATTCGATATATTGTTAATGTTTCTTGCACTTCTTGTTATATGTATAATATCTCGCCTCATACTGAAATTATAACATCTTTGGATAAAAGACATTTCCACATTGAATGTTTTATACAGTTTTATACCTCAGGTTTATACTGCAAAAGTTAATTTTATTAAATTCTCAGCTTAAATCTTTGCTTATATCCAGGTAAATGTAAGAGCTGCTTATTAAAATAGTTATTTAAATCTAAGAAATGCGAATATGTGAAAAGAACTATGGACTATAAAAATCACAAAAAATCGAAAATTCAAAATTGCTTGTGAAAAAATACACCTACATACATAGGTAAGAAAATTGAAAACATGACACATGACAGGTTGCCCCATGCCACAGATTAATAATTAGTTACCCCTTGTTCTGATGTGCGTTACTCTAGCGGAAAATTCAAAATATTAGCACGTCTAGAGATGAAACAATATAGAATAATTTGTGCATTATATGCTGTAAATGTGCACCAAATATAAAATTTGTGCCTAGTGGGGTTTCTGAGATATTAATGAAAATACGATTCCGCCAGCGTAACGCTTGAAAACGTTATCCTGGCGGAACGATTTTTACCTATTGGTCCTAGGGCAATTTTAGGTAGCTTAAAAGATAGCTTAAATTTGTGCCCTAAAGTAGCCAAGCAGCGGCATTTGTGCCCCCCGTAGTTTTTGAGTAATTGCAAATGCCGCTGCAGTAACGTTTGGCTTATTTTCCATATCTTCAGAACAGCTGAACGTACAGAAATGATTTTTTGTGAGAAGATGCCTTGTAATTTGTGCAAATTTGTGCCTTCATAGTTATTTCAAAGAAATACATGGTTTATGATTTCAAACGGATTTTCTAAAAAACGAAAACAGCCTCTAGCTCTTGAACTACTTACGATAGGCGCTGAATGTATCACGTAGCTGATGCCTTTATGATACAAGGATCTTCTGACAAAATTTTATAACCCTACGTCTGATATTGACGAAATAAATCAACTTTTTGAACTGAAAACTGTTTACTCATTTCGAGCCGCAAATAAGGGAGTTTAAATAACGTAACGATTTCCATTTTTTGTCAAAAATCTGTGCCTTTATTCAAATAGACACACACTAAATTTCAACTCTCTACGTTCTGTAATTAACCGTAAATTAAATAAAATAACCAAGTAAGAACATTTAGATTATTACCCGACCAAGTATGAAAGGTCATAAAAAACCGACCGTGCAGTACTTCAAGCCAACATCTTTAAATTTGTAGGATAACTGTCGGTACACTCGTGTAAACAAGTTTTAGTGTGAAAAAACTAGTGGGGACTAGGCACAAATTTTATATTTGGTGCACATTTACAGCATATAATGCACAAATTATTCTATATTGTTTCATCTCTAGACGTGCTAATATTTTGAACTTTCCGCTAGAGTAACGCACATCTTGTTCTGAGCCCCCATCACCCATGCCATGCCATGATTGATGATGTTGATGCCATCGTCCGCCCAAGGAACTTCCGGTTGGTTGGTGAATGATTGAATGATAAGTTGTTTTTTTTTATAGTGGCCTTACAGACCTACAAACTTATCTGTTCCGGTGGCCAAAATTGGAACTATTGAAATGATAAGCAAAAACTATATTTATCGACAGTTCTAAATCGACAGTAGCGACGCCGCCACCAGAACAGATAAATTTGTCGTCGCAATATAATGAAATAGCTGTGCTGTGCGAAGCAGTGCTACATATTTATTTAATTTTACTTTTTGTTATACTTCTTATTACGCACTACATTCTATACTTTGTAAAATCTAGGATGAACAGACCAAGTTGCTATCACACAGACCAA
Organism: Mecyna flavalis; assembly: GCA_949319885.1. NCBI lineage: Eukaryota > Metazoa > Arthropoda > Insecta > Lepidoptera > Crambidae > Mecyna > Mecyna flavalis. Next base: position 13,404,763 of record OX439430.1, read on the forward strand.
ATAAGAATAATTACTTATAGTATGTATGTAGTCAATTTTTCATTGTAAATTATTAGAAGAATCGATTATTTAAGTATCGAATATTTTACACTTGTTACTAATACGCATACGACGAACGTCACTAAAAATGACACTGGTGACACCTGGGGCCTTACCATGAGCATTTAAGAAAACCATCCAATCGCAGTGCAGTTTTCGAGCAGGGCAGAATCAGGCCTGCTTAAAATCATACTATGACCCCTTAAAAAGTGAACGACTATTGCACTGTTTGACATGAAGGTGAACGGTTTCTTTTGTCTCTGGTCTTTTTACCGTTCAATCGAATTCGTTCGAAAATCCATTGAAGATTTTATTTTCGTTTTACCGGTTTTTAAATTATGTTTTATAATACGAATGCTCAAGTAAAACCGCGTTTTTATGGGTTTAGATTACTTTATCAGTATAATTTTCTTGATTTACAGTAGTTTTCAATAAGTGAAGCAATAACTATGAAAGAGCCGTGCGTGCCGATTATTCCTTTAAACCTACTTAAATTTTTAAACGTTTTTAACACCAAAATAATACAAATGTCAAGTGTCAAATGCATTTTATTCTGTAATTCTGAAAAAGGCAAAAAAATTAACTTTTTCCGTGATTTAATACGATTTGGTCATTGAAATGCATGTTCTTCATTGAGTATAACAGAGTGATTATATACATTGATTGAGAACATGGTTATCAATTTGAGAATACTACGATTTTTTGTTGAATTTTTTGACGAACCACTTTAGATGTTACCTATCTTTCATTATCATTTATCCCCATTGAACACTTCCATGTTCGTTTATACTTTCGAACTTTGACTGAAATATTCTAAGGATAATTTCTGGAGCATCCGAAGATTATGTGGAATGCAGCAGCACAAAGGCTCAACTCTTCAGTTAATATTGTTAATTATTAAGACTAAGTACATGAATGCTAGAATATTCCCCCATTCCCCCCCATTTCTGGGATCCAAAGTACTCTACGTTCACCAGAGGGGATAGTGTAGCTTTCCAACTGTGAAAGAATTATTCAAATCGGCTCAGTAGTTTCGGAGCCTATTCAATACAAACAAACAATCAAATCTTTCCTCTTTATAATATTAGTATAGATAACATGAAGTGATTGTAATATAATTTGTTATTATAATTCCAGTGCTGGGTAGACCTGAAGGCCAAGATTGAACAAAATAATAATCATCAATGATTCTTATAGAAGGACCTTGTGTTGATGAGCTTACGGAAATGATAATATGTAAACAAGTAACAATATAATTTATTTATTTATAAAAACTTTATTGACCACACAAATTGGCTACAAAAGGCGGACTTAACACTAAAAGCATTCTCTACCAGTCAACCTTTAGAAAAAACAAAATGCTTGAATGCGGCAAAGAGCAAACTAATTAATTAAGTAATTATCTTCTGTCTGCACTTATATTTGCTTCTATCATACAATAGTATGTGACAAACTTAAAATCATTCATGTTTTTATTACAGAGTTCTACTTAATCAAGAACATTTGACAGAAGCACATTCAGTACCTAACTGCCAACAATGGCACAGGTTACTTCAGCACCTATTGAGCCATTGCCACCTTCTGCCTACAGCTTCGTGAGTGTCTGGTTCAGCATCCCAAGTTGGTGACATCACCCTTTTGCAGAGTGGATATCCAGAATAACCTAAAATAAAATATTATTTAAGTTTCAGTTTGTACTGTGTGTGCCTGTGTTCTTGTTAGATACAGTTGAAGGAAGGATACTTCCGTTGTTGTCTACTGTTTTTAAGGTGTTTTGTAAGTCTATTATATTAATGTAATTATGCTAATCTTATTATTTATAAGCCCATTGTGTTCTTTTGTTTATGTTTATTAAAAAATGTACTTAATTATAAAATTATTTTGAAAAAGTATAATGGTTTTGTTTTTTATAAATAAAGATAAAAAATAATATAATTCATGCACACAAATGTTTGTACCCTGTGGGGATTGAACCCAACCTCTGGTGTAATAGCCGACTTCTCGACCAATTACATCAAATAGCTCGTCACTTAGTAGGTTTAGGATGAAAATACAATAATAAATATAACCTAAAAACCATAAAGCCTTATTAGTGCTCAGCTTTCCAAGTGTGGGCAAAGAGCATGGTTTGACCAAATGAAAGAATCTTGATTAGCACTGGGATTGCTTGCATCTACACTTCTGATTTTTGCATATTAGCTTCTTAGCATTGCAAATCTGGAAATATAATGTTTAGATTATTATTATTTTACCACAAGTTGTAATGATCGAAGTTCTAAATACTAAAATCACAGTTCACTTCTTTATTTGCTTACCAACTGGAGATTCAGGCTTTGTAAACAAATTAAATAGACATAAACAAATTAAATAGACATGCTTGTATCATAAACATTCCATTTCGAACGTGTCACTTATTTTGCAAAGGCGACGCAGCTTATTTCTCCCATCTTATTGGAATTCTGTTTCCAAATACTTAAAGAATTCGTCACACTTCTACAAAAATAGGTGTAAATGTTTTAAAATAGGTTACTTTTTATTTAAACGCTAATTTTACTTTCAATAATCCACTTCTTATCAAAAGATACTTACATTTGACAAAAATACTGACTCCTAACCGGGGCACAAGAGACTCATGAACATAAGCACGAAAAGGTACGGAACAAAATTCGACGACAAAATATGAGATTCACTCACACAAACACAAAACAATTCTGTTAAAGCTACTCCAGAGTAACTTTTTAAGGATCGGTTTATTTGACGTTTCCGACGTTCAAAAGACGCTTTGCTTGACATTTAAAGTCGCTCATGGTAGGAAACGTCCATACAAAAAAAAAGGTGAACGGTTGTCAAAACGTCAAAGTAAACAGCCCTGCCAAGGCCCTGCCGCAGGCCTGCTATAGGGAGGTCATGGTACAAAAAAGCAGAACAGTTCAATTTCAGGCCTGCTTTAAGAGCTGATAGTAAGGCCCGTTGCAGCGTTGCAAGACTTGCAGCTCAGCTTGATTTTACCTGATTTTACAATTTAAGTTCTTTCCATAGTTCCTTGTACCCAGAGTTTATAGCCTGCAAAAAAACAAAATGTCAATGTCAACTTTCTGTCACTAATCGTTCGTTCATTCAATTTCATTCATTCTCTGTCAGTCAAGTCATGGAAGATTTGGATTGCTAATTTATAATTTTTTGTATTGAAATAGCACGTTTTCATTACAAATCAACAATTCTCAATGAATAGTTCGATATTTCGTCAGTTTCAATAATATACTATTATGGATTTAATCTAAAATATATGTGTAGTCCGGAAATAGTAAAAAATATTTAGTAAATTTATTTCGGTTTATGCCCTGCAGTAAGTATATTTCTAAGTTTTAATAAAGATTTCTTTGTGGATTTATTTTAGAATTGTAACAAATTAACAAGGTTCAGCTTCATGTATTTTTAACGAAGAGAAGTTATATGTTTATTGCTATGTGATAATTTAATACAATTGGATTCGTTTTAGGTTTCATGACCATTGGGACAAGCTGACAAAAACAAAATGATTAACATAAATATTCTAAAGCAGTCCACTATTGTTCATTTATGTTTTGCAATATCATACTTTACGTCTGGATTAATACTAAGTTTGATACAAGCCATTTTATACTTTGGACTCAAACCATTCAATAAGACATTGTATAGAAAAATAAACTACTATCTTTCTTACTCATTTTACAGTCGTAAGTATAATGTTTTATATGTTTGTCTAATTTATTACTTTGCCTGCTTTCTTGTGTCACATAGGTATAATTTCAGTGTAATAATGTTAACAGTGGTAAGACAGTGAAGGATTATTATTTTTTCATTAAACCAATTGTCTCAACAAATTGACAAGTTTTATTTAGGTCATTTTTACTTTTTACTGACAACAAACGGTTTAAATAGGTTTAAATATTTTTATAATGTAACAAATTTTCTGTTACAGAATTAGTGTTTATGTCAGAATGGTGGTCTGGTACAACAATGTCTTTATACATTAATAAAGAAGAATATGATAAATTCTATGGTAAAGAACATGGATATCTAATTATGAACCATAGTTACGAAATAGATTGGCTAATGGGGTGGCAGTTCTGTGATGGTATTGAAGTTCTAGGGGTAAGTACAAATTTGAAAACATTAAAAATACACATTTTATCATATGCATTACTGACTGATGAGATCCTTGGGGGAGGCCTATGTCCAACAGTGGACGTCGTTTGGCTGAATAAGCTGAATAATGGCTGTCATAAGTTTTTTAAATAGAAGAGTTCATAAGTTAAAGAAATGAAACCATGAATCTATCATAAATTATTCTGATTAAAATCAATGAAATAATTGTGATTTTCACTGCTTTATACCTTAAAATAATAATAATAGCAAAAGTTTATTACACAGTAACCTTTCCAATTGAAAACAATGATATTAATTATGTATATTTTGGAATAATTATTGCTTAAATATGATAATGTGTTTTAAATTGAATAACACAGCAATGTTGTGATTAGGCCATTTGGCCCTTGGATATGGACATGGATAACCTTCCAATAATTATGTCTGAATAAAAACTACATTATGAATACTATAATAATTGACATCCTAAAGTAATTTTACTCTTTTTATGGTTAATTATTTTAATCTTTCATTGCTTTGGTGTAAATTACAATCTTCATTTATTTTTAGTGTGACCAAGATGTAACTGTTAAATTCCAATGTATTGTACATCATATTTGTATATTTTAATAGGTTTCCCTTTACAATTTAGTATGAGATAGTGTATGTTTTCATTTTTTCTAGAACTGCAAGGCATATGCGAAAAAGTCTATTCAATATCTACCACCTATTGGTTGGATGTGGAAATTTTCTGAATTTGTGTTTTTGGAGAGATCATTTGACAAAGATAAAGAGATTATCAAACATCAAATATCTGAAATTTGTGACTATCCAGATCCAGTTTGGGTAAGTAAATTAAATTATGGCTTAGGTTTAAGCAACCACCAGATATAATGAAATATAACGCCCAAAACATCCTAAGTACTTACCAGAATTTAATCCCCATTTTAATATGAAATGATCACCAATAAACGTTAAGTCTGCCAACCTAAAAAACTTTAGTATCGACAGAATAATCACTGAGCTACCCAAAAAGGCCACGCGTCCACCAAATTTGTACTCGCATTTTATTTAAAAATGTCATCCAAATATATTACATAATTTTATCCTAATAAAGTAAATTAATATACAAAAAATCATTGTTTACCCAAAAAATATAAATGAAGTTCTAAAGGTTTACCGATACTACCGTAAAACCGTACACCAAAAAAGGCTGCAACGTGCAGCAAAAAAATTTTATTGATAACCTAACCTATTGGTGTGCCTTTGGTTTATTTTGGTGCACGTTTCAGCCTTTTTTGGATATACACTTTACTAAAGGCTGAGCTTCTTATATTAGAGCTTTCACTAAAATAACGGCCCCCCCAAAAAAAAAAAAAAACATTAGTTTGCATTCATTTATTAATGGCTACCATTTAAAGCGGCAGTTTACATACAATTAAACTTAAAACTTAGTTAATAAGGCGGTCCTTAGTACAATTTAAAATTTTTAATGAAACTCTTCATCTTCTTGAAGAAGAATGGATCTTCAAAAAACTTAAATATATGAGTCTTCAAACAACCAACATTAAAACAGTCATTTGTAGGGTTATAATTATTTAAAAATATTAATAAAGAATCAGTCTTCAAATAACATAACATCACACTCCTTTGTATGGTAACAATTGTTTTAAAATCTTAACGAATAAAAATATCAGTCTTCATAAACATAAATACAATTATTTTGTTTAGTTATAATCATTTTAAAATCTTAATTAAAAACAGTCTTCTAAATAGAAATTTTCGTACATAATTTACTGTACTATTAATAAAGCTTTCTTGGCTTTAGCTGGTCGTCCCCTTTTACGTTTTATGCCAATCGGAACAGTTCTTGCTTCTGGAGGTGGCTGGACGTGCTTAAGTCGGATTGCAATTGTTTTAAAATCTTAACGAATAAATCAGTCTTTGTAAACATGAATTACAATTATTTTGTGTAGTTATAATCACTATAAAATCTTAATTAGGAATCAGTCTTTTAGGTAATCATACATAATTTATTGTACTATTAAAGCTTTCTTGGCTTTAGCTGGTCGTCCCCTTTTACGTTTCATGCCAATCGGAACTGACTGAACTGACAGAATCGCGGCGCGGCGCCTGCGGTGTAGCGACGGGTGGGAGGGGTGGAAATAAAGCCGCGAGACTCAACCAATTGCCATCAATATAATATACTTGGTTATATGAATACATTTTATGGCAAACGTAGTGATATATTTGGGTAGTAATGACGCAAAACTTTGCTAGTTAAAATTTGGTGGACGAATGGCCTTTTTGGGTGACGAAAAGTTTTTATAGTGCAGGCATGACTTAAATAGGCCGAAATATTTTGGTACAGGTTTCATTTATTTGTACATATTATATTTTTTTTGGATGAGGCTATTTGGGTTAACGATGGTTTTTTTGGTGGTCATTTAATTTGTTCCCTTAAATTATAATCCCTATTATGCATGTTATATTTTATATTCTTTCAAAATAATTATTTTAGACATCTTATATCTAGAATTTATTTTTGTTATATCTTTATTTATTATTATAATGACTTCTATTCTAAACCACTTCTGTCATTTAAGTTAGGCAGAGAATTATTATAGCATTCCAAGTAACTAAATAAAACTCAGTATCAATATTGTTTTCATGTGTAATAATAAATATAACTCCTTCAAGGTTAAATAATAATTGTTCCATTAAAATGAATACAGCACGACTGCATGCCTATAATAGTAAGAAATCTAGAAAGTACGACTTTGTCAATTTTTATAGTGTTTGAATTATAATTTACTAGCTTCAGGCCTTGGCTTCGTCCACTGTTCTATTTTTGTTATGATATGATAGCCAAGTCCTTTCTCATGGCCTAGTCTTTGTCTGTAAAAATTTCATAAAAATTGTTTTTGTGGTTTAGGTGTGAATGCATAACAGACAAACAGACAGTAACCTATAGCATTTATAATATTAAAACACTATATCTATTTTGATTGAGTTTAAGAAACTGAAAAGAGAATAACAAAATTTTACAGAGATGTTATTGTATTTTACACAATGAATATAGTCAATATCTGTAGGTATTCTCTAGTCGGTATATTATGACTGTAAGTGATCAACTATAGACAACTATGTGTAATAATTTATTATAAAAAATAAGATAATTTTAATTAGGATATTAAAGAGTAAAAATTCTCATTGATATCTTTTGGTAATTTCACTATCTACTTTAATTATGTTAATTATTGCAAATTGTATCTACATAATTCGTTATTTGACAACTATCAACATCATGAAAATTGCTGATGTAAATAATACTATTGCTGAAAAATGTTTATTTTGGCACAAATATTAATAATTATAAGGATATTCATGGTCATAGCTTCGTTTTCGTGCACAATATATAACACTTGGTTAAATTATATTTAATAATATTGTATATCAACAAGTGTTAAACTTAAAAATGATATCATTCATTACATATAATTTTAAAAGTCACTATGACAATAAGTCTTATGAATAAGTTAGCAACACCACCTTAATTGATTTTGGTGATATCTATTGACCTTCAAAAATTATAACACTATCAGCTGTGTTGATTAAATCAATAAATTTCAAGATAAAGTTTGTAAATTTAATCCGTACCATCGTTTGTACCTTGCTTTGACGCTAGTAAGTAGTTTTTTACTGCCTCGATGGAAAACCCGGTGTACGTGGGTTCGATTCCTGGCTTGGGTGTGGCTGGTTTCAGAGTCGGACTGGTTAGCTGCCACCGTAATGTGTATTCTGCTGCAAAAATAGCTGTGGCTGTACTCCGCTAATATAAATATGGGAGCCAGTGCACTTGTAATCAAAAGCCCTAATATCATAGAAGCCTACAATGTGGCAGCACTGGCAGCACATTCAGCGCTTTCTGGCTTAGTTTCCCTCAATGGAATCAATGGAATAGGCTGTAGTGACCGCTTATCATCAGGAGGTCTGAGTGCTATTCTGCCAACTAATCTAGCAAAAATAAACCATTATGCGGCCATATACGCTAGCGAGATATACGAGTATGAATATAGTGGTACAGACTACAGCGGCTGGCCGTATTTTTCATTTAATAAGAAGCCTCTCGTGATAGCCAACCCTTAGTCGCCTGCACATTAAACCACTAGTTCGTGGGAGAGCTTAGTCATTAACTAAATGTGACCGCCACCTACATAATTATCTTATTTTAGATGCTTTCTGGTAAAATGTCAGTTTTACAAAAGGCGACGTATCTGTTGTTAGCCGAAGTAGTAGTATATAGATAAAATAAAAAAGATAGTAAGGAAAAACATTAAAGAGGAAACTTGCACATTTGGATGCTAATGGCCGTGTAACCGTGATCCAGTTGGTTAAGTGCTTTATCAAGGTTTATATAGGTAAATTATTACAATCGTATCAATTTAATAAACGGCCTTGCAATTTTTGATCATGGCCAAGGTATCCCGAATAGATTCGAACAGGGTACTCCGAAAATTATAAGATTGCACTATCAAATCGCACTGTAACTGCATTAACAAATCGTTTTTCTTACTACTCCAAACGTATTATACTGAGACACACCCTGAGCGATACAAGCAGATATGTTATTGCATACAAATCTTTGTATTATGCTGTTTCTACCTTAAGCGTAAGAGCCTACTTTGCGACCATTGTATTAAATTGATCATCAAATTTGCTGCAATAATTAATTTGTTGTGGTAGTCCTGCACCAAATACCTAATGTGTTTTGTTTATGATTAGTTCTTAAGCTCTATCGTATTTTCTTATCGCTAGACAGTCTAAATACGCACTGGGTATTACAATTTCGAAAAGTGAGTCTTCACTTATCGTTAAAATACATAGATGTGCGAATAGTAGCATCAGTAATCATTAATCTTTTGTTATAGTCGGCAAAATCTAATTAACAATCAATATCAATTACTCTAGCTTCACGTTCAGAATGTTCTAATAAAAATGAATCTTCAAGAAACCGGATAAATCATCATTTCAGTCGAAAAAAACCGGATAAATAATTATTTTTAAACTGTATGTTCACTGAGATAGAATGCCACAAAAACTGACTGAAAAAATAATTGCCTACTTTTGTTCTGTTGGCCTGACGAAACGCTTTTTGCCATATCCAATTTAATGATTAAGTAGGTACGATGTCTGCACTATCTGAAAATGTAGGTATCAGGTACTGGTTTAAAACATATCACATATTATCACTTAAAAAGGCCATTAAAAAAATTTGTAATCTCAAAATAAGACTGCTTTTAATTGAAGTCGTTACTTAAAGTCAGCGACTTTGCGCGATAGTGTTAGTCACCGCCTGGGGTATGTGCGGGGCAAGGACGGAGGAGGTAAACATTAAAAAACCGCCGTCAGTCCGCCAAAGCAAGAGACTAGCACATCCATAAGTGCAAAGTAGTGGATAGTATATGAGTACGCACTTATATACTATCTTAGTAAAACAGACACTAACTGATGATTTAGCCATCTTTGTTATAATAACTATAGGTTTTTTATAATACATAGCTGGCTCACTTGAATTAAAGATCAGAAGAACCTACTGTGACACATCCTACTTCCTACTAATATTTTTAATCCTTCTAGCCCCGGATTACTAGACACAATAGAAAATCTATTGTTATGCGGCACCCGAGTGCCGGTTCGGCGTTGAGTGGTTAAATGTGAATGTCTGGATGTTTGGATGTTTGTTACTTAATCACGTCTAAACGGCTGAACGGATTTAGATGTTTGGCACACGAATAGTTTTTAACCCGGATTAGGACTTAGGCTATAAGTTGCCTACGGGAAACGTCTCATTCTCGCGGGATATTTGAAAAAAGAAATTACGGGCGGGTGAAAGCTAGTGGATAACAATGAAGCAGACTGTTACTACTACTAAGCAAGTCTCAGGGGTTGCTTACAATCAGGTGGGCTGTGTGCCTGTCTGCCAACTGATCTATCATAAAAAGTCCATATTTTACTAATGTAGGAACTTAATTATGGTTTTTAGTGTGTTTAAACTACGGTGTATTTATTTTAAGTAACGAAGTATGATAGTGATAGGCATTCAAATGAAACATTAATGTAACCATAATGCGTTGTAAGAGATTAAATACGACATTGCGCATTGCAATCTTGGGATAGTCATAATCATAAACCAGTAGGTGAATAATTTTGTTTTGAATTCAAATGTGTAACTACATAATGTACTTTTGTTCTAGCTATTATTGACACCCGAAGGAACGCGTTATACACAAAAGAAGCATGAAGCGTCATTGAAATTTGCCAAGGAGAAAAACCTGCCCCTACTCAAACATCATTTAACACCCCGCACAAGAGGTTTTACAACAAGCCTGCAATTTTTCAGAGGAAAGATACCTGCTATTTACAATATTCAGTTGGCGTTTGAAAAGGAAGACAAGGTTAGAAGTCCCGATTACTTATAAATTATAAAATACTGAATACATACACTGAGTACCGTAATTTACACATAAGAGCCGCTCTTAGCAAATTTAGCAGATTGCTTCCTTCTTAATTTTTTTTGAGTACGCTTTGTTTTAGTCATTATTCGAGGTCAAGACAAGGTTTTTATAACAGCTCTTTTGGTAAATTGGCCAGAAGAGCTGTAATCAAAACATCAGAAACTTGGATGTTATTTTGTAACGAAGATCTGACACTTTTCTCATCACTAGATAGAATTTATTTAATTGTAGAATACTTTCTATTCACGTTCTCATCATTAACTGCCTATTACATTAAGTTATCATTTTAACGATGTGTTAGTTTTAATGATGGTAGCCATTAATTGAAAGACGTCAAAATAATTTACAAGTACAGTCAAAAGCACGTCAGACGTAACACTTTCGACTTTGTACGGCTCTTATGTCGGGGGCATAAGCGCTATAATTATCGAACTGCAAGTGTACCCCACGATGTGCTGTTGACCGTACAATATTATCAGAACCATGATTGCTAAATAACACATACGTACCTAATAACTTTCATTTGTAGTTTTTTAAAGAGTTACTATCACTCTTATTTAAAAAAGGCCTGTGTTGTCTTTTTTATTCTTATTATCTTGATTAGTACTTACAGTCAAATGTAACAAAACAGAAAACAAATTGCTGATAATTGTTGTGAAATTCTTCAATTATTTTACCCGACTATCATAATTATTTCCTTTGATATGTATGCTGATATAAATCATATATTGCAGACTCCTCCAACCTTGACAAGTCTACTGTACGGAAAACCTGTGCACGCTCATATGCACATTGAAAGGATACCGGTGGAGAGAGTGCCTGAGGACGAAGCCGAAGCGACTACTTGGATGCACGACCTCTTCGTTACGAAGGTAAGTAGGCAATTTTAATACAAATACTACGCCTCTATGGTCTAGTGGTTTAAGTAAAACGCTGTGAACTCGGAGTTTTGCGTTCTTGCCGTTGTTGCGACTTCGCAACCGGGAGTTCGCAACTTGTTTGTTGCGATTGTTGCGAACTCCCGGTTCGGGCTAGTGTCGTATATTCCAAAATCTACCTATCCAAAGGACATTGAAGATTTTGGCCTTTCTACTGGTCCACCATTTTGTTTTTTTTTTTCAAAACAGCTTTCACTTAAAATTATTTCAAATATGTATACTTAGTTAATACAAACATTATTATGGGTTTTCGTCTAATGACATTTTACATTTGTATCATGCTAAGTTTCCATTTTTGAAAGAATTTCAAGAGAACGCTGTTTTAAAAAAAAGTCAAAATGGCGAGTCTAGTAGGTAAGCCAGCCGCTATACAAAAATCTTCATACCCCTTTTGCAAGCGTGGTGATTACTTCATTTACACGAAAAGAAGAATATTATTACGACAGATTCCTTGACCTATCAAGGAACATAATAAAACATCCTAACGTTAACCAACATTAAAAGATAGTCGGCGGCATGTAGTTATTCTCCGCATCGATGCATGCTCTGTACAGGAACTAATAATTATATTTTAAAGTGGATAGTAGAAACTTATAACGTTTTGTGGAAAATGCCATGGATAGTTATTACTTTAAAATACATAGATGTTTCAGATTCAGGTGTAAAATCTTTTATTAATGTGACTTTGTCTGCATTTTTATTGTATACTAGCTGTGCCCGCGACTTCGTCCGCGTGGAATAGTGACTTTTCGGGCAGCATATTTTAAATAACAAATACCGTCCTTTGGGTAGCTAAAAATTTGAGTGTTTACCCGTGGTCCCGTTGGGTCGACCCATTAACGGGTCCACGGGTAATTTTCATTCCCCGTGGTCCCATTGCATCAGGGATTGCTTTCCGGTCTTATGATTTTATCGATAGAAAATAAAAACAGTTAAACACAAAACTTTACAGTATGCTTCTCTGTAGGTATACGATATGTGACGTTTGGCCATCGGGAATGAAAGCATACAGGCTCCTAGGATTGCTAACCCGTGTCAGAGCCACATACATACAACTGACCGTGCGAGAAACAGCTGATACTTAGATCTACACCCACAACTGTCATCGTCTGACCTTGGGCTTTATTAATTGTATTCGCAAAATATAGGCTGACTGCAAAAAGTGTTAAGATGTGTGAACTAAACGTACAAATTTTATGAAACAAAAGAATTGCTAGAAAAATGAATTAATAACCTGAGCTTATAAACTTGTACTTAAATAAAGAAAATCAAGAAAAGAATAGCCTAACCTATACCAAAGACTTATAAATTATTCATACATATATAGGTACAAACCCTAAATAAAAAATTAAGATAAGTATACCAAAAATCAAGGAAAGAAATGCCTAACCTATAACAAATGCTTACAATATTTATTTACAAATTTTTAAAGAAAATTAAGAAAGACAACCTAACCTACAAACCCTTAAATATAAATAAATGAAATATCCAAACTGTCAGTATTCAAGTAAATCGCAATAATCGAATGCAACTACCTACTCGCCATATAGTGAAAACCGCATCTCAATTGAATAAGCCGTTTCTGATATTAGCGTGCACAAACACACAGACAAACAGACAAACAGACAAAAAAAAATTAAATTACAATTTCGGGTTCGGTATCGATATAATAACAACCCCTGCTACTTTTTTTTAATATATTTCCATTGTACAGACACCACTTTTCTACAAATTTATTATATGTATAGATCATATTAAGTCTTATTTACGTGAAAAATAAGACGTTATTATTATTATCCTTGGAAATAAGAACATTTATGCACAGTGCACAACGACCGGGCGGTAAATACAAATTCGCCATTTAGGCCGTTGCAGTTTGCCGACTTGCAAACCACTCGACATTAAATATTCGGTATTTCGCACACTACCTATATTTCCATCATAACCTTTGTATTAATATAATATGTCGATTATATCGTAGATCTTTTAGTAGCGTTTTATATTTATAGGCTTGCGCATAATACTTTTTGCTTATTAAGCCATTTTAGAAACATTCAGTTTATTGGTTTACTAGTTCTTTTCGTTTCCACTTTAAAGTTTTTAATGCCGCTTTATATCATGATAAATCGATATCCAAACAATAATCGCAGCTTGGCAACTTGTTTTAATAAAATAATTAATTACTTATATTTTTTATTAAAAGGATTAAGATAAGATAATGTTTGCCAAGATAAACTTATTTTTCTAGACTGCACAAACAATACCAAATTAACTTACAAATATGACCTTGGTAGGCCATGTAAATATTATGGGATTCTAGCTCATTTAAATCTGTCGTTTATAAATGGCGTCCTTGATACGTTTCATTGTCTTCGATTATTTATTTGAAGAATATGCATAAGTGTTATAAGACGAGATCGTAGATTTGGCTAACGTGAGATATATACGTGTATGTCTTTCACATAACAAGGACTTTGGAACATGAAAAATACATTGTATTATATTTTATGATTATGCGAATATATTTGTTTAAATCCGTGCATACAGTAAATGAGTAAAGGAATGCCTTTAAGAATTGACTACAATTTTACGGTCAAGAGGTTTAACCATATAACAGATCATCGATGTAAAAGATTTTAAATAACACGTCAGAGTAATTCTGTAGGTATTATTAAAGAATTGCTGATTTGCGATATTAAATCGCATTTGAAGAGGTTTGATGGTCGAATTTGTCACTTACTTCGCGATATTACGGAGGGTACGCATTGAGACCTATTCGAGAGCTTTGGGAAGGTACTTAGGAGCTTTGGGAAGGTACTCAGAAGGGTCATCTTGTGAATGCTAAAAACAATATGATCTTGATCTTGTCTCTAGAAGGCTAAGCTATTGTTATACTTATTAGTGTTATTTTACCACATGATTTTTTTTTCTAGCAATTACTGCGCATTCAATAATCACACATAAACAAGATGTTCTTTTTATTTACTAATTTCTATTGTATTTTTTCATATCTACGCATGTTACAGAAATGTGGACCATTATCTAGTCTCGACGATTGATTTATCGATTGCTGATAAGTGTGCGTACCTATTCTAGTTGTTGTTAGGTACAATTTGTAAGTCAATAGGATTGGTTTAACTGATTACATCGATTACATACCTACTTCTATTTTAGGCGATGTGTAAATTATATTCAACTTCCTCATTTGAGAAAATGCATAAATTTAGAGATTCGCCTCTGCTGCTCTTGGCAGAGCGATTGTAGTCAGTCGGTTAGTGGTCCTGTTAAAGCGTCCAATGTTAGCAGACGCAGGCTTTGGTCGCTATCTCTCTCTGTTTACAGACTGTCTGACGCAATGTGATGCGCGGTTGTCAATGCGGATTTTACATTGGTGATCTCCAGCGTTGCATTAAAATACTTCGCGCTTATATAAAACAGGAGGTAGCAGACTTAGTTTACAAACACAAAATGTATGTATGAAATAACTCGTCTAGGAACTGGGACACAAACAATCTAGAACCGACAATCCAATCAATAAATCTCCAGCATAGCAATCGTAATACTGGTATCTGATAAGTACCGAACCGTACCGCAAACGCTCGACAGCAAGACGTCAACCGTACTGTTGCCGCACCGCTTGTTTTGTATGAAAACGAAAGCTAACGATCGTCCGTACGCGGTGCGCGTGCGGCAAACGCGCGGCTACCGTACCGCAGCCGTTCGACACAAAACGTCTTATTTGAAAGAGCCCTAAGACCTAATTATTCGTTACAGTAAACAAATTAATCTGTATTAAAAGAACCGCAATAAACATGTCATTTATTGTTAAATAATACCGCTTTGCATAAATGTATGATAAAAATCGATAAGTTAGGATTTCAACCAGCTTATTGAGCGGTTTAAGGTATATTAATGATTGTAAAACGTGGCGGAGGATGTAATCCATACGATTATACAAAAAACAACCAGTTCATCTCGAGTGGTTATTTTAGGTTTAGACAACTTGTTTTTTTCTAGCTGTCAGGAAAATCGCTTAATTCAGATTTATGGTGATCAACTCAAATAAAAAAAAAAGCATTTTTCATCAGACGAATACCTACATAAATTACTTATTACAAAGTAGGAATATAAGTACAAAGTCTTTACTTATGAAGTATTGTTTTTGTTAATTCTTTTTGTTCCATTTGTCATAAGTATTTAAATATTAGTGAGATGTAACTTTTGTCTAATTTTAAATTTAAATTATATATTTTTACGATTAAAATAAAAGATAATTTATTATTTAATAATTTAAAAGATAAAAAAACTATTGTGTTGAGAAATAAGACAAAACTAATACGAATGTAAGTGGGTCGAGGACGAGCTAAGAAAAAGTAAAAAGATTATGTAAAAGATGATAAGATTGCTTAGTTTATAGTGAAACACTCTTACCGTTTTTCTTATAATTTTCCAGTTATGAATTGACTGAGAGTAACAACAAGAACTGAGCTCGGAACAATCATATCGTCAGAATCATCATTCAATAACTTTTTAATAGTTTTGTTTATTGGTTCGACGATCTTGTGAAGGTCGCAGGAAACCGAGACAGATGCAGGCAGCGCAGGACCGATCATTATTATGGAGATCCTTGGGGATCCTACATAATTATGCCCAACAGTGGGCGTCGCATTGCTTTTTTTTATTAGCCCTATTTTTGTTCAATAGCCAGTAAAGATAATGTTTAACCTGACGGTAAGCGGCCAATGAGGCGTATTCCAGTACAGGATTCTTAGCCAATAAACGTCACTCATCATGCTAACACAGTTTATTAGGCTTCGATTTTAATTTTCTGACATTCTTTTCAAGTTGAATAACTTATAATATAGTGTTAGTAAATACCTAAAACTAATGAATGTAAAGAAAGATGATTATGACTTCAATAAGCCAGGTTATTGACGTATTGGAAGCGACAACACAAAAGGCTAAATTAACCCAGGGTCACACACAATGCATAGTTCGCACCTCGTGTCTTCTTTATCACGGGCCTCATTATTTGTCATTCCATATTGTCTTATCTTAGCGAAACCAAAGTCCGATTTCATAACTGGTTCTATGAACTTTACTTATTTAGAAGTCGTATAGAGGATATTAAATTACGTAGTAATTAACAGTTTAATTAATCATAATATTTAAGTCAGAAGATGAACAATTTTAAGATGAATCACCCTGTTATAAGTTGTATGTACGAGTATATCAGTGTTTAATATTTATTTTATTATAAAGTACTTATAAGTCTAGATATGAAATGAAAAAGATTTATGAATAATAAATCTACGGATACAAATTTCGCCATAACACATAGGTATAAAAACCGCGTAGTGATCATTGACGATGGGCGACATTGACCCGTTGCACTTTTGATAGACGGAAAGTCAAGATTGATTGAGTGCATTTTATCAAAATCGGTTCAGTAGTTTGTAAAAGCGTAACAGACAGACTTTCACATTTATAATATTAGTATGGGTGGGTTAGATAATATACATACATAATAATACATATTAAGACAATGTATGATGTAAATAAATTACAAATAGGAACGTTGTTTAACTAAAATAACGCAAAAAATATTATCTCGGATTTCATTATTCAAGGTTAGTTCTCATGTCCGGAGATTTCATATTTTACCCTCAAAATGTTAATTAGAGTTAACACACATGTTATCTAGTTCGAAAATAAACAAACATCGTACCTACTATTTGTACCGGATAAGTGATATAACATGCTTAATAATTATAATTACATTAAACAAAGAAAACAGCATGATTATACATTAAATAAAACAACTTTAAACGGATGAAAACTCAAAACCACTATGATTATAGAAATATTAAATAGAGTATAGAATACAAAAAAATTGAAGTTTACTAATCTTGATGTTCGCATAGTAGGTATATTTCTCTACGTGCTCATTCAGTCATCGTCACAGTGATGGGACTAAAGTAATCACCAAGCTTATAAATAAAAAGATATGAGTATTATACTTAACTACGATAACATCGATAGATAGATACACTTTATTGCACAAAATTACATTAAAAAAACACGTATTGTTATTTATTACAATACGGGCGGACTTATCTCTAATAGCGATCTCTTCCAGTCAACATTAAATAAAGAAGTATAAATTAATATGTACGAGTAATATAAATTATTTGTTTTATATAATTTTCAGGATAAAATGCAAGACTCGTTTATAAACACTGGAGACTTCTTCCTACAATCAGGAGTGAAGAGGATTGAGCCGTTCCAAGTGCCTCGGCGCGTCTACTCGTTGATGAACACCATTGGATGGGCAATCGTCACGCTGACTCCGATGTTGTATTACCTGCTGGTACTGTTGCTGAGCGGAAAACTCTTATATTTCTCCATCGGTTGCGGCATTCTTGCTGCGTGTATGTATACATAATTATTATATTATTAATCTATTTACTTGGTACTGCATGACTCATTGAAAGTCAAGTCGTATTTAGTATCAACAGCATCGTTCGCATACTGAATATCTAATCGGATTTAAAAGCCCGGGGCCCTGGGGGTTCGATTCCAACACTTATACCGAAATTGCCTTTTTTGTGGAGGGGAATGCTATTAGACCATCACTCGCCTGGGGAAGGTGAGCCGTGTGTGGGACTCGTGCAATTCCATGCCCCATAAAGACTGGTGCACGAAAGATACCCACTAAATCCCCCCGCGCTCCTGCATCGCCGTCGGCGGCGTCTCTGGGGGACAGAGCCTGACAACCAGAGAACCGCAGGGCGACCTACCCACCTCTTACAGGGCGTGCCCTGCTTGCCTCCCCCCGACGGAGGGAGGAGGCTGGGCCGAGAGCGCCTGGTTGAACTCGTTGCCACCCGTCGGGAGCCGTGGCCTGTGCAATGCAGGAGGAGGTGTTTGCTAGGGAGAAGGGACGATTGGTCATGTAAAATTCTCATATACAGCCCAGCTGGAAAATGCCAGTGTTAAAAAGTTTGAGGTCGGAGAAGCTGTTGACCCTAAAATTGATCTCTCTTCATTTGTCCCAAATGATAATTGATCTACTCCCTAGTGTACCCGTTGCGCATTCGCTTGTGCATTTTAATGGTTTTGCTTAATTGGGTCAATCACTGAGCTATTGAAGCTGAAATTTCCATTGTAAGTTATAGAATATTTTTATTATTGTATGTGTTACGCCGATCTTCATACTGGCACGGGTATTTGACACTAATTATATCTTTTTTGTTTCAGTTTTCATTCTTCTCCAGAAATCGATTGGAATGTCCAAGATCAGTCAAGGTTCATCATATGGAACAGAAAAAAAATAAGGTACCTGTGTCAGTATTTAACAAATGTTCTGTATACTATTGTTTGTATACATTGTTTTTGAAAAATATTTATTTACTTACTTTTTGTGTGGATAATGTTTGTGTTGTTAAAAATTATGTATATTATTAGATAATAGTATGAACTGGAGATTGTTTTAGTCCCTAAATTGAAGAAATTAATGTGAGATATTTGTAAAATGTTTGCAATAGACTAAACTTTAGTGATGTAATTGAAACTTGTTGGTGTAAAATTGTAAATCACTTGTTTTTAAAATATTTTTATAAAAACTAACAATAATATGTTAATGACTCCTAAAGATCCCCAAAACTATCTGATATATTTTGACATTTTATACAAACACTAATAGAAATTCTAACATGTACCTACAGACTAGCTAACATTTATTCAAGTGAAATAAACATTAAAACTAACTTCGTCGTTTCAGAATTTAGCTTTACTTTGTAAAAATATGAGGTAAAAGACTATGAGAAAGTAAAAAAACATTTACACCAGTTGTTTTAACTGTGGCAATGATCAATAGACTGAACGAATCAGCACAAATAAACTTTGTTTTATTAAATCACTATTTTTATTTTTTTGGCCATTTGGCATTATTTATACTTTGCTGTCACACATACTCACTGAAATAATATGGTGATGGTTTAAAATAGTATTTAGATATAACACTACAAGAAATTATTTATACCAACTTAACTTTTAATTGTGTATGTTTTGATTTCTATTGTGAATAAATTGTTAAATTTAACACTAAAGTGCACGCGCCTTATTAGCTTTGCGAAAACAACCATGTGGGAGACATGTAGCAGAACTAAGCGTACAGTTTGGTTAGCTGGATATAAGTAATAAAACAGCACTAGGATTTGTTTGACCTCTTCTACATGCTAATGTTAACTGCCAAATACAATGTCTACAAATTATACGTATGTTGAATATTCCAAAGTAAGCATTTTTAAAATTATACAAATAAAGAGTCAGCTTGATTACTAATACTATACTTGAATGGTAGGCTGAATATAATCATCATCTGATAAAATTGCTACATACAGGATTACAGGTCTAAAATGCATTTTGTCCTAAAACATACATAATGTATAGATTTGTTTGTTTGTACTGTTAAATCTTTTTATTCAACCTGTCCAAAATATATTGGAGTCATTTTTTCTATGCTTTTCTAAATGTATATTTAGCAATTTTCAGTCATATCATATTATATTAAGTTGTTCTATTAATTACAAATTTCTCTCCAGAAATATATTTCTGTAATATATGTTCTTATCAAGTTCAGGCACTCTTGGTCAAAAAAATGCACAAGTTAAAACATTAATTTGGAATGCATATAACCCGGGCGTGCGCTTTCGTGCTAAACTTGGGTTGCGAGTCTTGGTAGCACAAAAATGTAATGCAAGCACAAACAATATTACTCATTGAAGTTTTTAATTTGTATGTAAGCGTTACAATTTTGAGAATCTTTTTGGTTAATGTTATAGAAAACATAAGATTTTTTCATTTGTATTTTGTATTTGACTATTTAAACCATGTTATTATTATAGGTAAAATAATAACAATTATTATTGTACAGACTTAAATATGGTTTGTAGTTATTTATGAATCTATACTCAAAATTAAAAGATGCACATGTTTTAAAATGGTTGATTATTGTTCTCACAAAAATTAGTATGATGTAATAAAGCCTTGGTATTACATGTGCATCTTGTTGTTTATTTTATAGGCCTTATATCCTTTAAAAAGATTACATAGTTTTGATAGTTAGAATGTACCTACTTACTTTTTAATAAAAATGATAGTATCTTCTTTCATAGCATTAATACATATTCTAATGTACATATATTTTGTGTTGTACAAAGTTGTAGTTGAAAGTTGTTGAAGATTTTAGGTCCTGAATTTACACAAAAACTTGTTTCTTCATAATTAAGATTTTTAATTTGTATTCATCGTCAATAGTGAGTGTTACAGAAATTATTATTGTACCTAAAGAGACGCCTTTACTGGCATATAAAAGCCAAAAATAAAGCTACATAATTTATATTATTGAGTTTTATTTATTCTTAAAAAAAATAATGTACAGGTTCCTCATACATTTATATCTATTTTTATAATTTATATATCAGATAACTCCATGTGGTATTTCCATTTTGCTAAGTCTTAAAATAAAGTCTAAAAGATACATCTGCACTTTTACTTCAATTGGTTTGTTTGTAACAAAAAATCCAGGCACCCCAGCTTTTTCTAATGTTACCTGCTGATCACTTACCTATAAGATAAAAATAAAAATAAATTTGATTATTATAATAAATAAATTGTATTGAACATTATGACAACTGTTCATTTTTTATTTGAGAACTTACTTTTTGATCCAGTTGAATTACCAATTTCATGTCTGTTTGTTTTAATTCTTCTTTATGTCTTCTTAATAGTATTGTCTTCTGTAACTCTTGCTGCTCTGGATTTGCTATGTTGACCATATTTTGAATTTCTACTGCAATATTTTTACAATCAAGGTTAGGCATTAGCTAGATTCTAAGGGTTGAGATAGGCATGAAAATAAGCTGTCTCAAATTGTAAATGATCTGGATCTAGAGTAGTGACCAAAAGGATTTTCCTAATCATTTTACCTGCCATCCTGTTTCTAGGCATTAGTGTGCATTTATATAGGCTTTGTACACAATAAGCGTTTTCCAACGCGCGTTTTGCTAACGCGCGTTTCGAGAACTAGGAGTTAGTGTATTGAACAGTACACATGCAAGCGCGCGTTTCTATGCTATCAACGCGCGCTCAACGCAACGCCGAGCGCCCAATGTGAACCCGCTCTTATACATTACAAAGGTACTAGATCATAGACTTAGAAAGACCTGAGACTTCAATGCAAACAGCAGAAAGATGGTATTAAATTTTTAATTGATAGGGGTTCCTTGATGCAATGTACTTATGATTGACAATATAATTAAAATACTTACATGTATGTTTGTTAATAATTTGTAATCTTTGTTGAAACAAGTGTTTTTCTGTGACATGCTGAATTTCCATAAGCCCTTTCACAATTTCAAATATAGTATCATTTAGAAGACAATTTGCTAATCCCGAGAGAAGTTCAATTGGGACCCTCATTTGATATTTGCTGAAAATAAAAATATAACAACCATAAGCTGTGAACTATTAGCATTATAATAGGGTCAAGTAGATAAAGACATTAAAGTTATAGCATCAGCATTGCCATTTTTTAGGGACTCACAAGAATACCCACTGAACTCCTCTGCATTCCTGCATCACCATGGGCAGGGTCCTTGGGTCCGCATACCTCTCGGAGGAGGGAAGAGGCTGGACAGAAACAGCCGCCGCCTGTCGGGAGCCATGGCTGTGCAATGCAGGAAGAGGTGTCCCCACACCTTTTTAATTTCATATAACAACTTTAATTCCTTTATCTACTAAAACCTGGTTTTGAGTACACTTTAAACTGTAACACATACACCAAAAAAGTATATTGTCAACACAGTTCCAGATTATATTGTAGAGCCTGAGCTTTATCTGTAGATATCAGAATTCTGAATATCAATGAAAATATTATTTAAAAAGTTAGGAACTTTTTTTAGGTGTATGAAATTGCAATTACCTTAAAATACAGAAATAAATTCACTGAGTGCATATATGATATCTGAAAAATATACTTGTAATATTGAATTGATGGTGGTATCCTGTACATGAACGCATTAATTATACTTTTTGTTCAAATATATTTTAAATACAGTGAAGAAATATAACCATTTAAAAAAATACTTACGGAGGTAATTCTCTCGCCATTTCTTGCAGTTGCTCTAGTAAAAAATAAAGTTTTCTTTGCAAGGCTTCTGGAGTGGGCTCAATGGTATCCATAATTTAAAGATTTTTTTTATATTCTTAGATTGTTGTAAGCAAACTTTTTGTTTTGTTGGTTAATCTCACTACATATCTTTCTTATTTATACATTATAATTATTAAAGTATGGAAACAAAGTCATATAGATAAATCTGTGTCCAAATTGTCTTTCTTTCCTTGCACAGTTTCCTTGTTTATTAAAATAATAATTATAAATACAAAAACTGAAAAATGTCAACATAGATAATATTAATTTCATGCAGCAGAGCAGCAGAGTTTTTTTTTTTCGTTGTCAAATGTCAGTGTCACATTGCTCCATGGAAATAATATTGTCTATGTAATATTACGTTTATGCATTGCTCAGCTGATGCAGGGTGACCATCTCCAAAGTAGGGAATCTGCCACACACGTGAAAAAGCCAAACTTAAATCAAGCATACAAAATCGGCGCTGCTGTTGTGGCTTCAATATAAAGCCTAACCAGGAATATAAAAAACCTGCTCTGGAGGCGCCACATAAACTATGGTTATAGCAACACTGGGTTGCTATGGTTACTCACACAAACAAGTCCCGGACTTGTCAAATTGCCCGTAATTTTATTATTATGTAACGGGCAATTTGATAAGTCCGGACAGTCTGGGCACTACAACACATAATTCACATACATCAAAAAATTTAATTGCACACTAAAGGTTAGGTTAGGTTAGCAAGCAATTCAATTTTTTTGATGCGCACGCATTTCAGTATTTTTTGATGTGTGGTTAAAAAACAACCCTATATTATATCAAAAGACAAATTTGAGTGGCTCTGTCAAAGACTTTATGTCACTCAAACAAAATCATGCTTGGCTTGACTGTAATAATATTAGGTTTTCCTTTAATGCCAAGATGTACTTAAATTTGACTATTTTAAAAGCTTAGTTATTATGGAAGCTTACTAAAATGATCTGCCAGTTTTCAACAGCTGAAAACTGGGGTTGAAATTTGCCAAAATAGCTGAATTCTGCTAAAGTAATAGCCCTGGCAACTATTATATACTGTGGCCGTCTAGCTGTCTATAGACCGACAAACTTATCTGTTCCGGTGGCGGCGTCGCTACTGTCTATTTAGAACTGTCATTAAATATCGTTTTTGCATTGCATTTATCGTAGTTCCAATTTTGGCCACCAGAACCTTAGAGTAGAACACATGGAGATGCCCTAAGTAGGTACAAAACGTGTATACCTAATAGTGTTAACAGACGATCGAATCTGTGCGCTCCGCACCGCGCACCGTACGGTGCGGTCTTTTGCTCCAGACGATCGCACCGCACAACGCACCATTTATCTTCTAACTAGTCTGTGAACGCACCGTCCAGTCGTTTTCGAGGCGTGAAAACGGCAACATCTTACGCTGCTCTGCTCGGTTCTTTCAATTATGGCTCCTATTTCTAAAAAAGCGAATATTGCTGTAGCAGTCGCTGCTATTGCCGTAACGTCATCTTTACTCGTTTTAAAAAAGAAGAAAAGGAGAGAATGGGCTAAATTTTACTTAAAAAGCAGGCAGAATTACAGTCACTTATGGCTACTGAAAGATTTGGATGATGACGACTTTAATAATAATAATAAATGAATATCTCTGGACATTATTCACACAGAGCCATCTAGCCCCAAACTAAGCATTAGCTTGTACTACTATGGCCATGGGTGCCAGACAACGGATAAACATTACTTATATACTTTTTTTTGTAAATACATACATATTATACATAGAAACACCCAGACCGATACAAACAGACATGTTCATGCACACAAATGTTTGTAGGTACCGTGCGGGGATCGAACCCGCGACCTCTGGTGTAATAGCCAACTTCTCGACCATTATGCACCAAATGGCTCGTCAAACTTTAAAATATATCTAAGGATTAGTCCTCATTTATTTAAGGATTATTGTTGCTGCGACATACGTCCTTCACGCTTCGAGGTAAACATTCAACTGATTCGCCGAACGGTGCGGTGCGCGCTCCAGACGAGCGAACTGTCACCGGACCGCACCGAGTTCGATGCGTTTGCCATCGAACAGACCGCACAAGGTAATAATAATAATAATGTGCGGCGGACGGGCCTACATACGATCGAAAACACACCGCACCGCACCAAGGTCGCGGTGCGGAGCGCACAGATTCGATGGTCTGTTACGGCTTTAAAGTTGGAACACAAAATGGCGCCACCAATGATAGCGCCCGACCGTAGTGCAACCAATATTGTATATCGATATATTTATCGATACAAGTTAACGTGTCGATCATAAATGCACATATTTTGTTAGAAATCTATAAATAGTTTCTTATTTTCCTATCACAAAATAATGATGATGCAGTGCCTTAATATAACAATAGGTTAGTTATATATATTATTACGGAAATTTCAACTTCACATGGTTAATAAACCTATTACATTTTTCCAAAAATCCTTACCAGAAGATAAAGTGAAGATACTGTACTGTATCATACTACCAGCACGTAATCTTGTTATGTCGAGAGTTCTGTAAAACCAGTTTTCGTTGAAGTGTAGCGAGCAAACGTGCCTTATTTTATGTCGCGGATTTATATTTTCCCCACCTATTAACTCTATCTATTTCTTCTTTAACGTTCACTTACAGGAAATCTGCAGAAATATAATATACCATTGCAGAATATAACTATCTAAAACGTATCGATACATAAAAATATTGTGCCACATCACTAGCTGGAACACAATATGGCGAAACCGGCACGCGTCAAAAACTGTGTGACGTCACTAAAAAGTGTTGCCAAAATGGGTACAATGCAAAGCATTAAATGCAAAAGGGACGCAATCCCAAATATCATTTTTTTACAGGAGAGCCAAAACAAAATTTGAAAAACGAATTTATGTATTTTTTCTATATTTTTAAAGATTATATATAAGTGTTATACATCATTGGATGCATCTTTTTTTAATAGTTTTTTTACAAATACATACTTTTTTGTAATTTTTATCTTTGTGGAAAAAATAACACAAATATCTCTTTTGCATAAAACTTTTATTCCAAAATTACGTGTTTTTTCTCTAAAAAATACGATTTTTCTACATAAATCAAGTTTCTTTTAAATACTAATCCTAAAAAACAACTCAAAATTAGGCCTATCAGAGCAAGAGTTTCAGACTTTAAAGCATAATTGTTACATTTAAAATTTAAATGAAAAAAAAAAAAATTCTAAAAACAACGATAACTTACGTGATTTTTTGTGCAAAGCAGTTGCAATCCAAAATGTTGTCTATAAAAAACTCATTGTTTTTTTTGGATTGTTGCTGTTTTGCACAAAACTGAGGTGCGTCTTTGCTGCCGGTCGGGTCGCAACTGAAAAAATGGCGCTTTTGCAGTTTGCACTGAAATTACTGGTCAAACCGCGTTAATGCAAAAGTGGCACCATTACTGTTCTTCAATTATAATAGCTAAAATTGCGGGAGTCTTTTTCACACTATAAAATATCGAGTGCTTAGATCACATTTTTGTAATAAAACTGGTTTGCTGATTTTTTGTTTTGCGGCCCTTTTGCATTTAATGAGCGATATATTTGTAAGGCAAGTGTCGATTCTATGTATATTCATATAAGCAATTTTTTGTATAGATCAATAGGGCATCTCCATATGTTCTACTCTAAGACCAGAACAGATAAGTTTGTAGGTCTGTACGACTGTGGTCCTGGGGATGTGTCCCCTGGGGAGGCCCTGGGCTACTGCATTTTTTTCTCTTCTTGGCTCTGCACGGCTCGTGTTTTAAGCCACGACGAAGTTTAATTTTGAAAAATACGGTCCGATCCGAGCCGCCGAATACGAATCAAGAAATAGTAAGTGTTACGTAAGTTACGAAACATTTGTTTTTCAAATTAAACCTTTATTAAGAGAATAATGCGGCATGTTTACTTAAATGTTACTATTTAAAACTTATTGAAGGGTATTTATTTATTTATTAGGTCTTAAAAGTTGAAAAGCACCACTTCTCTATAATAGTTACTTGTAATTCGGTTCGGACCAGTCTATTCCTTTTTGAATTTTTTTGTGACATTGATGACAGTATGTATTTGAGACTTAGAAGTCCTTTTGGTATATTTACTATACTCTATGCTTAGAAGATTTGAGACTATTATATTGACAGTGCATACTTGTTTGTTTGTTGGGATCGAGGATCTTAATATTTTAGGTTGAGATTGTTTTGCTGTTGATAATACTTGATAAGTTCTATTTACACAATTTTGTAAAATACTTCATTCTGCTGTTTTAAAGATCTAATCGTAAAGTTTTTTTGTCTAGGACGAGTTTCAAATTATTATCAATATGAAAAATTATCGATATGCTTTTATGATTATTTATTTATTTTACAACTCACTTGAAGCTAACATTAATGTTTATAACTATATAGGAGAAAATAACAGGTAAGATCCTTTGGCCAAGACAAGTTCTTATATGCTTAAGAAGTTAAGCGGAAAAGAAACCTTACATTTATGATGTAGTTACCTGTGAATCTTGATTTTCAGATTAATTGGTAAAGGCACTATTCCTTCATTCCCTGAAGAATGTTCTCTGGGTTTAGAAAAATTTGCTCAATCTGCAGCCAATTTCACGTTATGTTCTATTACACAAGCTAAACCTATAAGACTATGCGAAAAATGCATTAATCAGTATGTTAATTTCACAATTTATTATCAGCAACTGGCAAGTACTTTAGTAAATGGTACTTCCTGCCGATCATATATTGTTTCACAAGATAGATTTGATGTCGTAGTAGAGTACCATGATCATATCATGACAGTTTGGAATAAGGGACATTGCAATGGTAAGTTATTTTACTGTAGTTAAA
This sequence comes from Mecyna flavalis, assembly GCA_949319885.1. Lineage (NCBI taxonomy): Eukaryota > Metazoa > Arthropoda > Insecta > Lepidoptera > Crambidae > Mecyna > Mecyna flavalis. Next base: position 13,432,473 of record OX439430.1, read on the forward strand.
AATTTAATTTGACAAGCCATTAATTTGGTGTAGTCGTTGAGGGGTCAGCTATTACACCAAAGGGTTCAATCCCCACATGGTACAAACATTTGTATGCATGAACATGTCTGTTTCGCTTATTCCGTTTATCCACCCTAAAACAGCCACCCTAAGGCGGATACTCGGAAACGCGTGTCCTTCTATCCACCCTGGACGGGGTGGATAACCGGAATTCATATAATATGTTTCTTCCGATTTTCTACCCTGCCTACGTACAGTCGGTTTATTCCCGTTGTCCCCGAATGCCGTGTCCCCGTCACGGGGACAGCGGCACGTGATTAAATTTCTTTCCCGTTGTCCCCGTAACCTAGATTCGGCTTACGGGGACAACGGGAAGTAAAAATTTCACGAGTCGCTGTCCCCTTAAATATATTTTCCTGTTTTAAGCTTAGTTTTAACTTGGGAAAAAGAAAAGTTAAATAAAACAAAATTTATTTATTTGTATTAGAATTTTAATTTAAGGTAAAAAAAAAAACAAATTATTATTAAACTTACAAAAATAACACAATTTGAACTTATTAGACAGTATTAATCAACAAAAAATTCTTCAAATTCTGGAGTGGAATTTTGCATGAGCCAATGAGAGCTCTGCAAAAACAATGTTATCTGCTCTTAATGCGCTTTTGTTCCATGGCTGCATAGGTAGGCGCGCACGACACACCCAGCGGCGCATCCTTTTCAAGGTCGCTCCGTTTATCATAGTAACTAGAAAACTTAACTTTGAATGTATCGATTAAAATAATGGACATTGTAATTAAATTCATTTAAGATTGTATACTTATTACTTACCCATTTTTTAAGCAAAATGGACAGCATTAGCATTCACAATAATTCCCTATTCAGATCAAATTCATTATATAAAAAAATCCGACTAAAAACTTGAACCTTAGAGTAGAACACTACTCTAAGACTTGAACACAAGGTTTAAATTTCTTTTTACTAATCTACCGGGTACCAAGACTAGTCTAACTATATTCCTTAAACTTTTTTAGCTTGGTAAAAGATGCCGACTCATAATACTACTGAAAAAAGAAAAAAACGGGGACAGCGGGCAATAATTTTTGTTATTTTATTCAACTGTATTTACGGGGACAGGATACGGGGACAACGGGAAGTATTTTTAAATATTTTATTAAAGTACCGCTGTCCCCGTTGGACGGGGACACGGCATTCGGGGACAACGGGAATAAACCGTACAGTCATTTACAGAAACATACACAAACAACATATTGCAAAATTTATAAACTATACCTATGTGTGCCAAATTTCAGCCCGATCCTTCCTGTGGTTTGGGATGTGCGTTGATAGAGTAGTAGAGATGTCAGTCAGTCACCTTTGAGTTTTATATTTATAGATAGTACTATGTAGGTACTTACCTACAATTTAGATTTTAAGATTATTTTATGTTATTCGTTTAACAATAAATATTAAATTAAAACTTCCCACCAAGATAATTTTATTCTAACTGTACTTGGGGTAAAAAGTCGGAAGAAACATATTATATGAATTACACGCGTTTCCGAGTATCCGCCTTAGGGTGGCTGTTTTAGGGTGGATAAACGGAATAAGCGGTCTGTTTGAGACTTAGAATAATATTATGTTATGACTAATGTGACTTCATCTATTTTCCCTATACACAATTTGGAATACATACTTTCAGATTGTTTTGATTTCTCTGAAGAAACACCAAGGCTATCAAATAGTACTAAAAGTTTTAATAAAATGGCTGAAGACACTATGAATTGTATCTATTCAAACATAGATCCAAATAACACTGACGAAGTTTGTGTCAGATGTATGCAAATATACTTAAAACTAAATGAATTATATGGAACCTTAAGCAAGGACTCAATTGGTGTTGATAGTGTATGCATGGATACAGTGGATTTAGTGAGTATATGGTTTACATACATACCCAGATTGAGAAACAAGCTTTCATAAAGGTTAGGTACAGTAAACTTGATTTTTTTTTTGCAGATGAACACTACACGATCAATATGGAGTAAGACCTTAAACTGTTGCAAAATGAGGAAATCTCCAGAGATAATATTCTTATGCTGTACAGCTATTATATCTCTTCTACCATTATTGTACTATTTAGTTGTTAGATTTTGTGGACCAATCCGGGATTTACCAAATGTTCTTAAAGGTGAAATAATCTTTCATATTATAACATATAAATCTCAAATTAATTTACTCTTTCATAATTATATCAAATTAGAAACATTCATCTCAGATTATACTATTTCATAGCATAATAATCCTTATTCTTATCTTTTCCAGAGTCAAGGTTCAAACAATCTATTTTAAGGTCCATGCATGGGAGAGTAAACTGAAAATGGGTTTTCCATTTAGTTAATAGGTGTATATTGACCAAAGAATAAAACAAAATAAATTTATATTTTAACTATTATGTCATTTATTTGTTGGTAAGTCCCTTGGCGCAGTACAGGATATTTCTATTAAATGTTACTAGGATTAATAGGAGACCTTTTCTTCTTTTTTTGGAGGAGACTGCATTTCTGCACCATAACTACAGAAAAACCTTCAAAATCTTTGAAGTCCTGAAGTATTACCTACAAACCAAATGACTGGAAACTGTCATGTCATAAAATATCCAGGATAAAATTTGGAACAATAATTCTTAACAAATAGATTCTTATCTATGTCTGGCCTTTTTGTTATTATTTTTCTTTACACTATTTGCACTAGAGGTGCTAGTTGATAATTTATGCTTCAATGCATTTGGTGTACCATCACTCTTGCTTATCATGCCCATTGCCTGGTCTTTATCTTTAGGAGTACTTGGTCGACTGTCTAGCCCAACAGCTGCTAACATTTTAGTATCAGAATTAAATGCTTTTTGCAACATGCCAGATGATGTTGCTATTTTTTGAGTAACACTTTGTTTTGTTTGATGACTCAGTCCCTTGTCAGAAGTGCCATTAGTGTGTTGTTTTCCTGCTGGTTTGGAAGCAATACTTTCAGTTGATCCATGAATAGTGGTGTGATTTAAACTGCCTATGTTCAATCCGGTGCTGATCTGAGTGTCCGAAGAGTCTTCATTTGTTTGAGATTCAGTTTCACTATTTCGTTCATCTGAAAAAATATTAAAAATGTAAAATTCATCAAAGGCATGAAGGTAATAGTTTCACCTGGAAGTATCTAAAAACTCACTTTTAGCTTCAGCTGGATCAACCAAACCACTAACTGCCTGTAATTTATAAAACCAATTTACAGTAAATCAGTTCTAAATGACACAATTTAATAAAAATAATTAAGTTATACTAACAGCCATGGAAGTAATAGATGATTTAGAGAAGAGCCTTTCAGCCTCTTTAAATTTTCTATTGCGTTTATCTGCTTTAGAGTTGGTGCTCTTGTTGGTTGTGAGGTATCTATCCCATCCTCTAATGATATTCCCGTACAGCTGTGTGTCTTCCAAATACGACCCTTCGAAAGCATAGATCTGACGTTCTAAATTTGCTAAGGTTTCCTGTAAAGAATTACGTTTTATGTAAATATTTGTTTAACGATTGGAACATTACATTATTTTCTGTTTCACTCACAGCAACTTCTGCCTTCCTTTTGACAAGCTCCGCTAGTTCAGTTCTGGTGTCTGTTACTGACGTCTGTTTAGACGCCATGTTGACTTTCTTGGGTTGTACACTTTGGGGGTCGGCAGCGGGACTCTGAGGTGATACAACCATGTCGCTAGTCGTCCCGGTATTCCCGCCTTTTATGCCTCCATTATAAACATAAATCACTGATAAAATTACTTGTATTACATAGCCGATTTTCTACTCAAAACTGAATGATCTTTGATGTGATGCAGTCACTCTATTCTTTACAGTGTTGCCAGCGTGGTCTTGTCGAAAGTCACCTGAGATGTACAAAAAAGTAACCTTTTTGTAGGAAAAGTAACCTTTCACGATTTTTTGGTAAGCAAAAAAAAAATCGACGACGTCAAGATACAAGCGAATACGATTAAAAAAAATTGGTTGCCTGTAAAGTCGGTATACGGGCGAAAGTTTTACGTGACAACGACTTTTTATGTCTGTCTCTCTCGCTCTTAGGCGGGACGCGTGCCTCTCACTCGCTCTCATTGTGAGCGCATAACGTGAGCGGAGCGTAACGCAGTTTCTTGAAGTGTCACCCGGCAAACCAATTTATAAGACGTTGTCACGTCAAAACCTTGCACAATTTTTTTGGTGAGCAAAACAAAAAAGACCTTGACAAGATACGAACGAACGAGACGTTACGGACGGTTTAATTTGAAAAATGCTTTCCGCACGCAAATTCCAAAAAGTCACCTAAAAGCTTCGATCACTAATAAGAACTAGATACACAATCAGCGGCCAAAAGTGTCCTCACCGAAAGAGCTCCTAAAATCAACATTTAGGTGGACTTTTATCTTAGTAGCATTCGAACGCTCCGACAATAAACATGCCTAAATGCTCCTTTTAAAAGTGCAAAAATCACCCATCCAAGACGAAAAAAAAGGATGGACTTTCATATTTTCGGGAAGTATTAATATTATCATTAATTATTATTATCACTTTTATTAAAAAATCATCGTAATATCATTTTTAAAAATTAAATTGTAATAAATACCAGTAGTTATAACGCAACTCAATTGTAAAGACCTCAAGCCCACTTAAATTGTTTGGGTTATGTTCGTTTACTCGGTTCCATTAATCCGTGGAGACGCTATTGTTTGTAAATTTTTTTTATTATTAAAATACAACTGTATTGTTTTTTTGTTTAATAAGACTTTGGTACTTTTTTAAAAGTAAATATTATACAAACATAATATAATAAATTAAATTTTTAGTGGATGTAATAAATTTAACATGTGAGATTTTATTGGAGTTTATCCCATATGAGTCGATATAAGAGGCCCTCCTTATAGAAATTTTAATGAGGAGGGGAAATACAAAGGATTATGTTACAAATGTTCATCATTGTATTAATGTATGTTGTGGTGCTTAAAGTTCTGAAATAAATTTATTATAATATAATTTATATAAAGGTGTGAAAATAGTATAAGTGTGACCTGTGAGCGTGACTCACTTAATGTTATTATTTTTTTTTTCAATTTTTTATATAAATACATAATTAATGATATCTGTGTATATTTATTTCATTAATAAATAAATGTTGTGACTGTGTAACTAAAACTAAAATAAACCCATTCCAAAAATCCCATACCAATATTTACAATAAAAACAAAAAAATACTTTTGAACAATTCGACTCCACTCCGTTCCCTGTCCTTGCGGCGAGCCTAGGTCGTAAAATTTTTATGGTATTTGGCGCACTGTGATTCGTCGAGCGCGAGCACTCGTAATAGCTTTGCGAAATACAACTTCACGCATTGCACGTAAGGTTGAGTTTACATTATTCCATCTAGAATTTTGCGAGAAAGAGAAAGAACTAGATTTTCGACCGTTTTGAGGCGACTTTTGCATGGCATTGTGTATCTAGTTCTTTATTAGTGATCGATGCCTAAAAGTAACCTTTTGAGTCGTGTAACCTTAAAGTAACCTTTAGAAGTCAAAAATCACCTAAAAGGTTACAAAAGTAACCTTCTGGCAACGCTGAATTTCTTTACCATAGACTTTTTTTTATCTCTGATTGGCGTAGGTGACAAAGGCAAAGACATGGACAGTGTTGCAGCCTGCAACTTGAGCTGAATAAAAAATCGAATGCCTTATTGCCTCTATTTTACATTCTGAGAAGTAGAAAAGGGTTTAGTATCTCATTGTCTATGGTTTAGGTGTATGTATATTCATCAGCCCTTTGCCAATGCCTTCCTTCTATAATAGTTTAAAAAATATCTTAGAGTAGAACACATGGAGATGCCCTAAGTAGGTACAAAACGTGTATACCTAAAGTTGGAACACAAAATGGCGCCACCAATGATAGCGCCCGACCGTAGTGCAACCAATATTGTATATCGATATATTTATCGATACAAGTTTAAGTGTCGATCATAAATGCACATATTTTGTTAGAAATCTATAAATAGTTTCTTATTTTCCTATCACAAAATAATGATGATGCAGTGCCATAATATAAAAATAGGTTAGTTATATAAATATTATTATTATGGAAATTTCAACTTCACATGGTTAATAAACCTATTACATTTTTCCAAAAATCCTTACCAGAAGATAAAGTGAAGATACTGTACTGTATCATACTACCATCACGTAATCTTGTTATGTCGAGAGTTCTGTAAAACCAGTTTTTGTTGAAGTGTAGCGAGCAAACGTGCCTTATTTTATGTCGCGGATTTATATTTTCCCCACCAATTAACTCTATCTATTTCTTCTTTAATGTTTCACTTACAGGAAATCTGCAGAAATATACCATTGCAGAATATAACTATCTAAAACGTGTCGATACATGAAAATATTGTGCCACATCACTAGCTGGAACACAATATGGCGAAACCGGCACGCGTCAAAAACTGTGTGACGTCACTAAAAAGTGTTGCCAAAATGGGTACAATGCAAAGATATCTGTCTCTTTTTTCATACGCAACAATCACTTAGATGAAAAGAGATAAGTATATATTTGTAAGGCAAGTGTCGATTCTATGTATATTCATATAAGCAATTTTTTGTATAGATCAATAGGGCATCTCCATATGTTCTACTCTAAGAAAAATATTAAAAAGACTATCTGTCACGATGACAGTCAGTCTCCAATCTTGTTGTGATTTGCGATGTCGATTGCTATGTTATCAGCTGGTATTACTATTAAACGGAACGGAATACTACAATGATAACAGCTGATAATAAACGGAAGGGAATACTACAATAGCATAATCTATGCGGAATACGAAATACAACGAAGAAGATTCAGTAACACGATAAGCAAAATTATTTTTTATATTATTTGAAGAAGTCCTTTCTCTACAATGACTTTAAATTATGTCCCCCGCGTCACTCAGGTAATTCAATAATTACTCATAAAGATTTTTAGTTTTCTTATCACTCTTAACTTTATTTAGATCTATAAGCTGACTGCGAATATATTATGAATTTACCATCAGATGATATGTGCCACCTTTTTTAAATAAAAAACTAAATGTGCATAAAAAATAATAACAGCTGGGTATTTCTATAGTTTTTATAATAAAATAATCTTAAATTCCTTGTATTAGTTGGATGCTGTTCAACTAGATCAACAAGTAGAGGAGCTTTTCAAACAGTCACTATTGCAAGCAACAAAATATTTTGAGGTATGTTATAAATGTAGTATTTATATTTAACACATAATTTATAATATAATAATACCATTTATTTTTAATCACATTTTTCAGCCAGGGTTTCTACAGCCAATATTACCAGAACTGGAACTTTTGATAAGAACTTGGATATTTAAATATTCATTATATAAGAAAAAGTCTACTTTTGGACAAGACATGCTCTCATTGGAGTACAAAAAGGAAAATTTTGATAAAAGCAAACTTTATTGGTACTATGGATATATGATTGGCCTCAGATATTTAAAAGACAGAGCATTGTACAGTTTCACATCTAATGTTTCTGTACAAAATTTTCTTCACAAACTAGAAACATTTCAAATGATTGGAGATATATTTAATTTTCTGCGCTTTATTCAAACTGGCAAAAATCCCATGCTCATAGACTTTATATTGGGACTTGAAATAACAGCAGATAAATTGACAAGAGAAGACCTAACTGATTTTTCTTGGACAAGAGAATTGTTGTGGCATAATTTTATTGTAAGTACATTTTAATTTATATGAAAATTGTAAAATGTTCTATGCTAAGTTATGTTACGGCAACACATAAACAAAAAGAAATAATAGGCTATTTGACTGTGTTTAAAATATGGAACAATTTGTTGTCATCCTAATAAAATGTAATGTAAAAAGCATATTTTATTGGATGTTCTGAAAAAATAAGGTCATTTTCTGTATAAAAAACATTAATGAAATTTAAATTTTTTTGTGGTTTAATCACGTGTTTGAAAACGCTCTGTGATTGGTTGCAACTTTGATGACGTCACAAAAAATGTAAACATTAGTTCAGTGCATGCTTTCTGTTTTTCTTTATATTGATCGTGCGATCTACGTGTTATTTACGTTATTTCCCAACCGTCCTAGTTATTACAGTTTTGTTTATTTAAAGTTCTGTGCATAAAATGGAGAGACATTTTGTGCGAGCTGACAGCATTTTTTAGGTTATGTTAACTCCTACATTTCTTTGGTGTCACGCACTGTTTTCACGTAACCTAAACTAACGTAACCTAAACTAACGCAACAATACAAATATTAATTACGTTAAAATGATCTTCACACATATAAACACTTGAATTAGGTCCAATGCTTTCAGGGTTTCGACGAGCTACACTCAACCACTTTTTTCGCCTCTCAGGCAGGGACTGTTTACCGGTATGAATAACGGTATAGTTTTTTTCTGTATGACGTCATTTAAATATATTTTGATACTGTCAAATTCCAGTACAGATTTTTTTTTTGGTACTGTAAAATTGTTGTAGTATAAACATTTTTGTACAACAATTTTTTAACTGTTATTTATATTAAAATACTGAAATTTTGTAATGGCTTAAATGGAGGGACACGGGGGTACTTCTAGCTTAGTTAGCTAGTTAGTTGATTTCATTCCTCTCACGCGTCCGCTCGCACCGGTCTGTATTTTTAGATATAAATGCATTTCTCTTGTTAAATTACAATTTATTATACTTTTACAATATTAGGAATTAAGTAATCGGCGTTAGACATTGCAAGCGCGGTAAATCTATCTGTCATCCTCTCCGGCTAGTGCGGGGCACCGTACGCGGTGACCATAGTGATGTGTTAATCGAGTAAACCAATTATTCGCCTAACAGTATATTGAACAATGGATCACAAGAACAGAGGCTGAAGCAAAGCATTTGTCGCGCTTTTCAACGTAAGTTTTAATTTATCTATTTGACATTAAACTTAGGTACCTATCTAAAGGTAAGTATATCTTTCAATGGCAGTTACACTCGATAGATATTGAACTACCTACTTAGCTGCTTAGTGCTTACTTAACGACGATAAGTGCTAGATAGGGAATAAGATCATAAAGCAAGCATTGGTGTAAGTACTGGTAAGTAAAGTCAGATATTCAGTTCGTGCTATGATGTAGGGTGGAGGCTCCTTATATCGGCCCCCTCCTAATATCGGCCGTCTAGAGAAAATGCGCCATAACTTAAAAGAATGTCCTAAAATCATAATTGTTTTTATGCAAATAGCAGCTGTATACCCTTACGCTTAACCTCCCTTAATTTTTTATGAATATCTCAAAATTTAAACGAATGATAGGCAAAAAAGTGCAGGAGGTACGGATGTGTGTCGTTTTGCGGCATTTTCAGGTCAAATTCGTGAATCGAATCATTGCGTTGAGAAGTATTTAAATTGTAATAAACATACCAAAGTTATTGTATTTTATTTCTTCTTAAAGATAAAGAGTCAAGGTACCGTTTAGGTAGTATATTATTTTAAAACTTGTTTATTTTTTTTATTTAATAATTGCGTGGCCGAGATTAGGGATCAGTATGATTGACAAATCTCAATATCGGCAGAGTGGTCGATATTGAGATTTGTCTATCGCAATTAGAAATCCTAATGTCGGCTGCCTGATATTCTTTGTGCGCCAGCTATGCGAAAGAGTTGATGAGTGATGTCGAAGAAGAAGATAAAAATATTGGATGTGACGTATGCCCCAAATGGTTTCATGTATACACTTAAAAATATATTGCCATCACTGTCTGAAGATAACTTTACCTATTATGTAATGTTTTTGGTAAATTTCCCTCCTATCGGATCCCCACTGCAGTTTGTGCCTGAATCATGGATTTCCTGACTGAACGTCGCATCAGAGTAATAGGCTACTTGACTCTTTTTTGAAGTAGGTCTTAAATAATAACTATTTCTTCTATTAAAGCAATAAAAATATTACAATATTTTTTTGATACTTAGAAAACCGAAAAACTGTAATTTAAAATTTTAATTTTCCTGAACGAACGAAAACGCGAAAACGCAAAAACACATCGATAAAGACCCCAGAAAAGTTGTGGATTAGAGTGCCCAGTGAAACAAATATACGTAACACCTGGTTAAGACTTGCCCAAAGGGATCCTGAATCTTTATCGACTGTAACTCAGATTTATTTTTGCGAAGATCACTTTGATGTAAGTACCTACTCAACAATGTATAGGAACTTTACAGTTAGATTAATAATATTTTTTTTAGGTTATGTATCAAGTCAGTAAACAAAATAAAGTTCGTGTTATTTACGTTTTAGTTAGAAAATGACATGGAAAATTAGCCAAATTACGTACGATACAAAATAATGGGCTCCGTAAAAACTTTTACCCAGAATTGCGAGAAAAAATACCCAATCTGGCAACCGTGCATACAGATACAGATGACGTTTGTTTGTTTACATATTGTATGACGTCATATCATGGCCGACAGCGTTTTCGGCGATTCAAAGTAAAAAATAAAAAAATGTTTTTTCAAACTGGATTTTTTAATTAATCTTGCGATTTTAATAATTAAAATCAACATAATTAGTTTCTCTAGGCAAAATACTGTACGAAATACTCATTTATTATATGAAATAAGATATGAGTCAAATAGCCTATTTATGATGGGTACACCTCCGACTCACTTGCAATAAATGCTGGCTTCCCTCAGTGATCTGTGCTTTTAGCTACACTCTTTCTACTGCACATCGATTATATTGTTAGCTACGTCCGAGATTCTGGGGTATGCCGTTGATAGTACGATAGTCGAGGGATACTTGTCGTACACCTGCAAGTAGAGGTGAAACTGAGGCTTTAGGATCTAACATGGTGGACAAATTGAATCAGACCCTTCAAATTGTCTCAGACTCAACCCCACCAAAACGCTGGCTTGTATATTTTCCACAAAAAAGAGTGGTTTTGGGCTGGCTACCACTTTTCGTGGCGTATCCGTTCTTCTATCTGACCGACTACAGCTCTTAGGTATGGAATTATCTTCCAACCTTAACTTCGGGAGCTATATAGAGTCCGTAGCAGTAACTGCTTATAAAAAGATTGGCATCCTTTCAAGAACCATACGCTACTTGATTGCGAAATAGCTCCTTACCCTTTATAGAGCTCAAGTCCGTTCCTGCATGGAATATGCTACCATATTTGGGATAGTTCTGTTTAATGCCAGCTGGCTGCCTTGGACTCTATTGAGCGGCATGCGAAGAGGCTTTTCGGCGATGATGCTTTGGTCGAGAACTTGCAAAGCCTCGATCATCGTAGGAAGAATGATTGCCTACCCGTCTGTTACAGGCTCTACTTTGGTGAATGTGCTGCTCGGCTGTACGATTTGGTTCTACCAGCTCCGTTCCATCACCGAACGACTTGACTCGGTCAGAGATTCCAATCCTTATACTGCGAAAATGCCGCGCTTACGAACTAAATGATTTGCTTCATCTTTTTTGATACGGACTGCGCAAGTTTCTCTCTTTACCTGGGTCTGCCTTTCCTGACCATTATAATCTTGGTGCTCTTCAAGGCAAGAATTTACAGGCCTTTCCTAAGCAAGCGCGCTCCAACGTAGACCGCATAGATGTTTAACATCAGGCTACTTTGTTATCAAGTCTTAGTGATGGCATAGTAAATATATTTAAAGAAAAAAAATGTAAATTATTTTTAAAAGACTTATTTATAATAGAGTTAAATAAAATATGGTTTGAAAATAAATAAATGTTATAATACTTTGATTTTATACTTTTTGAACAAATTTTTTCCCTTTGAAAAGGTATTCCGATATTATGGTTATAGGCGGCGGATATTTGGGTGCTAAAGGCCGATATTAGGGGAAATCGGCAAGTTCGGAAACAAACATCTATATATTCAAATCTAACAAAGAATTCGTTATTTCGCGAATGTAATAATGGAGTTTCATTATCCCTTTACCTAAAAAAGTAGTTGAAAGAAAGCAAAAGTTATTAATGTAAAAATTATAAGCACTGAAAGGTCAAAAAATGTTGGGCCGATATTTGGTGCCTCCACCCTATGTTGATACGTATATGTAAAAGTATGTATGTATGTATGTAGGTAGGTAATGTAAGTATGTTTAAAGAAATAATAATTATAAACTTTTAAAGAAAAGTAAAACGTTATAATTTGGGTATTACTCGTCCGCCGGATGAAAGAAAAACAATCGCGATCGCCAACCTGTCGGCGCGTGTTCCGTAAATCCTAATCCTTTTCCGCCCGCCGCGGCCCCTTGCGCGAGAGGCACCGCGGGGCGCGGGCGCGCGCACTCATCATTTCAGTATCAGCAATAAAATTATTTTTAAATAACTGTATAAACGAATGAAATCTGTACCGAAATTCAATGGGTATAGAATTTTAGTACTGATATTTTTACTGGTACTATAACGATATTTTATACCGGTAAGCAGTCCCTGCTCTCAGGATCTATAGGAACTGGTACAAATAGTTTTTCCGGAGTCTTTATCGATGTACTTGTACATTTGGGTACAACACACCACTTATAAACCATTATTTATGCAATAAATTTCAAAACTATTTCACAGTTTGTTGTTGAGTTTGTTGTTTATCTATTTGTGACGTCATCTGTCAAAAATTGCGTTTTGGCGGGTAATTTTTTAATTCAAACTTTAACATTGATTTTCTCCGTATATACGACAGATCTCCAGGAAATATTAAAACGGTTTGCATTTTATGCAATAATAAATAATATAAAACTATTTTCCAGCAGTAGTCAAATAGCCTATTGTGATGTTAATGCAAAAAAATTTTGATCACCTCCATAAAAAAGTGGATAAGGCTCCCTGGTCTAAAAATTTGAGTACAACTATGCTTATTTTGCGATAGATGTCCAAGAATCTATTTTGTTCTTGTTACAGGAGTTAATAGGGACTGCAATATCCCTAATGAACATGTTTGGTTTAAAGAGGAGAATTTCAAACATGTTGAAGTATGTTTGGTGGAGAGAGCACAAACGGACCGGCGCTGCTGCGACTGCTACAATGACGCTAAGCACCACTTGTCCATGTTGTGCGAGCAGACCGGTACTGCCTCATACTATGGGCTGTTCGCATATATTCTGCTACTACTGTTTGATGGTAATTAATCTATCATTTGACATACTTTAAAAGAACCAAATGGGAATTTTTAGTGATCATTTAGGGTAATCTTGTTGTTGGGTTCAAATGTAAACTTTTACTAATATAGTCTACTGTGTTTTAGTTAGGGTAATGTAAAATGTCTTATTAGTGTAAAGTTTGTAATAGGCGATTTCTACTAAACAAAAATTTAAAAACACAAAACTTTTTTTATTATATTTAAAAAATGATACAAAATTTTAACAAGGAATATCTATTATTTATTATACAATAAATAATGATGTCCTCATTGGTAAAAAAAATGTTACCTTTCTTCTGTTCTGTCAACACATGGAAAGTTTAATTAGATTATATCAGTCAGACATAGATAGAATTTCTATTTATGTTTTTTAAGAAAACAAATAAATATTGCAAGAAAAAGGCATAAAAAATAAGCAAAAGACAAAGTTGTGTTGGAGAAGTGTTTTAAAATATTTAGAAATATTATAGAAAATAAGTTGATACTTTTGTTTCAGGCTAACAAAACTGCAGATCAAGACTTTGCTTGTCCAGAGTGTTATTATAACGGAAAAGAAATAAGTAGACTGGTTATGGTTTGATTCAGTTGTTTTTTATGGGGTAGGTTACAAATTATAATGGTGCTATGTGTAAATGTTTGTTATTTATGAAATTGTTTTATCATAATAATAAATTAATAAGATTGTTATTAAAATATTTTATTATATCATAAATCATTTAAACAAGACGTGTCCATGCACACATATTTCGTGGTAATCGAATCCACGCATGGAAGGGCACCAAAGAGACAGGGGCTTCTTTGGTAGCCGAATTTACAATCACGTATGTTAATGTACAGTCAAAAGCACGTCAGACGTAACACTTTGTACCACCCTTGTGTCGTGGGCATAAATAAGTGCTATTATCGAACTGCAAGTGTTAACTGTGATGTGCTGTTGACCGTACATAACAGGGGTATCTTTATAGGGGTCAAATGTTAAATACTGCCAACTGATGCGGTATAAAAAATACTTAAAATTATTGTTGAATAAAACAGATGCACACAATATCTGCCTCTGTGGTGCAGTGGTTAGAGCGCTGGGCTCTAAAAAACCTGGAGGTCATGAGTTTGAATCCCGCGGGGAACATCACTTTGTGAGGTTGTTTCTGTAGGTCTGGTTTCCTTGTAAGGGTTACGGAGGTCAGATCTGATGGCAATCGCTCTATTGTAATAACCAGGCTTGTCAAATCTAGGATCATAGTCGTGGCGAACCCTGAGCTACAAACTGGATGCAATAGGGAATATGCTGGGATGATGATGATTGTTGAATAAAACAGATGGATCCCAGGTACAAATATTTATTGTCATAACAATAATTGTAATACTTTTATTATTATCTATTTAATTTTATGATTTTTTTTGAGCACAAGATTTGAGCACAATATATTAATGTACTTAACAACAAATTAAATAATAAAAAGCCTTCATGCAAATTAACTTAATGTTCAAAACAATTTACAAATCATTCGAACTCAATAATAAAAAATATATTGTACAAAATGACTACACCATACAAAATGACTACAGTCGTAATTTTGTCCTCAGTGCATTAAGTTTGATGGTCTTATTTTTCTTTACTAATTGTTTCAATTCAACCAATAGTCTTTTATTTGAAGATCTATCGACATAGATGCCTAAACATTATTTAAACATATCGCGGAGGACTTGGCTATCGTTTTATTTAGCTAGCTAACATATTAAGTAAGTAGATACAAAATACCTATGTAAGTGAAAAAGTCAATAGGCACTGAGAAAATAATTCAACGTAGATGGCTTATCTACAACACATTCAAACAATGAGAACTTGACTTCATAACTCTTCCTTTTAAATATACATATAAGCCTAAATTAAAACTTAAATAATTAATTCATATTACTAAAAGATCTATTTATTTATACAAAAAGTCCTTAAAATTCAAATCTGCTAATGATTGCACAAATATCTAGACAGGATGTTTACCATATTAGATAATTTCCGTTACCTACGTAGCCCTAGGTAGAAGGTAGGTACGAGTTCGACCGGATTTTGAGTAAAAAACTAGATAATTCTTGCGAGCGATTAGGGACAAGTTCCTACAGCAAACGTTTTATCACACATTTTTGTTGCCATTTTGTGTGATTTGTATTTTTTATCCTAATTTGTATATACTAGTTTTGACATTCGATAAAAAGTAGCTTAATTAATAAATAAGAGTACTTAGGTATAGAGCAAAAGAGAGTGAAAAGGTAAAAATTAGAACATAAAATCGAGATTTTCATTTAAGGTCGATATACATAATATGTAATAATCTCATTTTTGATAACTTACAATAGAGAAAATGAGAAAAGGTTTCATGATCTAAATCTATTAATATGGTTGAGTACCTAAATTGCCGCCATGATGGGAGTCCAAATATGGCAGTTGTTGGTAGGTAATCTAAATTCAATAAAACTGGGCGCTGTAATCTTAAAACAGCTGCAATTTGTTGCAGCATGGTCATTTTAGACCTATTTTGATATTGGGGGCAGTACTTATGACCTTAGTTATTACCAATAATCCTAAAACAAAATCTAAGGTTGATAGTTATAAACTCATAACTGGTAGGTGAACCTAGGCAGGTAGATACAAAATTATGCTTCTTGTAAGTGGTATCTTTTGTTGTACGGTCAACAGCACATCACGGTAAACACTTGTAGTTCGATAATAGCACTTATGCCCCCGACATAAGAGTGGTACAAAGTGTTGCATTGCATGCATTATCGAACTGCAAGTGTTAACCGTGATGTGCTGTTGACCGTACTATTAGTTGAGCATCTATTCAATGATACTTTGTCAATTGATAGAATTTGTGATAAACATTTAAAGTAATCCAAAAATGGTAGGTGTTAAAAGGACTTATATGCTATGTTCTTAGTTCTAATGTTGATTTTGTTTGGAATTGCTCACGTCTGCGTGGAAACCGGTCTCCCAGTCGGCGACGTAGTTCACCGTGCGTACGGAGCCGTCGGGCTCCACCAGAGAATACTGACCTGGATAAATCAAAACCGCTTTGTGAGTTATCACTAATAAAAGCGAATGCATGTGCTCTATATTGAGTAGTAGATGCATATTATTAAAATGTTACGAATATGTCATTGGTAAGTTTCATTCTTACATGTTCATTTAGATCATAGTAGAGTTTATTCATGAAGAAACTTGGACTGAAATTTTGACTTAGATAGTAAACATGCAAAACAGTTAAACCCCCAAAATCCCATCTTCCTACTTTCGCGCTCGCGATCTCGATCGATTATGGCCATTCTCGTGCCTTCAAGGGAATGGATGGGAATGGTAATAGATATTCACCTGAAAATGATGGCACTCGATTTCTGCAATCTATGATCCCCTTTCTCCCTCAATACATTTTGTCAAAACACAGCCAGGACTATAATAAGAAGTAAAACTGCACTTGTAGTAATCACTAAGTTTGATTCAAATGCTAGCGACCAACCAGGCTGGTATAGAATTCATTAGGTGAGCGGAGACACAACGGGCGGAATGCTCATTATGCTCAATTGCCTGAACTGGGGGGTCGAAGCACATGTGCTGACTGCCCTCTTTTAATGGATAGTGTCTACCCTAGGTAGGTTGTGGTACACAAATGCATTTTCCTCCACAAAAAAAGTGGTCGGAGAAGGTCTTCAGAATCTTCAGATCTTACCTTTCACAACTTCTCCGTCTCTTTCTTCTTTCTGTTGCTTGATGTCGCCAGTGTGGGGGTCATTCACAGAGTATTCGTATGCGTATCTCGGGTGAGCGTCCTGCAAACCAATGCATATTTAAATAATGCAGTTAATGTCGTGAGAAATGCCAATAGAACCTAAAGTTCAGCGGGGCGTGTCTGGTCGTAATGTATTGTGGAAGCAAATTAAGGCAAGAAGGTTAGGGCAAAAGTCAAACTGTTAACTGCACGATAAATAAAAAAAATGATAATTTGATTATTGTCGAAACCACACACAGTTGGTGCTTGACTAATAAATATATTAAGGGTAATAATTATAATGTCCTCCTAGCCGAGTATTGGCTACGGTAGTCTTTACGAACAACTAACGCACGATAGGATTCATTTATAGTGCGCAACACTAGTCATTATAATAAACAAGGATAAATTCAATATCTATAGTATTATTTCGTTTTATGTTTGTAAAAATTGATGTAGGTATCCCTGTTGCCATATGGAAACGGGTCCATCATATTGTCCGACTATTTTATAAACTATTAGGCACGGTAATATATATAACATTACCGTGCTATAGGTAAAAACTAAAACCCGATGCGAGATATTATCAAGATCTTTTTAAACTTGACTTAGTTAAGACGTCTGGAAATTCCGTCGATTTAATGTTTGAGTTTTTATGTAGGTAATCGTCTCGTTTTGTCAGATAAGCTGATATTGAACCTAATTGCATTATTCAATTAATAAGCTAGCTCTATTTAAACCCGCCATGCGTGGCTCATGAATTAATATTAATCAGCTATAAATTAAACGCTGTCTCCAAACTAATTCAGGTCACTTTCCTGATTAGGTCACGATGTAATCGCGTTAATATCTAAAGCATAGGTATTTCTACCGTTTAGTCTGCAGTGCCTAAGCAAAATTGGGCATTCCAGATTTCTTATAATGAACTCCAAACTAAGTTTGTAATTAGGCTTGATTATGCATTGAAAACTACGCTAATAGGTATAAATCTAATAAAAAATATTGAATTCCTTGACATATTCCTTCGCCGTCCTTATTATATAAAAATTTATATATTATGAATATGAATATAAATAAAAAGATGATCCTGTGCAGTTTCTCCAGCTACCTGATAAGTTCCAAAAAAAAATCGAATATTTGGAACATAGAAACTTAACGTTAAAAAAAGAAGAAAAACAATTATTCGATTTACCAAAACATTAGGATAGAATAAATAGTAGGTACTTTCATAAAATAATCCCTAGAATATTTTTAATGTACCTAGTAATGTAGGTACGTAACTTTTACATTATGTCTGTTGGTGAGATTATGACTAGTGTTATAATAAAAGTTAATTAATGGGGTGCATTATTAGGTCAAGTGAAAGTAGTTAGACAGTGCCCTGGATCAAATAAATTGACAGTTGCATAATAAATGCCGTCCACTTGACATTACTACATTAGCAATAAGCGCACGTGCTAAGGGGTTAATTGATTGCTTCACATTTCTATTTTAAATTATGACAGAACAAATATTTTTTTGACGACTTCTTTCATCAGAAATAACGATTCATACCTATTTCTATATACATAAATAGAAGACGATTCAGGACGGATGGCCAAAAGCTTAATTTTTACTAGGTTTATCAATGTGATGAAAATATTTATTTGCAGGAAAATCAGATAAAAGATCAAACAAAAATGTTTTGTTATGTATGTACGAGTAGTCACTAATCTTACTAATCTATCAATAAATTATTTAATAATCGGATCACAAATACACTGTCGACACTTGTGTAGTGTTATTTTGCGTAAATAAGCAGCTATAACTTAATCACGTAATGGTTGTATTCAATATTAGCTAAGTTTTTTAATTTTCAACAAAATCAGCTTCTATGGGACTAGAATGGCACTTTTTACGTAATTTTTAATGAAAATGCACATGTATTGTACCTTCCCAAAATCACCATTAAACAAGCTAATTTTTAAGCATGTTGTACAAAACTCTTACATACCTTTTTTTTACCACTGTATGTTAAAGATAAGCGATAAGAAAATTACTATGCCAACAACAAAACAATTTTTTTTTGGAAAATGTTCTTATTTTTGATACAAAAAAGACTTATCAATGAGTAGAGTACCTAACTATTTACAAATAATTTGATGTAAAAAAATACTAGAAAAGAAGCTATTACTTAAGATATGCTGAAAAATCTGTTTAAAGGTAGAGATTTTTCGATACATTTATTAAGTTATTTTGGTAGGTATTGATGCCAGCTATTACCCCCCGCAGTATGTCGTACTATTTCCTGGACGCCCTGTATATATATTTTTTGTAAATATACATATATTATTAATTATGACAACTTTTCGCACGTTATAGGCATCCGAACGTATAATTATTATGTCTATCAGTAATTCTGATGATTGATTGAGGCAGAAGCTTTATAAGCAGTTAAACATTCTGCATCACACTTATCGATTAATTATAAATTAATTTAGACGTTTGGTTATCAATCTCTCTTAATCATCTACGTTGTAGGTACTCTGTAATTTTTTACTGAGTTGTTTTCTTTTTTTGTTCTGTCAATATCGATTTTATGTTATTATAAAGTTCTGAATTTGTTACTTAATTGCGTAACATACTTTAAATATAAGTTCTCTATTTAGGTACTTAGATAGGTCTATTAAGTTGAATGTTCATGACTACCTGCAATGGACAAGTCCCGCGGACCGTAATACATAGGCGCAAGTGAATAATATAATTCAAGGCACTTCCATTTACTCAATTTTTACGCCAAATATATTGTAATAAAAAGATCCTTAATTGTTAAAAGTTTCCTAATCTTGCACTTAAGAATGGTGGACGGTTAGTACCCACAATAACTTAAGTGCATTCAAAATTGGAATGCAATACTGTAAAATTGCTTTTAAGGTTTTAGCCTTTACTAATGGATTTCGAAAGTGATACTTATAATTCAGTTGCCTCCAGTTTTGTCATGAGTATCCAGCACCGTA
Source organism: Mecyna flavalis (assembly GCA_949319885.1). Taxonomy (NCBI): domain Eukaryota; kingdom Metazoa; phylum Arthropoda; class Insecta; order Lepidoptera; family Crambidae; genus Mecyna; species Mecyna flavalis. The sequence continues at coordinate 13,452,447 of OX439430.1, forward strand.
TTGTGATCGTGCGTCAACAAGGTTTACTGTGGAGTGGATTTGTTACGTAATACGTCAGAACGAGGTAAATGCACCTATAAGCTTGCAGCATTTGGTGCGAAAGGACTTGTAATTTTGTAAGCCCGATGCTTATCGGGAATAATGCTTACTCAGCGTTGGAGTAACCGCCTTAATGAGGTCGACCTCTAACGTGTCTTAGATAGTCCTAATCGCCAATTGAACTTAATAGCACTGCACTTTCATTGGGCAAGTGCAGGAAAATGCTGATTGGTCAACCAACACAAGTACTATTTCTAGAATATCAGCGAACCTTTACCACGCACAGGTGCAATAACAATACAGAATAAAATAAGTTATATCTAATCTATATTATTATTTTAAAGAGGAAAGAATTGTTTGTTTGTTTGTATTGAATAGGCTCCGAAACTACTGAACTGATTTGGAAAATTCTTTCACTTTTGGAAAGCTACACTATCCCGGGGTGACATTATAGGGTACTTTTGATCTCGGAAATGTGGGTTAAGGGGGGACAATTGACAAAAAAAATGAAGGTATAAAATAAAAGTTTAAAAAATTATAAGATGATATTATTTTGGGTCTAAAAGCTGTAGAAGGAAACTACCCAGTTCTCTTTCACAGTCAGATAAGTAAGAATTATACTATTTCTAATTAAGTATTTAGTTATTGTTTAGTGAGTTAAAAGAAATGTGTCGGAAAGTTAAAAGAGTGACCTTAGAGATATAAAAAGAAATAATGAACGATGCCTGTTTAAACTGTTAAATTTAAAATAAATAATATGCTATGGGTGATAAAGGTGATTTTTTTAACGCTTATGATACTACGCAGTTACGGGATTGACGCATTAGAATGTTCAATTGTATGTTTTTAATTCGGGAGTCGGTCAGTGTTACAGTAGCTGTGCGGTGCTTAAGTAATTATGAGAGCATGTAATCTTACATAACGCATATGACACATGATAATTTCTTTCATTTGAGTGACTAATTGGTAAATATTTCGATGTCACCTAACCAGTCCTGGATCAAATTGGACGACCGCTCAAATCGCATTGCGTCACCGAATCACTTGCAGTGATGTGTGGTAACTTTATATGTGCTATGCTGCAATGTCCTGGGGCGGAATATTCGTCCACCTACGTGAAATTCCGAATCAGCTATCCACGTTAAACCAAGCCCACAATAAACAGAAGTGAGTAATTAAAACGGTATTAAAAGCAGCGCATTTAAATTACAAATCAATCGTGGCTTTGAGCTTGTCAATTCGGTTCCAAAGCAGCCGGTTCGGTGGTGATTGTAAACACCAAACTTGTTTTGCCTAAGCGCCAATTTTGGGTAGGTCAAAATTGCAAGTTCTCAAAGATATACAAACTTGCATAAATATGAACAATATGCTATTTAGGAAATATTAAATTGATTTGTTGTAATGTCTTGAATCTTGAATAATGTTAATTAAAAAAAATAACTTACATAGTTTTCCAAAAACTCAGTGTGCACATTCTTCGCGTGACCAGCGGCCACCCCATGCGCACGCGCAGCGACGGCCACAGGCGCCGCGACGTGGGTCACAGCTGGCGCGGCATACTGAACACTAGCTCCAGAAGACGTGTACTGCGATGAACTTGCACCAGAACTGGCGTAGTGGGATGCACTTCCAAGCGTAGAGTATTGTACCGTAGGCGAAGAGTACTGTGTGTAGGTCGTTGGCGCCGAGTATTGAACCGCGGGGGCAGCAACGTGAGCCACTGCTGCAGGTGCCGGGGCGTATTGCGTCACGGCCTGAGGAGCTGCATATTGAGCTACCACTGGAGCACGGTACTGAGCAACCGCTGGGGCAGAATATTGTTGGAAAACAGGGGTGGAATACTGCGCTATCGCAGGAGCGGCATACTTAGCGACAGCTGGGGCGGAATACTGAGTTACAGCAGGGCTGAAGTACCGCGATGAACTCGCCGCGTTTGATGAAGATGCAGATATCTGAGCAGCATTGGCTTGGTGGTACTGCGCAACTGTTGGTGCCGAGTAGGTATATCCAGATTGTTGGACTCTTAAAGCTGGTGATGTTGCGTAACCGCTGGAAGGCGCAGCATAAACTTGAGAGACGACGGGCCCTCCGCTCTGAACGCTGCTGTATGAGTTTAACGATGCCTTTGCTGCCGATGTTGCTACACCCGCCGCATGGGAAATCAAGTTCTGAGTAATATAGCCCGTTTTGGCTGGGGAGAGCGCAAACTTAGCAATCAACGGAGCGGCAGTAACTTTGGCTATTATCGGAGCTTGAGCGTAAGTCGCTTGTGGTGTCACAGTTCTTCTAGGCCCCGCGACAGCAGACAGACCGGCAGATGTTGTGTATCCGTGGTATTCATTGGATGATGATGCAGCTGCATAGTTGGATTGGCTGGCAAGGGATGAAGTTTGGTAGGCGGTGGCTGGGGCAGCATACGTAATCTTTGGTGCTACAGCTTGGTAGGCCAGGCCTGCGGAGTAACCTGAATTAGCATAGCCTGCGTTAGCGTATCCCGCGTTAGAATATCCTGCGCTTGACTGATACTGGTAAGCCGGAGCTGATACCACAGTTTGAGTGAATGCGGGGGCAGCAGCTACTTTGACTCCGGTCGTAGACAGCTGAACGGCTGGAGCTGGGTACGAGTAGCCCGCATCGCCGCAGTTCTGTAGTTTTTGCACTTGGTTCAAGTGGTAGTTTAGATCGGGGTCATGGTACGCTAGTACTGATGTAAAAGCTAAAGTGATGGTAGCGATAATTACCTGAAAAAAAAAAAGAAATTAAAGTTATAATTATAATACAGAGTAGTTTAAAGTTACATCTTGCGTATGTCTATTTACCTACGTACATTTTTATAATTGTAATTTTCAATTGATTCAAATACGAATAGATTTATTTTTGATTGCATCTATAATTAATTTAGAAATAATAAACAATTGTCATTATGTATTACTTACCGCCTTCATTCTAATTTAATAATTTATTCGTTGTTAATGCGAATATTAAATCATGAAAATATTTTCGAAGTTTGCATTGATATTGGAGAAGTGTATTTGCCAAACTTAGGCGTCAGTCGAAATGAGAGCAAACTGAGACCGCAAAGTCTTATATAGCGATCTCATATGTGTAAGAACGGGTCATATTTTTTACGTTCGCCGTGCAGTCAGTGGGCGCGGTCCCCGTGTGTTCACTATTGGTGTAACAAATGTTCTTGGACCAATACAATAATGTAGAACCTTAGTAAATTAACGGCCCTTTATGCCGTTTACGGCAGATCACTTGTTGTCTGATTCATTACCTAATTAAGTACTCTGTTGCTGTCATTTATAAATAGGGGACATAATAACAGCTTTCAGTGTAGGTATTTGTAGGTTTAGTCGGTATCGATATAGAGTAAAACTATGTCGGGTCTTAGGTGTTATGTAAAAAATTAAGGCTCATTTGTCTTGCTAAAAATAGTGCTTTCGATCTTTAACTAAAAAATACAAAAGAATATAATATGTAATCTCATAATGCATACCTATACATAGGGTTGCCACCTCTAAAATTTGGAAAACAGGACAAGACGCGTGAAAACCCCGGATTTTAGAGTCCGAAAGCCGGACATGTCAAGAAGATCTTTTAAACATATTCAATGTAATAAAAAACAACGGCGCGGCCCAAATTTTTTTTATTTATTTATTTTTTAAAACTCGGTCTACAAATGAAACCTTCCCCGGACGCTCCCCGGATGCCCTCTAAACTAGGACAAATCCGGGTAAACCCGGACGGATGGCAATCCTTTTTTTTTTTTTGGTGTACTACAACCTTTAGCTTTAGACATGTTAAATCTACTTATTAAGTTTTTACCTATACATATAACTTTTGAGATAATATCTCTTTTTTGATGTTTGAATGTATATGATTAATTTTTTTTATTCGGAACAAGTTTACATAATTTTTCTTATATTTTTTATATGTACTTGCATAAAGTTTGTTTTGCAAGAGTTTGACAAATCCGGGGAAACCCGGACGGATGGCAACCCTACCTATACATATAACTTTTGAGATAATATCTCTTTTTTGATGTTTGAATGTATATGATTAATTTTTTTTTATTCGGAACAAGTTTACATAATTTTTCTTATATTTTTTATATGTACTTGCATAAAGTTTGTTTTGCAAGAGTTTTAATAGGTAAACAATTATATGAATTATCTGAGCTTTAGCTCATAAACTTCTGTAATATCAATGTAAGCTCAAATTAATAACACGCTCCAATACTTCCAATTGGCGCTGAGGCAATTAAGAAAGATTTGTTTCCCAATTAACGCTATCAAGAACTAGATCAGGAGAATTTTCTGCCTAGGATGAAAGATAAATGTCTCAGCACTATTAAAATAAAGGTTAATCTTTATTTATAATGATAACGTGCCCTTTTAAAATAATTACCGAGTATTAGGTTTAGGTTCCTTATCTTAGCAGGACGTAACAACAACGTAGCACTTAAGCAGACATTATAAATCTAAAACATAATGATAAATCTCCAAATATTATCATATACCTTATATATAGCACGCTCAATTGAAAAGTTTAATGGCATTTCTATACTCTACCTGTGCTCCTATGAAAGTGCCTTTTCCGCAGCTGAAGATCATGGCTTATTTGACAGAGTTACCTACTACCAAATGAGAAAATGCAGCAATCCAAATCTATTAGTTACTACATCAACACATCATTCTCATTCCAAGACATATTTCTAAAAGTTGTTTATACCTATCCATATATGTATGGATTAAAATAACGCAAGTGATTAGTTAGTCTTTAAATAAAATTAACTAGTGTGACATGGGTAGAGTTGATTTATCAACCACTTATCATCTTATGAAACCAATGATCCGAGTATGAAACTAATCCATTAGACTTTAATGTATCAGTTGCATGCAATTAAATTTATTGGACAACTGCAAAAGCCGGCAGAAGTAAAGTGAAAATATTTATATTTATATTGCAAAAGTAGTGTTATCTAGGTTTCGTAAATTTTTGCCTTTGGAAAGGGTAAAAAACGCTTAGAGAGTTTAAACGAATGGGGACGAACTAACATAGGTACCTACATAGTAACATTTTACATCCGTCGACCCAGGAGCGAATTGGCTACTGTCAGTTAGTTCTCTAGGCTTACTTTGCCTAGTTAGGTAGGCCTGGCGTGAGTAAGGACATAGGAAGAGCACCTGTGCTTACGCTTATGTATCAGCCTGTTTAGAATTTCACTGCATGGCAAAGGTCTCCATCTTTTTAAATGTTTTCATTTCTATTAGAAATGAAGAGGGTGTGGTATTTAATTCTGTTTGACTCTGTTATGAAACCACGTCTCATGGTTACCCCATTTGTATCATTGTTTTGGTGCAGTATAGATTAGCTGTACCTACCATTGTGTGATTTACAACGCTTACGATGTATACATTTTCTGATTGTGTTTTCTTCTCACGTTAATTGGGGGAATGGATAATTTGGTAACGGTAACAGCAGAACGCCCTTATTGAGAAATAATGAATTAATTTGTTTATCTTCTGTTGTTATTCGTTCTTACTTCTTATTTCTTTTACATCTGATAGTTTATCCACAGACACTAATGCTTCGATGGTCTTGTGATTTAAGTACCGGACCATGATCTCGGGGTCCATGATTCAATTCCCAGGTTTGGCGAAATGTAATGTAAAAAAGTAAGGAATGTACAAACTTCTGTCAACAATTCTATACAGAGACCTTTAAAGAAGTTTGAGCAAGAGAACATTATTTACGTCACAAACGAACAACATTATTTACATAGGAATTTTATTAAGTAGGTGAGTACAATTCGAAATATTTGCTAGTTTATACGTATTAATCTGCATTGAACTATTTACCACTACGGAATTCATTGGACTTGTAAATATCTTTGTATGCCTACACAAGTTGGAAAGGGACCCGGATTGCATTGTGACCCTTGAAACACTTATTTGTGTGTCGGTCACATTGCTTATCGTTTGTTGTTACTTCATATTGCTGGTAAATCTAAGATGGCATGGCTTACACGGCGTTCTAATCTCGGTCGCCATTGTTTTGTCATTACTGTCTTAGTGTGGTCAAGGGTCTTGTCACATCAGGTACGGTAAATTTATTAACAGAGGCATGGTTTTATAATGCCAGGTTTTCACGACATTTATTGTTCCTATATCCTTATCACTGGTATCTCTTAGGGTTAGAGATCAACCACTAAATTCAACTCATAAGATTGGCCGCTATCATTTAGAATAAGATAAATATCGCGGCAATTATCGAGAATGCGTATTTAATTGGTAGTATGGGAACTTAACTGAAGTAAATAGCTACGTGGTTAAGGGATAATATTTTATTTTACGGGTTATGTTTATCAGAATTAACGAAGTTACCTAAAATATAATCTGTCAAATCTAGGATCATAGTTGAATCAGACCCTGAGCTCCATACTGGATGCAATCAGGAATACGCTGAGATGTTGAGAATGACCTAAAATATAATCTATTTATGCAAAAAAAAAAAAAACGTTTTTACATGTTCAACATACATACATAGGAAAGGCACGAGCTTATAGCGGATTTTTGCTCGAACGAACCGCCTGTCTGGGAAGTACCATTCAAACCACAGAGTCGGCGGCCTCTGGTAGCGTTACAAGCATCCACAGGTGACGGTTACTGCTTATAATCAGGCGGGCTAAAAAGAAATTGCTAACATACAATTTAGCATTATTAATTTGTATTACGGTTTGCAAACTTAGAGCTCTCCAGACACCAATTGTCTTCACACAATAGCTTAGAAAACGTAGGTTGGTCTGTCCTTCCACGTCAGACGTCCCACTCACGCTGTCTGCCGTTCTGGTAATTTATCATTTAATAATTTAGAGTTCAAAAAATTAAACCGACTTCAAAAAAAAAAGAAACAAAAAAAAACTACCTAAAAAACTGAAAAGCAAAAAATAATTTTAATAAGACATTCATCAAATGCGCTTATTGTCTAAGCCTATTAATTAAATTGTATTTTACGTGCTAGGTAGGTACCTACTAATCTGTTTGAAGTCGGTGCCAAGCCAAATAGTAGGTACCCAGATTACGTACCTACGTCCGCGGATTAATAAGTAACCCTTTATAATACATAATATTATTATATATCATTTTTTATTACCTTTGGCTTGGCACCGACTTCAAACAGATTAGTAGGTACCTACCTAGCACGTAAAATACAATTTAATTAATAGGCTTAGACAATAAGCGCATTTGATGAATGTCTTATTAAAATTATTTTTTGCTTTTCAGTTTTTTAGGTAGTTTTTTTTGTTTCTTTTTTTTTTGAAGTCGGTTTAATTTTTTTTTTAAAAAGTTTGTTTATTTTTCTATTTTTAGTGTGAATAACACGTAGGTAGTGAGTAAAACTCTTTCATAATAATGATAGCGAAAAAACGAGTAGAATTGTATTATTTGATAATAAATAATAATATTAGGTATTCATTAAGTGTTCAGCACCATGGGTAGGAGGAGAATGCGTTTATGCACCATAACCGCAGGCTAGCTAGACCCGCGGCCGTGTGTGGGACTCGAGACCGAAGCGTCCACTACCCACTACACTCCCCCGGTTTCTCCTTCACACCCGATTAGGACGAGCCGGTGCTAACCTTATTGGCTAGTGACCAGCCCATCCCCGGGTTATCATCAGCTTAGCTGCAAAAGTACATGAAATACAACTAACGTTCCACATATTCCTACAACACTGAAAGAATTATCCCCTAACTCCTAACCGTTAAGGAGTTGTACTTTCCATCATCACCTTAGCTGCAAAAGTACATGAAATACAACTAACGGTCCACATATTCCTACAATACTGAAAGAATTATCCCCTAACTCCTAACCGTTAAGGAGTTGTACCTTCCATCATCAGCTCATCAACATAAAATGATGTCTATCGGACGCAAAAACTTGAATGGCTTCAGAAAAAACAAGTAACGCGTAGACGCAGCCTATAAAATTTGAGGTTTTCCCTTGATTTTTCCGGGATCCCATCATCAGATCCTGACATGGTGACAATGGGACCACCTCGAAACTATGCACTTTCAAATAAAAAAAGAATTATTTAAATCGGTCCACAATTGACGGAGAAATCGACGGACATACATAAAAAAAAATAAAAAAAATACATACAGTCGAACATATAACCTCCTCCTTTTTTGAAGTCGGTTAAAAATGCTTCTGAAGTTGGCGTTGGTGGTAGGGTTGCAGTTATGCTTATCTTAAACAATATTTAGTTACTGTGTTGTCTTGTGAACGATATTGTATAATAGATATAGTAGGCCCCGATCTGCCTACTAAAGTAGTATTAAACAATTTATAATTTTTTTTTTACGTGCGACCACTAAAGTTGTATTTTCCACCTTCTTTCAATAACTCATTCGTAGGTCTTATGTAAAAGGAGCTTCCCCAGTCGAGACACCCCAATTCTATTGAAATAGAAGAATTCTCTGCAGCATGGTTCTTATAGACATCACCGCCTTGTGGCTATTGTAACTCAGCAACAATAGCCACAAGGCGGGCACCGACTCTTTTGTACCACACTTTGTGAGTACAGTGATGTACTGTGCGTAAACACACTTTGAATGAGTAACAACCCGCGCAGTGATTTGAGTTGGCGCAAAGTCGCGCCGCAGCGCAGTGTGACACCATGTCTAACATAAATACACACGGATCTTTACAATTAACCCGTCTATGTACATTTTAGTAGCTATTATTTTGAACAATGTGTCTGCATGGTTCAACTCTGAAAAGCTACTCAAATAGTTCAAAGACTTCGATTGGTTTAGTTGCATACGGAATAATTGCTTATGAATACTTTTGTATCAATGCATGCAATCCTATTTCCACATGCGTATGTCCCAGTAAGCAATTTACGTCGCTCAAAGAGGTTACGTACGGCGCAGGCCGGTCCTGCATGCGGCAAGCCCCTAAGCTCTTTGCAGTACTCTATGCAAATTGCGAAACGTATGTGGTATATGCCCGGGTTTAAAACACTTATATTAATCCTAGAATACCACCCGTGATCTAGTTAATTGCGTGCAAAATTGTATGGAGTAAATAAGCTATTAACTCGAGTTGACTGCAATTTCCACCACCCTGGTCACATAATAGCTTAGCCGTGTAATAGAGCTAAAGACGGCAATTAGACAATCTTAATAAAAATCTCATCGTGTGTTACAAACAAAGGATTACATTTATTCAGTGCTCTTTCGTCAAAGTCACTTATAAAACATAGGGGTGTCCTTTTATTTTACCTGCATACACGTGTATTGTGTCAATTTGTGTCATAGACAAAAATTTCAATAAAAGTGAAAGAAAAAAATAAATGTATCATAAATATTATTATGCTTAAACCAGTTTCTGCTAGTGACTTCGCTTGCGTAGGGTGTTAGGTATGGAGTAGCCAAATGTGTTAACTATCTGGGCCGATCAGTACAAGCTATTACAGTAAAGTTACATTCAAATATTTGCATGTATAATATTGGTAAGATTCTTTAACAAACTCTAATGCTTATTATTACACAAATGTTTATCTAGTGTGAGATGTATGTATGTGTGTGAGTACTAAATGCACCGTCGCGTCGCCCTGGTTAAGTAAATAATGAACTCCTGGGATGTCAAAGTGAAACGGATAACATCGTGAATTGCAAATATGAAGTACTAAATGATTGTGAAATGATATGCAGGACATGGGCCCCAATACTCAATAGTTCCCAGGCGCACCTTAGAATTATTTTGAATGCGTGCGAATTGACTATGATAAAGTTAATGTAATTCGTTATTCATTGTTTCAAAAATATTTTTATTGATTCAGATTAGTTTTTCTTTTCCAGACAGAAAAAGAAATAAAGGGTTTTTCAATAAGGACGGGTAAATTTTGGCCGCCTGTGGCGGCCATCCTGTCCCGGTGACATTTGGCAAATCTTCCGACCATCATTCAGCCACCCATGCCAAATCACCATGGCAAGTTACACGACTGAACAGCGCCTGCAAGTGGTAAAACTTTGTTATCAAAAAAGTGCAAACTTTGCGTAATTTTTCGAAAACGACGTTGGCGAAGCGGTCACCGTCAACGGTGAGCGCTACAGAACGATGATAACCAATTTCTTATGGCCCAAATTGAACCATATGGACCTAGACGACATGTGGTTCCACCAGGATGGCGCCACGTGCCACACTGCCACACAGCGGATGCCACATGGGCGCAATGCACAATGTTTGCACCAACGAACACTCATTTTGATAACAAAGTTTTACCACTTGCACGCGCTGTTCAGTCGTGTAACTTGGCATGGTGATTTGGCATGGGTGGCTGAATGATGGACGGAAGATTTGACAAATGTCACCGGGACAGGATGGCTGCCATATGCCACGGGCACGATTTAAATCTTTGCCACGGGCCGCCAAAATCTGCCCGTCCTTATTGAAAAACCCTTTAGTTTAATAGTTGATTAGTTTGTATTTGGATACTTAGCGCATTTTTGTGATTTTTATTCACAACAAAAAAAACATACAAGAACATACTCCGAAAGACTCTATGTTAAGGCTAGAATGTATTTCGAAAGACCCCTTGGTAAAGCGGTTTATAGGGCTATTATTATTTATTATATAGAGTCAATTTTCAGCCTATGTAAATCCTGTATAATTTTTTCAGCTCACCTGTACAAATTGCCAATTTCGTAAACATATTTTTTTGTTGTGTGTGGTTCAGTAAGTCCTAATTTGTATATATTTATACGAGGAATAGCAGAGATAATATCTATAATGAGTACTACCTAATGCAAAGGCGTTACTTTAATCAGAAGCTGCTTTTGATTTGTATAATTATAGCAACGTCACCGAAGTCGATTGTTATTGTCGCGACTATTGCAGTGTTACCATAAACACGTTACGGTGTAATTGATAGTGCTCTAAATCAAGATTGCTAATCAATGCTTTGGGCTGTGTTTGTTTTATTGACTAGTTCTGTAATGGTCCCATGTGTGATAGTTTACGTAACGTCCTGTGCCGTGTCTGAGGTAGGGTAGGGTAGGGAGGGACGGCCGGTATTAAAATATCGATATTTTTAACACTGCCTAGCGTCATTAGTGAATAGTGTTGGTGGTATCTAATAATAAATATTCAATGCAAATTACAATAACTTACCTATTATGAATGTCGGTAAATAATTCTTACTATTTATTTAAAGACTTTCTAAGGAATCTAATAAGTTCGCCTAAGTATTTAATAAAGCCCTTTATTGTAGGATTTTCTGGTCTGTAAGTAAGTTTATTTTAGTGGATAAGGTTGACAAAAACACTAATATTGTATAAAAACATTTTATTATCGTTAATTCATTGACTCTCGATATCGATAAAGCCGTAATGTCGTAAGACCATCCATGCTTAAAGGTGGCCAAAACTAATTGAACGAATAGATATATTTTTTATGGGTGCAAGGCCGAATCGCAAGATGTAATTAAGTAAAACAGCAACGAAAAAGTACATAAATAAAACTTACTTTTGGTGGTAACCTTGAATGTTTTCAAGTTTAACCGACCTGATTAGTCCATTACCACTTCATTATCCGTAAATGTATTTACTATTGTGAAATGGCATGGGAACCATTAGACAAAAATAAACTGTATATTTGTACACATTACCTGCCAGTCGTTTAATGACTAATTTGGAATAGTGTTGATAATTTTATCAGTTTATTTTGTTGAGTGTTGTTTATTTATTAAAAAAAACATTTGAAATAATAATAATAGGCTGGTTTCATAGAACTAGGTATGCCTGAAGTATAAAAATGGCTACCTGTTACCTATTTTAGTTCAAAATACTTAAAAATTAATTGTGATTATTCATCTGGCTGATGCAGTGAACCACGCATATTTTTAAATTTAATTTGTGTAAAACCGTTTTTGAGACCTAAGACGAGGTTTAAATATTAAATGTGGGGCATTTTGTAGTTTGTCTGATTCGGAGATTGCTTTGACGTCATTATTAATAGCAATTTGCCTTTTAATCTTATATCAATATCAGCAGATAAGTACTGGTCGACACTCGTGACTGAGACATAATCACAAGAATTGACCCTAAAATGTCTGAGGCCACTTCAATATAATTTGGTTAAGAAATTACAGATATTTATTTATTTTATTTATAAATATTTCACAATCATGAGAAAACACAGGATCCTCACGCTTAATACTTTCTGTGAGAGACCCAATACCTGACAAAGCCACGGGCACTGGTATAGTACCTAATGTATGTCTTTTTGACGATCTTCGTGATTTCGTGACGTCTTATGGGAATGCAATAAGGTTCATAATTGAATCAATCAATATCAAAAGTTCACTTAGATACTGTCTTATTTAATTGTAACATACGATTTAAATTATTTATAATCAGTGGGTGTAAATTGTAAGTTGGATTAGAGTTAGTTACTATTTGTGCTTGTGGTTACAACGTATATTTATGCTTCCGACTATTATGTACAAAGTTACATAAAATAGCTTAGGTGACGTATTTAGTTGAGTTCTCCGTATATTCTGTACTCCGTTGAATAGATTGTAGTAGTAGTAGTAGTAGTACTTAACTAAATCACAATAAGAAATTTTATTCTACAATTTACCAAAAATTTATTGCATCACTATTTTTGTTACATTTTTTTATTGTAACATCAGGTCCCTTTTTAAAAAATCTGATGTGCAGACAGAGACATTTTGTTACTCAATCAGGCCTAAACGGCTGAACGGATTTAGATAAACTTTGGCACACTTATGTATAGTTTATAACCCGGATTATGACATAGGCTATAAAATTCCTACGGGAAACGTCTCTTTTCAAACAACAAATTGGGATTCGTGCTCACTATTTCTGGCGTAAGTCAAGGTAACCACTAATAATGTTATTAAACCAGTCGATTACAATTAGTATAGGCTTGTTACAAAATCCGTGGCCACAGGCGGGCGGGTAATAAATTTTTTCTTGATAGGAATAAATGCTTAGGACATAAACAATATCCGCTTGTAATATACGTGTTATTTTAATGATACCTTGTAGCCCTTCTGTAGGTTTCAATAAAATACATTAAACTTATTAATTGCGGGTATCCGGAGATAAGGTAAAAAATATTTACTGATAGAGATTTCAATTAGTCTATTCTATTGATTTTCCAAAGTAGAGCAAAGGGCTTCATCAATGAAACCTATGTGATAATATTTTATGACGAGAGAATGATTTTCAACTGTTTGGTTCACAAAAGTGACATATGAAGACGATAAGGATGATCTTCCTACGAGCTAGGTGTTTATGCAGCCTAATCCACCGTCTTGGTGAGTGGCTTATTAAATTATCTACAATTCTGTGGCATAATTATTATGCGTAAAAAATTTAGTAAAAAAAACACTTTAAGGAATAAATTGTGGTGAGAACTCCAGCAAGTTAAGATAATACTGAAAAATTGAAGTAAACATTGGCTTTGCTGCATGTCCTGCTATCCAGCGTTACCGTCGTCAGTATGTTGTATCTGTATAACACATTCTGGTAGCGTCCTAACCAAGGCTGTGATTGGTCTGGAATTTATCCCAACACCAATGACGTGTTATTTCACGACTAATGATTGGAAACTGCATCGAATTTACGTAAGCAGTGAGTTCGAGTTGACGAGATATCATCAGTTTTAACTGATATATCTCATCAGGCTGTCGCAACTCTATCTGGAGTGATCAGGTCAGGACCTATATATTATAAATGGTTCTGATACGAACAAAAGGCACGGTTCGAAGGTGCATTTGTCACTTTCAGAGTTAATCATGGCCTGCCATTTCAATAGATTGACGCAAGGTCCTATACTGTCAGTAGATAAGGAATTATTATCACCTTTTAACCCTCAAGTAGAAGTATTGAAACAAATTGAACACTTTGATTTAATTCCTGAGTGGGATTTGATCCCTCGACCCCTAGTGCATTGGTCAGGGTCGCTACCAAATGCCGCATCGAGCCAGTGTATAAAACATTACTATACACAAATTAAAGATTTCAAAAACTATTATCGTAACGAAATTGTTTTAAGAGAGGTTTATTCAATGTTGTAATAAATGTTGTCAATCTTACTCAATAATTTATTTGAACAATACAAACGTGACGTTGACTCGTTGCAATACTGAAGAGACATCTTAACTGATAGATCATGGAGTTAGGCGTATGACAATTGTGTAAAAGAAGATTAGAAGCTCGCGATCCCGCAGCAAGATCTGTATCTCAACCACGATTTGCTACCGTCTGAGGTTTTAAACCATGAGATAAACTGTTGAAATAGGAAGAATGACTTTTTGGTCTAATGGCCATGATCTTGGGGTCCTGTTACCCGGGTCGGATTTGTTATGGAGTAAGTTATTACATACAGTTAAGTTGATATTGTTTTTACCACTAGCGGAATATTAAACAAAATAGCTGCTCATAAAATACTATAAGTAGGTATAAAATATAATAATATAAATGCTTACTCTATTCCTTTATTCTTAAAGCATCAGAGACCTACATCTGTAAGAAAATTATCTGTAAATTAATTTCCAGATTAGTATAAAGACATTTTTTACTCAGCTATTGAAACAATGATAAGTGACTGGCTTCATACCAATTTGGAAAAAGAATCTGCACTTTAAAAAGATTTTCGGGATCTGATAAATTATAAAACCCCAATAAATAAGGCGTGACTGATTCTAAAATACATTTAGAACAAAAATATCTGCAAAGTGCATAAAAAGTATTTCAAGTCAAAACCGTGAGCTTCTTTATTTCTAGTGAACGAAATTGCAGGTTATTAACTACTCAGGGAGTTGATTTTCTTCATACTATGCATTACACAAATTCGTTTAATGCGCTTAAGTCAATGTCTACACAACCTTGATCTAATGTGCAGATTACGAACATTACTATGAGTCGTTGAAAGCTAACGAATACAAAACATTGCGTGTCGGATAAAGAGGATTTAAATCTTAAATCTGTGATTATAGAACTACTAAGCTGTTTCATATAGTAGGTATCTATTAACGAGATACCTCACAACGTAACTTAGTACACAACTCTCTGATATAAACACCGTTCAATGGTAAGGAATTGATTTAAGTGACATCGAAGTATTTGAGTTATGATCATAATGTTGAATTGTGTTATAGGAGTGTTCCGTGATGTAACGAATATGAATATATTCCCCTGATTTGGTACTCTACTTTGGTTGCGATTATTAGCAATACATTGACAAATAACGACCCTTTTAGCAAGTTGTAGTTCGCCTCTGTTATTTTATTTCATGAATGACTAAAGAACAATATGTTACAAAAAATAAGTACAGTCGAATGGTAACCTACAAGTACCTAACCTACACCATTTTTCACCAAGTCAGTTTAATCATCTTTCGCTTTTGTGATTCCTTAAGTACGAGTATTCCAGAATGTAATAATATTCAAAATGCATAATATAAGTAGCATTTGAAAACATTATTATTTTAATAGTTTTTCTTCTAATCGACTTCGTTCTCCTACTGGCGATTTAGTCTTGAACACTGATAAAGTCAAAAAATTTTAGTAATCAGGAATCTTCTTGACTTTTATATTTATACATTCTGATCGCAAAGTAACTTAGCACTTGTGTCTCATATACGAACATAGAACATAATACAAGTGTTCCACACGAGACTGTCTTTCTTCTTTCGAAAAAAAAATTGAGACAGCACAATCGTTTTTGTTAAACAACGAAAACCGCTATTACCCTGTAAGTACAAGTATTATACCACGTTTAACAACATTGTGAAGGCCAAATTTATTTTTTGGTAATTTGTATTTGCATATCCTCTCAGCAGGAATCCAGTTCAATTGGCGTAAATAAATTGTATGTATGTTGTGAAAGAATATAGGAATTCGAATACACGTCGATTGTGAAACATGTGAAATGGCTGAAATTGGTGTTTAAATTAACTTAGCGAGTGTGGCGCTAGATCTAGTTTTAATTGCTTGTCGTCGACACGTTGCAATATGCACTACTCGTACTAGTGGGTAAATTAAAATGTACTTTGCATAAATCAGGCTTAAGCATTTCGCATTGCCGCGAATTGATTCATTTTAGAAAGATTTTTGAAATGGTCTCTTAACAAAATATATTAGGTATTTAAATCCTTGTTGTAAAAGTCCATCAAATCCTCCTTTAGATTTGTTTTTCTCTTCCACATAAAATTTCTTCTATAATACCCTGCTGTGACGAAATAAATGAATTAATTAAGGCGGCAGAGCTCGTTGAAGTCCTTTGTACCACCGTGCTTTAGAAAGAAAAAAAAGAAAACCATTTATTGTCAGACATACAAAATACAGGAAAAAAGTGCAAACAAAGGACGTGACTGAAATAAATTATAAATATATCTAATATGCCAAAAAAATAGGATCACAAAATAAAGTAAAGTTATCTATGTTTTAATTTACTTTATATTTTGTTGTCTTTTCTTCACTTTTCTAACACTCGGAAACTTAGGTATTTCTGTTAGTTCAACTGTTGTTTTCTGTTTTTATTTTGACACATATCGCCATCATTTGTTAGTAATTAGTAAAATGTATTTGGTAGAACTATCAGTCAAATGAATAAGCATAAAAAATATAATAAAATCGGAACCCTTTACGGAGGACCTCCGCTCTGACTTATCGAACAGTTTTGGCTCAAATCTCGTTACCATAAACGATTACGTTGGCCAAATTGTCCTGGAGCAGTGTTATGCTTTTAAAAGTAAACTGGATCGGACGATTGTATTACAATGCCATCTCATTTCGGAACAACCTAGACCTGCCCGATTTCGTAATTTGACGAATTCAACCGTGAAGATAATGTAGTGGCTAAATGTATGTCTTTTATGGTACACCTGATGTGTTACCCAGTTAAATACAGCTGCCTGTGGAAGCACATAACATTTCAATCTTATCAAGATGCGCTATGATCCCAACTAATTAAAAGAATCAAGGATTTTGACGAGCCATTTGGTGTAGTGGTCGAGAAGTCGGCTATTACACCAAAGGTCGCGGGTTCGATCCCCGCACGGTACAAACATTTGTGTGCATGAACATGTCTGTTTGTATCGGTCTGGGTATTTCTATGTATGTATGTATAAAATGTATGTATTTATTTAAAAAAAGAATATAAGTAATGTTTATCCGTTGTCTGGCACCCATTAGCACAAGCTTATGCTTAGTTTGGGGCCAGTAGCGCTGTGTGAATAATGTCCAGAGAGATATTTCATATTTTCTGACCAATAATGCCAATTTGCTCACATCAGGCGTGCTGTAAGCAAAACAATGGAAACTCTGGTACATCAAGGTCAAGAATTAATTTTAAATTCATTAATTAGTGATCCAAAAGGCTATTTCATTGGAGTAGGTTCTTCTTAAAACATTATTGGTCTTACTCTTTACTCTTGTGCTTTCCGCAATCACGAGGTCAAGTAAATTGATTTTTATTATTTAAGTAATTTTTGGAAAGATATGAATTAGAATCGTTTTTGCAACACTAATTATAATAAAATTGATTATGTTTATTGTATTATAATATTAATTGAACCTGGATTGCGTTGGCATGTTTCAGTTTGAAGTCTTTGAATGTGAATGGTAATGAAATGAATATCACAGAGCAAAAGCATATAAGTCCCTATTAATTGATATGGAATGAGTAGGTACGTAAAAATATTATCTACTTTCTAGTCGAATCCAAACAGTATCGAGAAATATTATTTCGATCGCATTGCCGTAAGCGAAGTTTTGTGCTCAATTTTTCGAGTAATATGACTTAAATACTAAACTGGAATTCGATTAGTACCTATATGATATCTCGCCATTTCGGAATCGGCTACTTGCAAGTGTTACTCGTATTTCGTAATTTGAGATCGTCGTTGTTTGATGCTTTCATACGTGGGACGCAAGTAACTTGAAGCAGTTTGGAACTCTGTCACAATAACAATGACCAAAAGTGTAAAATTTTGTGTTATGTAGTTTGATAGACGTGTAATTAAAATTCTCTTTTAATAATCTATAAATATTACAATTCACATAGTGTCATCCAACCCTAAAGCAAATATTGTATTAAGGTTTGCTTCCAGACAACACATTCGTTCCTCCGTGTGTATTGAAGGACAAACAAAAAAGCTTCTATTCCTATTATGTCATGGAAAGTACGTATTATCATGAAATAAAAAGTAGCCTATCCCTCTTATTACAAAAAACAATAGTTAAAACAGGTTTAGATCTGTACTAGTTAGTACAGGTAACAAGTCCGGACTATATTCCTTATTACAAAACAAATACCAACATAAGAATAATTTACTGGTACTAACTCGTTCAGTGCGTTTCATTTTACAAGACTTTGTTTTATGACATGTTTTAAAGTCTTTAAATAAGATAGTAAAAATAATAATTCTTTTATTAAAAATGTGTTTTAGTAATGTAAGAAAAAGTAACATATATTTTTAATTTTCTGTTCACAAATTAAGTGATTCTTTTCAAAAATTGTCTTTCCATGCGTAGAACGGAGCGAAATTTAAAAGTGATATCGTTTTGACGTTTGAAAGTTAGTCCATAGTAAAACTAGGGGCATCGGCGGACTTTCTTGGGTCTAACTTTAGTACTCGAAATGAAGTAAAACTTCGTTTTGTAATAGCGTTTGACTTTAGTCCAGAGTAAGTGTAGTACTAAGCTCGGTTTAATTTTTAAACCACGTTCTGTAATAAGAGGGTATGTGTCCTAATCTTGTCTATTGGCTGTACCGAATTTCATGAGCTTCAGTGGTAAACGGGCAGACAAGACTTACTTTAGAATTTAGACACCTTTGTACCTATTAGACAAGTTTTAAAACAATAGAATAGAAATTTCAAGGGTTACCCTACCCATGAATTTTACAAACTATTAATTTTATAGGAAAGTTTTTCAGCACGTAAAAGTTTGTCTTTAGTTCTTATCTGGAAGGCTCCACTGCGCCATCTGTCTTAAAACAGTATTACTTCATAAGAGATATGATTTCAAATAAGCACCGTTGCGCATGATTTGAAAGTATTCGATCAACCGGACCTTCGAGTACGCCCCAGTGCAGATAGATGGTAGCTTATTTATAACTTTGAAGAATATAGTAGCTGATCTTCGACTCATCGAACGACGGAATGCTGCGCCCGCGCATGTATCGCTATCGCTCGGCGGTGACGGAAAACATCGTGAACCTGCACAGTCGAATGGTTGAGCTATCACCCAATTGATCTGGTCCCTGATATTTACTCTTCGGAACTCGTTGACTTAGTATTTTAATACCCAAATGTGTCTGAAGAAGTCATGAGTTTGATGTCTAGGTCTTGTTTATAACACAGACTGGGTATTTGATGACCACTTCGTATTGAGCATGAAGATGTGCCCAGCCAGCAGTTTCTGTCGCGTGAACTTTCATTTTTTTATCTAGCAGTAATGAATTTTAAGCGTCTGTTAGTTCAGTCCGTTAAAAATAAGCTTTAGGCACCTCAACAGATTTAAATTATAAAAACACAAAATAGCGACCTGCATGCAAGGCTGTGAGTACCAAGCTTTATCTGGCCACTCATCCGCATAGCGCATAAACCAGATTGATGAACATAATGGCCAACATAAATACGAGAATTTTTACTACCTGGCTCGTTTATCTAGCGTAAGGTTTGCATACAGTAGTATCAGTAATTTTAATTGACTACAGGACCTTTGTCGATGCAAATGCATCCGCTAGCAAACACATTGTTTCATTTATCTGATGATATGTCCCTATAAAAAGGGGCTACGACTTAAAACGTTCCTTCAATGTAGTGGTTTAGTGAAGACATTCAAGTTGTAACAGACATGGATTTCGTGTATTTGAAGGCATGTATTGTAAAACATACTTGTAATTTAGAATATTAAGTTGATCTGGTAGAAGGTGGTGAAAATATTTGGGTGACATTTTTGTGTACGATTACGATGTATGAGAGTTATTAAATACGTAGTTATTGTAAACTATGTATTTAATAACTCTCACCTGGCAATTTAAAACGTAGTTAATAAAGCTGCATAATATTAAACTTTTATTAAGTAAGTAGGCATGTAAGTGATTATTAAAAAGCAACCAACCTATCATCCAGCAAATACGGAATGAATACAAATTCTATAATACCGATCGGTTTGGAGATCCTTAGGGGTCATAGAGGCCTATGTCTAAAGTGATAATGATAATGATAATATAATGGCAATGACGTTCAATATACAACTACTCACCCAATCTCTAAGAAAAAATCATCAAAAAACGTCCGAACGGCGTTGACACAGATGACATTAACACATTCGTTCAAATTAACACCTTATCTCGTGGCAGTTAGTGTTTAATGTCAATTGTATACAACTAAACGGAAACTCTGCCCAATAGTTGTGTGGGCAGACTTTTGCTTCGGACAATATTTGAGCGTGAATGGGAGTCTAGTTGTATATTAAACGTCATTGTAGGTATAATAGTTATTTTTAACTTATTCTGATCTCAATTACATTTTCAAAATTGGCTAAAGTGACGTGATTTCTTGTTTAGTCTATTGGCGCATTGATGTCAACCAAATTATCAAGGTGTTACATTTCTTCTTCAGATTATGGTGTGTTGCTTTGTTGTACAAACTGATTGTGTAAATGTTTATAGGTATTACTAGTAGTGAATAGCTGGTTGTTCACCCTGGGCTCTCCAGTGGCGATGCTGCAGCACGCAACATCTTCGCAGAGTATTGTGTTTCACCCCGGCCCTCCAACCACATCTTCGCCGCACGCTGGTAATTTATTAGCTTCATAAAGTTAGGAATTGGGGTTTCCGATATAAATGTGTCATGAAACGAAAATATTTAAAACTGGTTGTTTCCTTACAGCCTCATCATCGGCAGATCAATACAGCGGCAATCAGGTATAACCAATTTGTTTCTAAGAACTGTCAAAGAAAATTTTAAGTGGTCTTGTTACATATTGAACGTTAGGCATTCAGTAGTTGTACAAATGTCAATGTGAAAAAGAATGATTCAATATAAAAGTAAGTAATACAAAACGATCACTACGAAGACGTGTAGACGGGCAAGTAGTCCAACAAAGTGATTGCATAAATTAGATAATCCCATTCGTACGTGGCTCCAATGCTAAATTACGTATTGTTACAGCCAAAATATGAGTACAAGTACGAAGTATCGGACCATCAGACAGGAGACAGGAAGAGCCACTGGGAGAGTCGGGAGGGCGACAGGGTCCGTGGAGGCTATACTCTTTATGAACCGGACGGCGCTCTTAGGACTGTCGAGTATTCCGCTGATGCTTTGCATGGGTAACGTTTATTTTAATTTATTAATTATTTTTGACACGAAGTTCTTGTTTTCGTACCGTTAGAAGATGAAAGAAAAATAATAATAACAAATACGACTATTATTAATTTCAGAGCATTTAGTGCCTATAGCGACATTGTATGATTCGAACACAAATTACTGCCGTCCTTAATACTGTTATCTTTAAAAACATAGACAGTTAAACTCTGAAAACTGTGAAAATAGTAACGACAATCTAACCGTTAGAGGCAATCTAAAGTACTATAGACACAAAAAAAGGATTTAAAATCATACCTAATTTAGCTATTAATTTTAGTGACTGTATAGTTGCTAATGCTAATGAATGTAAATTAAACCCGTTTAACATATCGATGTCACTTACACAGATTCAATGCTGTTGTGAGGAGGGACGAGCCTACAAGACACCAGCACTCCAGAACTGATGCAGCGTACAGCCCTCATTCTTCCAACCGTGATGGATACCGCGCTCCCCCCACGCACTCAGGATACATTCCGGAGAGAGGCTATTCTAACCCTGGACATGGAAATGAACATCCATCGTACCCTGGGTCGAGTGGGTCGTTCAATTCAGCTGTGGGATTCAGTGTGAAGCATATCATGGAACTTAAAAAAGATGGTCCTCCTAAGCCGTATTAACTGATCTTCTCATGTGTACCGTATTTTTGTTTTTGTTTGCAAGCTAGTTTAAAAAATAAGAAAATATGTCAATTATTTTTATAAACATTCGTCGGTGATGAAACTTTGGAAGTAAATATTTTGCCTTTAGAATGTTCATCATGAATGTTCAAACGATTTTTGTCTATACTTTTATTTGAGTAGGTAAGTAACAAGAGAATAATGATTTTAGTTCCGTTTTGTTAGTTTAAATTAATTAATTCACATACCTTCTAAAAAAGTGCTTTATATTTAGAAGCATGAAGTTTTTTGTTTTTATATTTTGTTTGTTGTTTGTTTTTCTTGTTAAAATGCTCTTGAATTACTTTTACATTTAAACAGTATTTAATCTAGCAACTAATCGACTTCTGAAATTATTTTTAATTTATAATTTTTATAGCACTAGAGCTATAATTAAAGATTATTTTATTTTATCAGTAATGTACTTAAAAATAATAAAACACAAGCTTTTTGTACATTTCTTTTATTATCAGCGCTGATATTTTGAATGAGGATAGTAATATTTTAGGCTCTGTTCCAGTTTTGGTCGGGTTCGAATTGGTCTTAGAAGATCCACGATTAATGATGTTCATGGTGATGATGACCATGATGATGTGGATGAACATGATGCGTCTTGTGGTGGACAATAGCGTTAAAACTGAAAAATAAGACACTATTGTTAAAATCAAAAATAAAACAACCGAATTACATCCTATAAATTATAGAACTAAACGTGATAATTGCTTGGATACATACATGAGAATATTATCATCACTGAACCACAAACAAGCTCCTGTTTTAGTCAATATAGCAGAGTAATGGACGTTGTATATGTTGCCGTCGGAAATCAGGAAGGAGCAGCTAATTTTTATGGTTTCTATACCATACATGTGTGGGATTTCTAACTGTGCAAAAAACTGATGTTCCATGCTGATATAATGCTGTCATTTGTTAAATATGCTGCTATAAACGACGTGTAAAGCTCGGGTTTGAGATCACATATCCGCATTTGGCAAACTTGATAAATCCCATACCCCTAATTGTGACGATAACCTAATTTTAATGATCTAAGAGGCCTTTTTTGTGTTATAAAATGCCTTTGTCTTGCAGTGTGACATATGACCTATCTTATCTTATGTCTTCGTGTAATTAAAGCTTGACTTGGCTGCATTCGCCGAAAATTCGCCTTAGAGGTATAAACAGGGTGGGCTGGAAGAGATTCCTATTAGTGATAAGTCCGCCTATATTGTACCACAAAATTATGTTACATGTTTGTTTATATTATTTTGTGCAGTAAAGAGTATCTATCTATCTAAACATACCCGTGGTGGTCGTCAGCAGAGTAATGAACGCTGCGCACGTTGCCGTCAGGTTCCACAAGAGAGTACTCGCCCTTTACCGAGTCTCCGTGGCGGTGCTCCGACTGGGACTTGTGGTCGCCGGTGTGCGGGTCCGACACGGAGTACGAGAACTTGTACTCAGGGTGTGACCAAGCCTGGAATCAATTACACATAGTCATTATCATCCTCATCATTATCATCAGCCTGTTGCAGTTCACTGCTGAACATAGGCTTCTCGTAATGCTAGCCAGTTTGATCGCTATTTGCATCTACTCTAATCTACTCCATGCAATCTGGCACTCATCGTCACTCTACAATACATGGCCGGGGGATTCGTACACTAGGTTTACCGAAACGCGGCCATAACACATAAAATGCATCTGCATCTTTTTTCTATTATCTATTTGTTGTTTTGTTTTGTTAAGTTTGCTAGTTGCTGATTTTTGAGGATCTATTGACAAAATAACCTAGTCTTTTGAAAGCAACATCTTCCTCTCAGCCAATTATTTTGATATAATTTAGAAAAAATAAAACATATGACTAAAAGAAAATAATAGAATGATCAGAAAAACTTACGTGATCCCAATGTCCATGTTCGTGTCCATGGTGTCCATGAGCGATGCCGTGGCCGAGGTGACCCAGGTCGTGGCCATGGTGACTGAGATGGCCCAGGTTGTGGCCGTGGTGGCCGTGGTGTCCATGGTGTCCGTAAGCGATGCCGTGGCCGAGGTGACCCAGGTCGTGGCCATGGTGACTAAGATGGCCAAGGTCGTGCCCGTGGTGGCCGTGATGACCGTGGTGGCCGTGATGTACTGCGTATGCGATGTGGTGGCCGTGGTGTCCGTGGTGGCCATGGTGTCCGTGGTGGCCATGGTGGCCGAGGCCAATGTTACCTAGGTGGTGACCATGGTGACCGATATGGTGTCCGTGGTGACCGTGGTGATCATAGTGATCTACACGAGACTGATGAGACACCGCGTGTGTGTGCGCGTGGGCACACATTGCCAGTACAGCTAATGCGGCAACCTGCAAACCAAGTACAAGATCTACATAAATAAAAATTAATTAGGATTATGTAAGATACGCTTTTATCACTTAAAACTTTAATGAATTGCTTCGACAAGGACCGCTTCCACGTCATCTGTTTTTAATTTTAACCAAATTATGCGGCAAGTTTATAGCAAAAAGGTCTTAAGTGAAAAAGTTTATGGTTAAATTTTGTAATTTCTTTTTAAGGTATTTTAGGTAAATACCTCTAAGTCCACATAGTCAACTAACCAATAAAGCACATGTTTTTTATAGGTATCAAAGAGATCGACGAAACAAGCTTAGTGGTAAAACGCCTTGCCAATATTACTGTTGATCATTTCATAAACCTCATATTTGCGTCGAAGTTTTACTGATGTTTTGAGGAATACTTACTTGGGACCACATGTTTATGGATTAAATCGCTTGGTCAGTTTGATTTAAAGTATGCAGATCCTTCGAAGCATAGTCCTTATATTTGAGGTGTGAGCCAATTTGGGGGTGTAAAATAAATTGTAGCGACAATAGTTTCCCTTGATTAGTTCATTAATTACTGTCCGAAGAAGCTAAAATTGCGAACGGGTTCAGTATCTATAATGTAAATTAGTAATAATAACTTAAGAGTTCGACTTAACGTGTCTTTGCCAAAAAAACGGAGAAAATGAGTGTCGAGGAGTAAACCTCCTTGCAGTTGACATTTTAAACATAAAAAAACAGCTCGAGAAAGGGTAAGCACTCCAAAAATGTCGCATCAATTGTTATTATTGAAAAAAGTCCTCTTTTGCATGCCATGTGTGAGAAAATCTTCTTTATACATTGTAACGTCGCCATAATATCTTGCTAGGCTTAGTGATGTCTATACAAAAAATGGAATAATTTGTTGATTTATGAGTAAAAAGATTACAATATCTGTTAAGGTACCTACATTATTTTTAATATTTGCATGAGAAAGACCAGTTATTACTTTGCATCTACCGTCAGACAACATAGTAATAAATGGACTTTTTACTACTGAAAACTGTACAGCTTTTCTCACGATGTCTTTTGTTCCCTTTGGTATTGTGGTATACTCAAATAGAAAAGTCCACAGGTCTGCTCACATTAGTACCATTAACATCACGCATGTAAAGCGACGTTCAAATCGGCTACCATAGCACAGGAATTAGCCTGACCAGAAAAATAAAAAACCTTCTCTGGAGGCGCTATATTGGCTATGGTTATAGCAACACTTGGTTGCTATGGTTATACTCACAAATAACTCACCATATCCAATAGTATTGACATCATACTTTGACTTTGATAATAATGAATGACATCTTCTTGTTTTTTTATTTGGTTATTGCCACTTGAAGAAATTAGTTTCAATATTTTTCCGCAATATGACAAGGTTTTTATTTTATTGCTCGGGCTATACAAATGATATTGGTTCAAAAGTCATGGAACTCCAAAACAGGCAGTTGTGAAAACATAACATCCTGAGTATAAGCCGCAGGGTCCTTGTATTTAACAAGTCATTATTCATAATTGATGTGCGGTTGTTATTAATTCTTTAACAATTATGAAAAACAAGCAATAAGACCGTTAATACTAATACCTCATTATTATATCACGATTTAATTAACCAAATTAATTTGCATTAATTAATCATGACAGGTTGAAAAATTACTTAAACTAACCCTAACTACAATATAGGTCTACAAGAGAGGACACTCTGAGGAAGCAGCGATTGCATTGAGCATTGCTTCTTGTTTGAGTGTTCCTCAATGGAATGGCCTCCAGTGTCTACTTACCATAAAAAAAACTAATTGATTATTTTTTGTATATTGTGGTTACTACTGTTCAAGCAAAAACCTCTATTGTGCTGACTCGTCAAACTGAGAATGGTTTAGTTAGTTATAGAGAACTTGAAAGCTTGGTATGTATGTTTATATTCATCTTATTATGTATCGCTCTCGTTGTACACAGTAGTGTAACAGAATAACTGTTTAAATGTAAAATATGAGAACAATTTTTTTTTATTCTAAGAGATTTGCTTGTTACATTGGTGTTGCATTTACACATAGAACCAGTAATTAGGTCCATTTACACGTTTTTACTTAGGCGTTTATGTAGAAGATGAATATGTTCTCTTGTTGAAATCGAGTAAGCGTCAATAGTTTAGTAATAAACCGCGATTTTAATCTAAGTTGTTTCATTTATCAAATGATTTTTCATTATGTACAGTCAAAAGCACGTCAGACGTAACACTTTGTACTTTGTACCGCTCTTATGTCGGAGGCATAGGTGCTATTATCGAACTGCAAGTGTTTACCGTGATGTGCTGTTGACCGTACGTAAGTAGGATATTCTAATTATAATATTAAAATGTTCCTTCGGTTATAAATACTAATATGGTTATTTTTTGATGTGTTAATCTGTCCTAACTTGTGAACAATTTGTTTGGCAATGGCATATTTATGTTTTTTGACTGGAGACATGACTATGACCTATTCAACGGACACCATGACTTTTTTCCAGTAGGTATTGTTTTAGTTTTGTAGGTCAATTGTTTTGTTGACTACTTCTATAGCTCATTCAGTAGTGATCCTTCCTTATGCGCTAGAGGTCGTCGGTCAACCAGGACAAACATTCATGGGATGAAAATTTGTGTGTGTCCTATGATTGGATGGTATAATATCGTTGTATGGTATGGTTTATAGGAAAAATCAACCTATGTTGCAGATAGATGAAACATTTATTTTCAGCACACATGCATGCACATAAGAAAAAGAAACAGTGAATTGCTGGCTAATAAGAGTTAAACCATATCTGACATCAAGGTATCGCACTTTCTTGCGCTTGTATTCACGCTCTTTTAAAAAGATTTTTCAAACTTATTTTTATGATATTGTTGTTCAATTAATTCTAGCCTTAATTGTGCCAATTTATGTCAGATGTACTTTTAACCTTTTCCCCGCCACGCTTTTTTCCGAAAATGGTGCCCCACACGCCACGACCATTAAAAAAAAAATTCCAAAAAATTATTAGGTTATACTCAACTCATTCAGGCAAGTAAAAATACAACGTTTCTTAATCATGTTTTTTTGTCTGATATATCAGACATTGGCGTGGTGGGCACGAAAATGGTTTGTCTGATATATCAGACATTGGCGTTGAAAGGGTTAAACTTTATTGTCTTTTTATGCAAATATGCAATTTCCAATGAGTTACTCCACACGCACAGTAGGCGTGTGCTGAGTGCTGACCTAAAAATCATTTTTTTGGTATTTCTAAGGATATTGCAATCTTGTTAGTATTGTGCGTCGTAAACGCAGACTGTGTATTTATTAGAAATATTTAATTACTGTTGATTGATACTTCCACTAGTTGTTATTTATAGACGAGCTATGTATTTCATTGGATATGCATATGATATGCACGCATATGCGGCTAAGCGTGAATCACTATATTGTTTTGGTTCTTTGTATACATATATCCCTCCTCAATGAAGTGAATTTTCTGGAAATATTATATTTGAAGAATAAAAGCCATAAACATAGACATGTTTGTCTTCGTTTTTCTCTATTTCTCCTTCATCCTTATAAAGCAATAAGCAATGTTTATTTCAGATACGTTGTCAGTATAGCATGGCCTGGTGGTCGATTGTATGCATCATCTGGTAAAGACAAAGTTACTTAGCTTTCGCTATTGCCTTTATAACTCAGATTTGGGCGAACTTTTTCTTGTATGTTGTCTTGTCATCAATTCGGTTGACGGTAAGACGATTGTAATGAGGGATAGATTAATAAAACGCAAACTCATTGCATCATTTTTAATTATTCTTATCTAAACTTGCATAAATTTTTTAGGTTTTCAAAAAGTTTTATATGTATGCAAAAACATCTAGGGAACGCCAAAACGTCAATAATTTGAAAGCCAGGTTTCCTTTTGCTCTATTGAAGGAAGTTATGATCCGGTAAACATGTTGATTGGAACAAAGCAACGTTCAATGTAAACGAGAATCTAATTATATCCATGCATCATCACCAGAAAGTAGCCAAATATGGTAATAGACGAATAAATAAATTTACATTTTAGTTCCATTTCTTCCACCAATACTGGATAATCAGGATTTTCTAAATAAGGATAAGCTTACACAAGTCTGAATTCTTTTAATAAATTTTCTCTTTCGCTTATCATTTTCTTTGACTTAGCGAGGGTATAATGGAACTTAACTTTAAAAAAAATTGTAGAGATCGTTACGAAATTGTCTTAGTATTCAATGCAGTACAGGTTAGAAAATGATGTACAAATAACCATCCATTTATTAATTCCATTATAATTTATGAGTACAAATTGTATTCACATTCATCGAAATTTCTAACTCAAGAATTTTTTTTAGACTATTTCAGTCAGTCAAAAATGTCAAAAAGGTCCAATTTGCAGGGAACTCTGGACTAAGTAGGTAATAATTTAGTTTTGGATAGATCTAACAATTAAAATACTATGCCAATGTTTTTCAGGTGAGCTAGCTGCGGTATAAACTCCTTGTTCAATACCAGCGTTCGGGTTGCTTCCGATCGTGTTGCGCATGAGCAAGCACGTCAGCATGCATCATGTGGGCGTGCTTCTCATCCTCCCTTCGCTGGCTCTTCGCCTGGCTCTGCGCCAAATGCCTCAGCCTCAGGAACTCGATCAGGCTGTCGTAGTCCCTGTGCTCTTTGTGCTCGTGGCTGTGGATGCCGTGGGGCAAGATGAGGATCTGACCGCCTGGTCCACGCGTGTAGTCACGCCCGCCAGACTTGAGGTATCGGTAGTCCAGGATCAGGGTTGGCTCGTAGTAGTCGGGGCTGTAGACGCTCTCGATTATCCTGGAATAAGGAGTAATAATAACGATGTTATTGTCTGCTCAATGTGTGCTGATCTTAGTAAAGCATTAAAGAATACAATCTTTGAAAAGTGGAGCTGACGCTTCCAATACATCTGCAAATATTAAGTTCCGGAGGACATAAGGGTCTAGAGGAATGCCATATTTGTAACTTACATGATTTAAGTAGTATAATTAAGATAATATATAAAAGTTGAGTCAAAGTTGTTTGCGACGACATTTTTCCTGTGTATTGGAGAAAGTGTCTGAATAGTCAAACATCGCAAACAAATACAATTTCGATAACAGATAATATAATACGATGAATGTTTTCAAGTGAGTTATTTTGGATAGTCAACAAGCTTTTCTTTCATGCCTTATTAATAGCTGTATTTGAATCTGTTTTCTAATTTTCATACTCACTGATGTTGTTTGTGCAGAGTGTCTCCAGAAACGTGTGCCTGAAACAAAATATAAATTAAATGCTTACGAGGATCAAAATAACAATTTGTTTTCATTTATAATCGAACTCCCACTAGTACTGATTGCCTAGAGCCCTAGAGCACGGAAATTCGCGTTACACATATTACATCAATTGTCTATTTATTTTGATGATTGTAAATTGCAACATAAAAATACAAACATGCATACATTACCTCAGGATAGAAGTAAACTTGTTTGTTGGGAGTATCAAGAGGCCTCCCGGAACACGCGCAATGGGTCGATTTCAGACGCTGGGTTTTGCCCAGGATCGGAACCACCTACCGCGCCATAATACAAGTCAACGGTAGCCGGACGTACCATTTTTATATATTTTTCTAAAGAAAATTTAGACAGACAGACATTTTTTTTAAGTACAGTAAGCAGCACATGAATACCGTTATGCGTCTAAATGTCTCAATTCGAATAAGTACTTTATGCAATTACTTGAAACTTGTTTGGAGAAAATTTACAGATTGAGATTACGGGTTAGGTTAAGGTTCATCTTACTGTACAAGTCATTCTTAATTTGATGCCAGTGGCCTAAGGTTAATATCCTATCTTATTAATTTAAGTCGGAACACGGGACCGGAACCCTGGCAATGGGTCGATTTCAGACGCTGGGTTTTGCCCAGGATCGGAACCACCTACCGCCATAATACAAGTCAACGGTAGCCGGCCATACGTACCATTTTTATATATTTTTCTAAAGAAAATTTAGACAGACAGACATTTTTTTTAAGTACAGTAAGCAGCACATGAATAGATACCGTTATGCGTCCTAATGTCTCAATTAAAATGTTAAGTACTTTATGCAATTACTTGAAACTTGTTTGGAGAAAATTTACAGATTACGGGTTAGGTTAAGGTGCATCTTACTGTACAAGTCATTCTTAATTTGATGCTAGTGGCCTAAGGATAATATCCTATTTAATTAATTTAAGTATGTTTATACGTAAATGCTAGCTCCCCGCCCGGACCACAAACAAAACTCATTTGGTGATGTCGTTCTGACGTTATGCGCACATACATTTCGGCGATTTTTACTATTTTGGTCGTCAGAAATTGTCTTAATTTTCACATAAAAGAACTCATCATTTTATATGAGGCAGAAACATGCGTGCGGCACTGCAGTTCCGCAAGAAATGGTAAACAAGAGTTAACTTGTCACATGCTTGTCACTACAACATCTCTTTGTGATTAAATCATAAACAAACTTCAGCACAGTATCCAATAGCACAGCAATATACAGGTTACCTTCCTAGCCCCGTATATGTTGTCACTGTGTTCGTGGCCGCGTCGGAGCAGTTCCACTTCGTCTTGATGGACGTAGACCGGGTTGGCCGCGGCTGCCGGCTCTACTTCTGCATCGGCCGCGCCCAACGCCACAAGGCTAGCTATCACTAGGAGCTGGAAACAAGGCAATTTATTATGTGTAACAGTTACGAAAAAGAAAAAGTCAAGATGCAATAACTTTCATTTCACGGATATATTCAAGTATAGATAATTTTTTTTTTGAAATAAATAGTAGACACAAGTAAAATATATTAGTATCTTTATATGGAAAAAGAAGAACACAGTGCAAATACTTTTGTTTGATCAATATTATGGACCTACAGTACAAGGAGCTAATTTACAAAGTAAAAAAGAAGGGAAAATTTAAGCCAAAATAACTATAATACCAAAATCTTGTATGTTATCGTCCAATACGGTTATCAATAATATATCATAACATTTTATAACAACTTTCATCGTTTTCAGGCAACTCCTCTAAAGCCCTATCCACTTCCTTCTACTATTGATAACTCCAGTTCACCAAAGAAAGTTATAAAGTTATGTACTCGTATCAGTATCATATATGAAATGTATCCACAAGTATATGATTTACTGTTTAGAAGATAAAAAATGTTTTGATAAAACTTACATGCAACATGTTAACTGAAGGATCGTGCAACACAACACTGAAACAGTATTAAGATGTTACGTACTTATCTAGCACGCAATATATTATTTTTTTTCTAATTAAATCGCCGGAACTCCCGCCCGCTATAATCATTATTTCCGTTTTATCGAGTTTCCATTTTATCTAAATGTTTCATGCAGTTATTAGTAATTAAATTGTTGGTTTTATTTTTGATTTATATACATATACGTAAGCTATTTAATATCCTGAGTGCAATGGAATTATTAAATTATATTTTATATTATGTATTATTGATTTATATGAACTTTATTTCAGAATGAATTTTTTCGAAGCCTTGAGCTAAATAATACTTTAAAGTATTTATTATAGATAAAACAAAGTAGTAGTAGCGTGAGAGGTTCTGTTCTAATGTCGACATACGAGTTTATTTGTGGTTTTTCTTTTTGCTTACCACTAGTTCGGCTGTTAAGATTCTCTCAAAGGAATGTTCTTGTGCACTATCTGATGATGCATGCAGAAGATGGAGTAAGGTTATAGTCCTAGGAATGTTTCATGTATACAGTAGTATTATTTATTTATATTAATGTAGAGCCAACTATCCAAGGCCTTGGTATTGTCCCTTCACATCGGAGAACTTGTAATGAGCGCCCTAAATGATAAAATAAAAAGGTTGGCTGCCAATTTCACTTATATATTATGACAGAATCGTATACAAATTTTTATCAGGTCTTTAGTTGATAAAAATATTTTCTTATTTCATATTTCATGTATTCGTAATTTCACTATCAAATACAAATGTGTTCGTAATTTCACTATCAAATGTATAACCTTTTTTGAAACTCTGGACTCGGGTAATTGGTTCACAATCGATGTGAACGGTTGGGTTTTGGAAACTTATTCAAAATATGGGTTGCCATTTTTAGGGGCGAATTCCTTCATATCCGGAAGGGATAAACCGCCTTGCGTGCAATTGCGCACTCGAGATCAAACTATTGAGTATGAATCTATATAAGAAAAAAACTAAAACAATGTTTATTTAATGAACACGCTCGTATCAAATCAAACGAGAAACCAAACATAAAGGAAAAAATTAAAAAGTAAACGAAAAAACATCAACGATCATCACGCGCGTTGATGTCTTTTCGCGTGTATTGCTACTACGGCTACGTTATCCTGTGCTACGAGTACTATACAGTATGAAAGGAAATGCGAGGGACATATTTAAACCCCAAATTGTTTATGCTTCCATATAACAAAGTAAGTATACATCAATAAAAACTCTGGTAAATATCTATCAATAACCTTAGTCGAAACCTGAAAATCCGCGTAACGTGCGGGCACTCTTCCCTTCACAGTACCTATTTCGTGCACTCGTTCATTACTCAAATTATTGTACTCGCGTACAATTTGAATTTGGGGCGTAACCAGCCGCTCAGCACACGGGATTTTTAGGTAGTTCATGCATACATAAATTATTAGGATAATTATGAAAAAAAATTAAGGATATATTTTTTATAGCGAATTGGACTCTAAATCGGATTCTGAACACTCTCCTTAAATATGTCCCTCGGGTTACCTAACACGCTGTATAATTGTAATCACAAAATAGCATGATGCCCAATGATGATGCCTACGACAACTGTCATGAAGAGTTCACTAGTAATGCGGTGCAGTCGATTCCCGATTATACGAACACCGATTGTCAATCAATGATTCCATAGTTTGTAAAATCTAGGATGATACATGCGACATGTGTCACAGTGAAATTTCTAGAGACATCGATTTCTCTTTAACTAATAGTATAAAAATTGATACGTAAGTACCAGTACCTGATCGATTCTGCAAGATTGCAGAAACCTTTAAGAAAGTATTCTTATTTTTGAAACGAATGTGTATTTTGTAAACAGATATTTGAAACTCGCTATTTCGCCTCAGTTTGCACAGGCGGAACCTGCTGAGAAACACACACACAGGAATCGGTGATTTCTAAAACCCCACATGTAACACAGACCAAATTTTTCAGGAGACAAATAAAACTGCTTATTAATTAATGCAGTGGTTATTTAATATTGTTTTTAGTGTACTTAGAACATATAAAGGATAACAAAGTATAAAAAAGTAACCATATAGATATCCTACAACAGACGTATACAAAGACAGTAAAGTTTTAACCGTTCGCCAGCTTTTTGTTCTTAGGTCAACTATCTCCATACATAAAATAATTCCAAAGTTTGAAAACATTAGTCAATTACTACTTAAGAGAAATTTTCAAATTCCTCTTCCTCAGATTAAAACCTCCTTTGCTAAGCGATTCCCTCCTTTTATTAACCGATTTTTATACAATAAGGTTGTGAAATTTTGTAATATCAAAAACTCTTCTGTGCAAGTGACTAAAGCAACTGTATCTAAATGGCTCAATTCATTATCATATGAAACAACAGAAAATTTGCTTAGTGTGCTGTCTTAATCTTAATTTTAATTTAATTTTAATAAAAACATACATATATTATATATATATATTACGTATATACATATATCTTTTACATAGTATCTGTACTAAATATATATATTTTAATAATATATAATAATAACATACATACATATTATAATTTAAATATATCTAAAATGTAAGTAAGTTTTCCGATCTGTGTAGTTGTGGCAGATTCTTTTCTATTGTTAATCGTATTGACACCAACGATACAGATTTATTCTAGTGTTGGTGTCACAGATGAAAAATGTTGTCAACCCCTCACAACAAAGTAGACTGAGCATTGTTAATTTATGTTATGGAATACCTAATGTGAATTGTAAACCCTACTTTTTGTGTTAAATAAATTTATTATTATTATTATTATTATTAACAAAAAATACACTTTACTTTAGGTTGACGTCACCAGATTACGATAGTCCTAACTTAATTCTGACAAAAATGTAATATGTGGGGACTTAAAACACCAATTCATTTATTCATGTATGTGTAGGGCTCAAAGATGCATTTATTAATTGTACAAAATGATTCTACCGGCTTCAGAATGTTGTTTTCTAGGTATAATAAAGATTTTTATAATTTAATTTAAATTATAAGAATTT
Source organism: Mecyna flavalis (assembly GCA_949319885.1). Classification (NCBI taxonomy): domain Eukaryota; kingdom Metazoa; phylum Arthropoda; class Insecta; order Lepidoptera; family Crambidae; genus Mecyna; species Mecyna flavalis. The sequence goes on from OX439430.1 coordinate 13,487,253, forward strand.
TACATTTCACTTATACACGTAATAAGATAGAAGAGTATGTCCGAATCGAAAGTTAGTCAACATTTCAAAGCTAATTGCTTTTACTTAATTTTAAAATGTAAAGTTAGATTATAATGCGTGTGGAGCTAACCTGTAATTGTCTGTTGCATTTGGAAATTGTAATAATGTAGATGTATATTATTCAAGTAATAGTAAACAGATGTTGGTTGGTCAAATAAATAAATAAAATAAATTAATAACTTAAGACATTATTCTATACCAGTGCTCGCTGCTTATCTGAGATTATTCTTAAAATTGCTAATATCTTTGAAGACTTTGATTGACGTCGTTCATTTGAGTTTGTAAAATAATTGTGCTATCCTCTATCAAGCTCAATAGGCAAGATACTCGATAGGATAGGTTACTTTTTGAGATCGCTAAAACTAAATTCATTGTGTTGTGTTTTTTAAAATAGATTGGGTGGGTCCCAGCCGACTTGTCCCCAAACATACTCGTATATTATTATGGCAACTGATCATGCATGCCTGATCTTAATTACGTGGTATTTGTCAGCAATCACTTCACTCAACCATCAGAGTGAAGATAATGACCCCCTACTTAGGACAATAATATTGAGCAGCACCTATAACAAACGAATTTTTTTTGTCGATTCTGTTATATCGTATAATTAAAAGTATAACTAGATGGACGAACCCATCTGTTTATCTTTCAGATATAAATAATGCTTTCTTTCTTTTTTTATTTACAAAAGTGATTCGTTTCTATCAGTATGTACTTTACGAAAAATAATTGTTACCTAATTGCAACCTAGGTGTGGAAAAATATTAAATATTAATTATTTATTATCTTTTGAAAACAAAAAATCAAATAAATTACTCCAATAAGAGGGTTTAAATGGCAGTACACATTTAAAAGTTGTCCGGTAAAAAGGTTTAAATAAAAATAAAACAAATTCATTGAGCGCTCATCAAACTTGTATTTGCAATTAAAGGTTACATCGGAGATCACAGTACATTACGTTATACATTGCCAGCTGTTGTAACAGTTAGGTTCAATTTTTCTTATTCATTTTCTTTTATTTACAGATTATTAGGTCTATTTAATAGTAGTCCCTGCGCCTGTAGTCTCTGGGATGGAAGGCTTCTTCCTCATACTTGTGGTACCTAGGGGCGTGGAGCGACAGGGCGGGGATATGCTTAGGATGCTCCTTCTCTTCCTTTATTTCCTTGTGTTCGATCTCAATGATCTTGGGCTTGTGTTCCACGTGCTTGTGTTCCACGTGCTTGGGCTCTTCGTGCATGGGCTCTTCGTGCTTGGGCTCGTGTTTGTTGGTCTTGTAGTAGACGTGATGGTGGGGCGCTGAGTATTCGACAATCGCTTTGAATCTGCAACAAGAAATGTATTGGACTAAATGACTGAAAAAAACATCTTCCGATCTTCATTCTCCCCACCCCCATTCCAAAAAGCCTCCCCACTGGGAAGTGAAGCGACTATTAGGCTCAATGAGCCAGAACTCGCCTTTCACCTCGTCGCTGTCCCTATGTTCGCTCTGGTCTTTGTTGTTGTGCACACTCATAACTTCTCACTGTTGTGTCGTAGTGACAATACTCACCCAGAATGCTTGTCGGAGTGGTACTTGACAGTGCGCTTGCGACCATCGGGCTCGACGAGCCAGTACTCGCCCTTCACCTCATCGCCGTCCCTATGCTCGCTCTGGCCCTTTTTGTCGTGCGTGTGGGGGTCCTCCACCTTGTATGAGAATTCGTATGATGGATACGCCGGAGCCTGTAACGTAACAAAGTGTACAAAGATCGGTAGACTAGTTGTAGGTACCTATGAGAGTAGAAATATTGGGGCCACTATAGGCACGGCAGCAAAATTTTTTTTTATATTTATTAGAATGATTACGATTATAAAAGAGCAAAATCGTTTAAGAAACCTCTTTTAAAAAAATGTGCAACTAAACAATAATGTCTATTTATTTTCTCTAGAATAACGTAAATTTTAAAATAGGTATAATAAGCACGAAATTAATAAATCGCCTTTTTTCACCTTAGATTTCAAGTAATTGTTAAGAAATCGCAACGCAACATATTAATATGATATCTGCTTTAATTAAATTAATATTTAGAGATTTAGCATTTAATAATACAGTATAAAAACATATGAATGTATGAAATCCAACTTACGTATTCTTCATGATGCTCCGGCTCCTTGTGACCGATATGGTCGATTTTCCCATGATGCTGGTACCGCACGATCTTCTGCTCCGATATCGCGTGCTCCTCGCCCAGGACGCATACCGCTAAGCTCAATAGAGTTACAGCCTGGCAACAAACACATTGTCATTTAAGTTTTTTTTTCATCGAAATTCACTCAATGCTTGGCATCTATTCCAAACTTCAAACATTGCAATTTTAACGGAGGAACTCGTCGTTTCCTAAAATTTACAATTTTAATATATATTTATATAATAATTTTAAATTAATTTAATTTATATAATAATAATTTTGATTACTTTAATGAACGTTTCATTATTAATGTATGCAAATAGGTAAGCTTGTTGTATTTAACAAGTAGTAATCGCAACGCAAAAATCAGAAATCACTTTAAAAATAAACTTTGCACTGAATTTAAATTTAAAAAGTTAGAGAAAACAAACAAAATTAATCACCTTTAAAATCATCTTGATTAATGTTTGTATTGTTTTGGTTCTCAACTCTTGAATGATATATCGGATGATCTCGTCTAGTATTTATACAGAAAATATTTGGCTTAAATCATCAGTTTCCTGCTAAGCGTAGGTTAAATGTACAATAATTATTCTTTTTTAATCAGTTTATAGACTTGCTGATGGGCGTGTGTTTATCAAAATTATTACAGGATAAATAGGCGTACTTATCTAGTGACCTTTATTAGACCGGGTACATCCGAAATTAAACGCGTTAACTGACATTAAAGGATTACTTTAAGAAATTCTACAGCGGTTATACCCGATTAAAAAGATTAAGGAAGTTAGTTGCAGTATTTTTTCGGTCGATTGAACTGTCTAAAAAGTTAATAAAATACTCCAATGCTTTTTATGGTTATGTCAGCGATCAACCTATTATGTGAAGCCAACAAATGAATTAAAAATGTACATATCAAAAGAGCATTAAAATTTTGTTTATTTTCCCGATTTTGCCAACTTTCTACCATAACACTTGCATAACACCGAATCGGTCGATAACAAACTTTTTCATAAAAAGTCTTTCACGAACACCAAAAAATTAGTATGATCGGTGGCTGACTGACATTAGTTATAGGTACATAGCGCAATTGATTTTACTTTTTTTATTTATAAGATAACTAGAGGCCGCCCCCGCGGTTTCACCCGCGCGTAATTTCTTCTTTCATATATCTCACCCTTCCCTCAACATGTCCGGGATAAAAAAAGTACCCTAAGTCACCCGGGGATAGTATAGCTTTCCAACAGTGAAAGAATTTTTAAAAATTTTTAAACAAGCAAATCTTTTCTCTTTATATAATATTGTGTTATTAGGTATAGATTTATACATTTCATACACATTAATTCATTGAAATGGCTTGTTAATAGTTTTTATTTATACAAACGGATACAGATAAAATACTTAAAGGTTTTCGTATAACCGTAGTTTCTAAAGATAATAATTATTAACCTGATTTTGCTTTTTTAAAACCGATTTATTGTTTTTTTGTCGTCCATAACTTAAATGTAATTGTCTGCAAGCACGAAATAGTTGAATGAGTCTGTAGCGCTTTAATAAATAAGATAACGCCTATCCCTAAGTTATATGCAATATTTACCAATTTGTTGAGTTGTGGTGATAAAATGACTGCCACTATGACAAAGCCGAATAGCCATATTTTTTCTTTTAACCTAAATGAACGCTATAAAAGTAAAAACACATTCATCGTTTGTTTATTAAATAAAATAACGAGAAAACACATAATTTTCAATAAATTGGCCGTTATCCATTGGCACGATGGCTCATTGGGTGGTGCCCCCTATAGCGCTAGATTTAGATCCCATCGGGGAAAAACAGTCATGAGATGAACATTTGTGTTTAAAGTTTTTATTATTATATAATTTTGCATTATTAAAAAAATATTTAATCATTATTATTTACTTCAACTTGTTCTCATTTACAAAACATCGTTTAACCGAGTTATGTTTTTGATTCATCTAAAAAAGTAAGGTCATTATCGTTTTACACAGTGAGACATTTAAATTGGCTCATTGTTATAGGTCTAAAAGTTTCATTATCTTCCTTTTTGAGATAATTTGTATATTTTTCTAGTAGAAGAAAATTCATGCATTCTAGATGTAACTGCGTCAGGCCTATAGTTGTAAGGTCGGTTTAAAACGAATCAAACCATGCTGTTTAAAACCAAAATTTTGGTTTAAAACCGTTTAAAACGGTGTTTTACGGTTAGAAACAGTGTTTTTTTTAAATATTAACTCAGAATGCATTAGATTATCGAATTCACCATGCAACGGAGTACCAAACTGTGTATTTTCATGTTTGTCAGATTTTTTACTATGATACTATTACTGATTAGAGATGGGCAAAGTGTTTCTGCCCGGCAGGTAAGATTGGGAAGATTCATTTTGGGAGAACACCCATGATGTTATTACCCTGAAAACACCCCCTGGTAATACTACCCTGAGAACACCCCCTGATGTGATTACCCTGAAAACAACGCCCGATGCAACAACCCGGTAAACACCCCTTTGATGATACTTCCTGGAGAACACCCATTATGTTAATACCCTTAAAACACCCCCTGGTAATACTACCCGTAGAACACCCTCTGATGTGACTACCCTTTTTTTTTTTTTTTTTTTCGGAGGAGAATGCTTTTATGCACCATAACCGCAGGCTAGCTAGACCCGCGGCCGTGTGTGGGACTCGAGACTTAAATGTCCACTACCCACTAAACTCCCCCGGTTTCCCCTTCACTCCCAATTGGGACGAGCCGGTGCCAGCCTTGTGGCTATTGCCCAGCCCATCCCTGGGTACCCCGACTTGAGAGGCTTCAAGTCAGGGTGGCGCCTAGGGAGGGCCACCCGAGAAACTAGGTGACCCTCAGACTTGGCTCGAGCGACCTGTGCAATGCGGGCGTTGGGGGGCTACCTCCGCCCGCAGGTCAACCATCAGGCCGGAGAAGGCGTGCTAAGTGAGCTCGCCTTCTCCGGCCTGGCCGTCTACGCCGGAGGGGAGCAGCGAGGGGGTCCTCCTCGCGCTCCCGCTCCGCTGCCTCCTTCTGCGACATTACTTGTTCGCAGAAGGAGGCGGCCGCCTCCCACGCACTCCTGTTGGCGACCATGGCACGAACCATGGTCGCCAACGAGAGGCGTCCTCCGCCTAGCGCCGCGATTAGTTCGCGGCGCTCGTGTCGCCAGGCCGAGCACTCGAGGAGAGTGTGCTCGGCTGTGTCGTCGGGAGCGTCGCAGTGATGACACCGCGGTGTCTCCTCCCGACGAGGGACACGGTACAGGTAGTGTCCGAAACACCCATGTGCTGACAAAACCTGCGACAGGCGGTAGGTGAGGCAGCCGTGCCGGCGCTCCACCCACTCCCTCAACACCGGACGAATGGCCTCAATCGTCCAGTGGCTGGCACTTGGGGCTTGGAGAGCCTCAGTCCATTTGGTCAGGGCCTCTTCCCTGGCCTGGACACGAACCAGCGCCACCTCCTCCAAGCTGGGTCGCTCCCCCCGTATTCTTGCCGCGACACGGATTCGATGCACCTGGGCCAGAACCAAGGCATCGAATTCCCACGGGGTTGTGCCTGCTAAGACGCAGGCAGCCCCATGGGAAACTGTGCGGTAAGCCCGCACAGCCCGAGTCGCGATGACCCTCTGCGGTCTCCGCAAAAGGGCCTTTAGCGAGGAGGAGAGGCTCTCCGCCCAAACAGGGGCTCCGTAGAGTGCCATCGACCTTATCACCCCATGATAAAGCCGACGGCACCCGGGCCCTGGACCCCCCACGTTGGGGAGGACCCGCCCGAGAGTGTTAAATGCATTTGCGATGTCTAATGACACCGCAATAACAGCCTCCCCTCGTGCTGTGGCTGCCTCAGTCCACCTCTTGAGGCGAGCCAGCGCGTCCATTGTGGACCGCCCGGTGCGAAAGCCATATTGGCACTCGGATAGATCCGGGTCATGGCCTTCCAGGTGCTCCAGGATCCGGGAAGCGAGAATCTTCTCGAAAAACTTCCCGGACTCATCGAGGAGCACCACCGGCCGGTAGCCCGACGGGGAATCAGGTGGGCGGCTATTTTTTCTTAAAAGGACAAGTCGCCCGACCTTCCACCTTTTGGGGAAGCGGGCCGCTGCGATACAAGTATTAAGTACCGCGCGAAACCGTTCCTCCAGTGGTCCTGTGGCGAGGGCTACTACCTTTGATGGCACCCCATCCGGCCCCGGAGCCTTGTTTTTTGCCCGCAGCCGAAACCTGCCGGTCTCGCTGATGTGACTACCCTGAAAACAACCCTCGATGCAACAACCTGGTGAACACCCCTTTGATGATACTTCCTGAAGAACACCCATTATGTTAATACCCTGAAAACACCCCCTGGTAATACTACCCGGAGAATATCCCCTGATGAATCCCCAAGAAACACCCCCTTATGTTGGTACCCTGAACTCCTCCTAAGGCTACTACCCAATAATCACCTGTTGACGATATAAAATCACCTATTACCTATTATGTACCTATTGGATAATGTAATTGCACGTTATTTTATGCCTTTACAATTCTATATATGTTACAGCCAAAGTGATCAATCTGGATATTATATATAATAACTAGCCATTATATATAATATCTACTCAATTTGGTTAAAGTGATAAATGACACAGAATTGATCACATTAACCAGCCTTTATATATAATATCTTCATAGACTTGGATAATGTGATAAAACAATGCCTGACTTTTTAAAGAAATAATATTATTAATTTAATGGAATGGATAGATTTGTGTTAGGTTAGGTTAAAACTGCGACCACAAATGACCAGAACCGAATTCTACCCATGTTACTTGGTCAGGGCAGAGAGATAGTATTTTGTTTATTTACTTTTAATCATCAAATGGTATATATGTTACGCTCAAAGATCGAAAACGCTCATTGAGCGGAAAAATAGCTCACAACGCGTTGTGGTCACAAAAGTTTTTTTCAGGTTTTAAAAAAAAAAATAACCACGAAGGCCAAGGCGGGAGCTCTGCTCCCGCCTTAGCCTTCTAAGCTAACCTATATCCATCAGAGTCGATTTTCGCCTCCGACGTTGTTTTTGTTTAACTTAATATCTCTCAAAATAAAGTCTCTTCTGTGTGTCAGTACGTTGGATGTTTTACTGTGACTGCAACGCGTTGTAAGCTATTTTTCCGCTCAATGAGCGTTTTTGATCTTTGAGCGTAACATATACATAGTTTGTACAACTATTTATACACTTAATATGTCAGTAACGTACGTATTGATTACTTTGGCTAACTTGGACCAGCTATTATAAATAATATCCGGATAAAGTGATCAATTTATCACATTGTCTAGTCAATTTGGTTATTATATATAATGATCAGTCATTATATATAATAGCTAATTGATCACTTTGACTGTAACATATACATAACTCTCTTTTGTCTCCGTAGTCGGGTATTACACCGTTTAAAACGGTGGCTTTCGGGTTTTAAACGGTGCGTTTCAGTTTTAAACGTTTTAAACTGTTTTTTTTTTACAACTATAGTCAGGCCCATTAATGGCTGGCCTACAGCGACGGAAAGGTCTACATCCTATCCCATTTTATCCCATTGTTTGAATCATCTAAATTAAAAATTAAAGTCTATGTCAAATTTTTCTGGGGTAAATCAAAACGACAATATACATATTAGCGCTAATATTTTAATCTGCATCTTAACATAATATTTTACAAGTAAAAACGAAGGCTGGCATGAATCAGTCTTATTTTTGGCGGTCCAAAGTTGTGAAGCTAGATGATGCTTAGATGTGATGGCCGTGGGCAAGATGAATATGATGATGAGGCGACGAATGATGCACGATAGCGTTAAATCTGAAACAATAAGAAAAATAATGTGAATATAATATCCTGTCATTAAAATGCATTTTTTAAGTGACAGTGGTTTGAGAAAACTATGTGAGAAATGTACTAATAACACTGACAACCGAGTCCTAAGTTTATACTCCAGCAAGCGCTTATTTCGCTTACGCGATGCAGGATGTCAGACTAATTCGTAATTATAAGTTAGCGCCTTCCACTTCCTGCTAAGTTTGTGACAGGCGGGTATTTGATGACCCAATTAGGTCACCCGAATAACCCTGTCGAATTCGGAAAAAGTTCTATCTCCAACCATACCACTTCGATTCTCTTAGTTAATATAATCTGAGGGACGCATTCTTACCCGGTGTGGTCGTCAGCCTTGTACTCGACCTTCCTGTATCTGCCGTCGGGCTCGACGAGCTCGTATCCGCCCTTCACCACGTCTCCGTGGCGGAGCTCGTGCTGGGACTTCACGTCGCCGGTGTGGTGGTCGTGAACGGAGTACGCGAACTTGTATTCAGGGAACGCCTGGAGGGAAAAAATTAATAACGTTATTAGGCTGCTGTTAAGCAGGGTGTTTTGTTCATCTTCTCTGGTTTCCCAGCTTAATAACGTAATTACTGGTAATTACGTAGACGTCAACGCTACGTAGTGTACATTGGAAACAATTCATTTTACTAAATTTGTCCCCTCACTCTTCCTGAGAGAGTTATCAGTCGTAGATAAGATTATACAGGTTACAATTTGTTTGTATTAATCTAATATCTGTTGGAGCACATCTAAATATGCACATGTATAAAAGAAGCTGCTGTCATCAAAAGCGTTGCTGCGTCAACTTTAGTACCTAGATTTGAACTTCACCCAGAATTAAAGAAAGGAAATTGTATAAAGCTTGGAAAAAATATTACAAATTCTTATCCAGGAGTAGGTAAAATCAAAAGTTTTAAAACCATTAAATCACATTGAGCTAGGTACTATTAATAATATTTCTATGTTAAATCATTGGATTCCTGATTCGATCGGATAAATGTTGTTTTCACTAACAATATTCTACAACCCTTTTACAATAAGTCAGTTCGTAGTACAAGTTGTTGATTACGTACAAAATAGGTCAGCAGTTCTGAACATAAAACACTTTGCTGGGCAGGAAGCTTACGATAATATTGGCACATAATTCTAAGTTTCCTTAACTTACATTTTATGCAACGAGCCGACCAGATTAGGCGGACAAGTTACACTAGTTTTGAGTCGATTAAGTCTGATTCATAAGCAAATAATTAATCACTTTCTTGATCGATATAAGAAGTAAGGCTTTTGCGGTGCATTATATGACACATCGTATTACAGTGAGACATTTAAATTGGCTCATTGATATAGGGCTAAAAGTTTCATTATCTTCCTTTTTGAGAAAATTTGTATATTTTTCTAGTAGGAGAAAATTCATGCAATCTAAATATTTAAGCAGACATTTGAACAAAAATGTAACAGCGTCCAAACTTTAAATTGTATTTATTACTAAGATAAACATTTTTAACCCCTCATCAGTAAAACCTTTAAATTAAAGGAAAAGTCTTGACAGTTTGCTCAGCTCTTCTAGTATGCCTACTAGGATACAAAACCTATTACTATTCCTATTGTAATATTAATTGCTATCATAATCGCAACGTCAAGTGGACAATGAATGGCACAGAGTTTTACAAGGCCTTATGTACTTAATTCTGATCTAAATCCGCAAAACATTTGTACTAATTATAATATTCATTATTTATACCGTTGCCATAATGGTCAGTCGTAGACATGCCATAACTTTATAATATTGACGCGCTCAGCTTGCTCCATCTCTTCGATAATTAAATTATTAAATATATTATTATTTGACTGTAAAAATGATGCATATTTACCAGAGCTGTATGCTCTGGCAAATTCACATTCACATCATCACATAGTTGAAAGTTATAGCAAACACAATACCAGAAAGTACTATACGTTGATAATACAAGTATGTTCACAATGTAATTAAAATTTCTATCTTCGGTTGTAATTTCATTGACAATCTCTAATACAATTTAAATGTACTTTTTTGAATATAGTTAGCCAGTACAAATGACTTAAGTATATTTTTTCCAGAAAAAGCATTGCTAAAAATATGTTACGTACGAAACAGACCATGCATGCAAATACGTGTATTGTGTCGAGGTCACAACAGCGGATTCGGCGTAGTAACACAGTTCCTTTTCATAAAACAGTTAGTAGAGGTAGACAGACAAATAGCTAACAAGCAGGTAAGGGAACCCCTCGTTTTCACATGGGTTTAAATTAATGTCAATATTATTTTATGGTAAGATAAATCGATCTGGACATAATTTCGGGGACAAAAGTCGATATGGGCAAAACTATATCAAAATTTTATTTCCTATTGTACCTAGTTCTTAAGTTTTTTGCCAACCTTTTTTTATTGTGTCTGGTGAGTTTTGCTCAGATGAACTCTATTGATACATTATGTGAATACTGGTGACGGTCATTATCTAATTAAGGTAAAGAGGCAACGAGGATCGGGAGGTCTGTCGCGAATTGATGCGGCGAAACCAACCAGCCTAAAATTGGCAAGTCACGTCAGTATCTATAACTGAAGCATTAATTTCTATAATGGAACCTTAATCGTGGAGGCAACCATTTTGGCAAGTTAAATCAGTATCTTTCATTGTAGCATTTACTTACTTAATGAAACCTTAATAATGGAGGCCTTTGCAAGGACCTGACACTTTACTTTTTTTTATGGTATAGCGGGCAGACGAGGATGCGGCATACCTAATGGGAAGTGACTAATACCGCCACCCATAGACATCTGCAAATTAAGTGGAATCACAGATGCGCTGGCGGCCTTTAAGGAAGGAATGCACTCTTGTTTTTAAACACTTGCAAGTCGTATCTCACTGTCATGTCGTACTTTTAAGAACTTACATAATGGTCATGGTGAGGTACGTGGTGGTGGATGGGGATATGTGGCACGTGTGGTATGTGGTGGTGCAGCAGTGGCACGTGGTGGTGAATGGGCACGTGGTGGATCGGCACCGGGTGGTGGGGCCCATCGTGCTTCTGGAAGTCCTGGTGGGACACCGCCGGGTGGTGGTGGTGGTGATGGTGGAACGGGAAGATGGCTTGGCAGGCAGATGCCAGCGCGAACACTGTTAACACCTGGAATGAAACCATTTATTAGTTTCACATCATCATCCTTATTGCTGCTGTAGGATTTCGACTGCTAAACTTTTCCTTTAATTTGTCCCATGGTCGTAGGTGATTTTAATTCACTTTCATCGTGTTTTCATTGACATCCACCTCTCCTAGGTCAGTGACATTCGTGAACTCGATTGTTTCCGCAAAAAAATAAGATTTCGAAATTACACTTATTTTGCTCAATAGACTTAGGCCAAAATTGATTTTTACATTGATGTTAAATCACTGTCGAATTAAAGTATTTCAATAAAATGCTTGTAAATACAGAGAAATCAATAAAAAAAAAAGTGTAAATTTGTGTCTTTCGTTTGCAGGTACTGTCTCATGTTTTATACATTTTCTTTATAAATCCGTTTCCGATTATATAGAATTATGATTAAAAATATTATAGTAATCATTAAAAAAAACCTTTTTAAGTAAATGTAGGAAACACATATTTTTTAAATTCGAGGTGATCCTCGAATCAAGAACAACAACTGCCTAATTAACTGTTAAATTTTATTGTGAGAATATGCTGCTAATATTACCCTTTATTCCACGTTAGAAGTAAATATAATGCACACGTATAATTAACTAGTAAGAAAATGTACACACAAAAGCACACACACCTTTTAAAAACGAGAAGATAATTGTGATTGGATACAATCCATTCAATTTAGAGAAAAAAAATGTCCAAAATTTGCGATACCTGTCTTTCCATTTCACAAAGTAATAATCAAATAATAATCTGGTAACAAGTATTTCTTAGTTAAAAAAACAAAAAATAATCTCGAAATTTATGCCAGATTTGTGACATTAATTAAGATTAATGTCACAAATCTGGCAAGTTACACAAAAGTTTATAACTATTTACTATCTAAAAGTTGTCAACAAAACTTACTTTGAACAACATGTTGTAAAACAATTCCAGGACTTTCCTTGCTGTGATCTATAACAATAGTGCACATGTTAGGCTCTGGTTCATTAGTTTATATAGAGGTTTTAATTGTGGGAATTATTAGAGCAAAAATCAATTTCTCAGGGTTTGCCAACACTATCGTAACATTTAGTAGGGGCATACATTACTTGAAGGTACCACTTACTATCGGGAGGCCAATTAAACTGGTGACGCGTAGTTTTTTGTAAATGCATCACATTCCTTCGTCTATCGTAAAGCGCATCATACCGTAGAGCCTGTTTAGTAAACAAAGTTACTCGTCTGTAGTTCCTACGTCATATTGACGTCAAGTAGACCTTTGGAATACCACTAGTTTGGTGCAATTTATTTTTTTCGTTAAGTCACCTACTTTAATCAAATATCTTGCCCGAATATTTTCGGTAAAATTAACTTTGAGTGCACTCTCACTCAAGGTCTAAAATGTAGACTCTACATTATGTACTCTACATAATATGTACCTTCTAAACTTATTTTTTATTACTAGGATGGACGTTTAATACTTTACCACGTAGAAACTGTTGAACTAATTTACTAACAATTGTACGTATTTATGTTTACTCCTAATCAATCAATCGGTTAACGTATTATTAGTCGTTGATATTTTAGCAACAAAAATAGCTGCACATATTAAGCTGCCAAAGGTACGCATAAGGAACATATTGCCTATTATAAAATTTGTTGCTGAATGTACAAATGGTTTTAAACTGTACAGTCCACTGTATGCCAAACCATCATAAGCCCTCAGAAGACAATAAGATGGTTAAAAATTAAAAATGCTGAACAATTTTTGGCGACTTCAACAAACCATGCGTTTTTCAAGTAAAATTTTACTTGGAAAAATTATAATGTTACAAAAGTAGTATAAATATATTGTGTATGACATTTTTCATTTTATTATAGTTTTAACACATATAATGCATGTGCAACACAGATTTTAAACTTGATACGTTTATCGCAACATCAGGCCGGCGGATTACCCAAGAGCATTACCATGTGTGAGAATGTGCACAGAATTGTGTGTCTACACAAAAAGTCGACAATGGCGCGAATACGCAAACTGTACCTACATTATTTGTTTATGAGAGAACAGTTACACACGCCACACATACTCGTACCCTCTACAATACGAGCGGAAATGGGTTAGTAGATTAATAAATCAAATCATTTAATTTTTCAATAAATATAGTAAACCAAGCACGGGCAAGATCGAACGGTAAAAATAATTAGAAGCGAATAATTTTTATGGCGCTACTGAAAATCCCGTACAAAATTTTAAAAAAATACTTTTACTTTTCCTTAGTTGTTCGGGTTAGTCAAAATAGGCCAAATTCACATATAAATTCAAATTAAAAATTTGGGCATGTAGCATTATGTATTATATTTACTTTTTTTTATTGCGAGAGTGGAGTCATACAATATGCCACACTTTTTGTTTTGAGTTTAAAGAAAAGTCTTACTCAATTACATTGAACGTCTATAAACTATTTCACTTACAAAACTACTTTAATCTTTAATAAACCTTTAACAAGATCCCAATATTAATAACAATTCTCATCAATTAGTAGTAAAGCGTTCAATCCATGAATGGTCGACCCAGTTTTTTACGATCCAACTCAATTAAATATTCATAACAAGCGCAATTTACATGAGAAATTAAACGTTCACTGACAATTCGCATTATGCGTTTAGGCTTTAATCGGCGGCCCGTTACACTAAGGCTGAGAACACAATGTAATGACTCGGAAGGTCTGTAAATAACGCAAAAGACGCCTCTACTAAAATAGAAAATATATCTTTTATTTACAGCATGATTGCCTATATTTTCATATAATATAGGCTTTAAAAATAACTTTGTGCCATAAAATACACGTAGGAATAGTAAGCAACGCATTAAACTACCCTAATCATTAAAATTTCCACAACCAATTTTCAGCTTAATTTCCATCGCTTTGATTTATAAATTGATAGAGACATTTAATAAGATATTTGCTGTTACTGTAAGAAAAAAAATTCTTCTTTATTTATTTGAAATTGTCAGTTTCATAGTTTATTATATGTACAAATATGTTTGGACTTCGTGATTAACAGTGCTGTATTGATTTTGCAGCATGAGTTTGAAGAATCGATCTTATTTAAGATAATATTATTTATATTCGTGCTTATTGAGCATTGCTAATAAGATCATATTATTCACGTTATCGAATCTGCAGCGAACGCAAAATTAAATAAAATGGAAAAGTAGTAACGTGTATTCAGAACTTTATGTTCTTCAAATGTTGCAAGTTTATGCACTGCAAACACCGATTATGGTAATAATTTCTCAGTTATATTTATTTTGGCACATGTAAACATTAAACAAGTGAGTTAACACGCGAGAATGTTTTTAAACTTGCCCTTGTTTTTACTTTATCAAGACATGACGAAACCTTTATTGCATGAGTTGAGATCACTCGTTCACACGCGTCATTTAGAGCAAATTCTGATAGAAATAACGAATTATTTGTTGCTTTTGTATTTATATCTAATAAAATCAAAATATTCTTTATTAGAGCGCTTGGCTGCAAAGTTATACTTGTTTATATTACTTATAAATAGCCAATGTTCAATGTTACGGAGTGACTCTACCAGATTCGAAATAGTGTTTTCGTCGAGAAGAACCGACAAGAAACTGGATAGGTCTAGTACCAATTTAATTACAAATAACGCATTTTTATAATGTTATATTCGCTAGGTACATTTTTATGAAAAATAATTCATATCTTGCTAACTCTCTTTAGACCACCTCCGCTTAGCCAAATAATGTGCAGTTCAAGTACGCCAGTGGGCTTAGCTATTAAAATCCATTACATTACAAGTAACTTTGATTGATTTTTCTATTGGAATGTTTGATTTTCTTGGGAAACATTTAATTATGTGTTTATTTAACCATACCTTTTTTTTTGCGGAGGATACAGAGAATTTTAAGCATGCAGGCAAGAGACATGCGGCCGTGTGTGGGATGCTAACCTTTTTGTCTCTTGTTCATCCCACTAAATTTCCCCGTTTTTCTTTTCACACCCTAGTGGAGCAACCTTGTTGCATTTGACCAGCTTAATCTATAAGTACATAGAACATAAACTTAGTGGTGCCACTTCATTTCCTTTTAAGTGTCGAGAAGGAAGTAGTAAATACAATGACATTGTTAACATTTTCGCTGATTTAATGGGAATACTGCAAACAATAGACATTGCGACGCAAGTAGTACCGTATTTGTAGCACATATTTACGCGGAACGAACTCTATAGAAATCGTTTTGAAATACTAAACTAAATATTTTACACTTAATTACTTAACTGCTACATTGAACATTATTATGAGTGATAACGGACTACAGGGGAATATTTATATTGCCTAAACTGTTTGGATTATTGCCTCGTTGGTCTAGTGGTTTAAGTACCTGTGATCTCGGGGTCCTGCTGGGTTTAATTTCCGGGTTGAGCACAATTTGTGTCGATTTTCCGGACACAGCTCAGGGTTGTGATCACCAATCTACATATTTTGTCAAGCGTGGTGATGAAGCCAGTACCTATCATTGTAGCAATGATTTAGGCTTAAACTTTAATTTTGTGGATTATCGAATGGCTTGCCCTCACCTACAAATTCGTCAATTTGTCTTGGTAGAAATGAAAAAGTGAATATAAAAAAAAACTAATAATATGTTCCTCAAAATAACTAATTGCACAGCTAATTATTGCAAGGCTAGGTTAGCATTTCAGTATTTTTGATGTACATTTCAGTTATATTTTGATATGCAGTTAAATACTACTGTTCTTAACATTTCTTTTCTTTCCAATGTAAATAGAGCTGCAACTCGAAAAGTTTCAGCACTCGTTGCCACAGTCAACCTTTTCCAAATCACAGATGCTTAAATATTTTGGTCTAACTACATGCACGTGTATGTTTACGTCCACTAGTTTGTTTTGTCAAGCAATAATTATAGCAACGAGGGTTACTCAATGTCAGCAAAGGCAGTACGATGGTAATAACTGTTACACTTATTGTTTTCAGGTCAATGTCTAAGAATGAAAAAGAACGGCGGCCCACGGCATTAAGAGGTGCTTGCGATATCATAAAAACTGACCACTGCTTGACAATTATATGTTTAAAAATTAAAAGTAAATGTTTGCGTTAGTTTTATATTTAGGAATATATTTATAAGAAATATATTTATAGGAATAAATTTATAAGAAACTGGTTTCTGACATCTATAATATATTTGTTATCCTGTGGAAATGAGGCATTACCCTGGTATGATAAGTAGCATATCTCTTTTCATTCCCTTCTTAAGTCTCTTTCTATGCCTGTTCCTAATTTTATCAATATGAGACATGTTCAATTTATAATCGCAAACTCTGATATTAATATCATACCGAGCGTTTATTGTTAACTTGCATTTTTCATAATATGTAGAAAAGATTGGTAATTCTATTGGTGATTGCGAAGATTCAGATAATAGCACCTAAGCAGAATTGTAGCTCAAATGTAATTCCATAAAAGGACTTTTACGATCTTCTGTATAATAGTAAACATTTATGTCGAAATAAGTATTTGGAACATAATTGTTTGTAATGATAGCGATCGCTTATTTCCTATTCGGGTTACTGTATCCTACACGCTATTATATCTGTGAATAATTCTGTGTAATTGAGGCAATCGAACGTTTCACGGGCGATTAAGTTCTGGTTTCATTTTTGGCAGGATACCTTCAAGGTTCGTTTTACTAGTAGTAATCATATATAAGCAACATTGTTAGACTAAAATCAACTTATTTGATCATATAGTTTCGTGTTTGTAAGTTTACTAGACTGAAAGTAGGGAGCAGTAATATCAGACAAGTTATTGTATGATGTAGCATCCATTTGGCACAACACTAATAGCAGACACGTCCCCATTCTCCATATTGTCCTTCACGTTCCCCCTTTTTCCATATTCTTCCAAAGGCTTAACAAACATCTTAGACTTAGTCGCAGACCAAGGGCACTTTTATAAAAAAAAAAAATGCAAGCTCATTGTGACCAGGTGGAGGTGGAGTGACGATTTGCGCCGGATGGCTGTCGGGAGCTGGATGTGAGGAGCTGAGCATCGAGCAAATTATCAAGCATTGGAGAGGCCTCGGTCCAGCAGTAGGCTGCGACACGCTGATGATGATGATGATCCTGACCAGATCGGGACAAAACGCTCGGAAAATGAATAAATTGAATGATATAATTTTATCATATCAGTTTTACGAGTAACCACGTTGACTTTCTCTTCAAGGTCGGCAATGCGGTCACGTAAACGGATGTGGCGGTCGAGACGAATCGTGACCGCGACATCGAATAATGCTCGTAATCGAACGATTTTACGCGCCTTGCAGTGTCAATGTCGATAATTGGCCTACTTCAAAAGAATAATACTCACGAAAACTCCAACAAACAGATATTGTAACAATTTTAGATGAATATATTTAAATATAGTAAAGTCGACAAAGGCCATTTATAATTGTTCTGACCAAACAAACGACTCAAAAATTAATAATTAAATTAAAATACAAGCCTTACATAATATTTAAAATAACAGCCAGTTAAAAACCTTAAAGGAGGAAGCGGATAAATAGTTTCTTAACGGCGAACGTTATTTCTGGTATTTATAGGTGTTTTCTGATGTTGAAAATTCTAATAAATATATCCATATCTAAATCTACCGTTCTTATGTAAAACCAACTACTAATTTACTTGTACCCAGTTAATACCACCATATGTTAATATAATGTAAAATTCAGGCCAGACAACTAGTTTAAAACCAGAAATTCGTAGCGAAATGTCTAGCTTGAATCTAATTTTAGACTATTTCTAGTGTTCGGAGCAAGCGAAAGTTCGCCACAGTTCCACAATACGGCTTTTAGTGAATAGAATCAACTAACAAAGGCCTCTTTAGACTCGCTTCCTCAACATCTTTGTTCTTTATATACGGCTTAGCATCAATATAACATCCTTCAAAGTCATCGTATAAGAATATTTATATTAGTTTAGAAGTATTATTGTCATATCCGCCTTTAATGGGTTCACTATTCCATTTCGAAAAACGTTTCGTCGAATTATAAATCATCGATGACAACTTGTCAATTATTTGTTTCAACGATGCGTTTTAATCTATCCGTGACTGTCATTGATAAGTTTCTTATAAACCGGACTAAAAAGTGATCAAACAACAATTTTGCAAGATGAAATTTTAATATGGGAACTAAATTTTAATGCCAACATATTTACAAATATCTAAGATTCGATTTCAGCTTTGGGTCCTAGCACGGTAAGTTATACTATTACCGTGGTCCTAGTATGTGATGGGATTTAACGAGTGTTATTCCACATTATTTGTGATGCGGGTGTAGCGGAAGGCAATGTAGAGCTGTGGCGGTGACCATTTAAAATCAGGTGACTCACATTTGTTCGTTTGCCTCTCTTTAATATAAAACAATGTCAACCATCTCCATAGCTAGATGTGATTCCATAGTTCTTGTGGTTCTTTCTATTTATCTAGGAAATTAATTATTTTTTAATCGTTACTTTTCATTTCTTTGTCGCACAAAAATCTGGGCAAGGACAATTTGTTTTGTGTTGATCGAATTATCTTTGTAGAGATTACTGAAATTAGAGGTCATACGAATGAATATTGTTATTTCTTTATTGTTAGCTAGCTACCTTTTCCGTACAGTGTTACTGCACTATTACAATAATTTATTAGACATGAATTACAAAATCGTGTTTTGACCAAGGCAAAATTGTATCAAAAATTTAGACAAAGCAATAGTTTAACATTTGAAATAAACAATAATATCACCGTGATTACCAATAGCCAATACTGTCCAGCAGTGACATAAATGAGATAAATCGATCTGGCTGACATTAAACAATGCTTGCGCACGATTGATTCTAGGCGGTATTATACTGTTTACATTCGAACGACTTACAACGACAGGTTACAAGGAACAAGTGACCGAAGAAAAGGGGAAAAGTTACATCTATGGAATTTGCAATATAAGATGTTGTTATATCAAACGTGACCTACTACATAAATTACAAGCATTTAATGTAATAACACGCGTTTAATATATTAGGTATGGTGTAATAATATGATAGTATACATATTACAGTAGTCACCTTTGACATAACTCGAAAAATTTCTAAGTTTCAATTCTTCCTAACTGTATGTGCCTTCAAAGAAGCGAATAATGTTAAATAGATGTTTGATTCTTTTGAAATATAATATTAAATTTGCAAATCGACTTACTACCGTTTTTGGGCCGTGGTAATGATATAATTTTAAACCTAAAAAAGAGTATTCCGGTTACTTTATTGTGAACATGCCCTTCTTCAATATTGACTCTCTAGATTATTATCTTTCGGTGCAAGGTCATTGTTAATGCGGCCGAATTCCTTGCTAAGCGGGTCATCTCGAATTGCTTAGGCTATGGAATATTATTTACCTAATCAAAACATCAGGAGTTTTAACTATGGGAGATAGGACAGTTTAAACAAATAGAGGGACAGACGCTTTAGGTTGGGAAACATTCACGCAGCGCACCAATTTTTTTTTTTCGGACTGATCTCGCTGTTGGCCGCGGATGGCCTTGACAGCTTAACCGAGCAATGTGGGAGCGGAAGGCTCCACCACCAATATTTACAGCGACAGCCAGGGGGTGCCCCAGAGGGGGGGCGGGCCTCGGCTACGGGCGTCGCTGACGGCGCACCTGATGATAAGCGGCCACTGTGGCCTCTTCCATCAGGTGGAGATTCCTCTGATCTTCGAACCCATTCCATTCAAACATAAAATATATTATTCAATAATAATTATAACTTGGTGTTAAGAAATATCGGTTGACAACGCAATGAAATAGTTCATCAACATTCATTACTCTTGTAACTTGTCACCCGATTTCATCTCTAGCGAATACTATGTCTTCTAGATATCATAGTAACATGATCGATCACTATGTAGACAATGTGGTTTGGTAATGGCAAATACCTATACCATACGGAGGCAGTAGCGAGTAATTTATAACATTACGATTTACACATAATGGCGCCTATTTGTTTGTGGGCTTGCAATTCCGCCGTCGTTACAGTGATTGCATTTAAATTGACGTTGTTTATTGTACAAATTACACTAATACAAAGGGAAGTGTGAATGGAGACAAATATGTCCTTATGGGTAACAAGTAATCGTATTACCTTGTATGTATAATCGGGTTTTGTTTTGGTGTTGGATACGAAATTGTATTAAGTTTGTATTGGTTTCTTATACTTGGCAAAAAACGAACAAGTAGCGTTTGCATATGAGAACATTTGGCCTTAGAATAAGTTAAATTACTGCTACACCACATGTATCATCCGTAGCATCTCGATGAATGGCGGTCTAGTACCCAAAACACTTTTTGCCATATACGACTACACTGTGGAACTATCGCAAGTCGTGTTTCCACACCAACACGACATTAAGATCCTTAAAAATCTACTGTATTCCTTGTTTAAAGTAACTATCAGGTTACTGATTTACAGAGAACTTAAAGACTTACGTGTCTAAATTAACTTGGCAGCTATATAACAACATTTAGGCATTAACATAAAAATCAGTGCCCAGGGCTCAACCCGTGTGTAGCGATGTAATCTCATATTATTGTCAGTTTTCTAGGCCGTTGCGTGGTACTCCATAAGTAGTAATAATTTGCGTAATTCTCCCTACAATATGCGGTAATTGCAGCCGAAATGGCTGCTGGAATGCGCACTGCGCAGGCGCCTCGATGCGATCGCACGCAACCACGCGCCGTTAACGCTCGCCAGGATACTTAACACCTGCAGATAATAAATATTATAGGTATTCGTCGATCAGTTATCATCACTCATCAGTACACGAGTAAAATATAGAATTTTAAACACTAAAATATATTCCTATATGTTTTATGATATTTACGCGAATACAACTTCATTAATCCTTCCCTTATAAGCGCATTTGTAAGTCAAATACCAGCAAATCTGTCACTCGCTCGTCTACTTTCTATTTTTATTAATTAGTACAATAACTAACTCGCATTATAGAAGCGAACAACTTTTTATTCAACATGTGTGGACTATACACCGTAGACGGATCGTGAGATGTGAATCGTCCTTAATTAGTAAGCTAATGTTTCTATCTCACTGGGTCTCACCTTTCAAGGGTATTGCTCATGCAAGGGATTGATTGATGGCCTTACTGGAATAATTGAAATCGGTCTAGTTAAACGATGACTGGAGATTTTCTGTTTTAACAAATTAATCTATTTCACATCACACGTTGTCTTAAACCTTGCACGTCATTACTCATTTTCTGTTGAAGTTCATTTAAAGACGACTCCATGAGTCCCAAATAAATTAGAATGGTAAAAAGTTATACATATATTTTTATAATATCATAGCTTCCGGTAGCGAGCCGAATGCGCCGAGGGGTGTGCGTAAAAATATGCTTTGTTTAAGAATTTACGAAAGTTCTATTCCTAAGCTTATTTCGTTTTTAATCTTAAAAATCAACATAAATTATATCATGTTTTGATTTTTTATATTATTTTGTAACAAAATATGATGTAAATGAAAAAATATGAAAGCACACTTACTTTTATTATCAGTATCATAAGACAAAAGAACTCTCTACTTTTTTTTCTTTCCTTTGTCAAAAGTTAGTATCGACCTTTATATGAAATAGTGACGATTCACTGGAGGGTAGGCGATGGGTCCACGCGTCTTTTAGTTTTAAATCTTTTTATTTGTGATCTAGTGCAGTTTGGTGTTGAAAAGTGGTGTGATTTTCATTCAGTAAAGTGTAACGAAGTGTCATAAATAAGAAAATTGAAACAAATTGACTGAATGGACGGGTATTGCGTGTAGTGTGTCTCATCGGTAGATGAGACGCTCTTACCGCAATGGCGTCCATTCCCCGTGACCTTGAGAGTATCCTCCAGTGTTTCCATGAAGCGTTAAAACATCTTAACACCAATGTTTTAACGCAAGGAGAAACTCCCTTATTTTCACTTGACATTGGCAGAATTACCGCGCCGCAAACAGGCGCGGGATAGAGTCCATTTAAAAAAAAATAAATAAAAAAAAATGAAATAGTAACGTTTTATATTTGGTCAAATATAAATAACTGTAGATTATTTTGAAGACGAGTACGAGTAGCGAAGCCGTGTATTTAAAACACCCATAACGAATAATGTTAGCAACGCTAGCGCATTATTATCATTTTAACACGCTGTGGCTACTGAAGAGATTAAAATAAGTATATCCCATGAGAAATTCAAACAACTTGAAGGTTGAATAAGCTTAAATTGCATGTAGCTTGTGCAATGGTACATTAAATGTCACTAGTAATAACTTTTAGTAAGATTTAAGATTTTGTCATTTAAGTTATAAAAAAACTTAGCTCAATATAACTTTTTAGCATAAACTTAATTACTTTTTAAGTTATTTAATCTGCTAGTTCAAGAAGATAATAAGTAAATAGATTATTTATTAGATCTCGATAAAGGTCACTACATACATATCTACTATAAGTTTTTGTTAACTAATTACTTGTAACTTTAAAGTTCAAACGAAAATCTTATTCAGTAATGGTAGATGCAAATATATTTTTTCGGCAGTGCATACATATCTGTAACTGGTACTACTTATTATTGTACCATTGCTTGATCATCAGTTTGATCGAAAACCCTATAAAATATAGCCATTAAAACCCAAAGTTTAATACACAATAATCAATTTGATAGCTTTTATATTTACAAAAAAGGGGAAATAAAAAAATAAAAAATAAAGAAATATTTTCAGCAGCTGAGTATTTATTTACAGTCGATTACAAATAAAAATTCATATCATCATCATCATCATCATCAATATCATCATCATCATATATACACATAAATATCACATTCAGCAGTCACAAGCACGCTCGCAGTCTAGTAGTGGAGGAGGCCATGATGTCCGTGGGCGAGGATGGGCGCGTGGACCACCGGGGCATGGACCACTGGGGCGGGGTGGTGGCCGGCGGTCTTGTGCACGACGGCGTTGAAGCTGAAATTGGCGAATGGTGTTAGCTTCTTTATCGATCTCTCCCTTTCGGCCGTGTTGGCAACCAAACTTCGCAACCGGTTGCAAAAAGACATTTTTATTCTTTGTCGGCAACTAGTTGCGAATAAAGATTTTTTTTTCTTTATAAGCAACTAGTTGCCAACAAGAAATACTTTTTTTCCGCCATGGTAACTGAGTTTCGCAACCAGTTGTGAAAAAGGATTAAATATTCTTTCTTGGCAACTAGTTGCGGCAGAAGTAATGGGAAGTTTGTTTTATTCGGTTTGTACCTTGTTTGTACCTTATAAACTTGCCTCTAAAGAGAGCTTTAGCGGCAAGTTTTTAAGGAACAAAACCAGTAAGAAGATATTTCAAAAGTATGCATGAAAATACTTGTTCACATTAATTAATTGTAAACATCTAGTACTTATAAAGTATGTCTGTTACGCTTTCGTGCCCAGATTTAGAAAGTGGTGGGGTATATATGTATGTTTTATTATTTTGTCTTATAAGGGCCTTGTAAAAATCTCCTGCTGATCTGTGCCATGGCACAGATTAATAGTTATTAGAAAATATACCAGAGCTTCTCATATAATAAACCATTAAACTAATATCCATTGTTTCTGTGGTTTAATTAAATTGTTAACCTCGTTATCTTCACACAGTGCCGGTGTTAGAGGCCATACCTTTTTACATTTTGTAATTGAAAATAAATTTGCCACACAATTACTCCAATGACTAAGAAGCAGGGTGCCATTATAAAACATTTAATTTTGTATGGGATGCGTGAGATTGTTATTGATTAGCGAGTCTGATACTGCGATGCATCTGTCTTTTGCATGAGTAAAATGTACATCTCGATGAAAGACTGAAAACATGCAGTTGCTTCCAAAAGCCTCATATCATCAAACTATATCCCTTGCAATAAGCGTTAAAGTGCAAGAAGTTACATTATGCTACGTAACTACTACCACGCCGCTGATAGACATCTGAAAAACCCAGGAGTCACAAAGTCGCTGCCTTACTTTTAAAGCGCAGGTAACTTATTTACGCATTATACTCGTAACTGCAGGCTCGCATCAGGCCTGGGACTAAACACGTTCGTCCCACTACCCTCTCCAATCCCCCGGTTTCTCCTTTCCACCCCACTGGGATGAGCTGGTACTAACCTTGTGGCTAAATTGCCAGTCCTGCCTTACTTACCTTACATATGCTCGTCGTGTATTGTGGGCTAGGTTTATGCTTGGTATTAAGGTAACTTACCCATGGTGGTCATCAGCGGTGTACTCTACTTTGCGCACGGAACCGTCAGGCTCGACAAGAGAGTAGCTGCCGTGGACGGCGCCACCGTCGCGGCTCTCGTGCTGGGACTTGTGGTCGCCGGTGTGGGGGTCAGCCACGGAGTAAGAGTAGTCGTATTTGGGGTGAGCGTGGGCCTGGAAGGAAGCAAATATTCAAATAGAGATTGGTCTTTCGCTAATATGCTAGATATTCGTTTATGGCATATTTTGAAAGAATAGTAAACATAATTTTTGATTTCTTAGTACTTTCACAACGTCAATTGTCATTGCCATTTAGTTTGGTCATTAAACTTGTCAAGCTAATATGTATATTCACACTTCATTTTAAAATGTATTGCTTCATATTGTGTTTTGTGCCTAGTGCACGAGGAGTGATAAATTCGGAAGTTTAGGAGCATGTAGAACAACGCATTGTATACTAACGCTTTTACGTATTCAGAGGAAGTAACGTTGGTATCTAAATTTTACATGATTCCAAATAATAGTAATTTTAATAAGAACATACATGTATTGCCCCAAGATCGTTATAGTACTGAAAGCACCTGTTAGCTATAGTGTTGGGCATGGCCAAACCTGCCTCATCTCAATGCCTTAGCTCAATCCTTTCAAAGGTGGTACAGAAACTTTGATGACTCTAAACTCACGTAGTCATGTGCAAGAGCGATGGGAGCAGCGTGTACGACGGGAGCAGCGTGTACGACGGGAGCGGCGTGGACGACGGGGGCGGCGTGGACGACGGGCGCGTAGTGGGCGGTGGCGTAGTGCGCAGGCGCGTAGTGCGCGGGCGCGTCGTGGCGAACGATGCTCTGGGAGGACACCGCGCCGTGGTGCAGGAGCCCGGCGTTGGCGGCGGCCAGCACGGCGCTGAGGGCGAACACCTGCAAGTACGTTGTACTTAGTTGTACGATCTACTTTGCAGACTAAATTACCTGATGCAGCAAATCCTTCCTTCAAGCAATAAATTATTAGGACATTCTGTGAAGAGGCAGTAAGGGTTTAAAACTGAATGAACATTGTTTTTTCTTTGTGGAGATAAGGAAGTGGTTGAACTAAGTCTTAGTCGATCAAAGGCAGGCACTGGCCCAGCTATATTTAGGTGTGAAGGAAAACTTGAGGAGTAAATTCCTTTGGAGAGTGTTAAGTTCTGAGTCCCAAACACTGCTGTAGGTCACAGTGGTCCGCAGTAATGGTCCCTAAGAGAATCTTCCTCTACAAACAAAGACATTTTTTATAGCCCAACGGTGGAGCATTGATATTGATTGGTTGAACCGGTATTAGCCACTAAACAGGTGGATACAGGACAGGGCTAGAAAGCGTGTGTTTCTACCCTTATAGACTGAATTTAAAAAATAATAATAAAGGAATTCAACTGGATTGCTCGAATAAAGGACAAGGTATTTTATATCCTTTAAATTATTTTGCAGGATATTTTTGAACTGAGCCCAAACTTACTTTGGTGAACATTTTGCACTAGTTAATCAGAGCAGTTGACTGATACTATTATCGGTCCGGCGTATGACTTTTATATGAAAAGCAAAACGGAGCCGAGTCCTGTAGTGGTGGGGAGCGCGGTCACTGTAGTTCCGTAACTTTGACACCGCGAGGTCGCGGCGCATACCTTTGGCTATAACTGACTGGTCCCTACCACTTACCCTCCAGCACCTCAAATAATTACTATCTCCAATACACCGTCGCGTGAGTAATTGTGATAATAGACGCAGTTTTTATTATGCTCCCAACCGCAGCAGCCAGTTATTGGCTCTGATATTTAATTGTTTTTGAAGGTTGTGTGTGGTCAGCAAGTCGTGTCTTGTTGGTTTAGAAAGAGATTGAATGGCCCAAAATTATTACCTAGCCCGTATTCCTTAACTGATTGAACGTTGAAATACTAATCAAATGAAAATGTGTGTGCAATTTAGGTAAGAGATTTGCCGTAATGTAAGGTTTTTGTATCATTAGCATAGATTGACAAGACTAGGCCGAGCAAGCAAACTATGCCTGCGCTTTATTATTTCATCCGAGTAGTTGATTTTTCAATTAACTCTATAACATTTTGATCAAATATCATTTGTATTTGAGTTACGAAAACTGGTATAGTAACTGTTTGCTAATTTTAATTAAATATGACAATTGACATGTGAACGCCCGAAGTAGAATACATGGGCGATCGTATTATTGGTATTGCGACATGTCAATATCAAATGCACCTCGACGCAAACCGCATGGCGGTCACTTGCACACTCCTAAAGCCTACAGTCGCAGTAAGTATTAGTTTCCTAACGTAACGCGATCACAACCGTTTGATATCACAAATTAATTGTTACGAAAACCTTGCACATGAGCGACCAACGAAATTTCATTGTTTATTATCGATAATTTTAAGTACCGAAATCGCCCGGGGCGATCGTACCTTAGCAATGCAATTATTTATTGTCGATAGTACCCATTCGTACATAACTAAAACCTTCGCTTGTTAGGAAATGTTCTCTATAGAAATTTCTGTGTCGACTTTTATTTTCATGTTTACATACTAGTTCGATACTGTAGGCCGATCGTAACCAGCTTTGAAATCAAGTTATTAAAGAGACTTGAACCGATACAATATTCATACATTCCAAAAAAATCAAAATTTTTTGTCAATTAAGGTCTAAGACGGAAATAAACATTATGGGTTAATAGGAGAGTCTTTTACCATCATAATATAGGTATGCTGAAGAAAATATAATCAATGAAAGCACTTAATGTTAAAGACACCATTTATTGTAACCTATCTTCATTTATTTTATTACATCAAACTAATTTCTTTTGTTAATATTAGAGATGCGAAATGATTTTTCAATTATGGTAAGCCTATTAATAGCTTTTTTATTATCCTTTTCCTTTAAACCGAACTATAGCGTTTCTTAAGATAGTTAACACACACGATATAAGTAGGTTCTTAAAAAAAAACTTGTAGGCATCTTTTTAATAACATTATGAAGAAATGTTAAAGTAACTCAAAAATTCAAAACAAAAGTGAAAGACTGAGAAAAGATCGCGTGTAAAATTTTGCCATACATAAGTTTTAACTACCTTTAGTTACCTTCATGTAGACTTAAATACGATAAATATGTAACTACTTAGTTTTATAGCATCTTCTGTCGTCCTGGAAATAACTTTTCGAACCAGCTGCAGCTCCTAAATCACATTCAAACCTAAATATAAGTATGAATGTGATTCAAAAGAATCCTATATTTTTGTCATTTGTTTTGAGACATGTTATTTTTCACGATTATGTGCTGTGACTATGAATGTTGGCCTAATAGTATCAGCAAAGTTTGCTATAAAACGATTCATACCGAACATTAAAACTATAATTTTATAGCAACAGACGTTACTTTAGTCCAGTCAACGAAGCCTTAACTTTGCCATTTTAGAGGAAAAGCTGAAACCGGTGCCAAAATTTTTCTTAATGACCCCGTAATAACATACAAAAAATGCAGGGTCAGGAGTCACCGGGGTCATACGAAAAAAAAATGGAAAAGGGTGAAAAAATGACTTTTTCCCAAAAATCTCGATAACTAAAAGAGATATGAGAAAAAGTTTTAGACAAAAGTTGTAGAGAATTACTTTGTCTACAGAAAATATTATAATCAATTACACGTATCGCGCACCGTTTGCTAGAAAATCGAGTACAAAGTGCACATATTGATGTAGAACCAAATTAATAAAAATAAGACGGAAATCTCTTTGGGGATATCGTAGAATGCATAAAAATAATTTTTAATTGAAAAATTTGTAAAAATTCTATTTTAACGAAAACATTGTTTGTGCGAATTTTCGCACTTTGTACGCGATTTCCTAGGAAACGGTGCGCGATACGCGCAAATTGATAAGAACATTTTTTGTAGACAAAGTAATTTTCTACGACTTTTGTCTGAAACATTTTCTCATTTTTCTGTTAGTTTTCGAGATTTTTAGGAAAAATACATTTTTTCACCCTTTTCCATTTTTTTTTCGTATGACCCCGGTGACTCCTGACCCTGCATTTTTTGTATGTTATTACAGAGTCATTAACGAAAATTTTGGCACCGGTTTCAGCTTTTCCTCTAAAATGGCAAAGTTAAGGCTTCGTTGACTGGACTACTTCTATTTTCAAATAACGTAATTTAAATGAGCTTTGTACGCGTTCTATTCAAACCTTTTTACGTCAAAACAGTAAACCGTTAATTAAAATCATTTAATTATCTCCCGAACGAGCACCCAGCATTAAAAGGTAAGAAATTGAGATTAATATCAACGAATATGAATTCACGATAAATTTGTGTCACAACCGCATACTTTATAACGCAAAAGCTTTGTTTAGCACGACCGTTTAATTGATATCTTGCGTTTTGTAAGACGCCTACGGTCGCAGGACTCACCTGTAGGTGTTTGCGGTTGCAGGATATTAAGCCCACAGAAATGTATGAGCAAATATTATAATATCGGACCAAATCACATTGATTTGAGTCTAAAGTAGCTTGAGCACTTTTATTTTTGGTATCAGAAACAACGGAGGTTCCACAAAATTATATTTAAGTCAAAATCAAAAATATCTTTATTGTTAAAGGCATTCACAGAGCACTTACGAATCGTCAGAAACTAAAATATTTAACTTTAATACTCTTTAATAGTAATTAACATCAAATACACATATATTTCAATATATAAGATATACTAATAAATATCTATACTTCTATACTATTATTATAAAGAGGAAAGATTTGATTGTTTGTTTGTTTGTATTGAATAGGCTTCGAAAATACTGAACCGATTTGAATAATTCTTTCACTGTTCGAAAGCTACACTATCCCCGGTGAACATAGGGTGATTTTTATCCCGGAAATATGTGGGGAAGATGGGATATTTGAAAAAAGAAATTACTTGATAGCTATATAGACTGCGTAAATAAATAGTCAAGATGAATGAAGAAACGTAATAGCAACGACCTTTTCAAAGAATACCTAGCCGGCAGTGTCACAGAAAACGCTAGGAAAAAATCTTCAGAAAAATTCGAAACGCTTTAAAAAAGTGAAACAAAACTTTTAATTTACTTTTTATTACTGTCAAACTTTTGTGGCACTATTGCCAGTGCTACTTTAAAATAACAAAATAACCACGAAGGTTACATCAAATTAATAACCAAGCAGGTTAATAAAAGTTTTAAAAAATTTAATACTGGTTAAATTATTCAGAAAAATCTATATGTACGACATTAAAGAAAAATTAATTTACTTTTTATTGCTGTCAAATTTCAGAAGCATTGTTGCCAGTGCCTCTTTAAAATAAAGAAGGTCAACGTCTTTTCAAAACTTTTTGATATTACTTTAAAAAAAAAAGATTTGCTTTTTATTGCTGTCAAATTAATCGTAACTCTGTTGCCAGTTACATTGAAAAAACCAAGCAGGTTATTATGCAAATTTTTCATTTGATGCTGGCTAGATTCTTCTGCAAAAAAAATCTAAACGCCTTTAAATGAAAAAGAAACAATTATTTTCTTTTTATTACTGTCAAAATGGAAATAGTAGCGTTTTTGATGATCCAAAAAAGGTTGCATGTTATTTGAAAAGAATGATAATGAGATACAAAAAATTATAATCAACTACTAAAATATTAGTATTTTAATAGTCGAAACAGAATAAATATTTGGTCATCGAAACTACTGAACTGATTTGAAAAATTCTTTCATTGTTGGAAAGCTAAACTATTCTCGGGCGACATAGGGTACTTTTTATCCCGGAAATGTGGGGGGAAGGGAAGGGACATTTGAAAAAAGAAATTACGCGCGGGTGAAACCGCGGAGGCGGCCGCTAGTATAAAATACGACTCTACCACCGTGCACCGGTTAGGAATGCTGTTTTCTAACCAAGAAGGTACCTGCAAAAAACGAATGATTGTTTACTATTTGTTAGTTACAATTATAATAAGTTTAAGAACACCATGTCATACAGTATGAAGTATAAAATTAAGACTATTAATCTAGAAGAATCCGTGAGCCTTGGAAGAGCAGTGCCTAAAGGTGGCACCTGCAGCACTAGTATGATGTATGTGCAAGTACAAGGTAACATTCATGAACAGGACAAACACAAATGTTCATCAGATGATTGTTTGTCCTGGGTGGTATTTGAATCCACGACAACTGGCGCAATAGGGTATTTCACTACCAAATACGCCATAGGGCTAGTCAATTAGTACAACGGAGAGGAAAGGCGTCGTTTGCAAATGTTAATATTAACATACGTCATATCTTACTGCCTATTTTAGGTGCCTTTTTTATTAACGATTAATGAGTTATTTATTTTAGTCCATCGTAAGAACTTATAAAACCTCTTAACTTTTGGGATAAATCACAAATGGGATAAATGCATATAAAAGACAGCTTGTCTCGGTGACGTTTTGTCTCGGAGAATCGCTTAAAAACTAATTTTACCAAGATGTACATATACTTAGAATTTTCAGCATTAATTATGACGTAAAATTGGAACAGGATATACTATCATAAACTAGAGCAATAAAAGTCAAAGGGTAATATTATACGAGGGCATGACTTTATTATAGGGGCCATAAATATGCAATTGGTCAGTGGGTTAAAACAAAGTTAGTGTGTCCGTCAATAATATTAAGTGATAAATGTCAATACCATCAAAATACATTAACTCACCACCTACACCTGTTATACATAACTACACTCAATAAGATTGAGTGTACACAATTTCCATTAAATAAATTATAAATTAAGACTAGCTAAGCAAAGGAAATATAAGAATTCAATTAAATTTTAACCGGTACAAACTTTCCAAATCACCCAAATTTTTCGACTTTTTTGCTAATTACATAATTTATATACTTAAAAATTTACATACTCGTAATTGATATCAATTCTCTCTGCTTAAGAGCATTGAACCTAGAAACCTCGCAGTATTGTCTCTGTCTCTAAACTTGACCAGGTTAGTAATGCTACCAATAAAGAGTTTACTTAGAACACTTCATCTTGTGTACTCCCTATTATTAGCTTTGAATCACGGCGTCGCGTATTGGCTGTCCGTCACGGAAGTAGGTATTACCTTTTGTTTATCTCGAACAGGCTTTGTTGTCGACAAGGTTGCTCTGAATCTGATTGAAAGGTGCAATTCACAGTTCAGAGGTCACTCACCCGCCTGCCGGCCTTGACTTCGGTGATTAATCATAAGACTAATATTAGCAGCATTTTTCTTTCAGCGTACGGTCAATTGGATATGTGTTTACTATGTACAATTGATTGCTTTTTGGCATGTTTGCACATAGACAATTTTAAATAGAGTAACAGTTAATGTTGGTTTGATTATGTTGTTTAGTTACATATTTAAGTCACATAATGATTGAGTAGCTGTAACCTTTACTCTCGGAGGATAATTAGGGAGCCCCACGGCCGCGTGTACTCGGAACAAAAGCGTCCCACTACCTACTTAACTTCCCCGTTCCCCTTGAAACGGACAAGCTGGTACTGGTACCGCCTTGTGGTGATTGACCAGCCCAAATTAGTTAATGAGCTGCCTTATATGTAACCCTCAAACATTTAAATGTTTCTTATTCCCTGATCTTCAAGCATTCATTTTCAGGTGCTCCAATGATCTTTAATGGCTCCAATGATCGGTACAGCTGTAGCTGTTTTGGCCTTTATTCCAAATCTTTCTCCAAGCAACCAACCAACCCTCCTTTTTCCTTTTGAATTTAAGCCATTAAACTAATTTGGTGGTATTGATTGGTCAGAAACGCATTGACTGACATTCTATTTACGTCGACTATCATTGAAACATTTTTTCCATAAAAAAAAATTTTTTTTGTTCATACGTCATAAAAGCTGTACCTTGGGTTGAGTTTTATCTCTAGATTAAATTACAAATTTAGACCTCTAATTACTACCGTATCAGGGTCAGACAATTCGTTTTTGTAAGATAAGATCTTTATCTGTCTTAAACTTCTTTAAGCTCAGTTTATTCAGTCGTGAGCCCAGGAATTTTATCTAAACTGCTATTGTGAAATGGTAAGTTGGCTTAGAGATGGCAGTCAAGGTGAATTGAGCTATATAACTGTCCACCGGGAGATATTTTCCGTTAGATAAACGTGACATATTAAAATGTAGCTTTCCTGATTTATAGCGTCATTTTACTTGCTTAATTTTATGAATGTCGGTAAACTTTTCTGTTGTCGAAATAGTTCCTTATATGGATATAATTACTATTTCACATTTTTTCGTCATCGTCAAACCATTAATAGTTTTTAATACACTATCAATGACCAAAGATCCATCAACTGTTTTTCCCACATTTTTATATTACTCGTAAACTCAGTAAGGTAAATCTAAAAAGTAAGCATTAATCTTGTGCCGGATTTTAGGTAGAATTTCAAATTGAACATTAACGGAGGAAAATAAGTATCGGTCCAATAGAACTAGACGCTTGTGACATCAAAGCATAAGTAATTACGGACCACGGGACCACCGCCGACTTTAAAGTTAATTGCTTGCGACAGTAGAGAAATAATAATTGCAATAATATTTGCAAAGCTGCATGCACAAGTGCACACATTGCTAATATAATATATTTAGGCAAATCGCGATGGACAAAAAAAATATCTTTATGATATCATCATTTACTTAACCGCTTTATGAGATTGATTTGATATAAAAGCTTATTATTTTGTAGAATGTAGTTTAAAAGGTCTCCATTGAGGCTGATACTTTGAAAATGCGTCACAGGTGAAATTTTGTTGATAACTTTTTACAACATAATTGACATAACATACTAACATTGTCTTCCGTTTTTGAAAAACACATTTTGGATCTTAAAACTATGTAGTTAAAATCCACTTACGCAAAAATGGATAAGAGCTTAGTTTGCCATAAAAAGGAC
Organism: Mecyna flavalis; assembly: GCA_949319885.1. Lineage (NCBI taxonomy): Eukaryota > Metazoa > Arthropoda > Insecta > Lepidoptera > Crambidae > Mecyna > Mecyna flavalis. Next base: position 13,520,829 of record OX439430.1, read on the forward strand.
AAATAACGACATGGTGATTAGAAAAATCACACCTTACGCTTTTTTAAAACAACATTCTTTAACACTTCACCATTTTCACTACTGTTAGGTACATTGAGTTACAAGTACTACGTAAATTGTAGTTTAATGGTTAGGTACAAAGCCCGTCTCCGTTTACTGACGTATGCCTTTTTCATGCTTTACTACAAGTTCATCATCCAACGTCCTAGGCCTTCCTTATCCAACTACTGCTGTTAAATAAGTTCCCGTTAATTATTCATTTGTCTCTTTTTTAGTTTTAATGGGCGAAGATTATGTGTGTGTTATGCCTTCTATTTACAATATTTTGACGTTGTTTAATTTATCTCGTAATATGCAAGAGGCCTTATAATGATGCTATGATAATGTAGGACACATGTAACAGCCACAGGTTCCGTTTTTTAGTGTAATGCGAGGATATTTTTTGTAAGGAAATTAACCACAGGCTTGGAAAGTAGGTCGGTGACGGAAGACGCGGCGATTTAATATTAATAAACAGATTTTATTAACACTATTTTCACTATTATATCTTGCCTTGACACATCTTTGTAATATTTTTATACAGCGTAGTTTAGAGTCGTCGTTACCTTTCTGGGAGAGCACTATTAGTTGCCTAGTTTAAAAATAGATTGGTGTTTTATCACTTTTTTAATAACTAGTTATAGATTGTAGACTATAAGTTAACATATTTTACGATAGGCTTTGAACGGATGGTATTCAAAAGGAAATTAAAAAAATTGTCGCGACGAACGCAAACACAGAATTCACTAAATCAATGCAGACGTTATAAAGTTATGCGTGCAGGACATCCTTTGGCGATCGATTTTTAAGATTCTATGGAACCAGCTAATAAAGATGAAACGAAATAATTTAAAAGGTTTGCCATTAAAAATGGTCATACTAAGAAGGAACTATGTTTTCTGAAATTATAATATTTTTACTGCGGGTGTTGTTTAGTAATAGAAGGATTTAAATTATCTCATCTAAATCATGGTATTTACATTATGGTGTATATTTTTAAAAGAAATTTGTACACATTTAAATCAAAATAATAGTTTCGCATCGGAGAAATCTTAAATACACATCATTTAGGCCTAACAGTCTCACGGTCGCTGGACGTTATATAAAGATATGATCAATCTATTCAAAACAGACATTTTAAATGCTATTCGTGAAGTGTGATGTTATCAGAATAGGATATTGATTTGAATTTAATTTGTATTTTTGAATGCAGGCTTATCTACTGTTAACTTGATATATCTATGTTAAATTACCGAGCTTTGCAAGAGGTAATAAGTGTTATGATTGGAAATGTGCAATAGTGTAATAATAAATAGAGCTTGTTCGATATTTCTGTAACTTGGCTACAATTTACTATGTAGATCGCTACTTGTGGGTGATAAATGCTAAACGTTTGAAATGCTTTCAACAGACTGACGCATATTTGAGATAATTATTTTCGTAACATGATAAATTGTGGATGAACCAGTTTTTGACACAGGTACCTAGCAAGGTGAAATTACCAAAGAAAATTTATTTCTGTTATTAATTGGACAGTCTGCGAGTTAACAGAGCATATCATTTAAGGAATTAGTGTTTCATGAAACTTCTTAATTGGCGTCGTATTAGTAAAGTGTGTGAAAATTAAACGCAGTTAGGTATATTTGTACTAATTTAATGACTTAAAACGAGGGTACATTCTGTACACGAAGATCACAGTGAGAATAAATAGACACAGTAGATACATCTAGAGGTTGTGGAGATCTAGTAATGGTGGTGTTGGGAAGAGTAGAAGTGGTGGCTGGGTCCGGAGTTGTGGACGACCGCGTTGAATCTGCAAAACACAATCTGATTAGAACAATAGCAAAACATAAACACGATAAGTCGCAGAACTCGTTCAGAAACTTGTTTGTAGTTGTTTGTAGTACCTGTTTCATTCCACCTGTTCGTTGACAGACTAGTAAGGGGTCGACAGAGGTCATTACCTGCACATATGAGTACCGGTTTGACAACCATGTGATCGGATGTAAACATTGGTTCTATTGCCGGTTGCGCGTTTTCGTACAAAGCAAATACGTGTTATAGTAACGTGAGGAAGAGTTTTTTGCAATTTGGGGAAAGTTGCCAAGGCATCAGTTCGTCGTTATTACGTCGTTTGTGTTAAAGTTCTCTAATTTATGTAAGATGGTGTGTCGTCTCAGATGACATCAAAAAATATTGAGTGACCGATATATTAAATTACCAAATTGAACTCAATTGCATACCTATAGTCGAAAATTTCCAATGCAAATCCAAGTTTTCATAAGAAAATTCCAGTTCTAGTTGCTAATCTGCTATTTCATTCCTGGATTATAATATTAATACAGGAAATAATTTGTATTTTATTAAATATCTGTAGTGGATCAGTCATTTTTAATTTTAGTTAAATGTCGGTTTTGTAATTTTGCTCTAATACTCTCTGTTTTAAAGTAATGAGAAGTAAATTGATGTATTTGCATAAAGGACATTGTTGATGTAAGTATCTTGAGTCATTTGTATTATATAGTTTGTATTTATATAGTATAGTTTTCTTAATTCCAATATAATAACCGAAAAAAAAACATTCATAGTAGGTAATAGAATCTTGTTAAACAACAAATGCGCCTCTAAGTAAGACCCTTTGAATCTTATCCAGAGCAATTAATTCCATAAATGATTAATTAATTAATTTTACTTGTCTCTAGTTCTTAACTTCGATTTAAGTGCGACCTTTTCCCTTAAGATCCTGATATTCATAGCACAGATATTTATGTAGCTTATTTTGCGATCTGAACAATGCAATTTTTAAACTAACTTTTAATTAAAAAAAAGCAAACTGACAATTCTGTTTTTGAATTCAAATTCGTTGTTGACTAAAAGTTTCTTACCCATTGTGGTCATCAGCGGAGTAGGACACCTTGCGGAAGGAGCCATCAGGCTGCAGCAGGGAGTACTCGCCCTTTACGACATCTCCGTCGCGGCTCTCATGCTGGGACTTGTGGTCGCCGGTGTGGGGGTCCTCCACGGAGTACGAGTACTGGTACTTGGGGTGAGACTGCGGAAAAGCATTTAAAATATCAGACTATTAATGTCTCACTCGTTAGCTTGCAAATGTGGTTTCTCGCCTCAGTCCATGCTGCATTTGATTTCCTGCCCAATGTGTCCTGTCAACTGTACACACCTGTCACATGGTGAACTGATGAATGCTTCAGATAATGCCATACGAGTTGCCGAGTACTGGGCCAATTTAATTTTATTAATTTATTTATATATTTGCCATCGACACGAAAAGAAGAATGTCTCACTGCAGGGTAAAGCCTCCATCTTTGAAATGAATTACCGTTACAATGATGGGTACTGGATTAATGCGGTGCCAAATGCGGATTGGGGATCACAAAGTGTTTGAAAAAAAAACCGACACAAAGTTAGTTTGACACAGGAACTGAACGAGGACCCCGATGTCTCGGCCCGTTACTCAAACTCCTAGACCATCGAAGCTCGGAAAAGCATTTACATGAATGAAAGTAGAAGCGTTACGACACGCGTCCCAGTTCAAGCGCCCAGCTAGCTTGCAAATCTGGGATATCCAGTTTTCCTTTCGCTGATAATTGTTGATAAAATAAGAGACGACTGGGAGCTGTAATTACAAAACAGACCTAGAACGAAAATACTAGATAATATACTTCCTTGCTAATTTGCATTCATTTAAAGAAGCACGTTAAGTTATGAATCGGTAGTGGCCTGGATTTATAATATGTTTATTGATTCTTTTCTTCCCGATAGGCTGATAGCAACATTCGGAAACTGGTGTGGTAGAGTCAGTCTTTAACATGAATGGCTGACGATTCTTAAATGCATTTTTGAAACCTATGTAGATGAAAAAAAAAATATTTTGATTTTTTTTCCGATTCTTTCTTGTTATCTTATACTTTCATGTTGACTTTTAGACCGGAAATTGGAACAGTATGTTTATTTCGAGTTTCGATTTTTTTGGAATCGGAGACTGCAATCAGCAGCCATGGTGATTAATCCTATTATTCATAACAAAAAATCCCACAATTAGTCTATCTGCATTACCCATCAGCAACAATGTCTTAGTTTCAAGGCCTATGCCGTACCGTGGGACATTAAGATTCGGCGACAAGTTTTTGTGTCTCAACTTTTTCACATGGGTCACTAATTTTCCGAACTAATTTATGCGAACATATGTTTAAGAAAGGGATATCCAGATACATACGTAGTAATCCTCATGTCCGTGGTCAGCGTAACCGTGGTGGGCGATGGGGGCTGCGTGGTACACTGGGGCGGCGTGTACCAACGGGGCGGCGTGTACCACGGGGGCGGCGTGGACCAGGGGGGCGTAGTGGGTGTCGTGGTGCACCACGTTGTGTTGCGAGGACACGGAGTAGCCACCGTGTCCAAGGAGGCCAGCCTGCGCCACAGCCACGACGGCTCCGAAGGTAAGGATCTATGTAGAAGAGATAAATGTATTAGAACTGCTCATGTAGTTAGTGTGATTAAGCTTCACAATTTAACAAAGCTTTGTTAGGCAAAAAAGTGTTTTTAGGCTGAACTAAATAAGGTTAAGATGTTCCTTGAAGTATCTAAAGTTTTCACAGAAAAATGAGTTTTACTCAAAATTAAAGTTGTGAAAGCTTTATGTCAACATGATTTTGATTTTCACTTCACTTCCTCACGTTTTGACTTACTTTGGCGAACATTTTTTGTGTGGGTTTGTAGTGCGTGACTGACATACATCTGATATCCACCAGTGGGTTTTATAAGAATTGGAGTTGGGTCGGTGGGGCGCGATCACCGCGGTCGTCCCCCGCCCGCAAGGTCGCTTTGTCTTGCACATTCTCGTGTTACGGCCAAATGATTGTTACTTAACAAAAATACTATGTGAACCTCATATTATACGTTATGATACTAGGCCAGCGTGGGCCGTGATAAGATTGTTTTTGTGTACGTTTTTTGTTGCGGTATATTAGGTTGTATGGGAAAACTTATTTATTATAACGCCTCTGTGGTTGTTGTCGAGGTGATCGTGGAATAGCATTATTTTTGTGATTTTCTAATGTTTATGCTTTATATTTTCATAGGGCAAAGGATTATTAGATGAGTTTTTAAAAGCTACAAAATAATCACCATCTCCAAACTTAGATTTTTTTGCCGTTTATGAATAGGTAAAATTTAAACGGATAATTTTATTTTCGTGCATCCCATAAATAGAGTTATAGTAAAAAAGCTTAATGAACACTTCTCTTAAGTTTAGTAAATACAAATATCTGGTGAGTATTTTCATAGTCTTTTTTTTTCAAATTTTGATGACCGTTATGTCCGATTAATGTCCGTTGTGTTGTGTCAATTGTATCCAGAGAATTTATTCTAATCAGATTGTTTATAATACAGGACAGTACTTGGTAGGTGCAGTAGAAATAGTAGAATAGTGCTCAATATTAAATTATAACAGAAATGTGCTCATTATTACAGACACCAGGATCATAATTATTATTATCATTTATTTTATCACGGCCCAAGAATCTTGGTTTAATTTATGTTTGTTCTAGATTTATGATCATTTATAGAATAATGATAATTGTAACAAGTTAAATAGTGAATCAATATAATTTACCATTGATAGTTCTTTTATTTAGTTCATTCCGCTAGGTCACTTATCATGAGTTAATGAGTAAGGACAGAATTATGCAACGAGGCTTCTTTTTATGTATTGTCGTATTTTCAGGTATAAAGATATATACAGAACTACAATTGCAAAATGAAGAAAGTTTGATGACATGGAAGTTTTTACTGATATTAAGTAATAGGTTTCATTTGCAAGTAGTGACACTAATCCGATCATAATAATGGAAACAAATGAGGGGTGAAATATGCGAATACTATTATGCTGGCAAGTTAACAAGTTATGTAATTTCTTTACCTGTATTTTGATTTCACGAATCAATATGGAAGTAAATTGATTCTGCTTATTTGATTTCCTTATGATTTTCGATCACACAGTGCACTTTAGGGCGATGCGCGTGTGATACCTCTGGCAAGCGTTCAGTCGACGATAACCGCTTACCATCTCAGGCAGGCCGTAGTATTGAGTAGATACATCTTTAATGGTTAAAAAAAATCTTTTTTTGGATGCTGTAGAGGTGTAGAGTTGCTGGTGGTCGATTTTTATAATATCCCATATCCAGGTCTTTTTTTTTTGTTCAGCCATGAAGTTCTACTTTCCTTAATTTATATTTAAATCAGTTAAGTATAATTATATTTTTTAATTAGTATGAATTAGAAATAATTTTTTAAGAAAGAAGGTTTGAAATGGTATTACCTATCTAGTCGTCTTGAATACATCTGTAGATTCTTTGGAGTCAGATCAAATGTGCGTGTAACAGGCATATATTAGTATTTCTCAGTTTAATTAATTTTAACTGTGATAAAAAAAATAGTTTAAGGCAAGTTCGGTATCTATCATAATTGTTTCGATGTCTTTAGTTCCAATAACACAAGATATTGGCTACATGCAAGCTTAATGAATTTTCCGCATTACTACGGAATTGTGCGGGCAAATATTAACCGCATGCTTTTGGTAAATTGTAGCTACATATTTATTGGAACAAGAAATATTAACATTTGAAAAATGAACAACAGTTTTCTTAAAATTCAAGGAATAATTAATATTTGCTTAAATCATTTATTTTTAAAAACTTGCGGGGAATGATCAATTGAACAAGAAACCGACGTGTTTACCACGGAACCGACGAAATCAGGTGTTTACCTACATACTAGTTCTGCAGTTTCATGAGACATAATAATTGTGTAAATGTATAAGTAAAGTAATTTTCGCAAAATCAAAACTAAAGTCTGTTCTAAAATTAAGTGTTTGTATTTTTTTTAATACAATATTACGAATTATGTATGGTTCGTTGCATGTTTTAGTGTGATTCCATCCATACCCCGCACCATACGCAGGCTCGAATCACTACCAAAAATAGTGGCTTAGGGGGCTACTCGGGCAATTGACGAACTGACTCGCACAATAAGAATTATTCCTACCAGCGACAATACTTGACACTTGGCGCGTAGGACAGGATCGCTCTATCAAATCCACAGAGCCAGTCCAAAGATATCACAAAGCAATAAAAGTAATGGAGGTTATCGTATGTGGACTGTCCTGGTCGGAACAATCCAAGGGCGCGCGCATTGCACTCGTAATCACATCGCCATCGCTGCGCTATTGTTGCAATGCTTACTTCGTTAATTTTACTCAACCGTTTACGCCCATGAATATTTTAGACCAAATTTCGTGTGTTAGCTTGCGTTACATACTACTTATTTAATTAAGTTTGCTGTTAATACATACTGCAATATTAATTAAATAGACAGACTTATTTAATGCTCTACTACAGCGGTTGATTAGTGAAATCGGGGTGGGCCTTCTGCGGAAATTTTGTAGGACGTATATAGATAATCTTATAACAATTCATTGTTTTAAACTACGCACGGGCGGTATATAATTATAATGAAAAGTTAACGTTTTATAAACATTTCCAAATAATAACTTTCGTCGTAGTTAAAAGTAACGCGCCTATGCGTACCTACATTACATTTCAGCGATTCGTTTTTGTTTATAGATATCGTAACCTATTCCTCCCCTATTGTTATCTAGCTTGAAATAAGCGGAGCTAGTGCCATTAAAATATAAAATTGAACCTTTATAATTGGAAATCAGGGCGCTGCAACCAGGCATTACTTGTGTTTTGTACCGATAGTACAAGAAAAAAATTAGGATTAGATGTCGCTGTGTGAATAATAAAAATTAGGATTAGATGTCGCTGTGTGAATAATATCCAAAGCACTGTCATTTTTACAAACCTTAGATCTGTTCAAGACAGCAAATTATGGTGATTATCAAAAAATCATGCATTCATACAATTTCTGGCCTTGTACGGAGCGCTTTGGGTGGCCCGTTTGTTAGTTTTCCCACTATGCTACGAAGCGATGTGACCTCCCGAGTAATGCGGCCAGCAATCGATGGTGTCTGATTATCATAGCAATTCGTTATGCTTGAAATGTGCCAAGCACGAACCGTACTGCACAATTCCGAAAGGCAATAGAGAGTCCATGAGTAGAACAAAAGGGCCAACTTGATTTATTATTGACGCGTCATGTTCTGCCCACTGCGATTGCGGTAGGTATCATGTTTCGTAGTCGTAAAGTAGCTCAAATTTAAACGTCAATGTCATTATCGTAATCGCGGAGTGCGCCGAAACATACACCTTCATGATAAAGCCGTGTGCTCATAAATCAAGTAAAGTTAGTCACGCCCGGTGCATTTAGTAGAGTTACGCGAAAATAAAGTGCCTTGATGTCTTTATTGCCCCAGTGGAATAGGCTTGTTAGACACCTTATAAAATTAAATGAACAATGAGGCGCTCTAACTGTCGGTTAGACCGTTGGCGGTACTATTTACACAAACAGGTTAAGGCTTGGCTTGTATGAATGAAAGAAATCAGAGCAAAATGAGAGATAATTTACGCAAACTAGTCTGTAGATAATATAGTTATTATTCATTTACAATTTACAATAATAGCTTAAATTCATTATAATTTGTTTTCCTCAACATTTTTCGAAACAGTTATAATGTAAACAACAATTGCATATTTTATTGATTTAAATTACGATTACTGTCAAAAATTTTATGACACCAGAATTTAAGTAGGTATTTTTTAATTTGTATCTAAGCTTCCGAGTTGGCTAATATGATTGAACAACCCGAATTATTAGCTAAAGGTTTATGAAAAATTTAGAAAAGTCTTTACGTAATTAATAATTATGTAAAATATTCTACCTATATTACTAATAAGTTAGTAATAAATCGAATATTTTACATAAACTACATGGTTATTAGTTAAAACCAATATAAGTGTAAATTAAAATTGTTACGACTTGTGACATAAGGGCCTTAATTATAATTTGTTAATAAGGAAGTCTCATGTAATTGGGAATTAATTTTATAGTCAGGTCTACTAACCCTAAAAACCAGTTATTACTAAAGTTTTAGTCCTAAATCAGAGAGAAGATACAATACTACAGTCGAAAAATTATTCTGTTTGGAACTTGTTTTAAAAATAAGAGTTTTGTGCTTTAATAGGTATGTTGAGATCTACATAACTTTATTGTTCTATAACCCTGTCTAATTGTCAGATTTGGGCAGATAGGGAATATCTAAATACAGAATCAATTTGTAAAAGTTTGCAAATGTACATGCTATTTTCATTCTGACTTTTGCGTTTTCTTAAGGCGCAGTAAGGTGAGTGTACCTGTGCGGGTGTGTGTAAACGGTCCACTAAGTACTACCCCATAGATCTACTTTACCTTATGGATCCTTTAATTTAATGAGATCATCTATTGATCCATAGAAATCCTATACTACATCCTTAAATGCAAAAGTGTATTATGAAGGATTGATGTTTTGCTACTTTTTCACAACAAACTACTGACCAGATGTAGATGAATGAATTGTAAAGTTATGAGATGTAAAGATTTTGTGTAGATTGTGTCGGATCAAAGTGGGTGGAAGCTATTGTCATTTGATAAACGGGAGATACATTATTAGTTTCAAAAGCAACTGGTACATAAAAATATTTTAATAAATATTTACAAATTTTGGTTCATGGCTTCGATATTCTAAAAGGTTTAGTTCAGTAGTGGTGGTAGGCAGCTTCAGGGTGGATGGCAGGTGTGTTGTGCACTACCGCGTTGAATCTGGAATCAGAAAAGATAATGAGTCAGATGTGACGAAATGAAAGTTGTTGTATCTAGACGCCAAGTAATTGAAGATGAATTCATTCATCGCAATTCAATCGAATTTAAGGGTAGTCAGATTTCATTTTATAGAAATAAATTGATTGGCCCGAATGGCGTATTTGAAAGTGACCCTGCCCTAAACTCCAGTGGTCGTAAACGAAAGAATATCTTCTTCTATGAAACTTACATTTCCGTTATACTCATGGTATTGAGACTGCCTTAGTTTGAGCCGTAGGCTCTCGTGCTGGTATTGCCCTAGTTTAAATGCTTGAGGTGTTCAGTATCTTACCCGTTGTGGTCGTCGGCGGTGTACTCGACCTTGCGCACGGAGCCATCTGGCTGCACCAGCTCGTAGTAGCCGTGCACGGCGTCTCCGTCGCGGCTCTCGTGCTGGGACTTGTGGTCGCCGGTGTGGGGGTCAGATACCGAGTAGGCGTAGTCGTATTTGGGGTGAGCGTGGGCCTGGAAAGAAAGAATATCAGACTCTTAATATTAATGATCATCAAATTAGGGTCATAAGATCAGCGGTATCGCTGAGGGTTTAGTGGGTAAACACTGTCCTTCTTTTTAGGGACGGAGCACACCCACACATCACCCTGACCTTATGAAGGTGTGAGGGCGCGTAACAAAAATGTACAGTGAGCCACATAAATGGCTCCGTGGCAACACATGTAACTATCTGCCTACGTCTCATTGGTAGCTGAAATCTAAGCTGTGAAAATTAAGGTAAAAATTGCTTGTCATCATGCAAATTGCATGCACTCTCACCAGCAAGATATTGAGTATAAACCTAATTACTTACATAGTCATCATGCCCATCGTAGTGACCGGCGTAGGCGAGGGGAGCAGCGTAGTGGGCTACAGGTGCAGCGTAGACCTGGGGGGCGGAGTAGTGCGCGGGCGCATAGTGGGCCACCGGCGCGTAGCCTTCGTCATGGCGCACGATGCTCTGGGAGGAGACGGCGTGGCCGTGGTAGCCAGCGTTGGCCGCGGCCAGGAGGGCGCCGAAAGCTACGATCTGGATAAGGAATCAAAATATAATGAACTATTGATTTAGGTTTGAAAAAGTGCATTGCTTTATCTGTCTTGCCTGGACGGCTGTTTAAAGCTCAAAGGGATATTTATGGCCCTACGCTTTTCAAAATATTTGAAATGCCCAACTTTATTTAAAATTCTCTTCTTGGTCGATTTATCATTAAGAGTATATCCTTGGACTTCTCGAACAGTGCCATCTAGTGAGTACAATAATATATGTGTTTAGGCACACTACTGTTGAACAATAAATGTAGTAATTGAGTTGTCGAGCACTGCACTGCACTACATGGGTGATTTGCATATCAAAAAAGTCCTTTTAGTCTCAAACCTGGTTCCCTTGCATGAGAATCCAGAAAGGATTCTGAAGGACTCATTCATGATAAAAGAAAACTGTTTCTTTGATCCTAAGGGAACCGCCTTACTAGATGAAAGTAGGTAACGTTTTTGTATCGTTGTATTCAAGTCCGAATAGTAATATGTAGTTGCGGCATCTAGCCTTGACCGTAGAACTGTTTAATTAAAACACTAATTGCACTGGTATTTATAACACACTCACTTTGCTGAACATTTTGCTTGTGGTGTCGAAGTTGGTTTGTGATTGATGTCAATGGCCACTGGTCAGTGCTTTTTATATTAATGGACAAGACAAAGTGGGGTTAGTGCAGTATGCGGACCTCGATATGACAATGACAATAGTGTAAGGTCAAATTAGAACCGATCGTGGAATTGTGGTAAATATGTGTCATGGTATCGATGTCTATTGCCTTTAGCCATGCGAAGCGTACGGAATGCGCGTGGACCGTCACGCTGGACTAGATATTTGATGAAAAACGCTAAGTCTCAATTGACGAGCCGTTTGGTGTAATGGTCGAGAAGTCGGCTATTACACCAAGGGTCGCGGGTTCGATCCCCGCACGGTACAAACATTTGTGTGCATGAACATGTTTGTTTGTATCGGTCTGGGTGTTTATATGTATAATATGTATGTATTTACAAAAAAAAAGTATCTAAGTAATGTTTATCCGTTGTCTAACACCCATAGTACAAGCTATGCTTAGTTTGGGGCTAGATGGCGCTGTGTGAATAATGTCCTGGGATATTTATTTATTTATTTATTTATTTATTTCTGGATGGTAGTTTTTAGAGATTTCATCTGTGATACTGACATTATTATGGTTCTCATGAACGCTGATTCTGACGTGATCTTTAAGCTTTTCCAATAAGCGTCTTATAGGAACCCTTATGCCCAAGGACCGCAGAACCGAAGGACCGGTCCTTTGGTATTGCGGTTTTTGGGGGAGCATTTTGGTATTTCTAACCGGATAAATAATTATCATGTTTAACAGTTTTACTTTGCTATTAGATTATCAATAATATGAAGAAATCTGTCCATACGTCATTTAATTATCTTAGATTCGCTAAAAAAAGTGTTTGAATTTGGTGATTTATTGCACAAATGAACATTATGAATCGATATTTAAAGAAACTTTGCATATGTCACTTCTTTTTCTGTGAATGCTTGCTAAATAAACGAATTCTGAAAACTGCTGTACTAGTGAATGAATGAATGACCACGCGTTAGCATCACAATTAATTGTCTGTTTGTTTCGTCTGGGTAAGTCCGACGACTCACGCCAACTGTTCGTGACGATTACGTACATAATTTAACTTTGCGGATCAGGATGCTGACTTTTGTTCATGGAAATCCGTTTGGACTTGTCTAATGTCGGTAATGCACTTAGACTAGGCGTAATATGTATTTATCTGTATGTGATGTAAGTAATTGGTGCGTAATAGAAAAAAGCAATGACGTTGCCAACTAAGTAAATAAAAATCTTTATTTCCTTAGAGCCGACTAACCTTAAACCACACGTAGCAAAGCTTCTAGGGGGCCAGTCTATGGGGGCCAGGTAACGTATAAACATTACACATGAAAACTTATGCTACCAAATACCATATACACTTTTTTATGTAAATACACAGAAATACCCAAACCGATACAAGCAGGCGCATACAATGTTTGTTACATGTGGGGATCGAACCCGCGACCAATGGTCTCATAGCCGACATCTTAACCATTACATCAAGTCAACGTCAAATAAAAATATTTTCAAAAAAATACATATTTTGTTGAAAGTTATTTTAATTTGTTGCCTTTTTCCCAAAAACAAGGCAGTTGCCGTAAAATACCTGAATTATTTATTGCAAAACGCTTTATTTTAATTCTAGAAATGGCTAATATTTCTTAATCATATGTTATAAAGGAAATTAGCTAACTACCATGTGCAAATGCCGCTGTTTTAACTGCTCACTTAACTGTTTCGGTTTGAGGGTTAACGATGTCAACTTAATAATGAACGGTCACCTTAACCTTCAGAGTTTCGTGATATATAATTCGGTATAAATTACAAAACGTTAGTGTTACCTAATCAATTATAACAGTTTTTCAGTTACAATATGCATTTTTTTATACTTTGTAAGGAAATTATACGTTACATCAAGTAAAGTGGCGAGTATTAGGAGAGATTAAATGCGACAGACTGGTGATGAATATCTCACTTTTTTGCTAATGTTTAAGTGATGATAGAACCACCTACCAATGTATCATCACGATTATCGGTTCTAACGGGCTTAATAATGGCGCTTGCCAAATAGGGATCGTTAAATATAAACCCGAGCCGTGTTAGAAAAGGACTTTGAGATAATGGCCTGGCCACTTAAATCACTAGACCATCGGTATGTTTATATATCGAGTGCTTATATTAGCAAAAATATAAGTATAGCTATTCTATTATAAATTAGAACTTTGATATTTGGTTGAAACACAGTAAAAAAAAACCTAAGTAATGGTTTCAAATATTTATAAGTATTATTTATGATAGTTTTGACCCTGTGTTTACTAGAACTCTACTTAAACGATTATTTATCTCATTTATTTTTATTGTTCCTCTATTAATCTGATTTTATCAATAAATGTTGGTATGAAACATATAATTTTAGATTACATCAATATTTAGCGGAAAATTATTTCAAGATAAATATGATAATCCGATAATAAACTTAACAATAAGCTATTTGTGATTACGAGTAATAACTGTGAATGTCCTAGTTTAATAATAAAATATTTTTATAAGATATTATTAATAAGTTCGAATTATCCGGAAAAGTTTGCAGTATTTAAATGATTATTTATTATTATTAAAGAAAAATAAAAATATAAGCTTTCTTTTGTTTGAACAAGGGTTGTACAACTATAAGTTAGACACCACCGGTGTGTGTCTAATATAAGTAAGACTATCTTTGAAATCTTGTCCATCTTCGAAGATGTCAATTTGTGTTAAAACTTTTCCGACTGGTTGGCATCCAATATGAATAGGAAATGCTATGATTTGATCCTTAAAGGAATTCGATTGCGAAAGTAATCGTGATCAGGCGGGTGTTATTCATTGTCTATTATCGACAGGGACTGCATACCATGAATTGTTGTATGCATTGTAGTTATTTCGTCCGATTTGGCAAGCTTGTCATACACCAGAATCTAGCCATACCATATTAGGGTAATCATTTTGTCATATAAGGTTCACAATACGTCATGTTAGGTGCGCTTGTTTACCAGTTACTTACCTACATATTATTTGACAGTGTAACTCAATCTTTGTCTTGACTAACCTTATGGCGCATTTAATTTTAGATCCTTCCATATGCGCCAGGGGTCGTGTGTTCGAATCCCACTCCAGACAAACAATGATGTGATGAACGTTTGTGTTTGTTATGTCTGGATGTTTTATTGTATTAAAGTTATATTTTTGTTACATTCGTTGTTTCTGATTCCTATACACAAGTGCTTAAGCTACTTACTGGAATCAGATCAATGTATTTTCAATATTTATTTAGATGTTTTTAATTATTAAATAAAATAAAAACAAAGTTTTTTTTGCCAAGTTGGCCTTGGATGTTATTTTGTCATTAAATATTTTACCATTGCTCTGGTGCATTACAAGGACAGACAGACCAGAGTCTAACTAAAAGTATTTTTTAAAAGTCTTTTCAAAAACCCGACCTCAAAAACAAACATTTATAGAAGAAAATCGACCAAAAAAGTTTTCTATGGTAGTGTACATACATCACGTTACGCTTAAGGGTCCAGTTATAATCACCGTTTACAATATTGTTGATGTGATAAACACAACAAAGGTAGAAAGAAAGAAAGAACATGTTTCAATTTGTTCAGCGCTCAAACATACTTTATTTACAATTCACTCAACCATTTCATTGGCACTCATTTACAAAAGTATAAATATAACATAAGCAGACATTCAGACACAGGTGAGCATTTCAGCTTTTCAGTAATGGTGGTATCCGTGGGCGGGGGCGGGGTGAATTGCGGGGGTGTTGTGGACCACAGCGTTGAAACTGAAAAAAGTAATTGACATTAATAGAGTTTTTTATTACTAATGCTTATTCCTTTTGGTAAGGGACTTCTCCATTTACAGATTATTGAGGAAATGCGCGATTCCTGTCTTAGCTGATTGCATGCTGATTGTTTGAGTATAATAATTCTGTATCTGATGCTATATTACCAAGATAACTCGGGTGCCGACTTTGATAATGCTATATTGAAAACTGTATAGTCTCGATGAAGTCTACGAGTCTTGTGACGAAAAACATCATGAAGAAACAGTCAATGGCCATGATCCAATTGATTAGGTTTACCTGATAAGGGTTACGGAGTGGTTACGTTAATGGGAATCCCTTCAAAGTAATAACTGGACTTGCTAAATGTTGGATCATGATGCAAGCGACTCATAAATAATTCAGGACAAACGCTCGAAGAAAAAAAGAGAGCTTTGGATATTGAGCAGTTAACGGCGTCACCGTCGCGGCTCTCGTGCTGGTATTGCCCTAGATCAAATGCTTGAGGTTTCCAGTATCTTACCCGTTGTGGTCGTCGGCGGTGTACTCGACCTTGCGCACGGAACCGTCGGGCTGCACCAGCTCGTAGTAGCCATGCACGGCGTCACCGTCGCGGCTCTCGTGCTGGGACTTGTGGTCGCCGGTGTGAGGGTCAGCCACGGAATAAGCGTAATCGTATTTTGGGTGAGCCTATGAAAAAAAGAGGTGTCTCTGTCAGAATCTATAGAATTGGTCGATGACGTTCATACTCAAAACGAACGACCTGGTGCTAGTCATTATTTGGTGTATTTATTGCAAATTACATAAATTACGTAGACCTTTACCAGTTCGAATTCCTTAATGTCTGAAGAAGTACCGGATTACAATTTTTTTAGCATGTCTGTTGTCTACTAAATGTGGAATAATTTTATTTAATACAGTGAACTCTGTAATTTTTCATACAATAGAATAGGTAACCGATGATCAGATCGGTATAGCTGGTAGCCCTTCTGAGGGCAAGCAACCTCAATTTAGTTATATTTACTAGAAAGCATTGCCCAATAAGATACCATACCATGTCATAAGAAACTTACGTATTCATCATGACCAGCATAGTGGGCGGCGGGGGTAGCGTAGGCTAGAGGGGCGTAGTGAGCTACGGGGGCGGCATGGACTACGGGGGCGGCGTGGACCAGGGGAGCGGCGTAGTGGACTGGTGCGTGGGCCTCATCGTGGCGCACGATGCTCTGGGAGGAGACGGCGTGGCCGTGGCCGTAGTAGCCAGCGTTGGCCGCGGCCAGGAGAGCGCTGAAGGCAAGGATCTAGAAAAAAGAAGAAAAAATAGTATTACAGGAAAAAGGAAGTGGCACAGTATTATATGTATTATATTTAACAGCAGCATAAGTTAAGCAACTTTCTGAGCGGTCAATATCCAGATGGGTGACCAAAAATCAAAATGTAGACGCCCAATTTCTTCCGTGCTATAGAAGGCGTGTTAATTCGGTGGTTCCGGATCCATCTGTAATATGGCATTCGTTAATAATAAGCCAAGCTAGAGTCCTGAATAAGGGGTTTCTGGCACTTTTTCTTTTGTTCGAATTTAATTTAATTGTATTATAAATTAACTTACTTTGCTGAACATTTTGACTGAATGCTTAAACTACCAAGAGTTGATTAATGTCAACGGTCCTGCAGAATGGTTTTATAGAACGCGGCCAACGCATGCGCCGTGCGGTGGGGCGGAGAAATGCGCACGCGCCTTGAAACCTTGACTCTATAACTTTGACACCTTCAAGGCCGCGGAACAAATGTTCCGATATTAATACGGAGCTGTTAATCATAGCCTTTTGGATCTGTTTCACGCAACTTTGCGTTCAACAGACATTTTCATGACAGATCGATATTTTAATTGTTATTGGCGAATGCCGTAATAGTTATGCAGAACAATTGTGTATTGTATTACCCGGAACAACATAAACTTGCGGATATTCGTTTATCCGTATACAAATCGAAGGAATGGATCCTAAATAATCTTATTGAATGTATACTGCTATAGCTTATAGATTTTTGTTTTATTATGCATATTAATAATAGCTTATAAATAAACTTTGACAGTTTTAAATGGGTATGTTGGTTTTTAAATAGATTAATTAAAATATATATTTTAAAAATATACTTTATTTTTTATATTGAAACGTATCTTTGACATACATGTTTCACAATTGACAAGAGCAAAAAAATTCAAATCAAAATTATAAAAAGTATACAAATGTAAACACACAATACCAACTTCAGCTAGCGATTTGCAATACTGTAGACTTGAAACCCAATCTAACAACTTTCTTCGTCGTTATACCTGGTCTGCCTGATTTCATTTATCATTTATACTATTTCAATACGCACAAATGTAACATTCCAATATTTGTTTAATTTAAGATACAGCTTTAGTCTTGTTGTGAAATGAATAAAATAAACGCAAAGACGCTTTTGCGTTCGCAATCTCGTAGTTTGAAAAAAGAAGCTACAATGATTGGTATATATTTTTTGTAGTCCCTCAGAGTATAAACTTTACCAGCGATCTACGCTATGCAATAAAAAATAATAAAAAAAAAAACATCACGTAGAGTTATTCGAAGTGAGGTAGATAGGAACCGATACCGATCTTTGGTGCATAAAACAGAGAACGACCAAATGCTCCATCGGGCAATATAAAACCATTACGAGTATCAAAACAAATCATAATAACAATACCTAGCCGACAAATACAATCCGGTCTTGAATCCGATGTTGTACCTTCATTTTCTTTGTGTAAACTATTCCAAGAGGTTCATGGACAGACAATCGAAGTAAAATTAGCTCTGCGACAATTAGCATTGAAGAAAAGGAATGCTATATTTGCCTTGCTGACCTTACCGACTTCTGTGAACTCTTGTTATAATTTTATTTGGTGGAGGGATTTTAAACGTTTATCAAAAGCGGAAGATGTATTGAAGTGTTCGTTTCATTAAAAATTATATGAATGTAAATAAAATGTGCCCTTAAAAATTAGACTTCATACTAACTTACTTAAGAGTTCTTATTTTATAGAGTTTGATAGAGTGATGGGGTTTGGTAGTTTTCTTTGTGAATGCTTGCTTGTCTAAATAATAAAATATGGGTCTTGATAAAAACAGCGCACGTGTATTGATATTTTAAAATCTACGAGTATCCTGCAGAGTTTGAATCTAAGGTCCCACTCCCAGCACCCACCGTACTGGGTATCTGGACTCTATAAACTGTCACGTACTTATAAGGACCAATTTGATAACCTACATGTGCATTGTTCGGTGGCAAGGAGTCCATACTTGCTATACCTATTGAGATTTTTTATACAATGATTTTTTGTTTATTTGGACCTTAAGTCTATAAAGTTATCTGGCAAGGCATCAGGGCGGTATGCTAAAAAGATCTCGTAACCTGTCAAGATGATTTTCTAGGAAATATGTATATTTTATAATACAAGGATTTAAAGTTTATAGTAATACATAAAGTCAAAGTGAAATCTTGATATATTCAAATGTTGTTATTTGTCAATCAAAATACCAATGATTTCACCCTCATGTCATTAGATATCAATTAGCTCACAAGAAAATTAATAGCTTAGCTTAGCCAGTCATTTGTGTCACTTTGTTAGTGTAGTATGTATTATGAGATTAGTGAGAGAAATGACAAGAATATTTCTACAGATTTCATAACAGATTTATTACGGGCTACACCCGCCCGAACGCTGTTTTAAACGTTTTCACTTAAGAAAATATTAGTGTGAATTTTGAAATTTTAAACTATTATGTTTACCTCGGTGGTGACTATTTTATAATGGCGAGTTAAATGTTGTACCATACTTTTAGAAATAAAGTGAATTTTAAATTAAAATTAGTAGAAGGGAAATTAAAGCCTCGTAGTATTGCAATAGCTCGAAATTACTATTTCAAGCTTGCATAAATTGCTGTGTCAAATATGTACAACTAGAGTTGGCTATCAACTACTTTGTTGCAATGGCTACTACCTTGGTGACGCTGTTTATTAACTAGCACTTTAACGCAACGGTGTTTGATGGCTTGGGGTCTTCAATTAGTTCACAAAAATGTTTACGGTTTATTTTTATTATTTTTTATTTATTGGCACTTTAAACAAAATACACAGACATTTTTAAGCACAATTAATGAAAAGCTCAGCTAAGCATCATCATTTTCCAGTTAGTTGAACATTAAAATTTCAAAACTGGAAAATGCTAAATTTTGGAAATCATTTTGATTGCTGCCCTTTTTATTTCCCTAATATTATAAATTGGTAATGAGTAATAATTCAAATTGAAATGAAGGCCAGAGATTTGAACAATTTATAAGCTTCGCCGACACTAGTTATAATGCTGCCCTAAAGGCTACTACGAGAAAAAATATGGAACAGGTAAAGGTGTAGGGCGTCTGCTCTGATTTTTGTACTAAAATTAAACTATTTTTATGAATAAACATGTACTTTTCTAGATGCTTAAAACTTTCGAGTTTCATTTTTTACAGGTCATATATTGTAACCCTACATATACAAAATAACATTAGTACGTTCAAGGACATTCATTCAATCTCACATCTAATTATAGGCAAGCATTTGTTAACGGATAGTAATCAGATGACTTTATCGATCAACATTAGGTCCACTTAAAAGTATTGAGGTTGATAGAGATCGATTTCTTAATCGAAATTGTTGTCTTGTTTATTGAATTAATCAGGTTAAATGCGTGTTTCGACTTTTATACATTCTAACATTGCGTAGTAAACAAAGTTTACAGCTCAGTAAAAATAGATCTTAATTGATCTTCATTGTAAAAATGAATGAGCCTTTATGTCGAAATTTTCAATATGAGCATGATTCAAAATATAAAATTATTCAGCTGGTATACTATACAATAATGTGATTTATTACATGAAATGTCTGTCTTTTAAATAAAATGGTATAATATTACCTACCTACATATAAATCCTAAATATTGTTTGCAGATAAAAAAAACACAGTCACTTAAGTTAGATAAATAAGATTAATATGCCTGTTGTGTAGAATGGTATAAAAATCTTAGTAATGAATCTGAATAAAACTAAAGGCTAAGTAACTGTGTTAAATCATTGAGTAGGATGAGATAAATGTTAAGTGTTAAACACTTTACAGTACCAGTTATTAGAAAAATAGGAGACGTCATATTGTTATTTTATCTTGCATTTATTTAGATACAGTGAAAACAATAAAACATACTTGAAATAACAATTAAAATTTCTTCTTTAAAGACTAGAAGTGGTAGATATACAATAACGAAATAAAAAATTAAATTTTAACAGGGGCGGTTGGCTGCTGGCAAAATGATGTATGTAAGTGGAGAGATATTTAGGCCTTGTGGTGCCTGTGTCTTAGTTTGAAGGCAGCGGATGATGTCGTCATAAGATATGACGAGGTTGGAAGCAGGATATGGGGGAACTGGTACAGGTAATACGGGCATTACTGCTGCTGGGGTTTGTTCTTGAACGACTATTGGTTCCTGAATTTCCACATTTGCTTCCTGCTCTGCCTGAGGTGTTGAATTTTGAGCAGTTTCAGGTTGTTGTGTAGATTCGTTATCCTTTGGAGCGTCATTAATCTTTTCATGAGTTGGCTCTTTAGGAGCTTTATCTTCTGCTGTAGGAGTTACTACTTCAACTTCTACAGGAACCGCTTCTGCCTGATTGACTTGGTCATCGTTGACTAGGCTATCGCTACCTTCACTTTTAGTAGGAGGTACTTCCACTGGTTCTTGAGATGGTTTCACTTTTAAAGCTTCACTTTTGACTTCCTTGCATGGAGGTGGGTCAACCTTTTCTGATTTCTTTTCAACCACTCCAACTGAATCAGGCAGAATTCTTTTGACGATGACATTGAATCTAAAAAAAAGTTATTATGTTAGGAATTGTATTCCAATTTAAAAAATATAATATTTTAAATGTGTCATACCCGGTCAAATCATCGGCTCTGTACTGTACTTCACGAACGTACCCGTCAGGCTGCATGAATGAGTACTCCCCGCGGACCACAGAACCGTCACTGATCTCCCGCTGGGCTTTCCTGTCTCCCGTATTCTCGTCGTATACTACGTATGAATACTCGTACCCATTCTAAAATACGAAAATCAAGATTAGTAACAGCATTAGTACCAATAATTTAATTAAAAGTATTTACAGATATTTTAAGGTAGAATAATTATCCATGGTCATCAAATTGTAAGTAAATTTCAGTTAACACTACTATTGAAACTTAGAGCTGTGGTAGTAGAGTGGCATGAAACGTCGTGTGAGGTCGTTGGTTTGAATCTCGGCACGCACTTATGGATTTTTCTATGTGCGTATTTAGCACTAGCTCGGCGGTGATGGAAAACATCGCGTGGATACTTGCACAGTTATATAACGATGGCTGTGTAGCCATGATCCGTTTGGTTTGGTTCCCCTGTTAATGTTTATGGAGGTCAGATGGCAGTTCCTTTAATTAAATGACTGGATTTGCCAAATCCTTGATCATAGTGTTACACTGACTACATAATTGGTGACAAACCCCTTAGAGAAACAAACTGATATTAAAACTTACATCTTTGCTTGGAGCTGCGACAACAGGGACATTAGGAGCATTGTAAGTGATGAACTTTGCATTAGGAAGAGGAGCCACAGGTGCAACATTTTGACCAACCACGCATGGAGAAACACAGGGCGGTATTACACTTGACACAACAGATCCTAAAGGCGCTGCAGACAATCGTGCTATTTGAGGTTCTGCAATCACAGGAGCACCATAGTTCACGTATTCCACAGGGACAACATCCGAGCCTCCGCTTTGGACGTACACTTTTGAATAGGAAGCTCCATCAGTTCTGTGCAGACACACAAGAACTGACACAACGCCTAGAATCTGCAACAAAAGATTTTTGTTATGGAAATATTTTTTATCAGTGTATTTATACTTATTAGACTTCCAACTTACTTTAAGAATCATCTTTGCTGATCTGTGGAAGACTACTGATATTTTTCTGAATGTCTCCTCTTATAAAAGGCGCTTTGTGTGTCCAAAATATGCCGTTCGGTAATACCGAAACAAACCATCAATGTCGTTGACTACCTGAATAGAGGCGAACAATTAAAATGTTAATGAAGATTTAACACAGACTCCGTTTCTCTATCCTATATTCAGAACACGAGTCTTACAAAAAGTGGTAAATTTAGCGTGACATTGGGCTTTGTCTCGGTGGTCCGGAGAGTGTAACTTGTGCAATGCTTCAGGGAACTATTCGCTATTCCTTTACCCCAAGTTTTCAGCATGATTGTTCAGACCTGGACTTATTTACACTTATAATTTTTTTTATGTGCGCTTTTTAATAGCATTGTCTTTATTTGCAATAGTTTTTGTAAAATTATTTCAATCAAGACATCTTAACGTACGTACATTATCTACATACGCCCCATTTTAAAAGTATTTATGTAATCTAGATATTTCTGTAATCTAGACAATGGGTTTACTTTTTAAGTCCAATTTTGTATCTTATTAATAGCTATTTTAAAAATTTCATAGCTTATTTAATTTTATTCGTAAGTAGTAGTAGTTTAGACTTTTTCTTTGAAAGTAGTCATTTTAGGGGGTAATGTTACGTCAGAATATTCTATACGATGCAACATTGTTGATATTAATATTTTACAAATAAACGCAATAAAGTTTATTATACGATCGTATCTGTTTAATTTTGAGGAATCCTAATCATCACTTGTAGTACGTGGCGTGAACAAATATTACTTTTTTTTTTTTTTTTTTTATAGTGGAGAAATCCTTTATGGATACCCCAGCCGCTTGGGGGGAGCAGCTGGGTCAAAATTTACGAGGTCCAAATTTGCGGTCACACGCCTTACATTCCGATGATATAGAACGCACAGCCTAGAAATCTTTTTTATATGATTGTTTGTTAAATTAGCTATCTAGAATTCATAATTTTATTATAATGTTTCAGAAAACATTAAACAAAACTTTCAATCGAAACCTAAAATCGGGGTCAAAATAGCGTTCTTCGCGTGGTCACACTCTGCTCTTCCATAATTCAAAAGCTTGTAGCATTTTATTTACCTGGACAATGTCGTACTTTTTACCTACGAAAATGAGCCTGATAAACCATAGTTTAATATTAAATACTAAACTACACACATATTTAAACAAAAACATTTACGAAATAAGCATTTTGTCTTGGTCACACGATTTCGCAATTTTTGAGCGCGCGGTTAAAAACGACTCACACGACGCAACGAAGCTACCTATAAGCTTGCAAACTTACCGCCCACTCGCCAGTTGTACCGCAGCAAGGGAAGAAAGATGACGGGCGACTCATCATCGTTCGAGGAATAAACTAGAAGTGCTTAATTTTTGAGTCATATATTTTTCTATCATCTCAGGTCACTCAGGTGGGCATATGAAATGTATGTTAGGGTAACATTATCAATCAGTAATTGCTATTATTATGTCGTAAATATAATCGAGATTTTAGATTATAATAAAGAAAAGGAATTTATTGCACAGTTTAGCCAGAAATTGTAAAAATGTCCTATTTTCGGTCACTTTAGTGGCGTCACTTGAGTGGCATTTTGTCCACTGAAGTGACATTTTGCGCCACTCAAGTGACTTGTCTCATTACATAAACAAAATTCATTAGAAAAAAAGCCTAATTAATGTTGAATAATTCATATAAAACAATATTTATGAAGCGTATAGTGTTATGCTAGTCTAAAAGTATATGAATTCTTGATTTAATTATCAAAACTGATTTGGTAATTGGTTTCGTATTTCAAACAGATCAGTAACGATACTTTACCGCTTCCGTGGTGTAGTGCCTATAGCGTTCGGCTCACGATCCGGAGTTCTCGGGTTCAATTCCCGGAGGGGGCCGCCATACATTGTAAAAAAAAATATTTATAAGTGTTTACTCAGTTTCGTTAGGACATTGCAGGATGAATCACCTATTATTAAAAAAAAGTAGACGATTCCGTGCTTTAGAGAATACGTAATATTTATATCGGTCCCGGTATTTGAAGGTCTATATCTATAATCTATAATGAACACGGCTGATCCCGGAAGGGTAGGCTAGGCAGAGACCGACCACGTCATTCCACTCGATACGATTTACATACTTCCCTTGCTTCCTCAACTTTAAGTAAAAGTATCTTTCATACACGCTCGTCGGTTTAAGGTACTTTTTACCTAGCCTTTATTAAGAACATCCTGAATTGGATCTAGGTATGTTCGCTTAGGCCTTCACTTTTCAATATTCCACTCATACCTTGTTTATCACTTTTGTTAGTCTCTTTCCATTCATCTTCTGTACATGTCCAAACCATCTTAACATATTTTCCCGATCTTAGGCACTACATCTTCTTTCACACCTTTCCCTTATCCACTCATACGTCCACTGTAACCACAGTTACAGAGACCATATACCTCAGGACAGTCCGTGTAACTACAGTTATATTTTTAAGAATTCGCGCCCGCCGATTGTTTTTTTTCTTTTTCTTATCGCTGTGGATGTTTATAGTCTGTAGTGTTGCTGGTTTTTGACGCTCTATGATATGTACCACACCTTATTTCAAGTGGAACATAACTTAGGCTCATGGCTACAAAAAAAAAAAATTGTCAAGTTGCTTGTTGTTTTTGTGGATCAGTGCGCGAGTGACTCCAGCTATTTTATTCGAGAAATCATGCCGTAAGTAATAAAATATTATTGTTGTGTATATCAAAATATTTATAATCTTACATATTTTCATATTTTATAACATTATGTGCGATTCCAGTCAGTTTTAAAGTAAAAATTTGGATTAAAAATAGGTCGGTGACTCTGTGTTTTTATTAGTGAATAATTGGAAGATCTAAAAAAGTTCTTATATTATATCGTAATTAAATGTTTTAATATGAAAACTTATTAATATTATAGCCTGGTTATTATCATACTTTCTTGAAATATTCCATATTTCATTCTGGATTAGACAATTTACCATACGTGAACTTCGATTTCACAGATCATGTAGCTTTAGTTTTTATTTTATTTGTAATATTTTTAAGATGATTTATAATGGGATTTTGGTTCCAAATGAAAGGCCATTAAATTACCTAAAACCCAAAATTGTTTTAATATTGTAAACGTCAAAAATATCTAATAAAAAAGATATTTAAATTGAAAACTAGGACAAAATTAGCATTTCTTAAAATTCACTGTAAGATCATTAATAGAATATAATGTTAAAATCAAACATAACTATTGCCTAAAAATCGTCAACTAATAAGCCTTTCATTAGTATTTTTCATTTTGCGATATTTGAGTTATTTACTGAGTAATAAGCATTTATTTAGCATACGTCTCCTATCGATTTTATTTTGCGCGTATCACGTGACTCGCGGACTGTCCTGACAACCTAGCGAAACGCGCGCGGACGTTTGAGTGGTTATAACACTATTTCTTATCCTGTCACTCAACTTTGCTCCAAACAAACTTTAGCCCTCTCATTTCTATTCCATTTATTCTACTCTCGTGCTTCCTCTGCCGCACCCAACTTTCACTACCGTACATAATTGTTGGCTCCAGCATTCTATGCACAGCCAGACGAGCCTTTTTGAGACTCTCCAACTGCTCATAATGCTTTTATGAGCAAAGCACGATTTGACATGTTTCCAGAATTCGGCAAGCGGTAGGTTTGAAAGGTTCAGTCTAATACAATTTAATCAGGCGATGGGCCAACAACTTGTCACTACAGCCATAATATAGATCTATCTGAAATAACCCTCCAAACCTGTCAATCGTGGCGGACTTACCTTTGTTTATCTGCTTAACCCATCAGGGTTACCATTATAATAATGCCCTGAGAAGACTTTTATTTTATTTTTGTTAAATTATTCATTGCACTTGGTATAAGATTTTTATTTTGCATAGACAACCACGGGGCCTTATTTTGTTAATGTCTTTGTTAGTATTTTGTTAATTAGGGAACAATAATTATGATACACTAAAGGGAATTTGCCTTTTAATTTTAGATTGTTAAGTAAACAAAAAATTGTTATACGTGCTACAATTTGAAGATTTTTGATTTTTGTCTTACAGTATTTCTGATTGTGTTTACCCGAATCTAAATTAAAGATTTTTATATTATACTTTTGTTTTTTTGTTAATTCTAATGTGTTGTTGGTAATTGTGTAAAATTACCAACCTTACTACGATTTTAATACTCTTTTTGATTACTTTCTCTCATAATATTTAACTGGTCACTTGAGTGGCGCAACATGTCACGTTTAGTGGCGTCAAAATTTTCAAAAAATAATTCCGGTGAAACCTGTGGTTAGATTTGGCTATTTTTTTGTAGTTAAACTTCTGTTGATCTCTTTATTATTCTCCGATATAAAATAATGCCAAAAACGGACAAAAAGAAATCGCCACTAAAGTGACCCGAAGAATCATTTCTGAATTTTGACCCAGCTGAGGTTATGTCAGAGTTGCCCTATGTTGGGGGTACTGACTAAAACTCCACTGTGGCCTTCTCAAGCACAGGCTGGGGGGCCGGGTTGCTCTATGTCGAGATTCACACAATTGCCCCCCACCAGCGAACAAATATTACTTATCTAAAATTAATTAGGTTAAAACCTTCATGCACTTAAAGTGAGAATATTTTATAATTTATATATGTAATTATAATTATTTGACTTATTATTGACATTTACGATAAAAATAAAATAAAGCATGTAAAACATTTTGTTGGTTCATGTTCATAGCTAATAAGAGCAACAATTATTTTAAGCGCCTAGTTGCATTCATTCGCAATGTTTTTCAATTGGACAGAAGTGCTCGAAATTTTTTTTTACTTTAGGCTTTTGTCGTAACCTACATTTTTATACACAGCTTATTCTATAATGTTCAGTGTTTAACTAATACTGGAAAGTTATTCAATAAAAATGTCATCTTAAATGTTTTAGTTAGGTACTGTTTGTCGATAAATCACTGACACCTTGAAATAATATACCTATTTAAATTATAGCAAAATACAGAAAGAGCATAGGTACTGTGGGTACTTATTAGAGGGCGGTATAATATCTACTCGTATATAGTTCGATCATTTGTTTTCTGCATAGTATTAAAAGCTTTGAAGTTTATGTGTTAAATCTAAATGGTCATCGCAGAGAAACAATTTATTATTATTATGCTTAAAAGGCAAAGTATTTTTTTCTATTACATTTAAGTACAAGCTAACACGAAATCTTGGAAAAATAGTTTTTATTTTATTTATGGCAAACATGAGGGTTGGTATGTGTTTTCAACTTTAAGACAATTCTAGATCTATAATAATTATATTAAGCACAAAATATCCGTAAGCATTACTTTTTTATTTTTTTATAATTAATTATATAATAAGTATCTATTTTTGGCTATTTTTATAGCTTTGGCTAAAAATACAGTACACTAATTTGGTTAGATGAATTGCGCCACCAGGCTCAATCCCGTGCTCTAAGCAACGCGGTGATTCTGCCCAATATGTTAATGCTTAGAAACCAGTCAATACAAACAGACATGATGCTCATAGATAAATGTGAAGGGATGGAACACGCAATTTCCTCATAAATTGAGACGTCTCAGGAATATTGCTGACATTTAATGACCTTAGAAATACGAGTAAGACACCTCTCTATGCTTACACTAACATGTTTTACAATATAATCGATAAAAATTGGAGCCATAACTATTTAAATCCCTGTCAATTTAGGTAACCGAGCCTGCTTATTGGTGACTCTACTCGTATTTATAGAGGTAAAGCATAGGGAAGAATCTTCGTCTTGATTGAATGAGCCACCTACCCGGGGAAGTGTCTTTACCTTACCCGGTTCTTCCGGGTGGTCAAACTATTTTGTCAAACTGATTTGACCACGAGGAAAAAAATTCCTGTTGGTCAAACTTCTTGAATAGAGTCCCCGTGATCAAACTATTTCGTCAAACTGATTTGACCACGAGGAAAATAATTCCTGTTGGTTAAACTTCTTGGATGGAGTCCTTGTGATCAAACTATTTTGTCTAACTACTATGAAACGAGTATATTACCCTCTGAACACGTGGTCATTTGATTCCCCGACATTCACTTGTTTTCCCGATATTTATTTGTTTTCCCGACATTCATTTGTTTTTAACGACATTCAAAAAGTTTAACCAACAGGAATTATTTTCCTCGTGGTCAAATCAGTTTGACGAAATAGTTTGATCACGGGGACTCTATTAAAGAAGTTTGACTAACAGGATTTTTTTTCCTCGTGGTCAAATCAGTTTGACAAAATAGTTTGACCACCCGGAAGAACCGACCTTACCACACACCAGCACCACAATGAAGTAGTAGCAAGCATTTAATAACGTTTTGCTATGTTTATGTCGTTGAATAAGGTATGCCAGTGATGTGTATTAATATTTTGTTGAATTAAGCTTTTAATGTTTAAGTGGGGTAGATTGCGCTAAGAATTAGATTCCGCTTTGTCCCACAATAGATCACCCAAGAAATACACGGATTTTACAACCTATTAACTAATTAATGGTGAAGATTTCAATGGTTCTTTAATAAATTTCAGTTACAGCGAAATACCGAAACTATGTAGAACATGTTGGTTTCAGCATAGAGTGCACCTCCTATTTCTTTCTAATGTTTCAGACTAGAACGGGTGCAGTAATT
The DNA here is from genome assembly GCA_949319885.1 of Mecyna flavalis. Lineage (NCBI taxonomy): Eukaryota > Metazoa > Arthropoda > Insecta > Lepidoptera > Crambidae > Mecyna > Mecyna flavalis. The sequence continues at coordinate 13,549,880 of OX439430.1, forward strand.
AGAGTTTCAAATTCCCAGAGGTACAGGAGATCTCATCTTGCTTAGTATGCATTCTAGACTCCACACTCTATCTCAGAATTTTCATAAGGATACACACTCAATTACCATTTCTGTCGTGAGTGTTATAGGTGACGACCGATTCGGTGTAGTGGTAGAGAAGTCAGCGATTGCAGCCGAGGAGGTCGCGTCGCGTCGCGTCGGTCGTCGAATGTGGATGAACATGTCTGTTTGTATCGGTCTGGGTGTTTTCATGTATAATATTATTTTAAAAAAGAAAGTATATAAGTAGGTAATGTTGTATGAATTGACGGCTAATAGAAGTGTGTGGAAGGAAAAACGTGTTGCGCCGACCCTACCTAGCGTGGAATAAGGGCAAGGAAATGATGATGATAGTAGGTAATGTTTATACGTTGTCTGTTTTCCATACCACAAGCTAATGCTTAGTTTGAGCCAGATGGCGCTGTGTGAATATTGTCCAATATGTTTATTTGTTTGTGAGTTTATGAATGCAACTTACTCATCACCGCGCCACCACCAACGCAAACCTCGTGACTGAGTAACGTTCAATTTCTAGTTTAGTACTTCAGACTTGTCTATAGGATGCCATTGTATTTCCTATTAAAGTGTCACTTGGTTATAATATGTATAATTGTAATTTATCTTTGCAACAGTGTTTTAGAAAGTAAAAATATATCAGTAGTATTATATTACTTATTAAGATTCCGAAACGTCCACGCTTTAATGCTGAAATCTTTGATTTGTAGATTATCATTCATCAAAGAGGACTGATGAATAATTGCATTTGTAAAATTACTAGAAATTATAATATAAGAAAGACTCTTATTTTGAACAGGAAAGTCAAATCCTTTTAAAGTGGAGACTTTTATCATCATCACCAAACATAGAAATATTATGTACTGACGTCACCAAAGGTGAAAAACAATTCGCGATTTCGATTAGTTATTTTAGTCGAGCGTTCTTTTTCTTATGTAATATATTTAATTTATTCAATATTCTGTGTACCTACTTAAGTAGCAATTCCTAGGAATTAATACCTAGAATTGGTAGAACAAAATGAACAACACCAACGTACGTTTGTGAATTTCCACCAATTTGAATCGTCGGTCCCGTGTGCCTTTAAAAACAGATGCTGAAGGTGTCTAGAAAACTTTGACATTATTAAAGAAAAGTATATTTGGGGTCAGTATCATCAATAACATAAAAGTTCGTGATATTAAATTACTTAGATGATGTTTAATTTTTAGGACACACGTGGTAAATAAAAAAAAATCCCAATTTTTCGAACAGTTTATTATCGCCGCAGTCTTATAAAATAAAATGATGTCGACTAAAGACTATCTATACATAGTAATTAAAGGAATAATATCACATGGTTGGAAGTGGCCAGACGCCTGCTCTGACGCTTAGTGGTGGTACTCGTGGTGCGCGGGCGCAGTGTTGTGGACGACCGCGTTGAAGCTGAAAAGTAATGTTATCATTAAAATTATTTTATATAAATTGAAAAGTTACACTAGTAGTCTTTTAGTCTAAGTCCTTAATTTTTACGGCATCAGGTGCTATTTTATGGACAGGCAAACCCAGAGGAGTAACAAACGCGCTGCCTCTAAAGAAGGGGTGCCCTCCTTTCTTGAAAATTGCAAGACGTTTTGTTGCGGAAAATACCGCTGGGCACAATAAATTTTATATTTTTGGTCGTAAAATTGCGTGTATAGATAGCGCACAGATGTGGACTGCCAAGCATCAATATTATTTTATGTAAAGTGAAAAATCCTTTTAGGCATAAGCCCGTAATGTTTACGGAACTATGTGTTATTTACTGGAAAAGTAGATTATTTTTTTATACTAGCAGTTGGCAGATAGGCACGCAGCCCACCTGATGGTAAGCGGTCACTGCGGCCTATTCTATTGAGGGACACTTCACCAGGAAGCATCGCTCAATGTGCTGCCAGACTGTTGGCTCTTCTGATCTTCGAACCTTTGATTACAAGTGTACTGGCTCCCACATTAACACTTCCGGATCACAGCCAAAGCTTATATGGCGGCAGATTTTACCTGTGAGAGTGGTAGCTAGCCAGTCGGACTCTGAAAAAGCCCAACCACCAACCAGACCCCAGGCGGGAATCGAACCCACGACCTCCGTGTCTTTATACCCGAGCGGCTTAGCCACTGTTCCATGGAGGCGGTAATTTGTGTCAGATTTTCCAACATACTCGTAGCTTGGGCATGTGATTACAAACACGTATTTGCTAAGTGTGTTGATTATGTCGACTGCCATCGCCGATGACTAATTTAGTATGATAAAAGGTATGAAATAATTAGTATTTATTTATTGATATTGGGTTGTTTCACCATAGGCTTTCTTGTGTGGTTAATGTGAAATTGGCCATTGAAATACCCAAGTGTCATTACAAAGCATATATTTTGTTTAGTAGTTTTCTTTTGTCTTGCTTTGAAAATGCAAGAACTTAACCACACAAGCGTAATAAATTGTAAATATTATGCATGTTAGTTTATTTTACGGTAAAGCATTCAAATCATTATTAATATTATTCGTGTGAAGCATGATGACGATATAACTTAATGTTTTCTCTTTGTTTGTGTATGTTTGGTTACGGAACTACGAAAAGCACAACATTACAATATTATCATAATATAAAGGAGCACCCAAACTCATAAACATTTGACATTATATTTGGTTTTTACAAAGAAGGACGAGTTTAAGGATTTCGTTAGATAGATTTATCTATGCTTTAGCATTCACAGCACAATAGATAAACCATATACCTACAGTAAATTCCAGAAATCTGAACAAACGCATTAAAACAAAGTTTTACCCTCTCTTTCTTTCAGTCATGATGATATTGTGTTAGGTTTGTAATATAACTTGTCTTATGGACTACATCAACCAAAACAATACTGTGTTTAATGTCCTTTCACCGCAGACTTGTAAAATTGGCAATTAACATTCATAATTAATCGCAATCAAAACTTTTATATGTAATAGCAATCATCATAACTATCGACTCTTTAATAATTTTGCACCATTTTTTTTGTAATTTAAGTTTTGACTGAAGCAAAAGTTTCTAGATATACGAGAAATAGGCTCGCTTTGCATATAAATTAGAACCTACCCATTGTGGTCATCAGCGGTGTAGGTGACCTTGCGGAAAGAACCATCGGGCTGCAGCAGGGAGTATTCGCCCTTCACGACGTCTCCGTCTCTGGCCTCGTGCTGGGTCTTGTGGTCACCGGTGTGAGGGTCTGACACCGAGTAAGAGTAGTCATATTTGGGGTGAGCCTGGAAAGAACAAATATTTCTGAGTTAGGACAGATATCAAAAGGTAAACGAGCAAGTGTGACACACGTTCTTGACTGTGCCACCCATAGACACCTGCGACTAGGTCTAAGATTTAGGATTATTGTTGACGCATGAATATAAAATAGCAACAAGAGTTGTTTCAGACTTAAAAGGATCGGGATCGTTGCTGCTCTTTAAGGGAGGTCTATACTTAACAGTAGACACCAATTGACTAAATTCTTGGATAATTAATATAAAACTTTCCCAAAAGGACGTTTGGACTATGATGACAAATATTTGGAATGTCCAATCATATCAATATGTATAGTATATTGGAGCAAAGGTCGTGAGATCTCTGTAACCTTTGACAAATGAACTAGAGAGCCAATGTAATGTGACTGTATAGGTTGCAAGTTGCTTCACTATGTTTTCTGTAACAACGGAGCTAGAAGTAAATACACACATCAAACATCTATATGTGTGTATCGTGTCACAGTGCATCGTCATAATGTATAATTGAGTACACTTTGGTAGTGATTAAAAAACGATGTAAACCAAATCTACAGAGCATTTCATTTTTGAAACCGGGTTTTCTCTATACAATAAAAGACAAATTAGAGCAAAAACGTAAAAGAAAAGATGTAAAGTCTCTTACGTAAGTCTCTATTTGCCATGAGAAGTTTATTACAAACTGTAATTGGTCTTGTTATATCTTAAATAACTATGATACAAATTAAAAGTGATTTGTTGCCATCTCAAAAGTAATTACGGGTGTGAGAAGTGAAACGTTTGTTGCTGATTGCAATCAGTAAAGTATGCAACAAAATGATTACTAAAATATGTATTAAAATAAAAATAAAAATTCTCAATATAGGAAGTCGTTTAATGGTGAATGATCTATTAAATGTCGATGATTATTTGTATGACAGATACAAAAAACCGTAAGACATGCACATGACCGAAGAATTCAAAAAAATTGAATTTTATTAAGGAGGGCTTTTTATCGCGGGTGACCTGTGTACGGACGTAGTCCCTAAACGTATGTTTTGCAGAAGGTCATCCAATCCATGTCTGGGAATTACTTTGTTTTTCTAATGGTGCCTATTAAGCACAAACAAATTTTACATGAAGCTATTTTGAAAAAAAAAAAAACTTAAAGTGCATGAAGAAGTTATTTTTAATTATTTATTTGGTAAATTAATGGCCTTATATTTGGAGAAAGACCTATATCATTTAATTAAAATCATACTACGATGCAAAAAATTATTCAAAAGGTCGAGTATATAGATCCTGTACGAGTATCTACCAAAGTATTCGAAACCGAATAAGCAAAGGGTATATGCAAATCCACTGCATGCGATTCCTATCAATCAGAGTTGCACGTTTCAGTACTTTCAAATCGCTCCAGTTCGGATTATTTAAATCTGTCAATAGCGTTGTGCAAGTCCGTCTGCATTTGGGTCGTATCTACACATCTATTAGAGTGGTCGTGAGCGAACGCGGTTGCAAACAGTCCGTTTTGCCAGGTTTCATGACTGTCATTAAGTCCTGGGTTACGATAGGGTTGATACATTGCAACTAAGCAAAAAAGACATCATAATTTCTTGATATAATTAGGGTCGGACTATAATTTAAGGTTTGGCAAGTCTGATAATTATATTGGATACTGTCTACTACGCAAAGGATTATTACTTATACGAAATTGAAAAGTTTTTTTGTAAAGATTACCTATGACCTATGTTAATAATATTTGTGAAATCACTTTTTGTTTCCAAAATCAGAAGAACAAATTAATATAAATTTAAATTATATTTGTTTTCAAGCAACAAGAATAAAGAACGTAGTTGATTTTTACTCAATCTCAATAGGCTAACACTAATAGGTTAGTACTCATTTGATAAGCTGCCTCTACAGCTTTTGTTATTTTAAAAGACCTGGCGATGTTATAAAACCTGCTTCTTTGTATGGCCGATTATAATGGATAATTAATAAGTCTTAACTACAATGAAAGTTTTTTAACAAAATTTAAAGTATTTATTTTAGTTGCAGCAAAGTTTATTGAAACTTATTTTTGATAATTTTGCTAGTTCGCTGTTACCATTATACAATTTGATACAATTTGACAAATATTTTTCAGGATGTTGCAAAAAAACTGGACAGCCCTATCCACGGTGTCGCAACGTCCTGGGAACGCGTTATCGGCGTACAGTCACGACCGGGATATACCTATATTTTGCTTATGTAACCGCGGATTGCTCCGAATCGTTGCCCACGGCGGATTTATGACAACATCATAAAGACAACAGTCTCATAAATTACATGGCTCTCTTTAATTTTCGTCTTAAAGTGGGACGTTTGTGAGTTATCCAACTGGCCCTTCAACTAATCTGGTTATCGCGCGTAATAATTTCTCGATACAATAGAAACTTGCGGACATTTCTAGCGCAAACATATTCTCGAATGCAGATTTACGATAGTAATTAGGTATATTTAGGTTCAGATGAAAGCAATAAACACTAACGCTTTGTTCATTATATTCTCAATCTTGCGAGTTGATGTAACTGTACATAATGTTTTTACGATTTATTATCTTTTTCTCACACGCGGAGATAATATCATTTAGCATTCTTAAATTTTTCGCTCTCACAGCGTTGCAGACAAGGATAGAATCCATTATGTTTTGTTTTAGTAAAAGCTTTAAAACTCCGACAAGAATTCTGGGGCGAAGATTATTAAGATCGCTTAAAAATGATTAGTGCAGTTTTAAAAACTAAACATATGCAGTGTTTATTTGATAACTGAAACGTTTATTAGGTTCGACAATAGAGAACGGTTTATGACGCAACGTTGTTAACAGAAGTGCGGGAATTGCCGTGGGCCCATAGATAGGTATCTTATCCCGGAAATCGAGCCGATTGTGTTTGATCGCACAACACGCGAGTTTATGCAAGCTATCAATTAGTTACTTGCTATTGTATTACGTCACATGTAGTAAGGGAAACAAAACTAGCTCTGCCGCTCCACTTACCTCTGAGATATTAAGCCTGTATTTGTTCAACGTAACTGTTAATTAGCTGAAATTGCGATACAGATTTGGTGGGTGGTTTGATTTCATCCTTGACCAAAATTCTTCATAGTTTTTAGTGTGTGAACAGTACATTTTCTGCGACAGTGTGTAGCAATAATGAGTTTTGCGACGATTACCGTCTGCATGCTCTCGTTGCGTATCTTTATAATATTCATCAGTTGAAGGCCGTCTATAACTCATAGAGAGTTTTTAGCTCGGTCGTGCTGCACAGTGGATCAGTTACACGGTTTGTCAATTACAGTTTATTTAAACTTACTTCTGTTTTATTTGTATATTTTAAGAACATTAATTTTTCAGGTGGCATACTGTATTCCAGTTTCATAATACGCGTGGGAACATCATAATTTTTAATGCACTATTTTGTTAGGAGTTAACATTTATTATTTAGTAAGCAAAATTACTGAAATGGAACATCCATGAATGACCTTTAAAGAAGGAAATTCAGAAGAAAGTGAGAATTGATTTTTAAAATGCTTTGTAAGCACACGAAAAGAAACAAATTCGCATGTCTTTTAATGTAAAGTTCAGTCCATCTTTCACACTCATTGCGACAAAAAAGAGATCGTTTTTAAATTCACCTCAAATGTAATACACTTTCTACGTGCTCTTACTGTAAAATGAGAAAAAATAATGATTTCTTCTCATTACTTAATCAGATTTTTTTTTAATTATTCGGACTTACGTGATAGTCGACATGCGTGTCTTCGTGGCCGCCGTAGTGCGCGACCGGCGCGTACGCAACCGCCTCGTGGCCGTACGCCTCGCCGGCGTATCCACCGTGCGCGAGCTGCAGCACGCCCGCCGACGCGAGCGCCACTACGGACAGGATGACTGCGGCCTGGGGGCAAATTCAACAAGTCATGAACTGACTTCAAATTAATTTTTTTTTATAAAAGTACAGCATGCTATGGTTTTTATTTGGGGGATGGCAAAAAATTGTTTTAAATGTAGTTTTTAGAGACCTCGTGGCAACGGACAGAAGATTCACATTAGAGTCTTGAATTGATTTAGCATATACTTAAATTCGGGCTCGATATACATTTTTTTAAGGGGTGGCAAGAAAATGGATTCTTAATAGTACAGAGAGTAGAGATAAAGTGACAGAATATTCTAGAAATGGTTTTTTAAGAAGGCATTTGAAATAGACTTCAAGTGTTCTTTTCGTATTTAAAGATTGATTTTGAGTCTAAGCTTGAATACTAAGTAGGTTAATACTATATGACTGATTCTGTGTAAGTCGGCTAAAAAATTACTGGTTTATTTTAACACGCACCAAATAATATAAATATGGTGAGCCTATACTTGATAGTTAGATCGGAGAAAAACGATTTGCTGTTCTAACGTTCTGTCAAACTTTTATCTTAGGATGAAAACATGTAAAAGTTTGATTACAAAGTGATATGATATATTTAATACGAAAGAAAGCATTTACGATTATATCGTGCAAGATAAGAACAAACTAATTTGTTATAAACGGTTTAACGAGGCTGTAATGTGACGGATTGTAAAGCACACAATATCTATTGCGATATGTGGTCTTAACAAGACACGCACGTTTAAGAATGCGTGTTGTTAATGGGTGAAAAAATTATCAATTTATAAAATCAAAACGGTCCTCTAAGGGTTTTCGAATCCGCTTAGAATTTGGAATATATCAAGCACGCAATTTGGAATAAATCCCAGCGCTCGATCCAGATCACTTGCAGTTTTTGGTCCTTTCACTATCAACGGGATAGCCACTAACCAGCCGCGGTATGCACTTACTTTGGCGATCATTTTGTGTTTGAATAAGGTTTGCTTCGTCCCACCGACCACACACAACTGTTGCCGAAGAACGGAGCCGTCGACTTTTATATTAGTTAACGGGCGAGATGCGACGCGTACGCGCAGTCTACGCAAGAATACGGTAGTTTGATAATGATATAGCAATTACGTAAAATTATGCAGCGTTCTGCCTGGTTCAAGGTGAGAAAATCATGTCTTTTGAGACAATTGAAGTGAGAAAGTGGATCATTTGAGATGTTTTACCATTCTAGTAGTACAAATTCATCTCGAGATCTTGATCAGTCGCTTGTGTTTTGTTTCCTGAGCGATAAAGACGTGACCGTGCGCTGTGACAAACTTTGAGAGAGATTTAACAAAATGCTGCATAAATAGGTGGGTGTTAATATGTATGTATTTATAAAAAAAAAGTAGATAAGTAATGTTTATCCGTTGTCTGGCATCCATAGCACAAGCTAATGCTTAGTTTGGGGCTAGATGGTGATGCTGTGTGAATAATGTTCATGTATTTATTATTTTATTTATTCAGAAATAACAGGATTTGACGAGTAGATTTTCTATTAAAATACTTTTTTTATTTTCATTAAATTTTTCACCGAACATCAAAATATAAAACATCGTGATTGATACATTGAAAACGTGATGGCAGATAAAAATATTTCATGTTGTTTTATTAAAGAACACGGAATTTGAAGTATTATATCAATATTGTGGATTGCAGTGTAAATAAAATTAATTCTAAAAGTTTTACGTGATTTCAAATTTTTGGTATTCTATAAGGTTTTTAAATTAAACAATGAAAGTTATGCCAGTTATAACAATGCTCTAATTTCATATATGTAAGTACATAATATTTTCGGCAATTGGAACATATAAGTCGAGCCAAATCGTGAGTTGCACTTGCAATAGCTAGTTGTTCATAAACTATTCAGTTACGTGTAACCAATGAGTAACCCACACACTTGATTAATGTTTGAGAATTTAAGAACGTAATAATTAATTGCTTTAATGCAAACAAAGCTTAGACGATTGAATAAACTGTCATGATATAATTTATTATAGGAGGAACTCGAAGGTGTAGTCACTAATTTCAAATATTGACTGTTTAAAAAGAGATTAGTTTTGCTGTCTGTAATAAAGATCTCAGGTTCAAGTATTACACACATTACACACAAAATTGTGTTTCTTCTGAACATTGACATGAAAGTATCACTGACTAAACTTATCTAATTGTGTTTTTTTTTTGTAAGAGTGAGGCAAATTCATTGTGTGAATTATGAATAGATTATAAGTTTTCATTAATTTTTTAACTCAATACAGGCTTATCATACTAAAAGGCATCAGATTCACTACATAAATCTGTAAATGACATGTGTTTTTTATAATTATTATTATTAAATAAAATATATAACTTGACCCAATTACTTTGAGATCAAGGGAATGATGTAGTCTGATTGTATGTGTTTATTTATGGCACTGTTTCATGAGATGGTAAGCTTTCAGCAAATCTTGTGTCAAAGTGTTGCATTAGATAAAGGAATAAAGCCTCTTTCCCATCGGCTGCGCAGTTCATTTTCGGGCAGGTAAAATGTATCTATTTATAAATAAAAATTAATTGCTGTTCGTTAGTCTTGCTAAAACTCTAGAACAGCTGAACCGATTTAACTTATTTTAGTCTTGAAATATTCGTGGAAGTCCAAGGAAAGTTTAAACGATGAGAAAGCGAGGAAAATACTAAAAACGACAATTTTATTTTCCCATACAAACTGTTCTTACCTGTCAAACGTTTGATAGGTCAGTGATACGAAGTTCACCGGGTCAGCTATAGTAAGATAAATCCAAGATTATTTTAAAGGAGGTTTTGTTTGTGGTGCTTTTTTGTCGGGGAAGTATCTAATATCTATTTATTTATAAATAACTGGAGATCTAGTCGATTTTGATACCGTAAATAACTAAACATGCACGCTGAGGGTAGAGCAACGTATAAAATGTTTTGTAATGTGGATAAACTTACAGATCATTTTGACAAAAGTCTGGTATAATATCGTGTATTCGGCAACAAAAATACTATCATTATCTGCTATAAACCATCAAAAGCTCTGCCAAAATAACCTCCCTTGATAATTTTTTGCATTGTAAAGGCGTCTGTTACGATCTCAGTGGAGTTATAAAATTAATTGAACCACTTTTTGGTAAAACTGTTAATCTTCAAGGTTCGTTATTGCGAAATGTGCGCATTTTGCTCTTTGCAGATGTATCCATATTAATACCTATGAATAAAGAAGGAAAGGCCAGTCTGCCGGCAGGTAATAATTTTATAAAGGTATTTTGAAAGTCGTAAAATTAAATCAGTAAGTTCGATAACAATACTGCATGTATCGGGCTGTTTTTATGAGATCACAATATGAGGCTTTACTGCTGATAATGCGTACTTTATTAGCGATATTTAACCTGCAATAAAATATGATTATACCATACCATGAACGGCAAATACCCACTTCAAGAGGCTAACATAATTATTTTCTCAATGTGTCCATGCCACCCATGGACGGTGGTGATTGCTTACCATGTTTTTCTTTTTCCTAGTGGATTAGCCACGAAGTACCGTCAAAAGCACGTCAGACTATACACTTTGGACTTTGTACCGCTCTTATGTCGGGGGCATAAGTGCTATTATCGAACTGCAAGTGTTTACCGTGATGTGCTGTTGACCGTACATTAATAATGTTCTAGCGTATTTGGTTAATTGTTTAGATTTACTGTTAAAACCAAGATTCTGGTAGGAACGAAGGTTTCTATAACCGACACGAGATAAACTTCAAATTCTCTCGTCATCACTACTTGTCAATTAGAGTCAGCTTTCCTGTAGCCAGATTGTCCTTGCCTGATGGCACTTTGCAACCCCTAACACCACCGGAAAGCGGGGGTGATGGATTTGGCCGAAACACTAGGCTATTTCCATCCAACTGTTCGTACCTCACTAAAATACTTTTTTTTTGTTTGCGCATGGAAAATGCCGCTGCCAGACCGAATACAATTTGTCGACATCCTTTTGCACACCGCCGCCGGGGGAAGGGCGGGTTATAAGGGACTCTCCTTCTGGGATGTTTTACAGAAGAAGCTACTTAGAGGCACACCCACTAAAACCCCATCGCCATAGTGGGGAGAGACCACGGTAAGCGGCACAAAGCCTTCTACGCGGTCCTCTATACCAAAATACATAAAATAAGCCCTAGTTAGTACACGTTATGTCCTAGATATCCCTATAGCTTCCGTTATGTCATAGCTAGATCCTTTATATAATACCACCAACGAGAAATGATCCATAGTACTAAATTGATTATATTGAGAGCGTATAATTTATAACGTAGGGCAGTATCTGCTAAGATTACGCGGCACTAGGATTAGTTAGATAGGTTGCACTTTCCCTGAGCTAAGGTATGAGTATAATTGAATTTGGTAGCAAATTGTGTACATTACTATGTTGAAATTAATTCATAGTAATCATTTATCTTCAGACGCTTGATGAAAGTGAAATGAAATACGAAACATCTTCCTCATGAAGTAATCTATGTAGTTTTATTTATACTCGTATACTGTATTGATATTCTCTGCTTGGATATGAATTTTATCATTATGACTTGGGACTATCCAAGGCCAGAATTGACGGAAGTAGCTGATTAACATCAAGTACTACGAGTACCTTAATTTTAATATAAAAAAATATAGAAAGAATTGAAGAAGAAAATATAGAGGAATTTTAAAAAAATCAACGTGTAGTATTATTACACGTTGATTTTTTTATGTTCTGTCAGTCAGATAGTGTAGCTCGCCTGATGGTAAACGGTCTTTGCGACCTATTGCATTGAAGAATACTTTACTCGTACCACAAATCATCGCTTTATGGGCTACGGACATGGCAGTGTCTTTTGATCTTCCAACCCTTGATAACAAGTGTACTGGCTCCTATATTAATATTGTCGGAACACAGCCAGAGCTATTATAGATTCCACTTGTTTAGGTGGTAGTCGTCCAGTGTTACCCTGACAAAGACATTTTACAAACCAGACCCAAGTCAGGCTTCGAAGCTACGACCTCCTGGATTTTAAACCTAAGTGCCTAAGTCATTGTTCCTCTGAGACGGCCGAAACTATCTGTAACTATTCTAATTGGCACATCATAAATCAAGGTATGTATTTTACTGCAATTATAAAAGATACTCGCATTCTCAGGTGTTTTATAGTTAGTTCTAATTAATTATAATTGTCTTAAAGTAATGGGCTATTGTTTACGCTTGGTTCATTAAACAATATTAAATTAGAATTCATAAACTTGGGCTAATTGTTGATCGTTTTACACTTGATTAACTGTGTCTTCAGGTTTCGTCTGCATATAGGGTAAATTATTATGGTCTATATACACAACTATCTTGAAACTCTATTTTACCTATGTTTGATGAGCGATTTTTTAAGGCCGATATTCAAACGAATGATTAGATTTTCATGTAATCTCGATTAAAAAATAGTTCATAGCCCTTACTTAGCTGTTTTATCAACTTTACAAATGAATACCAGTTGGTAGGTTCCTGTACCTACTGGGCCGTCTAGGTGGGTACCACAGCAGTGCCAGATATTTTCCCGTAAAATAGAAGTTTGTCAAGCATTTCTGTGTTTCAGGGAAAGGGCACTGAAGCTAGTGAAATTACTGGGTATATGAGAATAACTGTCGTCTCTTATGGCCGGCAACGCGCCTGCGACCCCGAGGGGGTCTCGGGTGCTTATGGGCGGCGGTGATCACTTATCATCAGGTGACCCACTTGCTCGTTTGCCCCCCTATAATATAAAAAAAAGAATAATAGTATAGCCACTCATTTGTCTAGTGTCTACGTAAAGCGCGCCTACGCGTCTCACAGATTTATTGGTCAAAATTATCATTAGAGGAGAACAGTGGAATGTCGAAATCTCATTATTGTCTTTAATAATCACAAGTGACAAGGTCGTGTCGCAATTATTGTGTCTTTTGGGTTACTGCGGATCTCTGCAACGCTCTAGTTCCACTCGCGTAATTGCTACTAACAAGCACTCTGCTGAGAGGTGATAAATAAACCTCAAATACTCATGTACTTATAATAATTTTTTCAAAATTAAACGGCACACCAATCGTAATGCAGTTAGGAAATTATGTATTTGGTAACTTAAGCAGCTCAAGGAAACTGTGATTTCAAAAAGAAACTAATTAAAAATAGTATGGACGTATGTTTTTCAAGCAACGAGTATTTCGAAGTTTATTTTCTTATATACAGACTTTGAACTACTAGTGAAAAAAATATAAAAATAAGCAAAAAGATACTTACTTTCTGAGATAAAAAAGCCAGTGGTTCCAATGCACATCTTCAATTTAATATCTGGACTAGCCAGATTCTGGACGAAGGTGCAAACGTACGCTTATTAGTTCGGGACAAAATGCTAGGTGGAAAAAAGAAAAAGATTATTTATCTACTGGATGTGAGCAGAAATCTATGCTAAAAATCAAAAGTTGAAATTAATACTTGTCGGAGTATGCAAACCACGTTAAATAAGTGTGTTACAACAACAATTTCCTACCCATAGAGCACCGACTAGTTAATACGATTAAACGTTACATAAGAAACTCACTTTACTCTCAGGTATTGTTAAATCAGATTTAGGAGTACATGCGTTATTTCGTTTCTTAACCGCTAGCTAACTCGTGATAAAGTTGTTGACAAAAGAGCTTTTGTCATTTACCAAAATATTTGTAAGATGTTAGATGATTAAGATGTTAGAGTCAAAGGACGGACAGACGTCTGGGTGTACCTGATGTACTTACATTTAGGTATCGGTAGATGTCGATTTCCGTTTCAGCTTTTAAAAATAATGAATTAAAGTTTACAATACGCAGATTGTATCAATTAAAGATAATAATTTGTAATCTGTATACGTAGGAATTTTTGGATTAGGCAGCTGTTTCTACCTAGCTAAGTTCATTTTACAGACCATTGCATCACCATCAGATTAGTATTAGAATGCAATTACTACACTACCAAGTTCTAACAATCATCTTTTAAGATATTCGTGACATAGATTTTCCGTGCTGTGATTAAATAGGTAACCTTAAGTTATCACAGGTAAATCGTAAGTTACGTACCATACCTTTCGTCAAGCTTCCGTCGTGAGATAAACGTTTTGACGTAAGACAGTTTCATAAAGCAAAGTTTTCTCGAAACAACACTCGTTTGTTTACGTATAAATCTTAAAAGCCTAAGACACGTATACTGGATTATGTAACTTGAGATCAAAATGGCACCGTCATAGTAATTTATCAGGCCAAGAGCATTATGATAAGCCTTGTAAAGGGTAATATATAACATTTTATACACTTTATATAATTTTGATTCGAAAAACATTTGTTTGAGCCTCTCTAAAAAGTCGACACATTATCTATTTTTACTGATTTATTGCAATAAATAGAAATTAAACCTGATGAACTGTTTGTTATATTAAAAAATTCAAAGTAAATAAAACTGTAACTAGCTTATGAATTTTTCATAAGCTAGTTAATGAAGGATATTATTGTACATATTTTGAAACTCAAAAGACAGTTACAAAAGATTGTATTGAAGTATGAAAAAGAGTTTACACTTCTGTATCCCAATCTGCAGGGCGCTAGTGAAATTGTAAAAGAAATATACCAACAGTTAACATAACATGTATAATCAAATCAGTTATCTCGAGAAGAAGATTTATTACGCAATAATTAACCTGAATATTGTAACACTTGTAAGACTCTTACAATAAAATTAAAGCAGTTAAATAGATAATTATCTTGGCCCTACACTTTCCTCTTGGTATAATAACAACGTCTCAACAAATACAAAGTCGTTTGAATCAGTTTCTACAATCGAGTCTTTGTTTGTATCTAACGCTGTTAATATGTTAAGTGTTAATACGATTTCCATAATTGGTTCATTATGTATAATTTCGTTTCTTTTTAAGTATAATGAGATAGTACGTCTTTTTTCTAGTTTAATAGTTTGTTAACATACTACTAGAATGAAATAAAACACGAGTCATTCACAGATTCTTACGCTTATGACTGACTGACCCACAAAAATGGTTTGTAATTTGTATTATTTTATTTAAACGTTCTTTAAGTATTATTTCAGAGTCACTGTTATTTATAAAGTGTACGAGTACTGTAAAAAGATGACGGTTATAATAATTATCCATTTCAACATTTGTCTGCATAAGTCATAAGTATGGTTAAAGGCTAATTTAAGAAATAGGTCACGATTTATAGGGGATATCAGTTTTTTATAGTAACCATAATATAAGATTATAGGCGGTGACCATCTGATATCGAAGTGTTCAGGAACACTAAACAATACGTAATGTTTCCTAGCCTAGTTTCGGTTAGGGCGGCTAATTATTACAATCAACCATCTACGCAAGAAACTCGATAGAGCAAAAAGTTAATATGCAACCATGAACTCCCTATTCTCTTACTCTCTCTTTCTCCTATCGACCATGATAGGAGACAAAGCGAGCGAGACTACGAAGTCTCGCACGCCAGATGAAAGATCAGGCGCAGGACCTAAGGCTTTACGTGCGTTCCGAGGCTTCGCCCAGTTCCAGACTCCACACTGTGACGTACGTCATTTACCTTGTTATTGATTAATTTCTTATAGAACTGATGAAATATGAGACCTATAATTAACGCATACTTACCAAAATACCTCGAGCGTTAGCGTTACTCGTTCTACAGTAAAAATAATCGATTGGTCATATAACGCACAAATTGGGTAGATAGGTAATAATCAGATTTTCATCAAGTACAGTGATGTTACGAGCAAGGGCCGGTTTGATTATATTCGCAGTTTTTAAGCGTTATAAGTAACAATTAACGTTACCCAACTTCACACCGGGCGCGCGTGAATCATATAGGGGATAGGGTTGTTAACTCGTTTTTTTGGTTTTCAGCTCAAAACGTAGAGAAACCGGGAAAGGCACGCAGGTTTTAAAATTTAAATTAAGATGTGTCTAATCTTATTCAGAACAATTCATGATATAACTTTTTACACTTTTATATAGTATTTCAAAAATTAATCATGAACAGAGCATATTTTTTTGCTACTTGCTGCATGGTGATTAAATATGAATTTAGTAGGTATATGCTATTTACATATAACATTTTGTAGCAGATCCTTACATGAAAATGTAATACAGACCACTAAAATAGACATTTTGTATTTGTATTTTACTCCATTATTTTAATAGGAAAGAGTAAAAATAATGTAAACCTAAAAATGTTATTTTTTTTTTATAGTATCTCTATTTCACAGCCCTACACGTGGTTAATGCATAGCTGATGAGCTGAAGAGCTGTATGCTTCCTGAAATTTGATCGAGCACGTTGCATTCATGCGATGAATTTATCAAATTATACGTCGTCACGGAACAATTAATTCAACGATTTGTTTTATTCATTATTCCCACCTACTAATTAATTTATTTTTCTACAATGCCTTAGGTCTATAATATTAAACTATGTATGTTACTTCTTTCCATTTACGATGGTTTTAACTTTCGGACAGTATTTTATAATACTATGTTAAAGACTATCACCTCTTTCTTTATAAATTAATCAAATTCTTTATCCACGTTATTTAAAAAAAAATGTAAGAACAAAACCCAAGAGAAGTTACTAGTAGGTATATGATAAATTAAAACAAGTAAATGACTATAAATAATAACAATATAATTACGATAGATTAAACACTAACACGCAGTGGTCGAGTGGTATACTATATAATGTGGAAGGCTTAGTGGTGCTCTTGGTACTGCGCGTGCGCATCGGGAGCGGCGGCCGCGTGTGTCGGCGCAGAGTTGGATACCACGGCGTTAAATCTGGAAATAAACATTAGTAATTAAATTACTGTACAGTATTGTACTTTTTCAACAATATGTAAGATTGACACATTTGTAAAATTGGATGATCCAACGGGGCAACAAAATACTTTCTTATTCTTTCCACGCGCTTTGTACCGATAGTTATTCTATAGATTATAGGCAGAGTACGCTTTTATAATGATCCAGGATTTGGCTAGATAATACGTAGAGACGACTGGCATCTGACTTCCGTAAAGTATGTATTACTTTTACTAGCGTTTACTTACATTGCCAACACAAAATCAAATAAAGATCCGAACTAATAATTTAAATAGCTCTACCTAGTTACAACTGTTGTCAAAGGCAGGAAGTATTCCATTAGTAGTTTTTCGCCGAAAATTAAGTCACATAGTTCGTAACATACTGACTTCCTCTCTTCCATTCTTTCACTTCACATCACTGTCTCAGTAACTCGCGCTCAATTATCCGTTACGCTCGCACCAATATAAAAACCAGTTACGCATCAAGGCGTTAAAACTGGAAACAAAAAGGCTGGTTATTTATGACTTCATTCTTACAACCTCCTGAGATTATAACTCTTTCGCAAAAGGCAACGTCTCGCAACTTTCTTTCGGCTCCAATAGTGATGAATCTTGAAATTATTTACATTAATCACGATTACGTTTTAAAGAGCAATTTTGGCATCGGAAATTGATATTGATTTCATGCCCGCCATATGAGGTTGTAAATCCTTTCCTGTCAGATCCTATAACGGGGAATTAATTACTTTATTATGTGTTAATAACTACGTGAAATACTTCGTTTATCTTGGTTTTAAATAAAATAACATTTGCGTATTACTTTACCCTGTAGTAAAGGAATCTACCTAGTATGAAGAACACGATCATTTTATAATATGCTTACTTATGCTGAATTTCATAGTTTGGGGCTAGATAGCGCTCTCGAATATCGTCCAAGAATTACCGTTACATTTTTTCAGTTCAGAGCAAGCAACGACTAGAGCAGCAAAAAAATAATAAATAAATAAAAAACATATTATATTATTTGACCTTGATACTTTTGAAATATGTATGCATTTGGATATTCGTAGAGCTAATGTTCATCATCATCATCATCATCCCAGCGTATTCCCGATTGCATCCAGTATGGAACTCAGGGTCCGCTTCGACTATGATCCTAGATTTGACAAGCCTGGTTATTACAATGGAGCGATTGCCATCTGACCTCCGTAACCCTACAAGGGAAACCAGACCTACTGGAACATAGCTAATGTTGTTTTTGTAAAAATAGCAAGAATAGGTAGTGCTTTATCTTAGAAAATAAAACTAAGGACTAACTGTCGTTTCGGACACATTTTATTCGGACACAGTGTCCGAATTGACACTTTTTAATTTTAATATTTTTTTACTGTCGATTCGGACACCGCGATATAAATAGCTGTTTTGTACAGTCAGATAAAAAATCTTCCTAAGATTTCTTTACGTTATAAAAATAAAGTCTCAACGAAGCCTTCTACACGAAGCTATCGGTAGTGTTTCTAAAGATGACTGGGTCAAATGTGTGATGCATGCAGAGGAATTACAGGATCAGGATTTAGCCAAGGCAATTTTAAAAGATCAGAGAATACAGCCTCTGGTAATAAATTTACTCGAAGATGACAGCGCTCCTCACCCGTGGTACAACTGCGATGTCCAACTAGTTGTACCACGGGGAAGTAAAGTTACCCATGGTTCAACTGGTTGTTCTATGAGGAAAAATCTTTACCAATAGTTCAACTCGAGTGAGTTGTTCTTTCCTTGGTCCAACTAGTTGTACCTACTACTGGGAATCGCTCCCGACCCGTGGTCCAACTGCTGAAATAAAGTGACCCATGGTTCAACTGGTTGTTCTATGATTGTTGTGGTTGTCCCCCTTTAATCCTTGATTCAGAATACTCAGCAAAGGGTACCAGGACAACATGACCTTAGTGGAGTTATAAAATGCGCTCCCGACCCGTGGTCCAACTGCGATGTTCAACTGGTTGTACTACGGGAAAGAAAAGTTACCCATGGTTAAACTGTTTGTTCTATGATTGTTGTGGTTGTCCCCCTTTAATCCTTGATTTAGAATTCTCCGCAAAGGGTACCAGGGCAACATGACCTTAGTGGAGTTATTTAAAAAGTTTACGTTATCCAGAAAAGTTATGTTTGATGAAAGAAGATTGCATTTGTCCGCCATTCCTTAATAGATTTTCAGACACGCATTAGTTCAAAAAAATCCACTTTGCTGAGAATTCTGAATCAAGGGTGAGTTGTTTTTTCCTTGGTCCAACTCCCTGTAATACATATCATGTATATCAGGGAGATGGATCATGGGGACGCATAACAATCATAGAACAACCAGTTGAACCATGGGTAACTTTACTTCCCCGTGGTACAACCAATTGAACATCGCAGTTGTATCACGGGTCGGGAGCGGGTCCCCGTGGTCCAACCAGTTGGACATAATTCATCCGTTTTACCACGGGTCATAATCATAAATATCAATAAAAAGGGGTGAACCATGGGTAACTTTACTTCCCCGTGGTACAACCAGTTGGACATCGCAGTTGTACCACGGGTCAGGAGCGCTGTCATCTTCGTGTAAATTTATTACCAGAGACTGTATTCTCTTATCTTTTAAAATTGCCTTTGCTAGATCCTGATCCTGTAATTCCTCTGCATGCCTCACACATTTGACCCAGTCATCTTTAGAAACATTACCGATAGCTTCGTGTAGAAGGCTTCGTTGAGACTTTATTTTTATAATGAAAAGAAATCGTAGGAAGATTTTTTATCTGACTGTACAAAACAGCTATTTATATCGCGGTGTCCGAATCGACAGTAAAAAAATATTAAAATTAAAAAGTGTCAATTCGGACACTGTGTCCGAATAAAATGTGTCCGAAACGACAGTTAGTCAAACTAAGTAGGTAATATTGATACTTAAATTGGGTGAGGTGTAAAATGTATCAGATACTCGTACAAAAAGAAGGAAGCGTACCGTGTGTATTGTTATGTCATATTCAAACAATTACAAGCATTGAATATATGGAACATACAATTTATTAATGGAGGATGTTTAATAGGCAACCAGAAATAATCAATACTAATTCAATATTCAATTTCTTACTAATCTAGGCTCAAAGATTAAAAGTAATGATTAACTACTGCAACGATTGGAGCGGTTTACTGTATGCTGTTACGGTAAGACACACTTTAGATTTTATATCGATGTTTATCTCGAATGAATGTAATGAGTCTAGTGTTATTCCCTGCTTTGTCTTGATTACATAATAACTTGAACTTGTTTAATTAAATCTTTTGAGCTGTCTAAATATTTCGATAGAAAGACTGTCAGCTTCATCCACTTAACTGATTTTATATGGAATTTGTCACAGGCTTACACATTGAGAAAGAAGATAGGCTACCTATTTTGGCGGCAATTTAATATTCCCATGGAATAACAGAAATAGTAGAAGTACGCGCGGGCGAAGCGATGGAATTTAGTACAATTTCGTGTCTAGCTTTTTCTACCAGTACAATTTTTGACCCGTGTAAGTCCTGTGGGGCCGTCCATTAATCACGTGAGGTCGTTTTTCTCATTTTTTGACCCCCCCCTCCCCCCTGGTGATATTTGGTGAGGTTTGGGACCACCCCCTCCTCCCCCCCTCTGGATCACGTGTATTTTTTTGGAAGTCTATGTAAAGGCTATTTTTGACTGGAAAAAAAATATTTAAAAAATGGCGTTTTGATTCGAAAAATATTTATATGTATTTGTAATAAAATTAATGAATAATTAATTAATGTTAAATAAAATAAATAAAATTAATACACGTGATGTCTAACGAGACCCCCCCTCCCCCCTCGTGATGTTTCGTGATGTTTTCCGTACCCCCTCCCCCCCCTTTTGAGCCTCACGTGATTAATGGACGGCCCCTGTAGTAGCTTACTTGTTTAAGAGGCTAACAGTTTAAATGCGGCTTCACCAGTTGCGTGGACGTGTATCGCTCATTACGGGCTCGTTTCATACAATTATTGTTGACATGCAATTTTCTCGTTGTATAACAACCGTTACGCGGGAACAGAAGATAAACCTCGTCTGTTATTTTACTTACACCGTTTACACTCCTCAAGCTTACAAAACTCTAGAAACTAAATAAATAACTATATTATTAGTGAGTCAGTTTGAGTATCTCAAACATAACACACTTCGTCTTCAATTCTGTGTCAGCTCTTTTTGCTTGATATAAATTGCGATTGTATGCGAACGCTTTTTTAATAATAGAGGTATGTAAGTGTTATCTTAGGTTTTTCATTGGCATTCCCCTCATTCACCCCCGTGGCTGAGGATGTGCGTAAACGCATTTCCCATCGCAAAAAAAAGGTCTTCCATTGGCAGTTCCTCACGTTTGTGGTAAATGTACTATTCCTTTTACACATGATAAAGGATGTATTGTTTTCTAACATACACTATCTGCTAGAAAAACGATTCTATTTTGGTCAGAATCTAATGTGGATCAGATTACCTGGACATTATTCACACAGCGCCATCTAGCCCCAAACTAAGCATGAGCTTGTGCTATGGGTGCCAGACAACGGATAAACATTACTTATATACTTTTTTTTTGTAAATACATACATATTATACATAGAAACACCCAGACCGATACAAACAGACATGTTCATGCACACAAATGTTTGTACCGTGCGGGAATCGAACCCGCGACCTTTGGTGTAATAGCCGACTTCTCGACCACTACACCAAATGGCTCATCAAAAAAGATTGACGTCACTTATGATATGATCGTTATCAAATGGCCTCAGATTTTTTGTAGGAACGGAGATATAAAAATCAAACAAATATGCAGACTAAACCGTTATAGTTGAAGGTCGCAAAGTTGAGAAGCACTGGCCTAATGATGCTGATGTATGAATGTTCCGATGTTATCTACGTTATCGACTGGAACAACACTACGCTAAGATAAAAGTTTTGCACATTGCGCGCTGTGTACACAAAAGCTATTAGTCTCGCCAGATCTTTGGCAACACACGTGGCCTGGCCTTAACATCGATGGATATTGTAATTGCGCAACCAGATGAACAACAGGTCTGAATGAATGAAAATGGTCTACTTTCGAGTTGATTGAGAGGTCCAAGATCAAGTGTGAGTCACGATTCTATATTTTACCGTATTTCCTTATTGGTTGGATTACAAGTTTCATTATTTTTACGATTTGAATTTATGCTTAGCTATTTTTATTTAACGTGTAGGTTTAGATTTTTCAACTTGGTTTTTAAGAATATTCCGAAATATTTCGCAATGAAGTTGCTTCCATGAAATCATGTAAAAGAATCGGTCTTGAATTTATAATAAAAGTAAAAATTCTAAGATGACTTTGAAACCTTGCTGTGTTTATTGGTCAAGAATAATTTTGTTACTTTTTTTCGCAACTCACTCAAAGCATTCAATATTTCAAAATTTTATATTATATGTACCTTACATACCATCAAATATTAGCTGGTATTATATATTTTAAGTAAAAAAATTATTCTCCTCACCGTTTTATACTTTAATGCTTAAGTAGCCTTATTACTGACATTAAGATGTGATGTGTTTATTTATTGACGCCTGGTTTTTCGCATAAGGGATAAGGTATTTATCTAGATGTTTCTGGGTACTTCTATTTATTTAGTGTCCATATTTAATTTGGTGCTAGACGACGCTGGGCAAATAAATTCCAGGCCCATACATTATATTTGTTTGTAGTAAGTCGCCGCAGTGACTACTTACAATCAAGTGAACTGCGTGCCCGTCGACCTACTGATCACCGCAGTGGCCGCTTACTGCTACTACTGTCTGCTTACGGGTCTAACATAAAAAAAATAGTTACCCAGAATGCTGATCGGCGGTATACTCCACTTTACGAATGGAACCATCTGGTTGCAGCAGGGAGTATTCCCCTCGAACCACGTCGCCGTCGCGGCTCTCATGCTGGGACTTGTGGTCGCCGGTTATGGGGTCCTCTACCGAATACGAGAACTCGTATTTGGGAGGAGCCTGTAAATGGAAGAACAATGATATAGATAGATGTTACTGTAAAGGAAGTGTTCTTGTGTGGAGACCTCATACTGGTGAAATAGGAGATGGCTGGGAAAATGGATCCAATGTATCCCATTGGATGCACCGTGTATCATGCAAGTCACATATACATAATTTTATTTTAAACATCAAAAAAATTATGCAAGTATTATTTAGAACATGAGATCTGAACTAAAAATAGTCTTACGAAAAGTCTATTACTATCTTTTTAAACAGTACACTGAAACAGTGTTTACAATAAGTGAATGTTTTTTTTTTAAATAAAGAAGGAAAACTTATTCTGGTACAGTGGGACACAAGTAAAAAATTGCATAATGCGTAATTACATACATACCTACTGTTGCCTCTAGAAACTTCTGTCGGACTCAGTGCTGAGTTATACAAGTTTACAAAAATTGCCTATTTTTTTGTAAAGCAGAATGTTTCTTTGAAATTAATTTTAGATCTAAAATTGTAACAAGTATTAATGTCTCAGTGCCAAAGACCTACATTATTAAAATGAAGTCGTCGTTACAGTTGGTATGGTTGGTAATTACAAACCCGAGATGTTTTAGAAAAGTTTGACACAAATTTTGCTCGACCCGGGAATTGAACCCAGAGATCACGGCCATTGAGACCATAGACCAATAATGTTATTTTGTATCTTAGACTTGTTAAATACATTTCAGTTATTTTCTAGAGAAGGTGTTCTAATTTAAATAATATGATATCGTAATCTTTTTTTTCTACAGCCTTTTGACAAATTGCACTGTCAAAACTGACTTCATCTAACGTTCTTATTATTTTTATTATGATTAAAAATGATTTATTTGAGCACGGATGTCCGATTAGATGATTTGAACATAATGAGACCTCTATTTGGTAACACAAACAAACCGAATGACATGATGAGCATGAAGATTTATACTTGAATCGATCGACAAATGAACTTGATGTGATAATGAAAACTCATAGATGCTAGAAGTAACTTCAGTGTTTGTACCATTTGAATATTATGTAGAATACTTTTGTATACCTACTTTTTTATGTGCTTATAAAAATTGCAATAATTATTTAAAAGAAAAGAAATCAATCGTTTTCTAGCATTGATTTGATCTGTGTCAACTGAGCATGTTAGAAAACGTTCCCAATCTTAGTAATCTAATATACATAGAATAGAAATACATGTTATTGAATGAAATTTTATTCTTTGTGCATTATTTGGAACAGTGATTATAGTTTACTGCTAAATTTTTGCCACTTGAACAAATTCTTCTAGTAGCGAACTGGTTCTAAACATTTCTTCACATACTTGCATGCACCTTTGAGTTTTTCAATGAACATGTAACTAAACGTATTGTTTAGCTTGTTTTTAAACACGGAAAAATATTTTGTTATTTTTACGCAATCCTGAGATAAAGGGCCGGTAAACTAGTACGTTGAGAATGGATGAATTTACGTCACTTATAGTCTGTTATACAATGTTCGAGCGATTTTAGCATAAGGGCCCAGAGGGCTCAGTGCAACCAGTAAACGATCGCAATCTGTATTGATGATTCATATTTCATGATAAATAGTCGCTAATCTGAATCGAAACTTGATAGATTGCTCGATTACATTACGACACGTACGCTGCAAATGACAAGGAGCTTGCACAATGAACATTTAATTAGGTTATATTAACTGATCACATTTTTAATCATAATAGTACAATTCACCTTTCACTTTCTTTGTGTTTGTAGATTTGTGTGCGTGTTACCGCACGCGTAAGTAGTTCAAAATAGTTGTCTATGCTAAATTATGTATGTAATGCTATAATAACTCGCGATAAAACGGTCTAGACGTTCTGCAACTCTTGGGCAGCTTTTATAATGTTTTACGTTTCAATGAATAAAATTATTGCGTTGACAAGTATTCAGATTAAATTTCCTTTAGCACGTCAATTTTGCACTTAAGAACTGCATTTTGTACGTCAAATTGAGTGATAGCTTTTCATTAGAACTACATGCTGTTGGAAAAGTACTGCTGCTAATGGTTAGATCGTATTTATCTTTTGATCATTTTTTGACGTCTGTTAGCCAATCAACAAATACATAATGGTATTGAAATATATAGGCCGACGGTGTATGGTGTAGCCATTGTAATAATTCTTGCGTCAGACAATGCTCACCAAAATACTGATCCCTAGCTACTTGCATAGTGAGCACGAGACAATCGGATTGTCTTCAATTCGAAAAGGTTTCCGAACATGATTAAATGAAGCTTTTGGCCGGGTCTATGGCACAATTGTTACATCGCTTGTCATACGGAGGTCTTAGGATCGATTCCTTCTATGGGTCTAGTTTGTGACTTTGCCTTGACCCCTACTTGTGCATTCTGTCGCCATAATAGCTTTGGCTGTGTTCCGACAATATTAATGTAGGAGTCTGCATACTAGAAAGAAGGGGTCGAGAATAAAAGTAGCATACAGAGTGGTAGCACAATGGAATAAGCCGTAGAGACAGCTTACGTACACGTATAGTTAATAACCCGGATTAGGACATAGGCTATAAGATTCATACGGAAAACGTCTCATTCTAGTATTAGATAAGTAATGAAAAACTTACGTGATCTTCAACTTGTTCCGTCCTGCCGACCGCCACAGCCACGGGAGCGACATGTTGAACTACAGGAGCATGGACAGCGGGAGTCACATGCTGGACTAGTGGAGTATGCACTGGAGTAATATGCTGGACCAACGGAGCATGCTGGACGACCGGAGTCACGTGGTGGACCAATGGCGCGGCGTGAACAACATTAGCGTGGACCACTGGCGAATGTTCTAGATACGACGTTTGATGTAGCAGGGCAGGCGCGTGTTCTAAGACCCGGTGTTGGACTACTGGAGTGAAGTGGGCGGTGACTTGGTGGAAAGGCTGGTCGTTGCGGACGATGCTTTGAGAGGATACGGCGTGGCTCCTCTCCCTGCCTTCGTCTGGGATGAAGCCGGCGTGAACTGCGGCCACGATGCATAGGATGATGACCTGAAAATAACAAACATTAATAAATAGGTACTAGATTTTTTTAATTACATTAGAAATTAGTTTGATGTCGGTTAGGTCTGAAAAGAAGATGGAAATAAAAAATACACATCACCCACGCAACTTTAATGTTTTCTAATTTAATAATTACATTTTTTTTTCAAAATCAATGACTGGAATGGTACATTATGTGCTAGCTTGAACAGGATAGTTAATTTTGAATTTCATATTCCACAGAGTTGAACTTCACCGTATATGAAAGGAAGATGATCTAAGGTATTTGGTAGAAAGACTTTCTTTAAAAAATCTTTAATATTTCACGTTAAATTCTTACTTTGGAGTACATGTTGTTGTGTTCTGAATGGTAGGCCACGTGTGGTGATATCCAGGTAAGGTGGTAGTTTTTATACATCGGGGACCCAGCGCAATGTGTCATCTGACACCTCGAAACCGGCCCAACATCTGACACCGCCACACACGATCGCCTTTACACTGATGTAACTGCATTGACAATTTTTTTTTAAATTTTCATTCAAGGTTAACGTTAAGGGCGTCTTCAGAAGATGCGCTCGACTATTTTCCTTATTTCGGTTATTATTCTTTTAATCATTAGTTATCTATCAGTATGCCGTGTAAATCTGAGTTTTCCCTATGAGACACTTTATTGGTATTTCCAAGTAAGCCAAGACGAACAGAAAACTATTACCTAGATTACGAATCTGAACTTCATGCCTGTATTTGTGTTCTATAATTTTATCTTAATATTACGTGTATAATATTTGTGATATATCCAAAATCAACAACATGCTATGAACACGAGTGTTTTTATTTTGTCTGGTTGTTTATGCTTAGCTTATTCTGCATTTTTTTTCTCTATGTTATCTTATGTGATTGAAAAAATATTTATTTTAACCGACATTTGGCTTATGTTTGGCTGTGAACATTCTACGGCTGAAATTAATGTTGAATAGTCGTGCTTGGTACTTATCCTACACTGCAGGACAATTCTTTAATGGATCCCTAATAAATAATTTACTACCTTATGAGTAAATGCGTATAGCAAAATGTATTATTAACCACTCAACGCCGAACCGGCACTCGGGTGCCGCATAACAATAGATTTTCTATTGTGTCTAGTAATCCGGGGCTAGAAGGATTAAAGTTTAATCTAGAAGGGAGTTACGAGAGCTTTGAATGTTTTAGGAAGTGTTAAAGGGATTAGCGCAACCTACCAACAAATTACAACCACGCTTGTCAAATAACATAATTAAAGAAAACACAAACAGTGTTGCATAATAGAGCTACCAAAACCAGAATATAACATGTAAGGGACACTAAGAAATTTGTTCTAGTGATGTGTCCAATTAATTTGGTTGTGCAGTTGCAAGCTGCTGTTCCGTAGTAAAACTGGAGTTTCCAGTGTGGCCGAGTCCCGTGCAGTCATAGTAGAAAGAGTACATAGTATGTTATCTTCGTACAACGCACCGCGCACAGATTTATGTGTGCGCAAAGATTTATGGGTCTGATTCCCGCTTTTGGCCTGGTTGGTGGCAGGACATTTTCAGAGACCGACGGGCTAGCTACCACTCCCACAAATGAAGTCTGCCGTAGCAGCTGTGGCTGTGTTCCGGCAGTATTCATATGCGAACCAGTATACTTGAAATCGAAGGCTTGAAGACCAGATGAGCCTATTGTCTGGCAGCACATTAGGCGATGCTTCTTGGTGAATTGTCCCTCAATAAAATAAGACACAGTGGCCGCTTGCCATTATGTGGACTGGGCATCTGTCTGCCAACTAAAATCATTTGTAGTATTAAAAAAACTCAAACAAAAATTCGGCCCGTTTCTCAATGCAAGCGGGTCAAGATGTTGTTGAAGTGTCGTACAGATACTTCGGCGTATACATACAAGTCGCACGCGGTGCGTTTGTATGAAGAGAACATACTTACTCTTTCTACTGTGGCGTAGTTGTAGTCGGCAAGAAAGTAGCGCTTTGGGTTGCACTCAGTGCTCCACTAAACTCTTGCGCAACGCAGGCCCTTGGCACACCGAGATTGAATTATTACTATCGCTCCGATTATTATCTTTTATACCTTTAAGGATTTATTAGCCCTTTTTATGACATTATTTTCAAAGACATTGTCGACTATATTTTATAGAGTTATCATTTACTCCCAATCTATGAATTTAAGTTGTTATGTTTAACAGTGATGATTAATTTGAGTATTATTGCTTTGCGTCTTAGGTTAGGTTTTAAAATAAATCAAATTAACAGCCTCCAATTTGTGTCTAAATTTACATCAACGCCATTAACACATCATTAAAAAGGCAACAAACGAATTTGATATTACGTTTATTCCATAAAGTCGTATTTTATTTGACAAAAAATAAATAAACGTTTTCCCGGAAAATATTTATTTCAACGCATATCTTAATGAGCCCATTTAAGAATTTCATACTTTTATGATACTAGCTTCCGCAAGCGGCTTCGTCTGCGTGGTATTATGCTGATAAGTGGAACGTAGTAACTTAGTCTATATTTTATGTCTTTGATTTCTGTATTCTGTAAAGGTTCTTAAAAAGCATTTGGGTACAAGAACATTAAACTGTTGTATTGGTCTGGATTTTTTCTATGAATATTCCGTTGGCTGGCGGTATCTACATAGTATAAGCTATACTTAGTTTGGGACTTTGGATTACAATGGACACTAGCTTTTTCCCACCCGGGAAATAAACCAAGGACCCCGAAATTACGGTCCAGTACTTAAACTGCTAAACCAACAAGGTGTTATAATATTAATTTGGTAATAAGTATTCTGTGTAGTTAAGTATGAAACAAAAAGTTATACTAGAACTTTTTGTTTCATACTTGTAATGTCAGACATTAAAGTTTTAAATCTTTTAAAAAAATATTGTGGTCTCGGTGTATCCCAGCACTTATTGTGCAGTCGGCAACATCAACACTTCCTCCGCGGGCACTACAAGCGCATACGAGTGCATCTGCGCGTCCTCCGAAGGTCGACGTTATGAAATCGGTCCGTCCGGTATTGCCACATGGTAAAATGCGTAGCTTACAAAAGATGCGGATTTTATTTGTAAATACAAATTTTTTTTTGTAAATACATACATATTATACATAGAAACACCCAGACTGATACATACATGATAAAGTATATAAGTAATGTTTATCCGTTGTCTGGCACCCATAGCACAAGCTAATGCTTAGTTTGGGGCTAGATGGCGCTGTGTGAATAATGTCCAGAGATATTTGTCCAGAGATATTTATTGGTTCTATGGACATTTTTATAATGAAGATTCGGTCACGTGACACTTTTAATTTAGTTATTCATTAGCGTTTTTTTAATTCTCGATAAGGTAGCTTTTTCTACAGTATAGTATAATTTAAAAGAAAAATTAATAAGTATCTATAAAGAAAATAGTCCTCACTTATCTTCATTACACATTTTCTTTACATATCACATAGAATGATGGTGTCTCTGCCACCAAATGGATAATGAACTAAACTAAAAACTAACACGTAGCATATGTGTGCGTTTTATTCGAAAATATATAGTATATACATAAATATGTAGTTACTATATCCAAATATTACACACTAGCCCTCTACCTCTATAATGCAAAAGACAATAGTGTTTGCAAAAGAATATTTTTATTTCATTTAGTACATAATGAAGATAATTAAATTATACTCGTATTAACATGATAAAATATTTTTTACACACCAAATAGTCATATTATATAGAATACTGGCAACACCAAACAGGCCGTCTTTAATGAATTCACTCAATGACAGCCGCCGTTTATCCTCATTTATTTCGGTACTGGCAGTCGTAAATTCTGCCGAATCGTCAAGATGCGTCGTTGCAAAAACGGCATACATTCGTGTAATTACGCTTCAATTTCCAATATGGCATATCGGCGTCTAAAGGCGCGTCGGCGAAAGTTTGATGGTCGGTTATTACGGTAAAAAAAACCATCGACATTCGTCATTCAATGAAATTTCTGTCTTAATTTTGCATCTGTATTGAAAGCTTCACCTGACCTTTACCGGTGTTAAATTAAATTAGATGAATAAAATGTTATTACTATGAGGCATTTTAATACATGCTATAAAACAGCTGGCAGCATACTTTCCGCTGAATTGATTTACATCAGCACTTCAATGTATTGAGTAAATTGTATAAATTGCAGGTAAATCTTTAAGACATTTTAGTACAAAACATTCGCTAGAATCATTATTTTAAAAATGCCTCTTATCTATAAATGAAAATGTAAGCTTTACTTTAATTTTTAATTATAACCTTTTTATAGAAAAACTTTATTATGGCACAAATGTGAACTATTCTCTTAAACAAGACTATTCTAGCTTCGAGCGTTCGATTATTCGAATATGATATTGGGATCACGAAACAGATTTTTAAACAAAAGGCGCCAATTGTAGTTTCAAGTGAACATACTCGTAGTCTCGTAAACACACTCATTCGCAACCGTTTATTAAAACTACAATCACCTTTGCAGTGCTTAAACAATTACGCTAATCAAGCAACAATGACATTGGTGTAGAGGGCGCTGCTCCGTGCGTGACTTGCGGTGCGCACGAGCATGTCGGCATAGTATAGAAAAGTAAAGTAAGTAGGTATTATGTATTTGTAGATATGTATTTCCTTATTAAATTAAAATTATTTTTCAGATTCCGACTGGCTGGCTACCAGACTGGCTAACTTCACCACAGGTGAAATCCGCCGCCTTAATAACTCAGGCCGTGTTCCAGCAACATTAATGTGGGAGCCAGTACTCTGGAAATCAAAGGCTCGGAGATCCGAGGAGCCTACGGTATGCAGCACATAGAGAGACGCTTTCTGGTGAAGTGTCCGTTAATGTAATAGGCCGCAGTGCAGCCGATCTAGTATAAAAAAAATTAGGTCGATCCCCGATCGTCTTGAAATTTCAGCAATTATTTTCATGGTATTTTTTATGTTCCAATAAATAAACTTATCTCAATTTTTTAAATCCTTTTTTTACAACTGTAATCCCTTGTTTTTAAAAGTTTTAGCATGATTTTAGTACTATAATTTGACCAACACTGCTATACCGCTGTGCTCGCATACCTACCTAAGGTGCGATACACCGATGTTGGTCCAGCTATACATCTGACTGGACATTCAATATGATCAAACATTAGTTAGAAAGCATCACAAACTAGCAGTAGCTAGTCTAGTCTTCAGAAAATCAAGCGTGATCGGCCTTAGGTATGCGAGCACAGCAGTGTTGATCAAGGTCAAGCTACAAACTTAATAATTTAAAAAAATGAGAATTGTTTCTAAAGACTTATATTTTTACAATTGATGTTTTTGTGATTTAAATTAAATATTTCTTGTTTAGCAAGATAATGTCACATTTTACGAACGATTTTAAAGTTTTTACTATTTCACACGCACTTGAGTTTATTATTATAACTGTAAAGATTTTTTTTGTGCGAATTTGTACGTTGTTGTGAGAAACTACTTTTCTTGTGAGAAACTACTTTTCGTAAGCCTACTATGCCCAGCTATACTGTTCAGATGTAGCTGTTTGAAACAATCCGTTACGGTGATCTTATACAAGGCCATTGCTCTATAGTTTAATGAATTTCTTTCTCTTAACTCAAAATATATCCCAGCGAAAAGGTCTTCAAAAACTTAGCTGTTTCAATATGTTTAAGGATCTTTGAAGGACTATTTAAAGAATATTTTTAAATGTGGATTTATATTACACATTGTAAATCATCATGCTGGAAAGATATTTTATGGTATTTATGCAAGCTGAAATTAGGACTGTCGTTATACGTGTTCTTAAATCTAAAATGGTCATAGTTTACTTGACAGTTTCTACTTGTGTTAAGGAATCTATATAAATAAAAATGAATTGTTGTTCGTTAGTCTCGATAAAACTCGAGAACGGCTGAACCGATTTGACTAATTTTAGTCTTGAAATATTTGTGGAAGTCCAGGGAAGGTTTTAGCGATAAGAAAATATGGAAAAATTGCGAGGAAAATACTTAAAACGACAATTTTATTTTCCTATACAAATTGTTCTTACCTGTAAAAGTTCGCTAAGTGATACGAAGTTCACCGGGTCAGCTAGTATTATAATAATAAGTAAAGTAAACGCATCACAACAACATCTTCCTTTGACATAATATTTATTTAAATTTATTTTGAAAAATAATAATTCCATACTACAAGTATAACAATTGATAGTATAATTAGGCGGATTTGAAGATAGTGTTCCAATATACGGTGTTTCACCTTAATAATAACAATGCAGCAATATACATAATTATAGTGATTTAGTTTGCATAATTTCATCCGTTTCAGAGAAAGACTTCATTAATCATTTGGCATATTTATGCAAATCTTTTTTCATACGTTTTTAATTTATAATTCCACATTACTTAACTGTTCGGGAAATCACAGTTTCACAACTTAATTGAGCATCATTCGGTTATATCTGGAATCTGTTAAAGTTCACGCTGCGATTTCAGAAGGGATGCATAAAACATGGGAATTGCATCATCCATCGTTGATGCATTGTGTATCACAAAGGTCGTCGTTTCATAACGAGTTTTAATCAAAATGTTATTAAAATATACAGCTTGTTCGATCCCGATCGACAGTATATCATTTTGGCGATCTCCATTAATAAAACTGTAATTGAATAATGGGACGTAATTATAAAAAAAAAAGAATTTACGGTATGAGTTTGATGGTTTTCAGTTACATCATTTTAACTGTAATGAATTCAAAATTTCAAATAGTTTTTACTATATATTAAATACACATAATTAATTAACTTTATTTAAAATGAAATACCTATTAGTATATATTTAAAACAAACCAAATAGTCAAAATTAGCGTAACGCGACTCTACCAGTAGAGTCTTATATGAAAATACCGGAGATGACTTAGAATAAGTAACAAATAAAACTTTTCACGAGTAAAATTATTTAACTTCAAGTATAAATGTATTTGTGTGTCCGTTGCGTGGAATCCATGCTTCAATGTGACTTACTTTTATGTACTGTAAGTAAAATGCCATAGTTATTTATTTTATTGAAAAGTTTATGTTAGTGTTTTAGTCCGTTGACGTTGATCTATATCGAGTAAATTACAACATTAATATCACAAGTCTTTCGTCCGGCTTATGTACGCAACCGAATCTCATTTGCGTGTTAGCAATTCCTGTGTAAGGTTTCAATGTAACTGTATCTGCACTGATTAGTACCACAAAGCTAGGACCTAGTTCTTGTGAAGTCATGTCGCGGTATCACTCTGATCTCTATTGCTAAATGCTGGAATATTAAATACCTAGGATTTCACCCGGCTGTCTTACATACGGATTATGTTACTTTCCCTCGGTATTACCAGACGTATTTGTATCGCGTTGAATTACAATAAGGTACAATTAATTTTGTGACCAAGTGGTTGGATGTAAGCAAGACGTCATAAGTTCAGCAACCACGACGTCATGTTTCAAGTAAGCACACTATGCCAAAGAGAATCATCATTCAATCACTATATACTCATCGGACCATTAAAGCTTTATGAGATTTATGTCTATTTATTATTTTCGGACTATCAACAATGTTAATGGAAACATTGTAATAAAACCTGCAAAAAAGTACAACAACCACAAAATCCGTAGGTTCCACGGAAGGTTCCATAATGTCAGTTAAACATTTTCAAAATGCCTTTTCCACGTTAGATGCGTAATTCTCCCATTAAACCTACACTTTCGCTCTATATTTTGGTCTTCACATTGTGAAAATATGTGCAATTAGGTACGGGATAGGCTCCCACGTTCCAGAAACCAGCAATTAACATGCGAGGTCTAATTGTAGAGATATCGCAAGTCTCGTTATGCCTAATTAGGCGTATGAATCGCAGTTTTCAGCTAACGCGGGTATGTTTCGCAACATGACAAATGTTTACAATCGCTATAAATTTTGCGAAGCAAAATAATGAACTTGGGTACAAAATATTTAAGTATTGTTGATGACAATTGAAGCATGGGCTTTGTTTGTTCTAAGAATGCGTTTAATAGTTCAGAAAGATTCCATTTGTGGCCTATTTAATGAGTTTTTGAAGGTTACAACATTGAAATAAGTCTGACACTGTTTATGTTCTTTTGTTATTTTTATTTTGCAACTGATCATAAAATATGAGAGCTTGCTGTAGACATGATGGGCGTTAAACTTTTATAGTTATTTCAAGATCAAATGAAGCAAGTGGAGTGATAAATGTTTTGACCGTTTGATTTAAGTATGGAACGAATTGAAACCGAATCAAGGTATTCTTATCAGAATATTTTGATTCTCATTGAGGTGGCCAATCGCCTAAAGGGGGACCCCGACTCATCTCTTTTGGGTGTGTAGGGGATACCAGAGGAGTTAAGAGGGTCGAGTCTGGCTAGGCTGCGGTTATGGTGCTTTAAAGCCAACTCCTCCACAATGAAGGAGTAGGAATTATGCATATGTAATGAAACAACAATATTAAAGGTTTAACTACTTTATTCACTAAAACTTTGCGTATACACAAATAAGAATTTAATACCTAATATGTACAAAAGGTATTGACATAATCAAAACAAGGTAGCGGAAGAATCCTCGATTAATAGTTGTCTATACTAGGTCTAATATCACAGATTGAGCAATCTCCTAATGATGGTGGATCACGGGAGGGGAGTTGTGGACCACAGCGTTGAATCTGAAAGAGATAGAGAATGATAATTATAATAACAATGTTCTCCTAAGGAACCCGTTTATAATTTTTTGGTCTGACCCGAAATTGATCCGACGATCTCTGGCGGAAGCGTTCCCTTGCCACGCAGTACCATTAATATTACTCTCGTAGTAACAGCATATTGATACCCCACTGTAGGGCAAATATTCCTTTGTAACGAAATTACTATGATCGGTAAGCTTAATAACCACGGTTATCACAAAGAGTCCGATAGCGAAAAGTCCGAAAAAATTTGCCCGGAAATCAAACCCGACCGCGATATCAAGGTAGTTAAAGCACTTTATTGGTTTAGTTTGTTACACACAGTACCATATTACCTATAGTAACTTGAAATCGTCGTTCATGGATGCATAGTAAACAATGAATATTGCACTGCTATAGAACAACTAACATTTCAGCCTTCATTTTACAATTTGCCACGGCTTGTAAGGAGTGAGGACTCGTGAATAGGTACATGTACTTTTAGGTGGAGTCGCTTTTAATTTTATGTGAGTTTTTTAAATAGTTTGACTGGCTAGATATCGTATTTAGTAGTAACTTCAGCCTAGAAAAGAGAGACGTAATCATGAAATAGAACTTTGTTATAATGTAATTTAACAACACCATTGATTCTCATTAGCTCATAAAGGTTTGTAAAGGTTACATTGTTGATGTTTTATACATTATTGTATTACGCGTATTGTTTACTTTTCATATGACTCATAATGAGACCATTATGAGTCATATGAAAAGTAAACAATGGTCTAAAATTGTGTAATCTGACCATATTTATTTATCTATTATGGCACTGCTGGGACTTCTATTCACAAAATTCAAAGACTGAAGGAACTACGTAGTATTGCTTCGTGGCCCACCTAAAGACGGCGCAATAGAATTAATGGTACTGTATGTAAAGTGTCAAAGGTCCTCAAGCGTTGTGAGAAGCAAGTTGATATGAAGATCATACCCGTTGTGGTGGTCAGCGGTGTAGGTGACCTTGCGGAAGGAGCCGTCAGGCTGCAGCAGGGAGTACTCGCCCTTCACCACGTCGCCGTCGCGCTCCTCATGCTGGGACTTGTGGTCGCCGGTGTGAGGGTCCTCTACGGAGTACGAGTAACCGTATTTAGGATGAGCCTGTAATTCAGATGAAGTTTGAGTTAGTACCTATAAAGTTTTTGTCTTGGAGGAAATACTTATAAATAAGGGTTACCCTATGTATCGTAATTACTATGTACAGTACACATATGCAGAACTGTTAAAAACAATATTAAGATTGTAGATCGCTATGATTGTAGAAATTTTATGTCAGATCAGATCCCAGAAAAAAATTATTAAGTGTTTTAAAAGTTTTGGATGGTTTAAAATGTACATATTTGTAAACAGATGACCACAAAATAAAGATAATGTTTTGCAAACCAATAAGTAATTTTATGTTTTGCCTAGGGTACCCATTTACTATACCCAAAAGATCACAAAGAGTAGCCTCATCTATTATAGTCTTAGCAAACTACAGTTGCGTTTCATATCCCAGAGTTTTCTGGGAAGAGCCTATGAAGAATTGTTAAAATGACTATTAGTCTACGAAATGCAGTTTGTTTTTAAATATTTTAATTAATGTGGTTGGTGAAATTTAAGAGTGCCTAAATGACCTTGTAACATATTGCCATATATTCTCAAACTTTACAAATTATACGTACGTATTCATCAACATAGTGGGCTTCCTGGTGGACCGGTGCGTGAGCAATGGGGGCAGAATGGACGGCATGGGCCACCGGGGCGGCGTGGTAGGCGTGGATGGGCTCGTGGGCGATGGGGGCGGCGTGGACGACCGGCGCGTAGTGGACGGGGGCTTCGTGGTGGATAGCCTGGTCGTGGCGGATGATGTTCTGGGATGACACAGCTGGGGCGTGGATCTCAGGAGCGTGGTGCAGGAGACCAGCCTGGCACGCGGCCACCAACGCGCAAGCTACGAGGATCTGGAAACAAATAGTAGAAAATCAGGATATATTTGAGCGATAAAAATATTACAAAAACAAATGAAGATTAAGAAAATATTCGAGTGCTTAGTTTTATTGGTTTTTTTGGTGACGGTTCAACCAAACGAAACAACCTTCAATATGTATACTCATTACAAAAGCTCGCAGCTAATTTAGACTAAGTAATTTATATTACGCTCCGCAATTGTCCCACTCTTATGTTACGCAATTTTTTGTAATTCTGAATGTAGGCTTACTTTGGAGAACATTTTGCTTTGATACAAATGCCTTGACGACTGGTATCGCTGTGATAGCGCAGTCTTTTTATATAACAAACAAAACATAAGCGCAGCTGGGGGGGAGTCTATTCCAGACGATATCCGATCGGATCACAGTAATTGCTGCATTGCCAATCTGCTCACTTTATCGGGTGTCGCAACTCGATATGCTACAAATGTGTAGAGAAAATGGACATAAAGTGAGAGGCCAATATTGTTACAGTTTTTTGTAATTGTTTCGACTCATCGGGTTAAGGATGCGGGTCTTCTGATCTTGTCACTCGATCCATTATCGGTGGTTTTTGTGCATACTTTTGTTTTTTCGGGTTTTGATGGTGACAAAAACTATTTTAAGGTTTTTTTTTTATGTTTTCATATGACGTATTTTTTTTCGAGATCGATTCCATCAAAAAACATGTTGCTGTTTAAAGATCAAAATATGAACAATTATTATCTTACACCTATGTGATGCTTTTTTCAAATATATTAATTTTAATTGATGAATTGGGACCAGAAAACCAAAAAATAAAAATATTAATTTTATTTTTTGTAAAGCGAATTTGTATGTTACACATTTGGTAATTTGTAATATTCCATATTTAGGATTTAAAAAAAGCTTTTGCATTTCTGCAATTTGACGGGGTACGAGATTTAATACCAGCATTTTGTAACACGCAATGTTTACATAAAAACTTGTTCTTAAGGAAGGAAATTGTTAAACAGGTTTCTAACCGAGAAAACATCCAGAGATTTGTTAAAGGATATACTCGTAAATGTATTACATTTAAAGACGGCTGCATCCTTCGCAATGAACACACAGAACGTACTGTTTATTTTCGATATTATGAGAGCAATCACGATTTATTGACAAGTTTGATTACGGCGGCTTTACACGTTCCAACTAGTGTCATGTTTGTTTTATTGTTTAATGTTTTTCTTTTAATAAACTGCAAAGAAAAGCGTTCATAATTAAAACCAATTATCGGCACAATGACAGGTACTAGCTTAATTACCACGCTTTCCAAATGCGAATCACATCACAAACCTGAGTTGTATTCGAAAAATCCAACTTTCCCGAATGACCAATTATCGATTTTAAAAATTAATGACACATTAAATTGAGGACCAGCTGTCAGATCTCCGCAACCTTTGAAAAATACAAGAAGAGTCATATTAAGTGTTATTTTCATAATTATTGATTTTCTTATGATTTAACTGATGACGAGCCGATTCTGAAGTTCTCCTTTCAAAAAATTGTTTATCATCATAAAGAGGCGATTAAACGCCTTTTGTTTTACCAGCCTTGTTTCTAATTTCTTTAACATTAGCCATAGTTGCTTCTAAGTAAGAATACAATACCAAACGCAACTCTTTTTCTTTTTGTTACAAAAGTTAAAATCAATGTTGGATGCTGAAAAGCTTTTACAAGAATTCATAAAGTATGTCGTCATTATTAAAGGTTCCTGAGCGACTTTAGATTTATGTCCTTTATTGCAATTTCAGCGTAATTCTAGTAAATGCATTGGTCATATATCAGCGTCGCACTTACTGGTAGACCAAATTCGCAACGAGCCCGACAATCGTTCGAGCACAGTCGATGATCCTTGAAGCCGATTTTCGTAAATTCAACAAGGGTAATTTAAAACCCATTATCAGAAATGCAGTTGCAAATTCAGAATTCAGCTTACATACTATATTAAGGACATATTGAGCTGCGCTAGCTGATGTTTATAATATGTAGATACGTTGCCACTTACTTTGAGTGAGGAAGAGATTTCGACGTCCGACCTCCGACCCAGAGTCTTTTTAGACTTTATTAGAGTTTGAAGGTGGTAGTATTTTCAATGACCTTATTAAAATATGACTGGCTGAATTTGAATTAGTCATGTTTCAATCTTAATAATCTTCATCGTGTAAAGCGGCCATTAGCTGTAGGGCTAAGAGCTGGCGAAAGTGCTGTTGCTTGTAGCACTCCGGTTTCATTTTACCTATTAATTATGTTAAGATAAAGCGAGTTATTCAAATTTACTTTACGGTTTGCTGGTGGACATATTTAGAACAGTTACATGAACACTTTTCAAGGTACTACATAACATATCTTGACAATTGGGTTACTAAGGCTACCCAGAAGGATAACTAGATTGTGCTTATGCAAGAAATAGTGTCAGTTTTACGGGCAATTAGTTCCATCTCGAGACGGCGTTTGATAAAGTATCTATGTGGTTCCGGGATTGCGATGGAAACAGTATTTATATTTCTCGATTTTATATTAATAGTCTGTGTGTATTTTGGGATTCATAGTGTGACTTCTTCAAACAAAATATTTTAAGGATTTTTATTTAGCTGGTATATAAAAAGTCACAACCTATTAATGTCCCACTTCAGGGCCTTTGCCCTTGAAATTAGGTTATTGTTACAATGTAAGGTACTGGCTTAATCACCACGCTTGCCAAATTCGGATTGGTGATCACAATCGAATATAGTTAGGACTTTTTTTTTTACACAGGTTTGATAACAACTATAACAAGCTTATTAATGATAATAATGCCTGTGCCATGAAAAGAAACTAGCAGACTGGAAGCTTAATGTAATGTCATTCTAACCGAAATTCGGTTACAGTGGCCAATCTTTACGACCAATTAATTACGCAGGCACAAGTGAGTGCGTAAACACAGGAGCGTTCCTTTTCCTTAACTCTCATAGCATGGTGGGACAACAGTCTGACACGACCGAAGAGCTGCCAAAATGCATGAGTCTGAACGGAAAACCCAATCATAAAATCAGTCCGCCTAGAAATATGTACCCTCATAATTAGAGAACTTCTACTGCGCCGTCTCTAGCACGGCGGCCATCACTTTAAAGTGCGACCTAAGCTACTGCACCACGAAGGTAGTCAAAACCTTACTTACGTATTTAAAAGTTCGACTCGACAAGTCTGTCAAGTAAAGTAGTGTTAAAAAGACAAATGGATAAATGTTTTCCACCACTTTACTCTTATTTACAATAATTATTCATAGTTTTATTAATAACTGGTTAAACAGAAGCTGTAGTGCGTAATGAAAATTGTAACGCTCAGAACATTACAGCTTGTTACGTTGGACATCGTATATTTAATTGCTTTTATTTGCACAATTATCTTAGTGGCGAGCCTAGTTTAATTTGTTAATAATAATATATTTAAAAAACCGGCCAAGTGCGAGTCGGACTCGCCCACGAAGGGTTCCGTAGCAGCAAGTATCATCATAATATAAAAGTTCTTGTAGTTCTTTGTAAGTTTGATCGACGTTTTTATATTTGAGTTGATTGAATGAGAGGAAAATTGCGGTTTACGATTTATGACGTTTTAAAAAAAAACTAATTACTTGATCTCGTTCAAACTAATTTTCAATGGAAGTTTGCATGGTAATGTACATCATATATTTTTTTTAGTTTTATTGTTCTCTTATTTTAGAAGTTAGAGGGGGGGTGACCAACATTTTACCACTTTGGAAGTGTCTCTCGCGCAAACTATTCCGTTAAGAAAAAAATGATATAAGAAACCTTATTATCATTTTTAAAGACCTATCTATAGATACCCCACACGTAAGGGTTTGAAGAAAAAAAAATTTTTGAGTTTCAGTTCTAAGTATGGGAAGCCCCAAAAATTTATAAACTAATTACTTGATCTCGTTCAAACCAATTTTCAATGGAAGTTTGCATAATAATGTACATCACATATTTTTTTTAGATTTATCGTTCTCTTATTTTAGAAGTTACAGGGGGGGGGACCAACATTTTACCACTTTGGAAGTGTCTCTCGCGCAAACTATTCAGTTTAGAAAAAAATGATATAAGAAACCTTATTATCATTTTTAAAGACCTATCCATAGATACCCCACACGTAAGGGTTGGATGAAAAAAAAATTTTTGAGTTTCAGTTCTAAGTATGGAGAGCCCCCAAAATTTATTATTATTTTTCTATTTTTGTATGAAAATCTTAATGCGGTTCACAGAATACATCTACTTACTAATTTTCAACATTATAGCTCTTATAGTTTCGGTAAAAAGTGGCTGTGACATACGGACGGACAGACAGACAGACAGACAGACATGACGAATCCATAAGGGTTCCGTTTTTTGCCATTTGGCTACGGAACCCTAAAAAAGTGTTTCATTGGTTAATTTGTACGTCTTAATTTGCAACCTAGAGTATCTAAGCAACTTTCTAATTAGCGTTTCAGCAGTAATATGTAAATAAACAATAGTAAGTACGAATTGAACGCACGGATTTTTAATGCGACACAGAATTTCGATTAATAACTCGCACAGCTTCGTCTAGTTTGGGGCTAGACGAGTGTGGGTAATGGAAAAGACCAATAACAGTTACACCTACATATGTTATTATGAGATAAGATACTTCACTAGAAATATTTTTAAAATAAGTTTCAACAATTTTTAGGCCAGCCAAAAGAAAAAAAAATTAAATAAAATTCTAATGCAACGTATGCAATAAAGAAGATTTTATTTTCGAAATTAGTCTTGAGTCATCCACTCAGGGTTAGTTGCAGTAATACGATTTTT
The DNA here is from genome assembly GCA_949319885.1 of Mecyna flavalis. NCBI lineage: Eukaryota > Metazoa > Arthropoda > Insecta > Lepidoptera > Crambidae > Mecyna > Mecyna flavalis. Next base: position 13,591,708 of record OX439430.1, read on the forward strand.
TTACTAGTGCATTGATAATATGGTCTAGTAACTAACTGCACAATGACCTTAAAACTGTTTTGAATGTACATTTATACATATTATATAAGGTACAGTACAGAATTTTTTAGTTCTAATAATTTAATGAATATACCTACAAAACAAAATCTGGAATAATAAAATTGTTTACTAACAAAAACATTTTAAAAATCATGATTGATTGTTTTACGTGAAGGTTAAACATAATCCATACTTCAATGAAACCATTTAGACACACATGGGAGATTATACGAGTAATTTCAGTGTTATTAATTAACCGTTAGCAACGAGATTTTGTATGCGTACTTATTTGGAGATTTTAAAAACGGTGGTGTTGCTAAGTAACACTTGTTTTATTTGTTTTAGTACAGTACTTAAAGACAAATTCCTCATTGATATTGGAAAATATCGGAAGCAATCGTAAAACATTACAAAATTAATTATTTTTTAATAACAGACGTCTTATTCGACTTCGCAAATAAATAAATGTCAAAGTCATTTTCATGTCGATCATCCTTGAGAACAGGAAACTTTCCGTTCTCCAGAACTTCAAGGGAAATTATGGGCATCCTAGTTAACCCATTATTTACCTTGAAGTACGTATACGTTTATTTTTGTGTCGGATTTCTAGATCATCGCTCGGGTCTGGAAGCACCTATTGTTGTGATGACAACTTGCTTTCAAATTAAGCCCTTTATAGGGTAATGTCCCCCTATAGGTAGAGGGACATAAAATAGTCATAAAAATACCTTTATTATTACTAAAGCTCAGTGAAGCGAAGAAATATCTTTATTTAGTCACACTCGATAGTCTCGTGGTTTAAATACTTAGCTGTGATGTGGGATCCTGAGTTCAATTCCCGGGTTGAGTAAGAACTTGTGTCGGAAATTTCAAATACAGGTAACCAATCCGCGTGGTGACTAAGGTCTAAGCCAGCGCCCGTCATTATAACAATGACGTTGATTTCGATGGTCGAGGCCTTGCCCTGCAGTGGGAATATTTAATAATAGAAAAGATAAACAAATAGTTTTATATCTCTTAAGTGATAAACTTAAAACCGATTTTAATAAAAGAGTAAGTTTTTAATTGGGTTGATATTTTTTTTTTTTTTTTTTAATAACCTCGGGATGTCTCGAACTTCTGAAACACTTTCGCACTTACAGCGCCACCTGTTTATAAACTTACGTACTACTCAAATCGATGTATTCGTGTTGCCATCTAGCGTTATATACAAAAACTAAACCTTTAAATCCATAGTTTTCCTGATTCAGGTAGTAATAAAGTGCGTACTCCGTAGATCTTTTAAACTTTTATTTACTTCACAGTAGTCAATCAGAGCACTAGAACATTTTCAAAAGATTTGAAATAAATAATATTTGAAGCTTTAAACATTTGAATTTAGAACTACATAACAACTTAGTAACAAATCGGTTTTGTATATAAAATTAAAATCCTACATAGTACGAGTATATTCTTGAATTATGAATATATGACGAGGCAACATCAGAGTCAGAAATAGCATCCTCTTTATCAAGCTTTGTTTCTTCTTTAATTTCGGCTTTGTCTATTGAAGGTTCCATTTTGTCAGACTCCACATCGTTTTTGTCAAGAGTATCAGTATTTTTCATAACCAGAGAAACAACTCCGGGAAGTATTTTCACTGGAGCGCCCTCTATCGCCTCAACTTTCACCATAGGCGCCTCTTCCTTTGCCGGTTTTTGAGTTACAACCTCCATAGGTTGTAATAACATCATTTTATCGCCAGACTCGATCAGAATCATTTTATTATCGTTATTTTTGCTTTCTGATATTTCTGTTTCGACCTCTTTTACCGGTTTAGGTTCGTTTACCGTATTTTCCATGTCAGCATATTTCATTTCAGTCTTAGGTTGTTGGTAATAGTAGTCTTTACCGGGGAAGTAGTGGTTAATTTTAACACCTTGACCAAATTGTCTCGTTTGCCCAAATACTGAGTAGGCATGGTCGCCATGCTTATGGAAGCTCTTACTGACCACTGCATTGAACCTGCAATGTAATTATAAACTTGTTTTATTTGGATCGTACAATATTTCGTGACGAAATAAATAATTAAAGTTTTTTGGGGGAGTTATTAAAACGCAATGATGATTATTGCTCTTTCAGATAGGATTCCATTGAGTGTAATTTAGTGATATTTTCTTTTTAAATCCTTCTTATTGATGGATTGAGCATGAGTATATAATGAGTCTTTGTTCTATTATGTGAGTTTGTATGGTAATATGTTTGGAAAATAATATAGACTAATATAAGATATGCATATAAAGATGTAAACACGTAAGAAAAGATTAATATATTTTGGGAGCTGTGGAAATATCTCAGTATTTTGTAAAAATACTGAGATATTTCCACAGCAAGTGGTAAGTAAAAATTGTGAGAATATTTTGAACAATAATAATATGTTTACCCATTCAGATCATCTGCATCATATTCCACCCTCCGCATGGAGCCGTCAGGTTCCACCAGGCTGTATTCTCCGTGTACCTTGTCACCATTCCTGACCTCACGATGTCTCTTATGGTCACCCGTTTTCTTGTCCGATACTGCATACTCGAACTCATATTTGGGATAAGTGTCCTAAAGGCAGATGAAATATATAATAGTTATTTTGGAATATTCTTTATCTACTCTCCTCAAATAGCAATTAAGGGTAATTCGATTGGTCATCTGAAATATTGTGTCTCAAGACATCCCGGAAAAAAATTAATTAACTTGATCGTATATCAAATAAAAAAATTACTGCCATCTTGCAAAAGTGACACTCACTGTAATTACTAGACTAATAAAGGCCTTTCGTTCAACAGAAAATGTCAAATGCTCTGAGTAAATCATTATCTACGTGCATTACACCATTGCATGGTGAAAGACTATAATTATCTAATATAGCATGCTTTATAACAGCTATAAAAACTTAAATAACAATTTATTCTTTCAAAAGGATCTCTTGTATGGAAATGTTTGGTTATGAATAAATATAATTAGCATGTATAAAATGTGCAAGTATTTTTACACTACATTTAAATGTATAAATAGGAAAATGTACTTACGTAGTTATTGTATTTATAAAACAGTCGAGGGCTCGGCGGATGGTAAACTTTGATTTGTTGCCACGCGTTGGAGATTTCTGACATGTTTTCTTTATTAAAATGTTCTATAAAAACTGCCTGACTAGCTCCCACGAAGCAAATAAGAATTAAAATCTGAAAAACAATGAAATAACCAAATTATCTAATGACCTCCCTGATTTTACAATTTACCCCCTTTTAATTAATTATTTATTTTTATTTTATTTTAGGGGCACGTTCGTTATTCGGTAAACTCAAACTGTCATTACTTAAGGAACAAGGAATCACTTTTACTTTTTAATATATTTTTATGTAATATGAAATACAATATCTGATCTAAAATGACACCATTTATAACGAATGAAATGCACTTAATATTTACCTTTTCAGACATTATGATTTACTTAGGAAGAACCGTCGCCAAACAAAAGTACTAGCGGACTGTTAGTAGAATGATACCCTATATAGCATTTTATACTTTTCCAATTCTTATTATATAAATTTGTTAAATCTTTAATTTTAAGCTAACTTTGTAGGCGACGCGAAAGAATAGAGTGGATCATCTTTAGTATTTTAGTCCTACCTGGTACACAAAATAAATTTTACCGTTATAGAGGTGCAATATTTATAAAAAATTGTGTATTTAGTAAACTGCTCAAAAGCATGATTGGTCAAAAGTAGATGTTTCTTTGAAACTTAAAATCATTAAATAATTTTAAAGATAGGTGTCTTATTTCTGAAGGCTTCATCACTCTGAAAACAATTTTTAATAAAAAAAAAAACTTAATGTTTTGGTTGTGTAAATACCATTAATGAATATAAAAATATTGTATATACAAATACTATTAGATTACAAAAATATATCATTATTAGATATAAAAAATTACGTTATTACTGATTATTTAGTACTAAACTGTTAGCGCCTAAAATTTTTTAAACAGAAAGAATTCCTCAGCGCTTCTAAGAGGTATATCCACAAAAATCTTTAGTTGAAGCGACCATTTTATCATATCGTCACCATCTCGATATCAAAGAAGGCATTGAGTTCATTTTTCTGCGTGAATCGAGGAGATTGGGCTTTATTAATAGGTATTTTATCTTTCATCTGAAGTTACAAGAGTACCTCATGCTGTCTCAAATTGTACTAAAATAATTAAAAATTATGTTTCGAGAGTTGAAATATTGACACTTATATTCCTTCTTTTTTATCGTTTTATTGACAGTTTGTTATATAACATGTAATCTCTGAACTGTAAATTGTTATAATTTAATAAAGTAAGTACCTATAGGTAGTTAGGGGTATCAGAATCAATGAAGGTGCATACTTAGGACCTGTACTATAAACCTTCATTGATTCTGGTACCCTGGTATTGCTACCATTTGCCCTTTTTAATCACGATAACAACGACCTTTATTACTTATGTCATTATTTGATGTTGATCCATCAATAAAGTAATCTTTATAAGTGTTACGTAAGTAATGTTTAATTTTTTTTAACATTTATAAAAACAACGTACGTTTTTATCATTATTATTTAAAATTTACATTTGCACCTAATCCCTCTTATTACAAAAAACATCGCTTAAACAGGTTTAGAACTGTACTAGTTAGTACAGTACTAAGTCCGGACTATTATTTTAAAACCTTCCCTATTACAAAACAAATACCAACATAATAATAATTTAATTTACTGGTACTAACTCGTTCAGTGCGTTTCATTTTACAAGACTTTGTTTTATGATTTTTTTTTAAATATTTTACGGGGCAAACGAGCAAGTGGGTCACCTGATGATAAGTGATCACCGCCGCCCATAAGCACCCGAGACCCCCTTGGGGTCGCAGGCGCGTTGCCTGCCTTAAGAGACGACAGTCATTAGGTCTCATATACCCAATAATTTCACTAGCTTCAGTGCCTTTTCCCCGAAACATAGAAATGCTTGACACACTTCTTTTTCACGGGAAAATATCTGGCACTGCGGTGGTACCCACCTAGACGGCCCAGTATGGGAACCTACCTACCACCTGGTGGTACCTGACATGTTTTAAAATCTTTAAATAAAATAGTTAAAATAATAATTCTTTATTTATAAATGTGTTTTAGTAATGTAAGAAAAAGTAACATATATTTTTAATTTTCTGTTCACAAATTAAATTGTTTTTTTAAAAAATTGTCTTGCTATAGGTACGTAGAACGGAGTGAAATTTTAAAAGTGTTATCGTTTTGACGTTTGAAAGTTAGACAATTGTAAAACTAGGGGCATCGGCGGACTTACGTGGGTCTAACTTTAGTACTCGAAATGGAGTCAAACTTCGTTTTGTAATAGCGTTTGACTTTAGTCAGGTGTAAGTGCGTAGTCAGACTAAGCCCGGTAACATTTTTTAAACCATGTTTTGTAATAAGAAGGAATGAGTTTATGCATCTAAACCGTTGGTAAGCGATACCTGTGGCCGTTTTACGGACTCGGGAGTGAATCTTTTCACCACCTACTGAATTCCCCGGTTTCCCCTAATCACAGATTTAATATTCCGAATAAAGTAATTCTAAAAAGAGAGCGGATTCTTGTAACTGTTATCATGCGAGACATCGGCAACTGCATAGATTCCATAACCTCATTGTTCGATTACGCAGATGGTATTTACCGCTTTGTAAAAGCATAAGTATAGATAATAATACTATCTACTGCATAGTTTACAATAAAAAGAAAAGATTTTTAGAACAACTGCTAGTCTGAAGTTCTGAACAGAAAGTTCAAGACATCATGTCATTATCTGGTTAATAAAAGCTCCTTGAAATTGCTCCACTTAATGTGAGTGTAATATCTTTGTATTATTTTTTTGAATACTGGTTAATGGTTTGCGTTACGAAAAACATTTTTTAATATAAGTAAATATGTCCTATATTCAACGCTAAAGAGATTTTTAATACCTTATTATGTTGTTATAACTGAAATGCACTGTAGAGATTTATAATATTATTGAGTGTTTAAAAAAATAAAGAAATACATTTTATATTTAAAGTTATATTTCCCTTTACTACATCAGTCAATAAATAACAGCTAAATTATATTAATAAAGTTTCTAGCTAATATAATTATCTAGTGATGGTAGTAGGAGAGTGCGGGGGCGGCCTTGACGACGACGGGGGCGGCGGTGGGGGCGGTGTTGTGCACCACCGCGTTGAATCCATTGTGGTCATCAGCGGTGTACTCCACGGTTCTGATGGATCCATCAGCCTCATGGAAGGAGTACGAGCCCTTCACCGAATCGCCGTCGCGGGACTCCTGCAGGGACTTGTTGTCGCCGGTGTGACCGTCAGCTACGGAGTAAGTGTACTCGTATTTGGGGTAAGCCTGTAAGTATAAACAGCTGTCTTAAACATCGATACTTAAAGGTTCAGTCGGTGCCTTATAATACTCGTCTTAAAATGAAAAGAAAGCTTACTACATATATCAAAAATTACTTCTTTCGAAGATGTGTTAAACAATATTTGTAATGTCAATCAAAATTGCAGGTTAGGCTTGGATCAGTTACAAAGCAAGTTTCAAAGGCTACTTAATATTATGTGGAATTCTTTTTTGTAAATAATGGTAACTTACGATTTCCTCGGGTTGAGCCACAACCTTAGCAACGGGAGCGGCGTGGTAAGTGACAGGGGCGGGGGCAGCGTGGTAGGTAACTGGGGCCGGAGCAGCGTGGTAGACGGGGGCCGCAACTGCGATCTTGGCGACTGGGGCGGCTACGTATTTAGTGGGCTGCTCATGGCGCACGATGCTCTGGGATGAAATGGATTCAGCGGAGGAGTAGTGAGCGGGAGCGGCGTAAGCGACGGGGGCGGCTTGGTAGGTGTATTTGGCAACGGGGGCAGCCACCAGCTTAGTGCCGATGGTCTGGGGCTGGTCGTGACGCACGATGCTCTGGGAGGAGACGGCCTCAGCTGGGGAGTAGTGCGCAGGCGCGGGCAGGAGCCCAGCCTGGGACACCGCCACTAACGCGCACAGACCTACCAACTGGAAATGAAAATGATATATTACTCCATGCCTCGTCGTTGCTATCCTGGTATTCGCACCACAGTTTTTCGGAAACTCGATCAATTGGTTTTAGTTAAGCACGTACACTTATTAAGATAATAATGTCACTTTCACAATTTTTTTAACATTTTTGTTTTGATTTTTATTTTAATTTTCAATTTCAACCTTCGATCACTATTAGTGATCGATGATTTCAACTTACTTTTGAGAACATATTGATTGTTTCTCTAAAGTTGGATCGTTTATGATGCCTGTATAACCAAGGGCCCGTTTATATACTCGAAAATTTAAGCAAGATTAGCTCACATGTAGTGGAAGCTGTCAAACTAGCTTTATGCCCCGACCTTGCTCTAGGTCAAGTTAGTGTCGCGAAGCAATACGTTCACTGAATGTGTTTCAGAATTTCTTATGAAATACAATACCGCTTCGTTACATAATCGATATCCTTTGCAAAAAATCTTTACACTTGCATACACTTAAATTAAAGTGGGTGGACAAGTTTATAGGCTGAACGGGCTGAACGGATTGTTTTCATGTCAATTGTAATTCATCAATTTTACATGCAATAAATGTCAGAATAATTATGTATATTTTATAGTTCCCTTTAATTAGCTTGAAATTATTACATTCAAGTTAATTGAAATGTTGTGAGAAATAGATTATATTATCAGAAATTATTAATTTCATGTAAAGCTTCAAGATCATTTGGAATTTATAAAGATCTATTTTTACAAAAAGTTGGTATCTTTGAGTTTAATTCGATATCTATTGCGGACATTTTTTATTGTGCATAATTTTCTTGAATCTATCGAGTATGTAACGAAGGTACGAAGGCTCTAATAAAAACTATGAATTGCCGTTGTTTCGGAATATATATTTGAATTGACATTAAACTTCCATTTTTCATCATCAGTTCTATCCTTCCGTGAAGATGGCAAGAATGATCGATTAAATTAATATCTGAGAAAAAAATCATTGATAGTGTATTAAAACTATCAATGGAAAAAATAGAAGTTTTGTACATGTCGTCAATTTCATAATTGTCAGTTATCTCATCTTTAGTGTTATAAGTGATGGGCCGGTTAGTCGCCACAAGACGAGCACTCGGTCGTTCCTAATCGTTCCTCTTTGGGCTTTTACTTACACAACTTTAGCCCTTATTCCAACATACGTTCACAGGTCTCGCTAGCCTACCTTATCGGTTATAGTGCTATATAAATATATCGATACCTCCAATGAACACTACGCTAACTCAAAATTTGCCATTTTTCGTTTTTTATAGAAATCGACCCACTTTTTTACTAATATTATGCCCCCAAATTTTCATGACAATATCTTTAAAAACAAAAAAGTTTTGAGATTTACATAACGCCAAGTAAAGGTACTTTCTTCAATTACGGGGTGGACAAGCCGCTGTCTTAATATAGTGGTGTGTATTCGGCTAGCGCGACTGCCGGCCCGCGGGAGATACGCCGCCAACTAGAAGTTGGCGGGGTGTTGCGCGGGAAAGTATTGATTCATGTGATAGTTAGCGGTGTGTGTCGCCCGTTGAATGCACTTTTGAACAAATAATTATATAACGTAGTGTAAATCAGAGTTAAACATTACTAAGTTTAATAATTTTCACTATCTTGTAGTAAATTAAAATCGAAATTAGCTGCATGAAACGCTACAATTATAATAGGTACAAGAGTTTTGTTTTCTAGTATAAAACGAACCGCTTAGCCCTTCGTCCATATTGGTAACTAAGCTTATGTAACTAGTTAAAAATTTTTTTTTGCTGTTTGGTAACTACCTAGTTGTGGAAGAAGAATAATTTTTCCATTTTTGTAACTTTTTGCTATCTATTATGAACGTTAAATGTTTGTGACTGGCCACTTCTATCGGAAAATAATTATTAGTATAATGAATTACAGTCATTTATAATGATTGTTTATTATACTATGTGTTGGGTGTCAAGGAAACCAAATATTAATAATTGTGAATTTTATTAGTTATGGAGGAAACGATTGTTTTTCATATTTTTATTGGCTGATTAAAATGACGTTAGAATTTTGACGAAAAAGTTGTTACTTGCACTTTTGATTTTTTTTACTTTACCATTCACAGCTAGATTGTTATTACCCAAAAATAGTACCATTGTTTTTTGCCATCCTCCAAAACCAAGACAAGAAAAAAAAATCCTTTACAAATAATCAAAACTAAATTTCCTCTCTGGAAACCACGTAAAATGCTTGTTGCTTTTGAAGATTTGCTTTTAATGGCATTCAGAAACCATATCCTCAAACAGATGTAAAAGATTGTTTTAACCACTTTAGTCAAAGTCTTTTTAAAAAGCAGAACAGCTAAGTATCAAGCCAGCTCAGAGGCGGCATGTTGCAAGATGTGCAGGTTTGGCCCAATTGCTTATAAAATATATTAGCTGATCTAATAGCACAATTAAATTTTTACTTCGATCGTAACTGGCTACAAGATTCATTAAAATCTGGTGTTGTGAAGGGGAACAGTTAAACAGTATTAAGGATGGCAGCCATTTGGAAGGATGGCATGCTAGAATTAATCGTTTTGTGGAAAATAATAACCCATCCATCGCATAAGTGTTGGGCATTCTAACGAAGGAAACAAAAATTTAATAAATAAATTCAGCAGTTAAAAACGGCAAAATACCAAATAATTATCATGATATTGACACAGAAATAAGTGCAACTATTCAGCAATTAAAATTTAAGATATTACAGTAGGCCACTGCCTAAAATTTTTCTAAATTAATAAATGATTTAAAAGTGTTTTGCATAGTACGTTTTAATTAAAATCAACTACACCGAGCCAGTTGTATATCACAACAATCCCACATCATATCGGAATTTTTGGCACAATGTCTCGGGTTACTATAATGGAAATAATTTAATCTACGAAGTGGAAAAATAATTCTTCCCTCACAACTACTTAAAACACCAACGAAAAAATAATATTTTTTCGAACTGGTTACATAAGCTTAGTTACCAATATGGACGAAAGGCCGCTAAGTAATGACACAGTTAAGATACTCTACGCTATTTATTTGTTAGCGGCTTGTATAACGGCTCAACGATTTTCGGCTTATCCTACTACAAAACGCTAACTTTTCTTTTTCATAAATTACGATCTTATTATAATAAAAACATTGTTCAAAATACTCTAAATTGGTAATGAAGTCGATTTTAAATGTAATTATTAATTTTATTTTATGTAGTATACATTTAATTTATTATTTTGTAGCATGTAATATTCCCGAATATATTCCGCTAACTTAGGATTGGCGGAGTGTATCCCGATCTTAAATTAGAGCTTTCTGCGTTACATCCCGCTAAGTGAGGCTAATTAAAAAACCCATAAGTTTTTTTAAATGTTACTATGCGGATCTTAAGCATCAGTAAATTAGTTACTCACACAAAAAATATCAAGAAAATAACTACAAAAATAAAGATTTTATCAACTTTTTTCTTTCAAGAGCTCCTCCTGTAAACCTGCACTTTTGAAGTTAGCGTAGTGTTCATTGGAGGTATCGATATAATCTTGCGCAACAAAACCAAATTTTTTATTGACTTAGGCTCAAAAAACAACTGTGCCCCCATTAAATAATAATTAAAATGCCACTAACCAACTTTCGGGTGCAGCGGTCGATCTCAATCATAAAGCAATTACATACGCAGGATATGTTATAGACTATAGACTGTAAGTATAGTGCAAAAGTACATTGCGCAAGCACAGATACATTTCTAATAAATTGATTCACTGTACTATGGGGCTGAAATCTGAAACGAAAATGGTATCCTGGGCTAAAGAGAGTGTTTTTATGGCTAACATCGCTAAATCGACCGACTTCGGGATTGAACGGGCATCCGTTGCTAAAAACTGTAACTTACTTGGCCAGTGCGATCCGGAGGTAGTAAAAATTAGAGTTTTAATCATGTCTTTATCAAAAGTAGCCCACAAGAAATAGCATTTACCATTTTATTTATTTTACCGTAGGCGTATATTGTACATTTCAATAAAATTATCAACGGAAATTAACGTTCAAAATCTTACAAATGTTGTGTAATGTTAATATCACAAGAGAAATGCTCTTATATGAATTGAAAGGGTCGCAGCAATTACAGATGGACTGGTTTTGTAAGTCGTATGACAGTTTTGGAAGAGTTAAGAAAGTAGTTTAAAGAATAAATAAATTGCTGCAAAATAATTTCGTTTGTGATTTATCTAATCTGAATCTAGGAACTGTGGTTATGAATAAATGAGGATTCAGGCGACTGGGACCATTACATAGCTATTATAGCATTAAATTATTTATCATGTGAATTATTATTAAATTTTACTAACCTATTTATAAGTCATACTAACACAAATGGATCATTGATGTCTAATTAAATAAATTATTATTATAGCTGGGACCGCGGTCCCAGTTGCCTGATTAGTTTTTATTTAGGTATTTATTTCGTCAGGCGAGTGGGACCACACGTAATTTTTAACCACAAATCCATTGTTGAAATACAAGATTTAGTACAGTTAGCAGAAAAGGTGTCATAAATAAAACAAAGTTATGGTCCCAGTCGACCGATTCAAAAATGTTATCAGGTAACTGGGACCGCGGTTCCAGTTTCATATGGTCCCAGTCGAATTAATTCATTCACATTCCCAGATCCACAGTTCTCATCGTTTACCCGGTCATCACTTTGGGGTTCATGGTAAAAACCCAGGTTGCGTAAAATGCTGTTTTAAAACCACTTCTATCTTTATAACGAATGACTTGATATCATAGAGACTTTGGTTCTGCAGTGTAATTATAAAAGACTGTTTCCTTGAATGAGCAGATGAGTAAGTGCGTGTTCACGTTGAAAGCGCGGGCGCGGTGGCGGGCGCGAGCGCGAAATATCCCGTTGTCCTAGGTGGGCGACGCGACGCGACGCGACGCGACGCGACGCGACGCAATGCGACGTAATGCGACCAATACTTCACGCGACGTGTGTCCTATGTCCGTGCGCGACAAACGCGGCAGTAGTGTTTTAACCATGGGCAAATATACTGCGTTATTACTAGAAAATTCATATTTTAAATACTTAGCCCTACAGAAACTTCGTTAACATAGAAAAAAGACAACAAATATTATATATTTAGAGCGAAATAAATCTGTCAAAAGTATATTCATACTCCTTCACAAAAATTCCTTTGCAAATGTCAAGCCGTCGCGCGTCGTCGCGTCTTGTCGCGCAAAAAACAAGTCCGCATTACGTCGCGTGTCGTCGCGCACTGACTAACGCGACAACGTAGGCCACTATCATACACAACGACCATTTGACATTTACGCGTCGCGTCGCGTCGCGTCGCGTTGCCGCGTTTGTCGTTCACCTAGGACAACGGGTTATTATCGGAGTGTTCACGTACAAACGCGCGCGCGGGCTATGTAGAGAGCACGGCGCCCGCGCCCGCCACCGCCCGCGCGTTCAACGTAAACAAGCGCTTAGGGAGTTTGCTGTGCGTTTTTATTATTTGTATTTTATTTGTATTTAAAAACTAAAGAAATATGTAGATTAATAACTTCTGAAGAATAAGTAGCAAATTGAAGTGTGCGTGGAGGGGATGCGGCGCATTGCTACAATCAACAAGTGCAAATACATAAATTTTCAAGTGACTGCGGCCTGCCTAAATGGCACGGCACATGACAGTCGGCAACTTAGTGCGATTTGCACGTAGAAGTATTTATTTATACTTTGTTGTATAATATATTACTAAATGCTATTGGCGAACATTCTATACGTCATTCTCTCCCACTCAACCATTTGGGTTGACATGATGTGTGAAATAGGATGTGTGAATTGGTGCTGCAATGGTAAAGGAAACGTTGGATAAATAAAATTAACAAAACAAACACAACGAATTTCATGTAAGCGAGAATCATACTGAAACGTAAATTTATCTTCCAGGTATTTGGGATCGTAAGGGTTTCTGAGAATTCTTAAGAGGGAGAAAAGAGTATTTAGATCTCGACGCTGACTGATCGGATTATAGGGCTAGTCTTAAAAAGTTAAGTAAAATAAAAATTGTATCCAATTTGATATTTTCATTTAATAAATAATTTGTGATCATTGGCTTAGTGGTGGTAGTAGGCAAGGGCGGGGGCGGCCTTGAACACAACGGGGGCAGACTTATATACGACGGGGGCGGCGGTGGGGGCGGTGTTGTGCACCACCGCGTTGAAGCCATTGTGATCATCAGCGGAGTACTCCACGGTCCTGATGGAGCCGTCGGCCTCATGGAAGGAGTACGAGCCCTTCACCGAATCGCCGTCGCGGGACTCCTGCTGGGACTTGTTGTCGCCGGTGTGACCGTCAGCTACGGAGTAAGTGTACTCGTATTTGGGGTGTGCCTAGAAAAAATATGTTAAATCAGTTAGGTCCCGTTAACAGTGGACAAAAATTTCTTAATAACCCCGTGGTCTAAAAGACTATTATGTATATTTTGTTTATTATTAATTACAAAATACTTACGATTTCTTCGGGTTGAGCCAGAACCTTGGCTACGGGAGCGGCATGGTAAGCGACGGCAGGGGCGGCGTGGTAGGCAACAGCGGGAGCGGCGTGGTAGGCGACGGGGGCGGGGGCGTGGTACACGGGGGCGGGCGCGTGGTACACGGGGGCAGCGTGGTACACGGGAGCGGCAGATACGAGCTTGGTAGCGGGCTGGTCGTGACGCACGATGCTCTGGGAGGACACAGATGCAGCGGAGGAGTAGTGGACGGCGGGGGCAGCCAAGAGGCCACCCTGGGCAACTGCCACGACAGCGCAGAGAGCGAAGATCTAAAATAAATACAATTTTTGGGTTAAAAAATTATTACTTCAATGTAAAACTTTCTTCTATTATTGATCATTATGTCTGAGACTTAGCAAAAAGAATGATGCAATGAATTAGTAAAATTAAAAAGTAACTCATAATCAATGACGTTCAATCTCATAATATAATATAATGAAAAGAATGTAATTCTGTTGTTTCTGAGTTACTGACTTAAAATTGGACTAGCCAAAGGCCAATGTAAATTGATTGCCAAACTATGCAAAGTAAAGAGGTTTATTTCATAAGTGAAATTATATTTATTTATATTATGTCAATATGTTCTTCTTACTTTAGAGAACATTGTGCTGTTTGTAATAACAAATTGCTACTGGCTAAGGACTTCCAAAGGCTTTATTTTATATAGTACGCACTATGACTAGATACACGTCATACCAGTTGTCAAACGTTACATTGACCTTGCTTTAGGCGATAAAATTTTTGCGAAAGCTTTCATTCATCTTCGCGGTCACTTGATAAGCTTACCGTTAATCATTAAAGTGATTGAAAAAAATATAGATGCGAAATATACTATTACAAATGTTTTGAATGAAAAATTATTTGTTAATGCTTTGTTATTAGTAATTTATAACTATTTTGTAAGTCCATACAACACTACTTTTTAGCAGCTAACTACTGTTCTCTCTTGCTTTAGTAATATGACCCGAAGCAATGTCACTAGCTTGTTTGACTACTTTTATTGCTTCTATGTTATCAAACTTATCAGAACACATGGGTATATAAAACTATGCTATTCAACTGTTTCATTATTATCAATCTAATCACTAACGAGTGAACTCAAAATGTACTCCAAAGTAAGACATTTTAATAATAATATTTCAGATTGCTCATAATGCTCATTTTATTATTATCGTGGCGCATTATCTGGAACAACTTTTACTTTGACTTTTGTTGTAGTCATGATTATGTTGCATTTTTGTTAATTGTTTTTATTAAGAAGCATAACAATTTTACATCATAATTTGTCAACAGAATCGGTAGAATTACTTTATATAATGAACAGTAAGGCAATAATTTACTAATTGGTTAAGTTTACAATGTTTGCCTGTTTCAGATTGTCGCCCTCTGCGCTGTTGTGGCAGTGGCCCAGGCTGGCCTCCTGGCTGCCCCCACCGTCCACTACTCCTCCGCTGCCTCTGTGTCCTCCCAGAGCATTGTGCGTCACGACCAGCCCGCTAACAAGCTCGTATCTGCCGCTCCCGTTTACCACGCTGCCCCCGTGTACCACGCGCCCGCCCCCGTGTACCACGCCCCCGCCCCCGTCGCCTACCACGCCGCGCCCGCTGTTGCCTACCACGCCGCCCCTGCCGTCGCTTACCATGCCGCTCCCGTAGCCAAGGTTCTGGCTCAACCCGAAGAAATCGTGAGTATTATGTGCAAATTAATAAAAAACTCTACCTTATAGTAAATAGTCTCTTAAAACCCGTGATAATTAAGAAAGTTAATCCACTGTGAATGTGAAACTAACTGGTATAACATATTTTTTCTAGGCGTACCCCAAATACGAGTACACTTACTCCGTAGCTGACGGTCACACCGGCGACAACAAGTCCCAGCAGGAGTTCCGCGACGGCGACGTGGTGAAGGGCTCGTACTCCTTCCACGAGGCCGATGGTTCCATCAGAACTGTGGAATACTCAGCTGATGACCACAATGGTTTCAACGCGGTGGTGCACAACACCGCCCCCACTGCCGCCCCCGTCGTCGTAAAGGCCGCCCCCGCCCTTGCGTACTATCATCACTAAATAATTGTTTTCCTGTTATAAGAGACTGATAGTAAATTATGTGTTGAATAAACGGTCATATTCTTGACTTATTCTTGTAAATTTTTTTTCTTTCAAAGTTTTGCTTTCCTATCTACAAGTAAGATTGCACCTTTGTTAGTGACCCTTCCTTAAGCATCACGGGGCATAGGTTTGAATCCTATTAGGACACATATTTATGTAAATACCTTGTGTTTGTTCCGTGATTACATGTTGATGTATTTATTTACATCTATATTTTGTGGTACTTTTACTGATATTGTTACTATTATCACAAGTGCTTACGCTACTTACTTGGGGGGTTGTTTTTATGATGTTGTAAATTATACATTTATTTATCTCACAAGACTTTTCGTGACCTTTAGCCACAATCATTGCGTTTTGTATTTACTTTAAATACTTATTTTCAAGTGTTTCTATAGCAGTTTCAATAAAATATTTGTATGTTAAAAAGTGCCGCCAATATTTTTTATAATTTTTACCAGAATCTTTAGAAATTTATTTGCAAGAACCATGAAGCTTAGTAAATATAAACAATCATAACTGTTTCGATTAGAGTTAAGTATTTTGATATTTTGGTTCTTAGGGATAATTAAATATATTATGATTTTCATTGTGGTATTCATTTCAAGAAACGCACAGAATAAGACCTCCACCTCCGTGAAATATAAGCTTAGATGCTCGGGCATAAAAACCGAATATCGTGAATTTGATTGCAGCCTTCGGTCTGGATGGTGATAAAACTGTTTTAGAGTACGATAGGTTAGCTACCACTACCAGAAGTATGCCTCCGTAACAGCTTTGGTGGCGTTCTTGCAAAATTCGTATGGAAGCTTTAAAATGAAAGCCTCGAAGATCAGATAAGCTTACACAATTGCTGCACGCTTAGCGATGCATCTTGATTGGAATAGGAATAGGGATTGTCTCTCAATGGAATGAAGTGAAATAATATAAAAAAGAGTAGAGTGGACTGGGTCCTGCCAACTAAAATAATATAAAAAAAGAGTTTATATAAGGTCACATTTTATTAAGGGGCAATATTTTATAAGAAAATCAATTTATGTAATACACACACAATGCATAATATATTGTTTAAATATTCCTAATAGTTTCATTTTTAACGTTTTCAAACAAAAAAAATCTAATATTTTTGGGAGCAACCTGTGTATGAGATGAACTTTGC
This sequence comes from Mecyna flavalis, assembly GCA_949319885.1. Lineage (NCBI taxonomy): Eukaryota > Metazoa > Arthropoda > Insecta > Lepidoptera > Crambidae > Mecyna > Mecyna flavalis. Next base: position 13,608,686 of record OX439430.1, read on the forward strand.
ATGACCCTATTTTCATTGATGAATTGATCGCCGTTCTCTTTCTTTTTAATCGATCCTCTCTCTTTGCAAATGTCATTTAAAAGCGGTTCTAGTTATCGCCGTTTCTTTCTCTCATTTCATTCATAAAGTGTTGCCCTGCACACACTACATAATACCCTAATATTGAATTTTTAAATTTTATTTTGAAATATGACACCATCACGTTTTTTCAAGTTTTGGACTAACAATTTATTGCACTCGTTATTTAGGTATACGAGTATCATTAACGATGTCTAATAAACGATGTTAAATACAAAGTGATCGATTTAAAATAACAATGTGCATTAACTTGGCATGTTTCAAAGTCAATATTTACAATTACACTTAGTCTACTATTTAAAAATTTACTTACTATTTACAACAATTGTTGAATGTGCCGAGTCCGACCTCCATTTGCTACACACAATCTGGCACGATCAACGCAATGCACAGCAGTTAAAACCTCCCGGTCACTCGTATACCATAGCGTCAAACGCACTTACGATTCGCGCACTCGTCACTGCTTTACGAAAATATTCGGCGAACTGAACGACACTCCCTTGTACTCCGCACCTAAGAATGTTATGTAGAATATGTAGCGCATCCGGACGATACGACATTTATTTCCATTTTCAAAATAATTATTACTGGCCAGAAAAACACAAGAAAAAAATAATCAAAATGTTGTATGTAGTATCCGCTGCAAAATAAACAAAATTAGACAGAAGGCATGTGTAGTGATGTTTCGGCGGCACTTTGTGCAAATGTCGACACTCCCGAACCTGGCCTTTCGACTTGCCTCTGGGCGGCTTCTTTAAAAGAAGGTATGACTCAAGCTGGCCGCTAGCGGCGTTTGAGACGACTCAACACTACGACACACGAACAGATCAGCCCCCAGCATTAGTGCTGTGACCAAAAACTCGATACAATACTTTCACACCGATATTTTTTACTAAGAGGATTAATCAAAGCATTAAAGAGTTTGCTCAAAATAAATAAATAAGATACACCCCGATGGTCTAGTAGTTGGTACCGGGTTGAGATCTTGGGGTCCTAGGTTAAATTCCCGGGTCGAGCTAACTTTGTATCAGTTTTTTCGGACACAGCTCGGGTTTATGCGGACAATAAAGTAATTTATTTTTAGCTGAAAAAATGAATTAACATGTTAGGGGTTTTATCAACTATGACATTTGAGCATAACAAAAATAATAATTTGTTTAATTTATCGTATTATTACTTTATTAGCAATATCGTAGTAGTTTGTTTTTTAAACACAGAAACTAAATAATTTATCGAAATATCTTCATTGGTACACAACACTAGTGTCCTTCCGATAAGTTTCTTTCGGCAATTTTAGTTATAGTCCAGTCAACGAAGCTGTAACTTTGCCATTTTAGATGAAAAGCTGAAACTGGTGCCAAAATTTTCGCTAAAGACTCCGTAATAACATACTAAAAATGCAGGGTCGTGAGTCACCGGGGTCATACGAAAAAAAAATGGAAAAGGGTGAAAAAAATACTTTTTCCTAAAAATCTCGAAAACTAACAAAAATATGAGAAAAAGTTTCAGACAAAAGATGTAGAGAATTACTTTGTCTACAGAAAAGATTATTATCAATTACGCGTATCGCGCACCGTTTGCTAGGAAATCGAGTACAAAGTGCACTTATTGATGTAGAATCAAATTAATAAAAATAAGACGGAAATCTCATTGGGGATATCGTAAAATGCATAAAAATAATTTTTAATTGAAAAATTTGTAAAAATTGTATTGAAACGAAAAACATTGTTTGTGCGAATTTTCGCACTTTGTACGCGATTTCCTAGGAAACGGTGCGCGATACGCGCAAATTGATAATAACCTTTTTGTAGACAAAGTAATTTTCTACGACTTTTGTCTGACACTTTTTCTCATTTTTCTGTTAGTTTTCGAGATTTTCAGGAAAAGTTAATTTTTTCACCCTTTTCCATTTTTTTTTTCGTACGACACCGGTGACTCACGAGTCTCACGACCCTGCATTTCTAGTATGTTATTACGGAGTCTTTAACGAAAATTTTGACACCAGTTTCAGCTTTTCATCTAAAATGGCAAAGTTAGAGCTTCGTTGACTGGACTAATAATTCGGTCGCGCGCGAGTCTTCAAATGCGCTTTTGTTTTTGGGCTTTATGCGATTATCACGGTGTACTTTGTTTTGTAGTGAGGATGAATTAATTGTGAGAAGTGTAGTGTAATCAAGTGAAAATTTCGTAGTATTTATTACGGTCGCAGGTGCGACAGCGAACGAATATCTACAGTGTTCGGATTTCGATGGCTTGGTCGGTGGTATCAACGCTTTTATTACATCGATAATTTGTTAGTGCGATGTAACGTTTGTGCGAAAAATCTTATTGCGAAAAACCATACAGCGATTGCTCATGTCACCCTTGCTCTGACGCGACAATAATGTGGTTAAAATAAACTGAGTGTGTGCATGAGGAAACTATGGAGCTGGCGTTTCAGAAAACTTTGCTTTTAGCGCCGAGGAGAGAGTCAATTTGAGCTCTCCGACATGGTTGGTATTAGAGACCACCACACAACGACGACAAGTAGGTAAGTACTTAGCATGGTAGTCAATCAATGAAGTCACGAACAGCTGATAACACGTTGTTTGTGTCGATCTCACACAAACAACACTTGCAGTTTTAGTGCGCAAGTGTGGGGAAGTAGGTACTTAAGTAATTGGTGCTTTTTAAATTTTAAGGGTACGTTCAGTCATAAACTACCATAGTTATTGGCCGTAGTGCCAGTTTGCGTTGCGCGGAGCTGCTATTTGGTTACCGTATAGCTAACCACTTTTTGACCGTAAGTGGTCATCCTCACCTATGCTTTTATAAGAAATTCTAATTCTTCATTTTGAAATGAAGACAAGGTTGAACTATTGGAAATTACCCTAGATCTAGCGACAACTTCCCACGGTGGTAACACTAATGGAGGCCGGCCATCAAGTGTGAGCAAGAGCGCTATAGCTAAAGAGCAAGAAGGCAAGTAGGGAGGCGGGAAGACCCGCAAAGTAGTTCCATTGTGTAAAGTTGTTTGACATTGACTTTTCTAGTATCGATAGTAAACAAGCGTATTTCACGTAATACACAGGTTGTAGTATTTGACTATTAAAGCAAGATGAAAGTCTTCGTTTTTCTCGAAAACTATCGTATTAACAAAGAAAATATACTGTATGAATATCTTTTATTTTTAGTGTAGAATCAATTTTTAAAATATTGCCCCTTAATAAAATGTGACCCTATATTTTAATATATCTACATATAACTATGGCCAATGTGTGGTAGTAAATTTTATGTAACCTGCTAATTTAAAGTGTAAAGACAAGTAAAATAGGTACTTTTTAGGGTTCCGTAGCCAAATGGCAAAAAACGGAACCCTTATGGATTCGTCATGTCTGTCTGTCTGTCTGTCTGTCTGTCCGTCCGTATGTCACAGCCACTTTTTACCGAAACTATAAGAGCTATACTGTTGAAAATTAGTAAGTAGATGTATTCTGTGAACGGCATTAAGATTTTCATACAAAAACAAAAAAATAATAATAAATTTTGGGGGCTCTCCATACTTAGAACTGAAACTCAAAAAATTTTTTTTCATCCAACCCTTACGTGTGGGGTATCTATGGATAGGTCTTTAAAAATGATAATAAGGTTTCTTATATCATTTTTTTCTAAACTGAATAGTTTGCGCGAGAGACACTTCCAAAGTGGTAAAATGTAGGTCCCCCCCTCTAACTTCTAAAATAAGAGAACGATAAATCTAAAAAAAATATATGATGTACATTATTATGCAAACTTCCATTGAAAATTGGTTTGAACGAGATCAAGTAATTAATTTATAAATTTTTGGGGCTTCCCATACTTAGAACTGAAACTAAAAAAATTTTTTTTCTTCAAACCCTTACGTGTGGGTATCTATGGATAGGTCTTTAAAAATGATAATAAGGTTTCTTATATCATTTTTTTCTAAACGGAATAGTTTGCGCGAGAGACACTTCCAAAGTGGTAAAATGTTGGTCCCTCCCCATCTAACTTCTAAAATAAGAGAACGATAAAACTAAAAAAATATATGATGTACATTATTATGCAAAACTTCCATTGAAAATTGGTTTGAACGAGATCAAGTAATTAGTTTTTTTTTAAAACGTCATAAATCGTAAACCGCAATTTTCCTCTCATTCAATCAACTCAAATAAAAAAACGTCGATCAAACTTACAAAGAACTACAAGAACTTTTATATTATGATGATACTTGCTGCTACGGAACCCTTCATGGGCGAGTCCGACTCGCACTTGGCCGGTTTTTATTTTCTGCTATCTAAAGTAGTCTTTATCCTGGCCCTTTTTTGTATTTTTTTTGCTCTAAGAGAAACATAGCATAAAAGCAGAGAGACTGATAATTTGTATTTAAAAAAAATATTGCAGGACTGCGGCCTGCCTAAATGGTACGGCACATGACGGCTAGCAACTAAGTACGATTTAGTCGTAGAAGTAATTATTTATAATTTATTGAACAATAATAAATGCAATTGGCGAACATTATGCTTTACGACATTCTCTCCTAGTCAACCATTTTGCGTGACAGGATGTGTAAATTGGTGCGGAAATGATAAAGGAAACGTTGGATAAATAATAAACAAAACGAACACAACGAATTTCTTGTGAGCGAGAATCACACTGAAACTCAAATTTATATTCCAGGTATTCGTAAGGGTTTCTGAGTATTCTTAAGTAAAAGGTAGAAAAGAGTACTTAGATCTCGACCCTGACTGATCGGATTATAGGGCTAGTTTAAAAAAGTTAAATAAATAAAAAAATGTATATAAATTTAATATTATATTCATTTAATAAATAATTTATGATCATTGGCTTAGTGGTGGTAGTAGGCAAGGGCGGGGGCGGCCTTGACCACAACGGGGGCAGACTTATATACGACGGGGGCGGCGGTGGGGGCGGTGTTGTGCACCACCGCGTTGAAACCATTGTGGTCGTCAGCGGAGTATTCCACGGTCCTGATGGAGCCGTCGGCCTCTTGGAAGGAGTACGAGCCCTTCACCACGTCGCCGTCGCGGGACTCCTGCTGGGACTTGTTGTCGCCGGTGTGACCGTCAGCAACGGAGTAGGTGTACTCGTATTTGGGGTGCGCCTAGGAAGAATATGTTAAATCAGTTAGGTCCCCATAACAGAAGATCACGGTTTTCTTAATAATCACGTGTTCTAAAACACGATTTACTATTGTATACATACATTTTGTTTATTATTAATTAAAAATACTCACGGTTTCTTCGGGTTGAGCCAGAACCTTGGCTACGGGAGCGGCATGGTAGGCGACGGCAGGGGCGGCGTGGTAGGCAACAGCGGGAGCGGCGTGGTAAGCGACGGGGGCGGGGGCGTGGTACACGGGGGCGGGGGCGTGGTACACGGGGGCGGGCGCGTGGTACACGGGGGCAGCGTGGTACACGGGAGCGGCAGATACGAGCTTGGTAGCGGGCTGGTCGTGACGCACGATGCTCTGGGAGGACACAGAGGCAGCGGAGGAGTAGTGGACGGCGGGGGCAGCCAGGAGGCCAGCCTGGGCCACTGCCACGACAGTGCAGAGAGCGACGATCTAAAATATATACAATTTTATGGTTAAAAAATTATTACTTAAATGTTAAACTTTCTTCTGTTATTGTTCATTATGTATGAGACTTGGCAAAAAGCAAACAAAATAATTTAGAAAAAACTTAAAAGTAACTTAAAATATACAGAAATGTTTTTGGTAATTAAAATATATTATAGGAAATATAATGGGATATCAAGTGGATCTGTTGTTTCTGAGTTAATGACTTTAAATTGGACTAACCAAATAACCAAAGGCTAATGCAAATTAATTGATTGCCAGACTATGCAAAGAAAAGGGATTTATTTCTTAAGTGAAATTATATTTATTTATATGTCAATATGGTTTTCTTACTTTAGAGAACATTGTGCTGTTTGTAATAACAAATTGCTACTGGCTAAGGACTTCCAAAGGCTTTATTTTATATAGTGTGCACTATGACTAGATACACGTCATACCAGTTGTCAAACGTTGTATTGACCTTGTTTTAGGCGATAAAAAATTTGCGAAATGTTTCATTCATCTTCGCAGCCACTTGATAAGCTGTTATTCATAAAAATAATAATTGAATAAAATATTGACGCAAAATAACTTTTTCAATCACTAGAAGAAAGTTTATTAATGAAAAATGAATCAGGGGGGGCGATGTGCAACGCCACCAGTACGCATGCTAAGCATGCTAAGCACTGTTTCTAAACATTTGTTCCTAAAACCCTACTTTGTGGTTTATTTCGATTTTTTTATAAGTTCGTTCTATTCCACTGTAGAGAATGGCTTCCTTGTACTCCTTCCACATTTTGCTACTTTCATCTATGGTGACCCAGCTCTTATCTTCCTTGTATGCGTCAATAAAGAAGGCACGAGTTGTTCTCGTGCACTCATCGAGTTCATCTTTTAATAAAAACAAAATTACGCTACGTATTAAAAATATAGTAAATATTAAACATAATACCAATATATATTTTTTACTATGTACATAAAATATTTTTTTTAGTACTAGTCAAATCCATTCGTTACGGCTTATCATGTGGGCAAATAGTTTTATTGAAATATTTTAGACAAGCAATGCGACCCGTAATATGACCCGGAGCAATGTCACCAGCCTGTCTGACTACTTATTACTTTCATATAATCAGTCTTATCAGAATCAACGTGTATATAAAACTATGCCAGTATTATTTTAAATCATTGCCTTCCCAGACGATAAGAAGAACATTTAACATGTTTTCAAAAGTAATGTATTTCTTAAAGTCAAAATGCTGACAAGTTTCTTCATGCCATTCTGCACTTTTGTTTGTTATGAATGTATTTTAATTTCGTGATTTTTAAACTATTAGGAAATTAATATTTTTGTTCAATAGCATGAAATCATTAACTTTTCTAATGAAAAAGTGGTCATAGTCCATTTAAGCCATTTTAACTATCATCTTTACCTCATTTAAGTTGCTAATTATCATTTTTATATAGGTTGTAGCCCTCTGCGCTGTTGTGGCGGTAGCCCAGGCTGGCCTCTTGGCCACCCCCGCTGTCCACTACTCCCCGGCATCCTCTGTCTCCTCCCAGAACATCGTGCGCCACGACCAGCCCGTCACCAAGCTCGTCGCCGCTGCCCCCGTGTACCATGCCCCTGCTCCCGTCGCCTACCACGCCGCCCCCGCTTCCGTGACCTACCACGCTGCCCCCGCTCCCGTCACCTACCACGCCGCCCCCGCCGTCGCCTACCACGCCGCCCCCGTTGCCAAAGTTCTTGCTCAGCCTGAAGAATTTGTAAGTGTTTTCCATTTTATCCACTAGAAATTGTTGAATAATGACACCATTAATAAAAAAAAAGGTTATCAATGCGTACAAAATTGTAATAATATATCACATTTTTTGCAGGCGTACCCCAAATACGAGTACAACTACTCCGTAGCTGACGGTCACACCGGCGACAACAAGTCCCAGCAGGAGTCCCGCGACGGCGACGTGGTGAAGGGCTCGTACTCCTTCCACGAGGCCGACGGCTCCATCAGGACCGTGGAGTACTCCGCTGATGACCACAATGGCTTTAACGCGGTGGTGCACAACACTGCCCCCACCGCCGCCCCCGTCGTATACAAGTCTGCCCCCGTTGCGGTCAAGGCCGCCCCCGCCTTTGCATACTACCATCACTAAAATTGTGTTAATTTCTATGGCCTGTTAAAATGACTGTAAAATTATTTATTGCAATAAACGATAAGATAGATACATTTATCTTTTTAACTGTTTATTTTTAACATAACAAGAACATATTAGTCGTAGTAGTGGTAGAAGTGAGACAATTTAAAAAACACAACTCTACAGAAAAGTGAACAATTTTATCATTTTATGTGGCAAAGTAGTTTATGATCAGCATATCCCAGGCATTAATGACTGGTCATTAGGCTCCCACTACTTTGGCTCATGTTATGGCTTTCTATGAGGTAATAATTATGGACTTAATAACCCTTGAATATAATTATATACGGCACGGCTAGTCCACAAGTTTAAAGTCGCTCAGCGGGCTATGGAAAGAGCTATGCTCGGCGTCTCTCCAAACCAAAGTCTCACCAAAGTCACCGACATAGCTCGCCGGATTAGCCAGCTGAAGTGACAGTGGGCTGGCCATATCAGCCGTAGAACCGATAGCCGTTGGGGTAAACGGGTTCTAGAGTGGAGACCGCGTCTCGGTAAACGTAGTGTAGGACGCCCTCAGGCCAGGTGGAGTCATGATCTGCACAAGATGGCTGGCAGGAGCTGGATGCGAGTGGCCGAGGACCGATCGGCGTGGCGAGCATTTGGAGAGGCCTATGTCCAGCAGTGGACTAACACAGGCTGATGATGATGATAAATATATTATTATATTGAAGGCAATAGCCTTACACTTTAAAACTGGTGCTCTATTAAATTTACTGATACATCAATTTGAAATACCCGACCGGGTATGACTTATTTGTCGCAGTTGCTTAAATTAGCTAGAATGCTAATAAATCATCGTTATCACACAATCGCACTGCGGCTCGTTGTAAAGTTAGTCTAATGCAATGAGATTTAGACTAATATGCTCATAATTATTTTATGTTTTTGTGCTGCATTTTGTACTACTTGCCATTTGTATTTTTCTCTTCTTAATTAATTTTTTTCTTTGTGTAATTTGGCTGGGTTTATGTTTACTTTTCTTTCCTTTTCTAATATCCGGTACCGTAAAGTTAAATCTATCCTAATTTATGACAAATGTTACAACTTTTTCTTCTAATATATTGAACATTCTAAATTTGCATGAAATTTTAATCTAGAAATTAAAAAAAATACAGCAATAAAAAGCAAGTCAAAAAAAATAAAGATGTTCAAGGCATTCTGTCAGAACCTGTACACGGGCGGTCTGTGGATGAGCTATACTAAGAGGACGCTAAGCGCTCTTCGAATCCAGTACAATAACATCTTCAGGATGATGCTAGGACTTCCCCGCTTTTGCAGTGCGTCTGAAATGTTTGAGCAGGCACGCACTGACGGCTTTCATGCGCTCGTGCGGAAGAAATTGGCGTCACTGATGAGACGGGTGCGAGGGAGTGACAACAGAATCCTGAGGATGGTGGCAGAGGATCCACATGCGCCCATATTGCGACACTTCGTGCGAATGATGACCGAAGTCGTTATCGACACCTCCTTCGGGTCGCGTTCGCACGGAGTGCCGCTGAGGTGCATAAACTTAAGTCTAATTTTTAAATACCATCACTTTTTAACCAAATTTTAAGCAATTCTGTACTTACCCATGAATCATGTTGTCCGAAATAAAGAAAATTTGAATTTGAATAACCGGCAATAGGCGGCCATGGTCATCTTAATAAAAATATTTGTAAAAGAAGAAATGTGAAACACTAAAAAATATTTTGATTTTTTACAAGAAGGTAGGTGAATACGTTACAATATTCATGTTTATTTTTAATTGTAGATATTATATTTATTTATATAAGGTAACTCTAATACACATCAAGCCTAAGTTAGCTAAGCTAAGCGGCTGTGAGAAAAGATAACAAATTGTGTAATGTGAAAATAAACTTTCCGTGTTAGTATCGTAACGTAGGGTTCTCAAAACTTTTTATAACGCTATGATAGGAGTATGTTAAGGTTTTTTATTAAATAGGGGTGCCACTGGATAGATATTAGCTATTTAATTATACTTAGTGCTTATTTTCCACACTTATTTTCCTTTGTGAAATTTGTTTTTATTTATTATAATTGTTTTTAAATGAATAAAAAAAACAAGTTTTTATCGATCTTATCGTATATTGCAAATAAATAATTCAACAGTCATTCTAACAGGTCATAAAAAGTTAAACGCAATTTTTAGTGGTGGTAGTAGGAAAGGGCGGGGGCAGCCTTGACCACAACGGGGGCAGACTTGTAAACGACGGGGGCGGCGGTGGGGGCAGTGTTGTGCACAACCGCGTTGAAGCCATTGTGGTCATCAGCGGAGTACTCTACGGTCCTGATGGAGCCGTCGGCCTCGTGGAAGGAGTAAGAGCCCTTCACCACGTCACCGTCGCGAGACTCCTGCTGGGACTTGTTGTCGCCGGTGTGACCGTCGGCTACGGAGTAGTTGTACTCGTATTTGGGGTACGCCTGAAAAAATATTTATGTTAATTCAAAATTGTACACATAACAAGTGCTGTTAATTTTAATTTGTTTAGAATAGACTTACGATTTCTTCAGGGTGAGCCAGAACCTTGGCAACAGGCGCGGCGTGGTACGCGACGGCAGGGGCGGCGTGGTAAGCGACGGGAGCGGGGGCAGCGTGGTAAGTGACGGGGGCGGGGGCAGCGTGGTAGGTGACGGGGGCGGGGGCGGCGTGGTAGGCGACGGGAGCAGAGGCGTGGTAGACGGGGGCGGCCGCTACAAGCTTGGCAGAGGGCTGGTCGTGACGCACGATGCTCTGGGAGGATACAGAGGATGCCGGGGAGTAGTGAACAGCGGGGGCGGCCAAGAGGCCAGCCTGGGCCACAGCCACGAAGGCGCAGAGGGCTACTACCTAAAAATTGAAAAATAAATGATAAGTATTCTTAGTGTATATTTGCAAAATAAAATAAATTAATTGTAATATTAATTGCACAAACTTACTTTGGAGTACATGTTTATGTTTTAAAGGATCAAAGATGAATGATACCCTATATTTTTCGCCGGCCGATTTTATAGTGAGTCCGTAGGCTCAGAGTAAGTTGCGGCTTAACTGATCAACCTTGCCCCAGGTCATGTTTTGACAAATCTAGCCCCCACTCACTAAATAACTTTCACAATATTCAATTTTGTCCTTAGATCACATTACATTTTGTGTTAGCTAATATCACAAGTATTTTTTTATAATAATGTCAATTTTTATAATATCATTTTCTTCGCTATCACGAGTAAGCAAACTAAGCAACTAAGGAATTTGTATGCCTGAGCCTTTGGAATTATAGTCGGGATAAAAAGGAAATAATACATTTTATACTAGCTGTTAATGCTTAGTTCCCATAGGATAACAGAAATAGAAGTGTTTCGCTTGTCCTTCTTTCACGTCGCAACAGAACAACAGACCAACATAGGTTTTGGCATGAGAATAGTTTGGGAGCTCTGGATAATGACAGAGGCTACTTGATTGATTACGGAAAAATATAACATCACTGCGAGATAACATCCAAAGGCAAACATCAAAAGTTCGAAGGCAAAGTCGCGGGCGGAAGTCTAGTGTCATCATAGTACATAATCTTTCATTTCTGGGGTAAAGATCGCGAGATTTTCGTAAATTACAACACATTATATTATATTAAAATCTTTATTTCTAAAACTAAACATTAAATAAGATTAGTTAGCCTAATATTTACAAAACTACGCTTCTGTTTACGTAAGCAGATATTTTTTGGACCATCGCATTATTTTTTATAGGTATAAAAAAGATTATATTTTAAAGTAGTTAGGTAAATCGATGTATCGGATTATTTTGAATAGGTAGTAATCTGGTGTTTTTTTCTATATCTGCTGGGCGTGGTATGTGTATAATTTCTTGCGCGTGCGCCGGTATGTTCTTGAGTAAAGTGAGCGAAGCGTGTTGCGCCTTCAGTGGGTTATTAGCAATGTTGTAAGTGCGTGCTATGTTCAACAGCATTCTGTGGGCTTTTGGATGCGGGATGAGTTCTTGGATGTTGATTAGAGCTTTGGGAGAAGCCGCTGCCTTTAGGGTTGCTATATGGGCGGCGTTGTACCTAAAAAATAATATTCATTTGAACTGACATTTGCTTACAAGTTACTCACGGTAGAGCAGTAAGGGTTTATGAATATAATAATATAATTTAATTATGTTAAATCCAGACACAGACCCCAATTACAACTACTGGTTTTTGCTTTAATGTATGGTATGCCGTTTTGAACCGATTTAACGTGCGTAAGAACTTTCAGTGTTAAACTGATTTGCATGGTTTCAAAGTTTACTAAAAATCCGTAATGCGTAAAAATATAACTCTTGGCTATTAGCTAAAGAAGCTACCGATATTTTTATTTAATAGTAGAAAATAAAACAACTTAAATAGTTGGCTGCATGCCTGTCGGTAGGTAAGTATAACCAACAAATTAAAAAAAAAATGGTATTAGAAATATTATAAGAATTTCTACTTACAGTTTTGGTTGCTGGCCTACAAGCCCTGCTCTGTTTTGTTTTGGCACAAATGGTGATAAGGTGGCCTCTATGTGTTCCGCAATCTTAGTAGGCACAGATTCATTCACGGTATGGCCTGTAGTTATGTATTGCTCCCCTGGTTTTTGGTACAGTACATATTGTTTCAAGTAGTTCACCTGTTGACAACAACAAAATATTTAGAAATACCTATGTTACTTTAACTAAACTATGCAAGTAGTAATAATGTAAAATAATTACATTGTTAATTTTGTTTTTAGGAGACATATGGGGATAGCTTCTGTATACAGCATTATGTCCGGGAAATCTGTTAACTGCTTGCAAAAGTTCCACATTGTATCCTGGGATGTACGTTAAATGATCTGACGTATGTACGGGATTTTGTAATTCTTGTGGTTTGGGTTCTATATTAGTTTTTTCTGCTGTTAATATATTGCCATTGGGTATACGTTGACCCTCATTTCGTTTGGGAAGTTTGCTGTAAAATTCATTCAGATCGGCTTGTCCGCCATAAATAGGAGCGTATTGGATTTCTTTCGGTAGCTGTGTTCTAATCTGATGATGTTGTGGAATCAACGGATCATGCTGTTGTTGTTCCGGCTTTGGTGTGGTATAAATGTGTACAGAACTGTACTTGTATGATAATGGAACATCGTGGCGGACGAAGCTTTGTGAAGATATTGCTTGATTTGAATGTGGCTGATGGTTTGCTGAGTCCTCTCCTGCACATATTTTTAAAAGTGACACCACTAACACAACCTGTAATAAAAATTAAGTTTTAGATTCTGATTTTTAACACAAATTTTATTATGCACTTCACTTGATCGGGAACTCACTTTGACAAACATCTTTCCGAAGTATCGATGGCTGTTGAATGTCGGAAGTGTTTGAGCTCGGATGCAAATTGCTTCACTTATATATGTCGACTAATCACAAAGAGAAATCACTTGTTACATAAGAAATATGATAGGTATTTGGATTAAGTAATTATTGTTTGCTTCCGGCGCGGGTCCTTTAACAAAGACGTTGGGCCAAACCTTTCACCTTTTTTTAATCACAATGTATCACGAATATGTTCTAATTTCGCTAAATGAGAGTGGTCTGTTCGCCTACATTGGCAACGCTCTAGTGTAAAAAGATGTTTTCGTTCGCGATGCTGTGATGTCAACATTGAACTATTATTTCTCTCTGGAACTATTGTTTGGTAAAGAATGAGGAACACGGTTACGTCACCTCTTATGTATTGGTTATTCAGGACGTAATTGCCTGGAAAACAATAGAAATCTGATTCAGTCATTTAGACATCTGTTTTACGGCGCTGATTACCTAAAAACTGGCTACATTTAAACATAAGATAAAGCAATGTAAATACGCTTAATTATTGATAGAGACAACAACATCACATTTGAGATCTCTATGTCAATGCATCTGAAACCATAATGCGGCAGGAGTGGTATATTTAGCGGTGGTGATCTTATCATATACATTTTTGTACTCTTATTTTTGGTTCTCATTTAGGAAATATTGTCATTTGTTTTACTATTGTTAGTAAATTTTTATAATTAGGCACAGTTAATTAGCAAATTTATCTTCGGATTATGCATCAACATACTTTAGGGACAAGCAAATTCATTGATATCTGTTTAAAGACGTTTTAAAATGTAATATATGATGTAAATAAGCATTATGGACCTATCCATATTTTAAAAAATCAGAAAATCACTCCAATGTGATAAGCAATATAAACTTTAATAATACGTTTTTTTTTTTAAAGGAAATAAAATAAAAGAAGTTAATAATTATGGCCAAAAGGCATTAAGGCAATATGACATGAACAGTTTTCAATATACAAAATATTGGGTGTTGCACTTTGATCAGATTTCTTAAAATAAATATGACAAAAGTGATAGAAAGTATAATTATACAATGCTTTCTAAAATATTATTTATATTGAGAATTGAAGCCTAGCACTCATGTTCATGTATTTAAATAGGTACCACGAGTAGTCTGTGGCTCGTTGTAATCTACAAAGAGTTTATTTTATAGACTCATATTCTTAATTATCGTGTATTTGTATTTGCCCATTGTAAGTTATAATTTTATTTGATGAAGTATTGTCATTTGTAAATATTGTCATAAAAACTCTATAGAATTGTGACAGCTATAAAAATTATATCGAGTTATTTCAGTATCCTATTCCCTACATCGCACATTTATGTACATAATATTACACATAGGTACCTTAATAATATTTTATGATATTCCCCTGAGGGACGACCTATTGACATACTGTGCTTTGATATCAAGGTAATAATAACCTGCGATCTTTAATATCAAGGCAACCATCATTATGATCTAGATCAAAGCGCAAAAAACACATAGTTTTAAACACACTTTCCTTAAAAGTAACAGCTGTTACGAAAACGTACAGACAGACAGGCAATATTCTAATTGAGTGGTTCAATTATGCACGTGGATACAAATGGAAGATAAGTTGTTGACACCCAATCGGGCGTAGGCCATTGCCTTAGGCGTTATTTTTTGGTTTAATTGAAAGAGGACAGCGGTTTTTATATATGGTAGAAGCAGAAAGTGTGCATATGGACTTTTTTCATTTATTTTAGTGATATAATTGTATACAGCCTCATAATCATGTATTTTAAACTGATGCTGAAATATGTGCAACCCAAAAATATAGGGGTTTGAAGATTTCTATAGGAAGGCTGGCTTACCTATTTAGATTTTTTCAAAACAGCGTTCATTTGAATTTCTTTCAAAAATGAATACCTAATATTAACACAAACATTAAATGAGACCCGTGAAGTGTCACGTTTTAAAGATATAAGGTAAAAGCATATATTTTCTTCTTGATCCTATAATTGAATTGAATTGCGTAGCTGAATTGCTTGAATACAAGCAATTCAGCTACGCCACGAAATTAAATTTAACATTTCGACGGCCCCCCCGAATAAACGTGCAAGAGCTATAGCACAAAAAATTTTTTTTGCTTCTTTGGATGCGGGACGAAGTCCTGCACCTTCTTGAATTTTTTGGTATTTTTTTAACAATAAACACCGAAGATATAGCTTCAAATATGGTTATTCTAGGGAAAAGACATGTAAAAACATTACCCGAATATTGGTGTATTAAACATTGCAGCCAAGTTTTATACACGATTATTAATGTTATGTCGTTTACACGTTTCTTCGTGTGAAAAGCAAAACTAAAAACTATCGTAATCATTCATTACACGTTATGGAGGGGTGCAGGGAGTTTTGCGAATTGACATTGCACATTCAAATAGCCGGTCAGGCGTGCGGTGTACAGTGCACTTACACTTATATATTTCTTACCTATTCACACGAATAAACGTGCAAAGGACTATTACTCGATCAGGAATGTTTCTACTACACTAGAATATAATTTTAAAAGGATTTTTTTCCGAAATACATGAAAACTATAAATATTTTCCATATTGTTGTGACTTATACTAATACCTAATTTTTTTTCTTTGATTTCGTCATACATTGTACAGGCATATTTAAATACCATGTTGAAATATTCACATTTTTACGTTTTTAATTTCTCCTGAAAAGTTGATGAATTTCCTTTGCACGTTTATTCGGGGGGCCGTCGATTTTTCTAAATGCGCTCTAAGTTTATAACTTGTACTTCAATGTCGAAGGCTTTTTGAATACAATATAATGCATATGTAATGCGTTTTGACGCGAACCGGCCAACTATGCGGTTATCCCTGACCTTAAAACTAGGTCAGCACTTAGTCTTTCGGCACGACCGCCGAAATGTTATACATCCATAATGACTCTTTCCGCCATTGAACTTTGCCTTACTATTATTTATCTCCGAAGGTATGTCGGAATTGCTTTTTTTTATCGTATTGTAGAGTTCTGATTATATGTACAGGAGGTTATTATTATCGTTTCTCAGAAAAAAGCTCTTAAGGCCAGGCCAGGCACCTGTCAGATAGGTTCCAAGTAATGTATCTGTCAGATATCAATGATGCTGTCTGTCACATTGTTTTAATAAGTAATTTAAATTATTTATTGAAATTTTGCGCAATAGTGGAAGCTTTTGTTTCATTTAAACGAGATGCTCTCTATAATATTAATACTGATAAAATATAATAATGCAAACTGACATTGATTTCTAAATTATCATCTCAGTGCATCAAATTCGAACACGTAAGTTCGAGACTTTGCCTTAAATAATTATACTTGAAGAATTATAAACTAATAATGTAAAGAAAAGATTTTATACTTATGTTTATAATTGAGCTTAATTCATTCGGTTATTTTCAAAAAAACATCTTTGGACATAAAAAAATAACTTCATTACCTTCGACCAAATTAAAAATGCTAAGTAATTAACTCGCATGAATGAAATGTTCACGGTGTTTTAAAGAAATACCGCTTCATACTATTGCGTCACTTGCCGACGGCAGACGATCCGATTCAAACGATTATCTTGTTTTAAAACTTGTGAATGGATGAGTCAACGATGTTTTGGTAACATAATCTATGAGGTCAAAGCCCTCGTATCATCACTTGCTAATGATGCTAATATAACAGGTGTTAAGCTATTATTTAAATGTCAATAACAGTGTGAACTACTTTATAAAGTTTATAATTTTTTCTGTTGTTTTTTTAAATTATTATTTAAGACTCGTTGTTTGTGTTTTAAGCACGTTTTGACCATGATCTCAAGATCCCGGGTTTAATTCCTGGGTCGAGCTAAATTCGTGTTGGTTATATTATGAACACAGCTGGAGTTTACGATCTCTACATTCTGCATTGCATTACACTGCATAGCATTTACTCTCTGCATGGAAAGCCTAGTAATTATGTCTGTACCCATCATTGTATTTTTATTTTACTTTTTAAGAATTCGGACTGATTTTTGTTTAATCAGAAAATAAAATAATAGCCGATACTAAAAAAAAATATGCCATCAGTAAAAGTCAAAAATATAACTTATTTCATTAAAATCATAATTTCAAGCATGAGTTTTAGGACAAATAGCTTAGTTCTAAAAATTATTATTTGGGTGCTAGGTACTAAATTATTCCTACGTCAAATCTTTAAGTAAGCGCTTAGAAGAAAGCTCTTATTATTGGTAGTAGTAAGTAGCTTCGTGACCCGTCGACCTTGTCACGCCCAAATTCTGTGCAATCGTATATAAGCGGTCCTTAACGTATGCAATGCATCAGTCGTGGATCAGAAAACAAACACAATGTTCTCCAAAGTAAGATATTCATTAATCAAAATTGTTTAAGTGATTTATAAGTTGATTTTAAATGACTAAATAATGTTATTCTTTTCTAGATCTTTGCGTTGAGCGCCGTCTTCGCCGTCGCCGCGGCTGGTCTTCTTCCCGCAGCTGTGCACTACTCCCCGGCTTCCTCTGTCTCCTCCCAGAGCATCGTGCGCCACGACCAGCCCGCCACCAAGCTTGTGGCGGCTGCCCCCGTATACCACGCGCCCGCCCCCGTCGCCTACCACGCCGCCCCCGCCGCCGTGACCTACCACGCTGCCCCCGCTCCCGTTACCTACCATGCTGCCCCCGCTCCCGTCACCTACCACGCTGCCCCCGCCGTCGCCTACCACGCCGCCCCCGTCGCTAAAGTGATCGCCCCCGCCGCCAAGGTCCTCGTTGCCCACCAAGAGGAGGAATACGTATGTATTGAACTGTTCACTTGTGAAATTAGTTTTTTTTACTAGATCAGTTGGCAGACAGACTCGCAGCTCACCTGATGGTAAGCGGTCACTGCGGTCTGTTCCATTGAGGGAAACTTCACCAAGAAACATCGCTCAATGTACTGCCAGACTTCATCTGATCTTTCAGCCTTTGATTTCAAGTATACTGACTCCCACATTAATACTGCCGGGACGGTCAAAGCACCTAAACAACCTTAAATGTTAGCGATATTAACGAAGATATGCTTCACAGGCGCACCCCAAGTACGAGTTCTCGTACTCGGTAGCTGACGGGCACACGGGCGACAACAAGTCGCAGCAGGAGTCGCGCGACGGCGATGCCGTGCACGGCGAGTACTCGCTGCTGGAGGCTGACGGCTCCGTGCGCAAGGTGCAGTACTCCGCCGACGACCACAGCGGCTTCAACGCCGTCGTCAGCCACTCCGCGCCCGCGCAACACGCCGGCCCCGCACACGGCGTTCTCCTCGCTCACCATTGATTTGACCTAACTGTAAAAAACGAGTATGTGGTAAATAGTCAATTCTGAAACATGATGTATGATTGTAGTTATTAGTGCATTGTAAATAGTGCTTATTTATTTCATAAATAAAGAGAGCAGAAACTTAAGTTATATTTTATTTATTTGCATATTATTTTATTTAATAATTTAATAACATAATAAGTTTAAATTTACATTATCCAAAATGTAAGCTGGACTTACATATAATTTATTAATAATATTTTGAATATCAGAGAAAACGTAAGGCGATAAAAAAAAACTATTTGTATTTTTTTTATAACTAGTTCAGTTGGCAGACAGGCACGCAGCCCACCTGATGGTAAGCGGTCACTGCCGTGCGGCCTATTTCATTGTGGGACACTTCACCAAAAAAACGTTGCTCAATGTACTGCCAGACTATAGGCTCATCTGATCTTCGAGCTTTTGATTTCAAGTGTACTGGCTCCCACATTAATACTACCGGAACACAGCCAGAGCTGTTATGGCGGCAGATTTCACCTGTGACGGTTCGGACTCTGAAAAAGCCCTACTACCAACCCAGACGCAAGGCGGGAATCGAACCCACGGCCTCCGAGTTTTATGCCCGAGCGGCGTAGCCACTGTTCCACGGAGGCGTTCATCGATACAACATGGATTCGTTAAGTGGGGAAATAAATGATAACTTTTAACAATAAAAAGAGTGTTGTGACAAAATCCAGGACTTTATGTTTTAATGCTCACATTAGCTGATGAACGAATTTATCTATAAGCAGCCTTACTTTAGTTTTCTGTGAACTTCTTGCTAATGATACAGATTATCATAATAAAAATGCACTATCTAATTTCTTTAGTATACAACAAGTGAGTTGGATAACCTTTAGGACCGGTCGCGAATAATAATAATTTTAGATGAGGCATTTAAACAAAAAGTAAACCTTTTTTTCTTCTTTCCCTTTTCTGTCATTTCTAAGGTTTACATATTTTTTCCGTCCTCACATTCACACAGCGCCGTCCAGCCCCAAACTAAGCATTAACTTGTATGTACTATGGTGCCAGACAACGGATAAACATTACTTACTTGAATACTTTTTTTTTGTAAATACATACATACGAGTATTATACGTAGAAACACCCAGATCGGTACAGACATGTTTATGCACACAAATGTTTGTATCGTGCGGGGATCGAACCCTCGCGACCTCTTGGTGTAATACCAGTCTTCTTAACCATTACACCAAATGGCTTGTCAAATTATAATTTATTGCAGCTATAAAGCTAGTATGAATACTCATCACGGGTTCAGGCCAGGTGATTTATTATTCAAGTGCTTATGTATGTGGTCGGTGTGTCGTGTCAACTCAAAAAGGTGCAATTCTTCTTGTAGGTACTCTTCAAATCAAACACCTAAAGATAATTTATTGAATCTAACAGGGCTTCCTAGTAAAGGATCTCTCTGTGAAACGTGCCTAGGCTTTCACCGGGCTGTAGGCCTGCGACCGGAATTTCCCCTTAATATACTTGATAAAAAAAAGGGTTTTCTAAAGAGGATACATCATGTATTATTTGCATTATTGTCAATTCATCATAGAATTATCGTAGTATTAAATTTCACATATATCGTAAGCTTTGATATTAATGATCAATGAGTTGCGGTAGCTCATTTAATTTGTATGCCGTTTGATGGAACACTTCAAAACTAGTTTTTACAAAATAGGCAGGAAATCTACACAATTTGATTCTGTAAAAGTTGTTTGGTATGGGTGGAATTCAAAAAGTCTTGTGTAAGATCATTGATAGTGTATTTAAAAAAGAGGTAGATACGGCACTAGCGCTCGAAAAATGCTCCGCTCATATTGTGTTAATTGACACAAATCATTTTAGAGGCATAATGTCAACGGTTGGTGAAGCACATAGATTTAGTATATCTCGACGGATCAAATTCTAATCGCCGTGCGTCAAAGGATGGCATATCTACCTCTTTTTTAAATACACTATCAATGTGTAAGATTGTATTTTGTGTCACTATTTTTGTTAAAATGATATTGACGTTCCGTTTTTGAAGTGAAAACTTCTTTAGCGGCGTTGTGCACTTTTTTTGTATGGGGAAAAAATGTTAAACTCGCGTCAGGATTTATGTGTCACGTGACCTGATCGAAAATCCATATAAAATTTGAAGTCCGGACACGTGTTTTCTACAAACTTATCTGTTCCGGTGGCCAAAATTGGAACTACGTGAAAAGCAATACAAAAACGATATTTAATGACAGTTTTAAATAGACAGTAGCGACGCCGCCACCGGAAGATAAGTTTGTCGGTCTATAGACAATAATGGTTTTTTGTTCAATTTGACAGCTCATTTATGCAAAGAAAAGTGCTTCTTATGTACATCAGGAGTAGAGCAAATAATTGTATTAATAAGAACTGATGTTGTTTTCTTGAGTTTTATTCCTTTAGCGTAAGGTATATTTTTCTTTGCATAAATGAACTGTCAAGTGTGACCTCTTCTACTATTATAGCCGCAGTGCGGTCGCTTCCTATATGCTTCCTATGCTACAAAGTGACCACAAAGACCTTAATTTGATATCCTGCAAAATTCAAAATTTAATTGCCGTAATAAAACATTTAAAAAGTTTGGAATATCTTTATTCGCCGGAATTATATAACAGTATTTTGTGGAAATTAACACCACTTCTCCGCAGTCTTTGGATCCGCTATGCTGCGGAGCATGCATCAGGTCGTATTAAGTTGGAAATGCTGTCCGATTTCCTGCGACAAGAGGCTCGTTCTCACACACAGTTTGGCTTGTTACCCCGAATTCCCAGTGAACATCCTCGAAAGCATTGATAGTGTATTTAAAAAAGAGGTAGATACCGCACTAGCGCTCGAAAAATGCTCCGCTCATATTGTGTTAATTGACACAAATCATTTTAGACGCATAATGTCAACGGTTGGTGAAGCACCATTGATAGTGTATTTAAAAAAGAGGTAGATACGGCACTAGCGCTCGAAAAATGCTCCGCTCATATTGTGTTAATTGACACAATTCATTTTAGACGCATAATGTCAACGGTTGGTGAAGCACATAGATTTAGTATATCTCGACGGATCAAATTCTAATCGCCGTGCGTCAAAGGATGGCATATCTACCTCTTTTTTAAATACACTATCAATGTGAAGCACATAGATTTAGTATATCTCGACGGATCAAATTCTAATCGCCGTGCGTCAAAGGATGGCATATCAGACTGTACCTCTTTTTTAAATACACTATCAATGCTCGAAAGCGACATGTTGATTACTGTAACACCGCTCGTGTTATTAACGATTCGGGAGTCTGCGGATTCTGTAAAGGGAATCATCTCCAAATTCAAAAGTTTATCCGCAGATTCCAGTATGCAATTAGTTGTAAATTCCCATATTTCTATGTAAATTCCAAACTTTTAGAAAATAAATAGTTTTCAATCAAAAAAGTATGACATTGACGGTTGTCAATCATTTTATCATCGTTTATTACATGGCGTTTCAGTGTCACAGCAAGGAGTTTCTGATAAGTCTGAAAAAGTTTCTGATTACATTAATTCTGAGAGATAAACTTTTTAATGTAATATAAATTGTCATGTTTGTGTACGATGGCGCAATAAATAAATATTGTATTTTACCACATAAATGCTATCATTTACTTTGCTATACTTTTATACCTCTACCAATCAATTAAATCCCTAACCATTCCAAAATACATATCAAAAATGCACAACGTTAATATTCAGGTTTTCACTTCTGCCGGCACTCCCGGAGTGCAACCCGTCGTTTTTTTTTTAAATATTTTACGCGTCAGGCTATTTATCTGAAATAATTTGTAATTTACATTTTCCAATTGTATTTTGTATACTGTCGAATAAAAATTAAGATGTTATAAAAGATTTTTCTTATGAGTCATAATAATTATACATTATCTAGTTAACTTACTTTTGAGAAAAAAAATGTCTGGTACTTATATCCGATTGCAGCTGTGTTGCTGTTATAATTTAAATGGAAATCTAAATAAAATAATAATTGTGACACGGGTTGTTTTATTCCATTTCAAAGTTCGAGCGCTCTTAATGAAAAACCCTTAGAAGTCTGTTAAATCTTTAACACACAATGTTACCCTTTTAGCGATTATTTAGAGACGTTATATAATAGGTATGTACGGTATTTTGATTATGGGTTTACGTGTAGAACTTGTGTCTAAAATGAGCATGATACGAGAAGATATTATGCGACAACTTTTGTAAAATTTAGATTTATTGAGATTGGCTCAAGTAGTGAACAAAAAAAGCATAAATAAGATTTGCAACTTTATTCCATAAATACTTAAAACTATTTACAGACTTATACTACTTCTACTAGATTCACTACATTTATAAAATGTAACGACTAGCTATTCATTGGGTCAAATCAGTGGTGAGCGAGGAAGACACCGTGTGCGGGGGCGGCGTGTTGCGCGGGCGCGGAGTGGCTGACGACGGCGTTGAAGCCGCTGTGGTCGTCGGCGGAGTACTGCACCTTGCGCACGGAGCCGTCGGCCTCCAGCAGCGAGTACTCGCCGTGCACGGCGTCGCCGTCGCGCGACTCCTGCTGCGACTTGTTGTCGCCCGTGTGCCCGTCAGCTACCGAGTACGAGAACTCGTACTTGGGGTGCGCCTGTGGAACACAGCTCCATCAATATCGCGAACATTTACAAAAATCTTAAAGTAAAGTATCTGCTCATTAATGACCCAATGCAGGGCAAAGGCCTCCATCATTAATCAATTCATCACTACAATGATGGGTACTACTACACCACGCTTGCCAAGTGCGGATGCTGATCACAAACCCAAGCTGTGTCCTAAGAAAAACCAACCCAAATTTTGCTCGACCCGGGAATTGAACCCAGGACCCTGAGATCACGGCTCTGTACTTAAACCACAAGACTAGTGGGTTTAAAAAATTGTATGCTAATTTCACAAGACACAGTTAATACATACGTATTCCTCCTCTTGATGTGCTACGAGGACCTTGGCGGCGGGGGCGGCATGGTAGGTAGCAGGGGCAGCGTGGTAGGCGACTTGGGCAGGGGCAGCGTGGTAGGTCACGGCAGCGGGGGCAGCGTGGTAGGCAGCGGGAGCGGCGTGGTAGGAAACTTGGGCAGGGGCTGCGTGGTAGACGGGAGCAGCAGCCACGGCGTATTTGGCGGGCTGTTCGTGGCGCACGATGCTCTGGGAGGAGACGGCGTCAGCAGAGGAGTAGTGGGCGGGAGCAGCGTGGTAGGAGACTTGAGCTGGGGCCGCGTGGTAGGAGACTTGGGCAGGGGCCGCGTGGTAGACGGGAGCGGCGACGGCGAGCTTCGCCACGGGAGCGGCTACCAGCTTGCCGGGCTGGTCATGACGCACGATGCTCTGGGAGGACACAGCAGCCGCTGAGGAGTAGTGCGGCTCCGGCAGGAGACCAGCCGCGGTCACAGCCAGGACGGCGCTCAAAGCAAGGATCTGAAAACGTCACCACATTTTAACACAATCCAAACGGCACTGATATGAAATAATTCCACTTTCAAGAGCACTCACTTTAGAGAACATTGTTGCAAATCGCTATGATACAAATGATGCATTACGTATGTTAACAACCGCTTTTATACTATGAGATTTTTGGGTGTGACAAGGTCGACGAGTTGAGTCAGAAAGTCATTTAATGAGATTAATCTTTATTTTAACCTCTTTCCGTTACCATTTCGTCAAATATTGATGTATTAATAGGGATTTAAGATTCTTTTAATATTTCAATATTAATATTAAGATTTTTTTATATTTAAATATATAATATTAATTTAAAGTCCAAAACTTGAATTTTATCAATTTACAAACGCAATTCTTTTTCAAAATTTAATAAAACTGTTTTTTAATCTAATACTGATATCGAAATGTAATATTTTGTAAATATTGTACTCGTATTTTCTTTCGTTAAATACTAGCGGATATATTCTGTGCTAGCGGCACAATGTTGAATGCAATGGGTTCTTTTCTTTTTAATTAAATTGTTTTTATTCTACTGGTTAATAGCAATTATGCTAAAATATAAAAATTAATTTCAAAAAAATCATATTGATCTGATTTTGCTTCTGATGAAAACTGGTGTGTGCTTTTCGAAACATTGAAATATGTAGGTACATATTTCGAAAGTATTAAGGACTAACCTCATTATTTGATATTGAACTTATATTTGTCTCTTTTATGTATTGAAAAGTTTATATGTAAAATATATAAACTCTTAAATGTTTTAAAAAGTGTACATAATTATTATATTTTAAACCAATTTATTTACTCGTAGAGTTACACATACAACAACACTATGTTACTGTTTTCTCAACACTCAGTCTGTTTTAGTAGTTAACTGTTAGTCGGATTGGATCAGGTTTTTTCTCTCGTGTTAATATTTGACCACTTGGTTAACTTTCATTGCAAGATGTAGGTTTGTATGACGACATAGTTGCTCTTTTTTTTAATTGGAACAGTTAGGAAAATTAGCAACTCCGTCCTTAAACGAGATCTTTTTGGCTTGAATCTCGTAAATCATTGGGGAAATGAATATAAACATACTATTTTATTTTACTAATTTATTTGACTTACATGCAATTAAATAGAAAAGTTACAACAAAAGAACACTGAAGTGACTATACTTATAAATTCGAATTCAACAAAAATTAATGGTGCTTGTGTTCTTCGACGTGCTTGGTCGAGTGCTTCACTTCAGCTTGGAATCTAAAACAAGAAAAATACTTCATAAAGTAATGACTTTGTAGTATGGAAAACAATTGGGTGTGATACTTGAGGTTAAAAATCAGGTATCTACTACATAAAGAATTATGTTTGCTACCTGCTTCGTTCTTACAGATATCTCAGAATAGAATCTCACCGGTTACCATAAGAGCTCGTACACACAAACAGCAGTTTGCTGTCGACGTATATTATGCTGTCAACGTTAGAAGATGGCGGCTAGCTGAAGACATGCCGTCGAAGTGCTGTTTAAGCGTTAGCGGCTGCAGCTGGCAGATGATGCGACGGCATCGTGAGCTGTCGGCCTGCCTGCGGTAAGCTGTCGACACGTAGACGGCATACGCTGACGTGTCGACAGCTTCCTGGCAACGACGATACGCACGCGGCTAGCCGGCGACATCTGCTGGCTGCAGCCGCCAACGCGTCTACCTACACCACGTGGACGGCATGTCGACAGCTAGTGACCTCCTTCTAACGTTAACTGCAGATATATGCGTCGACAGCAAACTGTTATTCGTGCGTACGAGCTCAGTCAACAGAATATGATATCTTACCCAGTCTTCTTGTCAGCGTGGTAGTGGACGGTGCGCACGGAGCCGTCGTGCTCGTGCAGGCTGTAGACGCCCTTCACCACGTGCCCGTCGCGTGACTCGTGCTGTTCCTTTACGTCGCCGGTGTGCGGGTCGTGCACTTCGTATGCAAACTCGTACTTCGCATGGCCCTGTGTAATTTTAACAATTAAGTCACTCTAAGTATTTCAATTTTGTGGCGACGAAGGAACTGTGTAGCCACACCCTAAAAAGGGCGGAGTTCTCCCATTTTACCTGAGGTAGTTTGGTGACAGAACAGGTTTAACCCAGGTTATTTCAAGAATTCGAGCTATGAGGGTATGGAACTTGAACGTACATCATATTTGTGGAAGTCCTTTGGTGGGTGCGCAGGTACATTATGGCGCTCAATGTGCTGAGAGGAGATGGCATAGTGTTTGTGATCGTGCTCTGCTGCTTGGCAGGCGATCACCACGGTGGCTACGAGGGCGACGACCTGAAATTGTAATTGAATACTTAGTTGGAACAAAAGCAGCTACAACTTTAATCGTAGCGATTATTATCATGTAACTTAGAATTCAGATTGTAAGATGAAGAGAAAACATTTTATTTTTTATTTACGATTGGAAAAAAAAAATGCGTTTATGTTCTTACAGCAAATCGCTTTTAATATTTATCAGTAAAATATATAGCCATGAACTTTCTAATTAGGGACGAGATTATCTGATCTTAAAAGAAAGTTATCCGATATAAATTAATTAGAAAACTTTGTTTTATAACTCAAGTTTACGGTCATGGAAAAACTACCCTGTGCCTGTTTTATGCTACTTTTTATTCCATTTGAACTAATTATTTTATTTTTCTAACTACATAACCTAATAATGTTTTTTTATTCTCTTACTTTGAGAGACATTGTTGAGATACTTGATTGAAGTTCTTTTGTACAAGTATTTGCCTGAACTGATGTTATATCACAATCGGCACTCGAATTTATACTGTTAAACAGATAATACTTATTACTACAATATAGGCATTTTGAAGCCGGTTCGGATTACTTTTACTCCAAATTTGAGTACTAAGGTCAGTTACTTTCATCGTGCAGATTTGTTATTGCACTTCGGGATTTGCGTAAAGGATTCTGAATTATTGTGTATCAAATATTATCCTATCCAAGGATATTTTACATAGCGCTATCAAGTTTTAAACATTTTAAGTCATTGTTACAATAATATAAGGGTGTAAATAAATTAAATCTTATTAATTAAAAATTGAATATTAATAATTTTTTATGAACTTAGGACTGCGGCTCAATGAGCTACTTAAACCAGGAACAAATCCCAGAACTTAAAAGGTGCTAGGTACCATTAGGTTTTAATCTGAATAACGGATGACTTTTCCACCAAGGCGGCCAAGATAATATAAATTATAAATAAAAATATAAGAAATAACGTCAATCTTTCACTATAAATTATTTATTAAATATAACTAACTGTTTCCCTCTTGCTTGCCATATTGGTGTAGTTTAGTAAAGTGTCAACCATTTTAATACTCAGTTTTGGGAGATGAATGACTGAGGTCTTCTTATTATCCTTTATTTATAAGGCATCAAAGCAGCATTCTTAGTGTACGTACCATCTCAGAAGAAAACCAGGACCCACTACGATAGGCGAATATGAGTTTTCCTAATATGGCAGTGGCTCCTACAAAAACCCTTTTAAATTACTCTTATCTCGAACTCTACTATGATGTTAATGATGTAATATTAAGATGCATTAATAATATATATTACTGAAAATTGTTGAAAGTGTCTTAACCAGAACAAAGGCAGTAAAACCAAACATATAATAAGAATCAGGTTCGATCAACGCTTGCGAAAACTTTACTGCTACTGAGTATAAAAGTTAACTTGGAAAGCTGAATTAATCAGACGATTTGTGGCTGTCGTACCTACCTAATTAAATCCATTTGTGAATTCCAAAATGTGCTCAAAGGTAAATAAAAGAAAATAATTATAAAAACCAAGTCCTCAAGATAAAAAAAAAACAAACGATATCATATTAGATAAGCTAAACATAACATTTCCTGGGAAAATCTCCATATTGACTTTCCATTGTAAAGTTTCTACACAATTCTAACAATCAACTATCATGTGAATTCTAGATCATCTGTTTCGTAATCATCGCTGTCGCTTCGGCGCGACCACAAGACGGCCATGGTCACGGTCACGCGTACTCGTCACAGAGCATCGTCCAGCATCAAAGCCACGGACACGAGGCGCACCACGAGCCCCAGCAGCACGTCGAGTACCACCACCAGCCTGTCTTAGTAGCGCACCACGAGCCTGCACAGCAACACAAGCAGGAGGAACATCACGAGGAACACCACGTCGACTACTACGTAATAACAAACAGCTTATTCAATAATATGTCAAATGTCACTGTGTGTAAGGCATAGTGTAAATTGTGTGTTGTTGCGCAGGCGTATCCGAAGTACGCGTACGAGTACAAGGTGGAGGACCCGCACACAGGAGACAGCAAGACGCAGCACGAGACGCGCGACGGCGACGTCGTGAAAGGCTTCTACAGCCTGCATGAAGCTGACGGCACCGTGCGCATCGTCCACTACACCGCCGACAAGAAGAACGGGTAATATTTTTTATACCTCATTATCAGTAATTGTCGATGTGTAAAGAGTCCTGTTTAGTCGTGTAGTTTCAAATGCGACTTCACGTGCGTGAAGTCAATGATTTCAATCTCGGCATCAATCTGTGGATTATTCAGTGTGTGTAGGTATTTATGAATAGGCCGGTGGTGACAAAAAATATCGTGAGGCAACGTGCACAGTTGCCGAGTATCCATGATCCAATTGGTATAATCCCCAAGGGGAATCCCGTCATGAAATGACTGATTTGCGTTGATTTGTGATGACACTGTGGATAAGACATCGTGACCATATTTATTTAATTTACAGATTCAACGCAATAGTGAAACACGAAGGCCATGCCAAACACATCGTCCCAGAGCACAAGCACTATTGATTAATTAAAGTCCACTGTTGTATTTAATTGTGATATGTTTTTTGTTTTGTAAATAAATGTTGCTTATATAAATAATACATTCCTTTTGTTTTTTTCTCTATTATTAATTAATGAACTTTCTTCCGTGTCTCATTTAAAGAGACGTATGAAGTATTTTTTTATTTATTTACAAAATACAAATTATTTATTCGTGGAACAGAGGTACAAACAAAGATATTAAATAAAAATTGGGATCAACCATGTCCTGCTTAACAGCATACCAAATTTAAGAAATTAAAATTAAAATAATAATTATACATAAAGTCCATTAAACCTACACTAAACATTACATGTCAGAAATTCAGTTACACTTTAAGATAGGTGTGTTTCCTACGTCACAATAACGCTTAATAAAACCAATACAAACCAATATTCTGATACGCTTTTTGTTGCTTTTATGGAACTTGATTTGATAACATGTTTAATATTTGATGATGATGACGCCAGATATTTATTGTTTTGTAAATGCCAATTTTCGATTCTAGGGATTATACGAGTATATCTTAAATGGGTCAAGAATGAAAAGGGTGTGTTCACAAATCCGAATATGTTAAGAGAAATTAGCTTAAGTTGGGAATTTGAGAAACAGGAATCTAAAAGTTACGTTTTGAGCACAGAAAGAACGTACGTACGGCTATTAAGTTAAAATTATTTAATGTTATTCAGGGGCTGGTTCAAATAAAATATTTCTACCAAGAAGTTATCAGCGCTCACTAGAAACTTAATGAAAGGATATTCTTTATATTATGGACCTCCAACTCCAAGACTATTTAATACCTAGCACAGTTAGCCGCAAAATGTACCGTCCATAAGCAGTTCTCAGTTTTTTTCGTAATTCAATACAAATTATCAGGTCATTAAAATTGCTGCCATCGTCTAACGTTGTTTAGCGAAGTCTATTAAAAATAACAATAAAAAATGTTAAATAACCCTTAGGCTTATGCCTTATAATCTATATCCAGGCGAGTCGATTTTAGCCTCCATTTGAATCACCTGACTGAGTTTACCTACGTCCGCTCTGTTCAAAGGGCTATTTTACAATTCGCTAGCTAGTTGGACGTTGAGTGACGCCTGTTCAATCATCGTTCGGCCTAGTCAGCGAGGGGATGCCATAGCGGAACCATACCACAGCGGTACTAACCCATTCAATTGAATATGTCATTCAATGAACGCGCTAGTCATTCAATCAAAAAGCAAATTCAACATTTAGGTATCTACAAGTTTTCGATATGGTTGCGGTAAGAAAATGCTAGAGAAATTATGTGCATTCATTTAAAATTTCAAGAATGCCTTATGTTTTTAACCGACTTCAAAAAAGGAGGAGGTTCTATGTTCGACTGTATGTATTTTTTTTTTTTTTTTTTTTTTATGTATGTCCGTCGATTTCTCCGTCAATTGTGGACCGATTTAAATAATTTTTTTTTTTATTTGAAAGTGCATAGTTCCGAGGTGGTCCCATTGTCACTATGTCAGGATCTGATGATGGGATCCCGGGAAAATCAAGGGCAAACCTCAAATTTTATAGGCGCACACTACGCGTTACTTGTTTTTTCTGAAGCCATTTAAGTTTTTGCGTCCTATAGACATCACTTTATGTTGATGAGCTGATGATGGAAGGTACAACTCCTTAACGGTTAGGAGTTAGGGGATAATTCTTTCAGTATTGTAAGAATATGTGGACCGTTATTTGTATTTCATGTACTTTTGCAGCTAAGCTGTTGATGGAAGGTACAACTCCTTAACGGTTAGGAGTTAGGGGATAATTATTTCAGTGCTGTAGAAATATGTGGACCGTTAGTTGTATTTCATGTACTTTTGCAGCTAAGCTGATGATGGAAGGTACAACTCCTTAACGGTTAGGAGTTAGGGGATAATTATTTCAGTGTTGTAGGAATATGTGGACCGTTAGTTGTATTTCATGTACTTTTGGAGCTAAGCTGATGATGGAAGGTACAACTATGATGATGGAAGCTAAAGGGTACGACTTCTTAATTCTTATGTCCCTCTTGCGGGCTGCATCTTTAGTTGGTCTACTGAATGGTGCTGAACACTTAATGAATACCTAATATTGTCAAATAATACAATTCTACTATTTTACTCGTATTTTCGTTATCAATATTATGAGAGAGTTTTACTCACTCCTACGTATTATTCACACTAAAAATAGAAAAATAAACAAACTTTTTAAAAAAAAAAAATAAACCGACTTCAAAAAAAAAAAAACAAAAAAAAACTACCTAAAAACACTGAAAAGCAAAAAATAATTTTAATAAGACATTCATCAAATGCGCTTATTGTCTAAGCCTATTAATAACATTAAATTGTATTTACGTACTAGGTAGGTACCTACTAATCTGTTTGAAGTCGGTGCCAAGCCAAAAGTAATGAAAAATGATACATACCTAATAATTTATGTATTATACAGGGTTACAAATAATCCGCGGACGTAGGTACGTAGTCTGGGTACCTACTATTTGGCTTGGCACCGACTTCAAACAGATTAGTAGGTACCTACCTAGTACGTAAATACAATTTAATGTTATTAATAGGCTTAGACAATAAGCGCATTTGATGAATGTCTTATTAAAATTATTTTTTGCTTTTCAGTGTTTTTAGGTAGTTTTTTTTGTTTTTTTTTTTTGAAGTCGGTTTAATTTTTTTAGACATGCAATGAATTATAATTCTTATAAGGAATACAGAGTTTATCTTTTTTACTATTTTCGAAAAGTTTCCTAATACTTTTTAGGTAGCTATTTGAGGTTGCAGGAAAAAAAAATATGTAACAATATTATGTTTTTTGGTCCCTTTTTTTTATCCAAGGCAAAAGTGCAGTGTATATTTGCTGGAAATTATTAACAGTAGGTAACAGAAATTCTTAAATGTTATTTTGCAAAAAATATATTTGTAAGATTCAGAGTAGCATGGACATCATAAGAATATCGATATCGCAAATTTTAAGGTAATTTTTAACTAGTTTTCTTATACTGGTAGCACTCAACGAATTAGCCATTGCCATGACAAGAAAGTTCTTCATCTTTGAATTCTTTTCTTAAAGTCTGATGTATATCACCGTATTACCACTACCAGACATGTTGGTCAAGACTGGGTAGTCAGATATTTTGGTTGGACTGAAGTTTTTCCAATGGTTATGTTATAGTTAGGAGGTCCCTTGGACTGCTTGTTCAAAATATACAATGTTATTACATACCAGGGGTGTATTTAAAAATAAACTACGGAGAAGCCTTCAATTGTTTAGTTCTTGTTTTATAAATTCCCAGTTTCATAAAAAGTTGTCAAACTGGCAATCAATTCGAAACAATTAATCTTTCATTTATTTCAATCACAATATGAAAATAATTACGTAAAATATTGTGTAATTTTTATCCGATTGCGAACCAGTTTTTAGTTGCTTTCGGAATTTGTGATTTAATCAAAAAGAAAGAAACCAAATATTTTTCAACGCTTTATTACTTCATAACTCAAAACAAAACTCAACAGGCCTTAATCTACATAATTATTAACAGTTGAACAGAATCAGTGGTGGCTATGGTGTTCGGGGACGATGTGCTTAGCGTGACCCTCGTGCTTGACTACGGCGTTGAATCTGTAACAAATAGAAAAAAATATTGTTAAAAAGTCCAATGTACAGACCGACAAACTTATCTGTTCCGGTGGCCAAAATTGGAACTACGTGAAATGCAATGCAAAACGATAAATAATGACAGTTTTAAATCGACAGTAGCGACGCCGCCACCGGAACAGATAAGTTTGTCGGTCTCTAGGATTAAAAAAATGTTCTAAGTAAGAAGATGAGTTTTATCGCCACGTAGGAAAACGTAGTGTAGGACGCCCTGCGGCACGATGGATTGACGGTTTGAAGAAGATGGCTGGTATGAATTGAATGCAGATTGCACAGTACCGAAATGGTTGGCGCTCTTTGGGGGAGGCCTACGTTCAGCATTGGACGGCGATTGACTGATTGATTGATTAATTGAGGAAGAAAAATTTTAATAGAAAAAATAATAGGAAAGCAGTGCTATTGTTTAAGAATTTGAAAAGTAATAATAGTTATGGATATGTGAATTGGATATAGCAATACAATGTGGTAATGAAACAATAAAGAAGGGTATGGGGCAGGACACAGCAAACACATGATAAAAACACGCCAATCAATAAACTCATCTAGTAAAGTAATAAAAACCTTTAGAAACTCACCCGTTGTGCTTGTCAGCAGTATATTCGACGATACGAATGGTGCCATCAGCCTCGTGCAGGCTGTAGACACCCTTCACGACGTCGCCGTCGCGCGTCTCGTGTTGGTACTTGCTGTCTCCGGTGTGAGGGTCCTCCACTTTATACTCGTAGGCGTACTTAGGGTGCGCCTGTTTAAAAAAAAGGGTTTTGTTAAATAAAAGATATGTGGCTAGATAAGCCGAAGTTAAAATCATAACGGTTACTAGAATTGCTTACAAAGATGCAGTCTTCCGAATGGTCTAAGATAACACTGCTTGATTATGTTTTTTTTCATAAAAAGATACCTGCGGAATCTAGCAGTGGGATTTTAGTCTAGAATAGAATCAAAAAAAATACTAGTACCCACAAGATCTCATAAATTAAAGAAGAACAAGATTCAAAGATCTGTTATTCTCGATCACTGTTTGGTACCTTTTTTGTTGCAAAATCGATAAAAGTTGTAAATCTGAATTCACTAAGAAGTTATTATAGAAGTTTAGCGACGCTTCTAGGTGAAGTGTCCCTCAATGGAATAGGCCGCAGGACCGCTTACCATCAGGTGGGCTGCGTGTCTGTCTGCCAACTTAAGTAGTATAAAAAAAATTAAATTGAATTCATAATCAACAATTTTTGCATAGTTTCAAATATAGATTGATTTGTATAGGTTCAAATAGGCCATCTCTAAACAAAATTCATTACGTAGTAGTCATGATGTTCTTCGTGCTTTTGTTCCTGATGCTGAGCGGGCTGGTGGTGCACAGGCTTATGGGCAACCACTACGGGTTGGTAGTGGTGTTGAGGTTCATGAGCGACGACTACGGGTTGGTAGTGGTGTTGAGGCTCGTGGTGTGACTCGTGTCCGTGCGCCGCGTGGAGGACAATGCTCTGTGACGAGTACGCGTGGCCGTGTCCGTGGTTGTGTCCGTCTTGAGCCGCTACTACTGCGATGACCACAGCTAAGCAGATGGTCTGTGAAAAAATAATTATGCTCTGAGTTCTTAGTAAATTGATTTACTTATTTACGATCTTGCTTCAAATTATAATCAAGTTAAAAAAGAAAATTGTGTCTATAGGTGGTTAAAAAATATGTGAGTGCACACAAGCTAACACTATTAATTTGCAAGTCAACTTTGATTGTGAATAATATGAAATCTTCTTTTTGCATACTTATTAAAGTTATAAAATATTATTATCGCTAGAATTGAGACAACAATGAAGTTGATTTTATTTTTTGGTTTATTTAGAGATTAACATAGTCCATAGTTCATAGTCCCTTAAAAAGTCAATAGGAAGACAAATATAAAAATAATAAATTTAGCTTACTTTTGAGATCATTGTGTTAATTTTATTGTTTGATTTATTATTATGTAAAGTGTCCAGTTCACTTGCTGGTAACTGTATGATATTTACAGAATCTGGTATAAGTATTTTTAAGTTTAACTCAGTTTGCGCAAGAATCGTACTTGATCTCTGTACGATACGAAAGCCCCACATTCTCTACCTATTTGTAAATATAATAAAATTATTGGTTTGTTGAATGTATAAGTGTGTTGGCTATTAATTGAGTATTAAGATAGTAGTAGGTTGACATTAATACAACAATTGGTATAGTCTTTCTATGCATTATGACTACATTTTGTCTTGTTTTTTAGGAGAGATCCTTTTTCTAACGTAATACGTCTTTAGCGCATTTATTATTCCTCTTATGATTGCAACCACATGCAAATTAACTATGTAGTAAAACTGATTAGGTACTCAAAGGCTTAAAGAATTTATACTAATATTATAAACGCGAAAGTAACACTGTAGGTATGTCTCGCTGTTACGCTTACACGCCACAACCCCTTAAACGATTTTAATTTTTGTTAGGTATAGAGTACAACTTATAAAAAGTAATAGGACTTTTTCAAAACAGGATATTGATCGCCATAGAATATTTTAAAATATTTAACAACAATCTATTTATGACTCCCGTAGAATATGTTTAAAAACGACATGATTAAAAATTTGATTATGCTTGTTATTACCTCCATGTGTAAAAAAAGAAATTTTCTGAGATTGATTTAAAAGGAGTGTGGGTGTTTTGGGAAATGGTAAAGCAAACATTATAACAAGAATTGGCCATTCAAATCAATTACATAATTTCAAATTGAATTGATAGCATAATTTTACGACTTCATTCATTATTTTTAAGTGCCTTTCAATATTCAATGAATCTGGTAAACCATAAATATGTCAAAATGAAAGTGGTTTACCTTCATTGCCAAAATTCGCGCAGCTTCTGAACAGGACCGGCCCCTTTGATACAATTACGTGCATTTCAGAAATCAAGTACTAAGGGTTACAATATAAATTAACGTGAGTTGTACATTTTGTCATTCGAGGCAGAGAGTTCATTCATACAACAAAATGTTTGTTAAGGTAAATTTTAATTAGTTTGATAATTAAAAAAATAGTTTTTAAATTTAATAAAAAAAACTTAAAAAACATTAAATTCAAATTTTAATTTTTTTATCCATTAAAATCGAATGGTATAAAATCTGCCATAAAAATATTATAAATCAATAAAAATGTATTTTTTATAACAATAGGCAATTTTAAAAAGTTCTTCCTATTGTATTACAAACAGGTAGAGCTCCTTGTATGTAAGTTTTCATTAATATAGCGATATGTAATATGTTAGGTTTCCTTTTGAATAAATACGACCTAACAGCTGATAGCTTTGGAGTTACTTAATTTGCTAAATTTTAACACCACTTGTAGATATATAATATGTGTACATTTCATTGTTGTTGATGACTTATTAAATTGATTTATTTCTAACAGGCTATCGCATTACTGGCCGTCATCGGCGCATGTGTGGCTGAAGAGCACCACGCATACTCATCCCAGAGCGTGGTCGTCCACCCGACCCATCACGAATCCCACGAATACAAACACCAAGACACCAAACATGAGACCGTCAAAGTAGAGGTTGAGAAGCAAAAGGTGACCAAAGTTATCCCCGTTGCGCATTACGTCCAGGAGAGCTCGCAGAAGCATCATCATGAAGAACACAAGCCTGCCATCTCTTCTTATCATATTGAACGCCACGACGTTCCCGCTCATCCTCCTAAGGATTTCCATAAATACGATGTAAGTTCGTAAATCAATTATTTTGTAGAAAGAATGTTCCTAATATGTATAACTGCTCACTGAGAAATGCTTATGGCTTTTTAAAATTCTCCATTGAATAAAAATGTAAACCAGATTAGCTGCTTTACAAAATAACAAAATAAATATTCATTTTCAACCATGAAACTTAAAAAGGTATATTATTATCTTTACATATTTTAAGTGGGTATTCAATAAGTTCGCAATATATTACAGGGCCCTGCAAAGTACGAGTTTGCATATGAGGTGCACGACCCGCACACCGGCGACGTGAAGGAGCAGCACGAGTCACGCGACGGGCACGTGGTGAAGGGCGTCTACAGCCTGCACGAGCACGACGGCTCCGTGCGCACTGTCCACTACCACGCCGACAAGAAGACTGGGTAAGTACGAGGTGCACGACCCGCACCGGGGCGACGTGAAGGAGCAACACGAGTCACGCGACGGGCACGTGGAAGAGCGTCTACTAAGTTTTTTTCTCTTAAAGTATTATTTACCTATTTTTTTATTATTGTTCCAGTTTCCAAGCCGAAGTGAAACACACCACGAAGCACGTTGAAGACCACAAGCACCACTAAATATTGACAAAGGAATCATTAATCCTACTTGTTACCTGCCATTGTTATGCCTCATTGATTTATTTATTTTTAGAAGATAAAAATAAAAGTCTTTAAACTAGAAGCTTATATTGTTTACTTATTACCCTGATCTCTTATCTTATTCCAAACAAAGAAGATGTTGCAAACCCGGCCTGCACCTAGTACACATTATACAAAATTGAGGAAAAATATAGAGATTATGTTAAAAATAGTAAAGTTTATATATTTTTAGTATTTTAATTGCAATAAAATTTTAAAAGCAATATTTTATTGTATCAGGCCTCCTTAGGCATCATATATTTTACTATGATTCCGATCCGAAACTTTAGTTCGAAGTGTAGGTTTAAATGTCAATCCCAAATGAAATGTTTTACTTAATGTTAATATTATGCAGTTATGATGATAACATAATAATTTTTTTAAAAATCATGTATTGGTTTAAAAGCAAGGAAAAAACTCATTGACAATAAAATCTAATTTTTGATTTCCACTTTTTAATTTTGTCGAATAAAAATTCATTCACTTGTGATTTCGGAACGTCACGCTTTGAGACGTCAACTGTCAACATGATTGTGGGTAGTGTTTCCAAACTATCGACAGTTTACCTATCGATACTTTAACTATCGATGGTTTTCATCTGAATAAAATTACCTTATCGATAGGACTATGTATAGTATCGATACTATCGATAGTTTTGTTTATCGATACTATCGATAGTATTGTTGCTCGATAGTAGAAAAAACTACCGATAGTATCGATACTATATAAACTATATACTAAATTGGTAAACTATTGATAGTTTGGAAAGACTCTACCTTTTAATAATTTGGATTTTTAATAGTTTGGATAGGCTATCGATACTATTGATATGACGTCAACTATCGATAGACTATCGATAAACGGACTATCGATTGGCAACACTAATTGTTGGGCATGTTGCCTGTGTTATGTTTATTTAATGCACCAATTATTTAAGCTAAATTTGGCCGAAATGATAGCTAAAACACTTTTATTTTTAAAATGTAGTTTCTAAATTATACATGTACAATGTCCAGACCGGGGCTCGATACATTCGTGGAACATCTCCTTTTGCTTTCGATTACAATAAAAATGGCTATGGAAAGTGCTATATCCCGGCGTTTCTCTACGGGATCCAATATTCCAATCCAAAATGAGATGATCCGGCAGAGAACCAAAGGTCATCGACATAGTTGCTGAAGTGGCAGTGGGCTGGCCATATCAGCCGTAAAACTGATATCCGTTGGGGTAAACGGGTTCTAGAGACGAGACCGCGTCTTGGTAAACGTAGTTTAGTAGAGCACCCTCAGGCCAGGCGAAGTAACTACATACATATTTGCGCAGGATGGCTGGCAGGAGCTGGGTACGATCGATCAAAGTGGCGAGCATTGGGAGAGGCCTATGTACACCAGTGGACTTTAACAGGCCGTTGATGATGATGACAAATAAGTAATTTTTAATTGCTATCATATAAAAATAAGATATTTGGAAAGTAAGCTAAAACTAAGTTCTGAACTATGGAAAGTTTGTATTTTGGCAACCACATAACCAGATATAGAGAAAATAATAAGATAAGTCGCATCTTATTTCGTGTGCTATTGCCATTCCATTATGTTTGTACACGGTCATCACCGGAACGGACGGATTTGAATGTAACTTTTTTGTTATAAAGCTATTAAGCCTTTTTTTTTTTTTTTTTTTTTTTTTTTTTCGGAGGAGAATGCGTTTATGCACCATAACCGCAGGCTAGCTAGACCCGCGGCCGTGTGTGGGACTCGAGACTTAAGCGTCCACTACCCACTAAACTCCCCCGGTTTCCCCTTCACCCCCGATTGGGACGAGCCGGTGCCAGCCTTGTGGCTATTGACCAGCCCATCCCTGGGTACCCTGACTTGAGAGGCCTCAAGTCAGGGTGGCGCCTAGGGAGGGCCACCCGAGAAACTAGGTGACCCTCAGACATGGCTCGAGCGACCTGTGCAATGCGGGCGTTGGGGGGCTACCCCCGCCCGCAGGTCAACCCTCAGGCCGGAGAAGGCGTGCTGAGTGAGCTCGCCTTCTCCGGCCTGGCCGTCTACGCCGGAGGGGAGCAGCAAGGGGGTCCTCCTCGCGCTCTCGCTCCGCTGCCTCCTTCTGCGACATTACTTGTTCGCAGAAGGAGGCGGCCGCCTCCCATAAAGCTATTAAGCCTGGGCAACACAAAAAAAATGAAACACCTGGTGCAGAACCACAACAGACCAACTCGTAAAGTTTAAGAGTTATAAAAATTGTAAAACTAGCAAAAATTGTGTCTGCCAACCAGCTAGTACCTATAAAAAATTAGTACCTGGCTACGCTGTGCTAATTATTTATCCTGTTTAAGACTCTGAATAACATTACTAAGTAAATTGGAATTACTCAGTAAATTGGGACTATTCCCAATCCGAATTTGATAAATCTAGTCAATTGCAGATAATTGCTGTTGCAGTAAATTGAGATAAACCCAAGTTATAAGGGTTAAACAAAAATAAGACAAAACGTTTCGAGAAAAGGTAGGTACCTAGTGCCCTTGCGCGTCGCTTCGCATGGCTCGTCTTGGCGGGAGCACTCCCGTGCCCTCAGATTTATGTTTTTTATTTGTTTTGTGTTATAAGGAAGGTTCTATAGAAACAAAATAGTATACGTATTATAATTTATTGATTTAAATAATTACAATATTATTTACAAACAAAATAAGTTAAACATTAAATATCAATCAGCTTTATTAATCTGGTCGTTCAATGGTGCTTTTGTTCTTCAACGTGTTTCGTGGAGTGGCTAACTTCAGCATTGAACCTGTAATTAAAAAACAAAATGTTAGTAAATCATGGATATTAACTTTCCTTTGATCCTTGGCCATTTTTTTACACACCGCCATCTAGCCTTACACAAAGACCAAAGCAAAGCTGTTCAACTACAGCCTTAACCATGGATAAACGTTTCTTATCATACGTTCGACGAGGCGTCATAGACGAATTGTATTTCGACGAGATGATTTTCGAAATGGAATAGTGAACCCGTTTATATTAATTTTTTTTGTTTACACATTTATTTAAAGATTTGGAAGACTAACAACAATTACAACAAAATAAAAAATAAAAACAAATAAAAAAAATAACTTTTTGAAAACAATTTCCAAGAGTTCTTTGAACATTTTCTAAAAGAACTTTTTGATTTGTAAAAGAACTTTTTGATTTTTGCAAATGCAAATGTGATAATGTAGTAATTACACGCAAGACTTTAGTATTTACTTATTATTTTAGTAGTAATCTTAACGTCATACCCAGTCTTCTTGTCAGCGTAGTACTTGACAGTGCGGATCGAGCCGTCGTGCTCTTGCAGGCTGTAGACGCCCTTCACTGCGTACCCATCACGGGACTCGTGCTGCTGTTTGAAGTCACCAGTGTGAGGGTCGTGGACTTCATACGCGAACTCGTACTTGGCAGGGCCCTGGTGGTATAGAAATATAGGTAAGATGTGCTACGTTTGCTGTTGAATCGAAACGTCTGGTAACATTTCAACGGTCTAGATGGCTTAAGTACCGGGCCATGATTTCGATGGTCCTGGGTTAGATTCCTTGGAGTAGCAAATTTTATATCGGATTATTGCACATCTCGGATTTGCGGTCATGAATCCGCAATGGCAAGCGTGGTAATTAAGCCAGTTACCATTGTTAGGACAGTGACTTGATTTCAATGATGGAGCGTCTTTGTGGGAAATTAAAGACACTGATACTTTTTTTATTAAACTTTTTGTATAATTTTCTCATCTTGAGCCTGATCATAGTACTATGTATTCTCAAAATTGTTCGTATTGATTTTTTTATTATGTAGGCGGTCACATTAATTTGAATCAACTGCATTAAGAACTATGTACTTACATCGTACTGGTGGTAATCCTTGGGTGGTTCAGCAGGCACATCATGACGCTCGATATGGAACAAGGAGATAGCAGGCTTGTGCTCATCGTGGCTTTGCTTCTGTCCAGTAACCTGCACGTACTGGGCCACTGGTACCACGTTCACGACCTGTTTGACCGGTTCATGGTGGGACACAACTACTGGTTCGTGGTGGGACACAAGTACTGGCTCGTGGTGGGCCACAACTACTGGTGCGTGGTGGGCTACCACAACGGGTTCGTGGTGATGTTCCTGTTCTTGCTGGCTGTGTCCGTGGGTTTGATGGAGGACGATGCTTTGAGACGAGTATGCGTGTTCTTCGGCCACGCAGATGCCGATGAGGGCGATTACCGCAATTGCCTGTAATTTATTAAAATTAGAATTGTTGAATACATTCGCGATTATTTTGCAAAGATATATTCGCGAAGCAGTGTCATTTAACCCACTTGTTACTACGGACCTTTATAACGCCACGAAACTAGAGTTGGATTTACCGGCCAAATATATTATATTAAATGTGTAAGATCACCTAACATTAATTTCGTGGCGTTATAAAGGTCGGTAGTAACAAATAACAAATGAGGCTATAAACTGCTGCTATTTTTTAAAATTAGAGTTTTTGATAACATGATTTTCATCATACTAAGGGCCACTGACAGATAGAAATGTGGTTATATAACCATCAGATAACAATGATACTGTCTTTTGTTATAGATAAATTAATCAATTTATCTGACAGGGGTGAAACTATACACTACCCGCTCGCAAGCTCTTTCATTTACGGTCAGATTATATTTGGTTTATTTATTTACAGCAATTAATTTTTAAAACTAAAAACGTTTCGTTAAATTCTCGTGTTTATATTTACACAAATAAAAGGTTTAAACTTACTTTCAAAAACATTTTGTGTTTTTTGATTGTCTGGTAGTGAACCTAAGAGCTGTGAACACAAACTGATACCGTTCCACTGCCACAGTCCAAATATATACCTTTTCAGCCCTTAATTAAGTTCAAAAATTAGTCATTACTTGACCGGTTTTGATTTAATACCCTGAATTTTAGTACTTTTACAAATATTAAAGGTCAAGCGCTTTCCTCGTATGGATTTTTTTGGTCGCTATATTTTTAACTCGAGATAATTTTATTCGCGAAATTATATCAAATTGCGTAATTGGGCATAACTTTTGTGACCATAAGTACCTACATACTGCGGGGTAGTCGCGGCTGATCCCGGTATTGCGGGCTTAAACTTTTTAACTGTTATTGACATTATAATTGTGTACATGACTTCAGTTGACAAACATGCACGAAGCTCACTCACCTGATGGAAAACGGCCACTGTGGCTTATACAATTGAAGGACACTTCCATAGGGCTTTATTAATCTTCAAGCCTTAACCCATTTAGACCTACCGTACCATATGTGGTACAGTGACTTTAAAAATGTATATTAGCTTACCTACATAATAATTCGTATTTATTTGAAATGTGAAATTAAGTTGAGATTGTTTTCTTTTCGGAAAAATTATTTTCGAGTGCGTTTTTCTAAGATAATTTGATAATATCCTCTAACTAAGCGGAACCAAAAAAATATTGACAAATTCTTCAAGACGGTAAATTTTATATGTTTTATTACAAAATGTGTTATTTATTTGTATATTTATAAATAATAGGGTACACTGTAGTAGCTATGTAAAGGTAAAAAAAAAAAGAATTGGGGTATTTTCG
Organism: Mecyna flavalis; assembly: GCA_949319885.1. Taxonomy (NCBI): domain Eukaryota; kingdom Metazoa; phylum Arthropoda; class Insecta; order Lepidoptera; family Crambidae; genus Mecyna; species Mecyna flavalis. Next base: position 13,651,274 of record OX439430.1, read on the forward strand.
AAAAAGGTACTCACTCCTAAATAAGTTGTACCGCATATGGTACAGTAGGTTTATATTATGTTAGCTAAAAGTAAGATAAAGTTATTTTCGATAAACAACTACAACTCATTATAATTTTGTGTTTTTTTTTATATTCTTCACATTGCATGATATCGGTCTATGATTTAGGAAGAAAAAGATATTTCCAGGTGCCAGGATCAAGTATTTAACAATTTTTTTATTTCCACTCAAGAATGCAAACAATGATTAGATTGATAAAGATTTGGGCGAGGAAGGTAGATAATAATTTGCGAGTTGTTCTAAGTTTGCTTAGACCACCAGCAGAGTTTGCTGCATCAGGCTCTGGCCCCGATGCAGCTGCAGCAGACCCAAAGATTGAAGATGGGCATGGGGAGAGTGAATCCCAAGTCTTTGAAAAAACGCACTTTTTTACTGTTGGCAATGCGGTACGCATACCCTCGGTGCTGGCGAGAAGCGACAACACCTGCACCCGACCGAGGGTTATGTGGGACAACACTCTGGGTAGGGAGTCCCACATAACACTCGGTCGGGTATACCCACTATACCCCACAGTGCCCATAAAACGCCTTACTAGCAGTGTTACAGAAATCCTCATAGCAGCATTGCAGCTGTGACACTACCAGCGGATCCACCGCAACCTCCTTGCTTGTAGGGCGGGGAGCAGTTCCCTGCTGCTACCGCCAGGGCACAACCCGTGGAGTGGCCCTGCTTGGGCCCCCGATGCGCAGGGGGACGGCAACGTCCCCCTCTCTATAGACATGATGGGATGATGGACTTGCTCATCTACTATATCACAAAGAATGCCTTACAAGATGTGTGAAGGATAATGTCCATTTTATTATTATCACACGAAAAAACAAATACAAATCTCGTTTGCAAATGTTCCTTCACATGCATTTTTTGCATTCATATAGTCCTACTGTACCTACCATATATGATACGCCCCCCAAATACCCCCCAAATTATAATAGATTTTTTAAAATGTTTTTCCTGTGGTTTAAAGACCCATCTTAATAGGTTTTTGTAAAAAAATTATATTTTTAACAAAAATAATTATAGGTCTAAATGGGTTAAATTACAATTGTACTGGCTCCCTCATAAATTTTGTCGAAAATCAGCCAAAGCTATTAAGGTAGCTAGTCAGGCTCAGAAAAAGTTGTAGTTTGTTTATCAGTATTATTGGATTCAAAGATAATTATGTCGTTTTTAATAAAATAGAAAATGTCCATAGGATAGATGTGATATTATCTCATAAAGGTCTACCTAGACTCCTTTTTGATGAACAAATAACTTATAAATATTGTAGAAATAAATAGTTATTAGCGAAGAAGCCCTTGTTTGTGTAGTTAGTAGGTAATTGCGTTGATTTATTGAATAATAAGTATTCTTGATTTGAATTCGCTTAAAGGCCTATTTTGCTGTCAACTTTAACTAACAATACCACAAAAGAGAATGCAAAACTTGCCATTGTTCTTAGGCCCAAAAAAAATTCTTTAATGTGCAGAGATGAGATGTAGGTATTCTACGTGAAAGACCACACACACATCATCAACTTTTATTATGATGACACCATAATCGGTCCCAAGGGGAAAAAGTTATCGTCCATAATAATTTATTATTTTTATATAAACATAATGATAAACATATTCTTTCACTGGAACCAATTTTGTCGACGCCATAATAAAAATTAAAACTTAAAGGTGTTTATTGGATTGGATTAAGGTGAGTATTGTTGTAGTAGGAGACTACTTCGTAGTCGTTATGTACATGTACATATTTTTTTTAAATTTAATTTATGTTTTGATGGCTATTTGCTGAAATAAACGATTTGAATTTGAATTACCTAAATTACGCTCATACCAAAAATAACATCAATATGTTGCGTTGCGATTAAAGGACTAACAAATCACTTTAATGTCTTGTATCCCATAGAAACAGCGCACAAAACCACTTCTATTTCTATTATCCCACAGGAACTGAGCATTACCCTGGGATCTGGGTTAGTTTATATGCTTTACCAAGGTCTAGTTTATTATGTCTTCGTACCAGTTTCGGTTAAATAGGCTAAGTGGTTTAGACGTGATAGCGTAACAGACAGAAACAATTACGTTCGCCATTCTAATATATAGATTTCACCCGTCTGGATAAGGGCTTAGTATTATAATATAACTGCTTGGTTACCTCACGGCAACTACAAGCAGTATCAAAAAAATATTAGGGTAAGTCTTATTAATAGATAAACCCATAAGTAGTGAATTCAATACGCATTTTGTACATGACAAAGCCAAGTCAGTGCAGCCCTAAGTACTATCGGAAAATCAAAACGCTACCGTGAAGTAACTCGGGATAGAGACATCTATCGGTCGTTTGAGGAAGTACGTCCTATGCGCTAGAGACTCCTCAAGAGACTTATTTTACTCATATTATTTTTTCTTTCTTTCTTTCTATATTACATAAACAATGAATAATAGAAGTAGGAGACTACTTCGTAGTCGGTACATGTATATATTTTTTTATTTTATTTTATGTTTTGATAGCTATTTGCTGAAATAAACGATTTGAATTTGAATTACCTAAATTACGCTCATACCAAAAATAACATTAATCTGTTGCGTTGCGATTAAAGGACAAACAAATCACTTTAATGTCTTGTATCCCATAGGAACAGCGCACAAAACTAATTCTATTTATATTATCCCACAGGAACTGAGCATTACCCTGGGATCTGGGTTAGTTTATATGCTTTACCAAGGTCTAGTTTATTATGTCTTCGTACCAGTTTCGGTTAAATAGGCTAAGTGGTTTAGACGTGATAGCGTAACAGACAGAAACAATTACGTTCGCTCTTCTAATATATAGATTTCACCCGTCTGGATATGGGCTTAGTATTATAAATAATATAACTGCTTGGTTACCTCACGGCAACTACAAGCAGTATCAAAAAAATATTAGGGTAAGTATTATTAAATAGATAAACCCATAAGTAGTGAATTCAATACGGATTTTGTACATGACAAAGCCAAGTCAGTGCAGCCCTAAGTACTATCGGAAAATCAAAACGCTACCGTGAAGTAACTCGGGATAGAGACATCTATCGGTCGTTTGAGGAAGTACGTCCTATGCGCTAGAGACGGATGCTATTTAACCTTCCAGCGGTCGCACGCGGTCTCTAAGTCCTCAACAGACTTATTTTACTCATATTACATAAACAATGAATAAATAGAAGATTGTGCTTTCGTGATATTCTCGGGGGGGGGGGGGGGGGGGTGAGGTAGGACCGCTCAGTTGCCCTAAGAACGAGTAAATGTAATTTCCTAACGAAAGTTCCTATAAAATGTTGCCATTGATTATAATGTTGATTGATCTCCTCGATAAATTATAGTAAGCTAATAACAATTAAGACTAAGAAAGAAAAAAAAAATCTGTTTTGTTTATGTTAATTTATGACGTTGTTTTGTGTCATATAAGTTAAACTTTGTGTTTATGTAGACCTTTTAAGAATTTAATACAAATTAGTAAAAAAAAAATAATCAATAATGTTTCTTATTTATATTTACATAGACAACAGACTTCTTTTTTTATGTGCTACTGTTATGAAATATTCATTCGTTTCCAAAACCCAGACACGTGAAATTCCGGAATTACAGATCGCGTGCGACTGCTCGTGTTCGGTGACAGGGTGCGACCGCTGAAAGGTTAACTTGCTTTTGGCTTGACATACTTAGGGCCGGTATTTCAATATATACTTATCTTGAAATAATCCGGGATTAATGATGAGTATGACTTAAGTGCATTTCATTTTAGGATTAAAGTTAAGCGGCACCTAAAGTAATACATTTTTACCTGTCAAAAGTAATACTTATCTTAAATGTTATACTTAACTTAAGCAATAAGATAAGGTTACATTGAAATACCGGCCCTAAGTTCAAGCATAGCTTCAAGTGTGTTCTCAAGGCCATTGATTCCCAGAATATTCTTAAAATGATTACTTACTCGTACTAATAGTATTCAAATGGTGATTGTACTTAATTTTGGCGATGATAAAGAGAAACTATCGAGTTATTTGCATTTTGAAGCCTACATGAATAAAAAATATTTTGATTTTGTTTTGGATTGAGTTAATTTTATTTTATTTAGTGCAAATAAACATTTAACTTTCTCTTATAAGTTATAGTCCGCTTATGTCTGTATGTGAATAGAAAGATTCGAAATTACCGTCGATATAGTTGGTGTCACGCTGTATCGACAATTATTTTTGAATTAAGGAACAACATTAACTCTTTTTTTGCATAGGAGAGTGATTTGAAATCTTAATCATGTTAACTACAAGCTAGCAAGATCGTGTGTCGATCGATCTCCCAAAAGGAACAACAAAATATACATATTATGTGTATAACGTTTAATAACAAAATAACAATTAGGTATCACAATTTTCTAGTTAATAAAGCTATCGGAAATCAGTAGTGTTTATGTTCAGGAATAATGTGTTTAGCGTGCCCTTCTTGTTTGACGACTGCATTGAATCTGTAAATAAAATACAATACAAGAAATTAATAAATTATGTGTCGGGTGGTTACATTCCCTCTAATATGGTTGAGTGAAATTATGGCTGGCACATACGTCATACTTGTGCTGCAGGTGCCACCTTTGGGCACTGGTCTTCCAGGACTCACGGATTTTTCTCGATTATAGTCTCATTCTTATACTTTATACTGTATATCTTGGTATTCTAAAACTAATCAGTAATTGTAACAAACAAATTGTAAACAAACATGGCGATGAAAAAGAGATAACTGTCGAGTTTCTTGCCGGTTCTTCTCGGCAGATGACTGCATTCCGATACCGGTGGTAGAGTCACTCTGTAATTGACGATTCATAAATACTTGATACAAGTTTACATGAATAAAGAATATTTTGATTTTGATTTTGATTTTTTTGATAAACATTACCTGTGTACCGGGTAATCTTGGTCGGTTTCCTTACCAACTTTGTATAAATCCAATTTACAGAAATGACGAAGATTAATTTATACTGATGTACTTATACAATGTTAAATAATGTAGCTTTAAACATGCTTAGTAATTATTGGAACCTAATGCTTCAGAAATTAAGTTTAAGAAATATCAGATCAATCACTGTCCTCCAAAATATGTAAAACTCAGATGTCCATTAATGAGCATAGATTAAGTAATAAGTTAATGAGTTGCGATTATATTATATTCATCAGTTGTTGTTTTTAATGCTTCTTATCACCAGTCCAGTCCAGTAGTTACTAAAAGCATTTTAGGAACTCTATTGTTTGTTCTACAATTAGGTTGACCAATCTCATCCTATTTCTGTTACTAGACTCCCTAGGATATTGTAAGTTACTATGGCTCTATGTTGAATGGTTTGTTTCAAATAATATTCCTATTACCTAGAGACAATAATCATCCGAACATACCCGTTCTTCTTGTCGGCGGTGTAGTGGACGATGCGTAAGGTGCCGTCAGGCTCGTGCAGGCTGTAGAAGCCCTTCACGACGTCGCCGTCGCGCGTCTCGTGCTGCGTCTTGCTGTCTCCTGTGTGCGGGTCCTCCACCTTGTACTCGTACGCGTACTTCGGGTACGCCTGTGAAACAACACAAGTTACACTATGCCTTATATACAGTGACATTGGACATATTATTGAAAAGGCTGATGGTTATTACGTAGTAGTCGACGTGGTGCTCATCACGATGACCATCCTGTGGCCGCGCTGCAGCGACGCCCAGAATAGCGAAAACTACGTAGATCTGTAAAGACAATATTTATATCTTTATTCAATATTTCGCACAAACAAAACGGAATTTCTACACGCCATATTTTACTACTTTAGTAAGCAAGCAGGCAAATCTGATTTCTAAAGTAGCATAAAATATCGATTTCGTAAATTAAATAATGACTGTACATTATCGTGAGCGGTATTAAAATATAATAATGTTAGTATTTAGTATTTTGAACGATTAAAATTGTCCCTTTTTTGTCATCCATTGTAAATAATAAAACGGCGTGAATATTTAAAGCCAAACGAATAAAATAGTAAAATGAAAATAAGTGACTTTGATCGAGATTCTAATTTCGATGCACCAAACAAAATAAAATTATATCCAATAAAAAGAGTGAGCAAAATGATATCGAAATATAGGTACTATTTTGTATTCTGTTACCTTGCAAGACATTTTTAGTACTTAAACAACTTCAAGCAACTGATAAAGAAAGAAAAAAGTTTATTCTTTTATAATGCGTATCAAAAATAATTTTGCAACGAATCGACGCATGAGCTTGTAGTCTGCAAAACCAGTTCCTACTTCAGTTACATAAAACGGACCGCAGACTGGGATAAAGCCTTGAAAAATTTGGTGTCATTGAACATAAGAACACACCCTTCTACAAATATGGAATCTTACCAGCTGGCTTAATGTTAATGAAAGAAAAATTCAAATAATGGAAGAAATTGACCACCTCTTTAGAATAAATACTTAAATAAACCTAGTCTGAGCATCTCTTCTGAAGCTCTTTGTAGTTACAAATGTAAAATCAAATGTGCTGTTACTCAATTATATTCGAATCAAGATGATCGAATATAATTGAGTAACAGCACATTTAGAAAGCAAACAAATAAGAGTTTTTGTCAGTGTGAATTGGTTTACCTATGCTTCAATTTTGACTGGTTGTATGAAAATTATCTTTCTATAAGGTATTTATTATTCTACCCTTTTTTATTTTATTCTTAGAACATAGAACAAAGACAAATGTTCATGACATAAATTTAAAGTTGTTACTTGATGGGATTTGAACCCACGAAGTGTAGTGACCACCAAAGGAGATCATTAAAAATTGTATAGAGCGTGGTATATTATTCATATTATCGCAAACCATACATATGTGGTATATCAATAGAAAGAGAAAAAAATAAACTTTAAGAATATGAAATCAATTATTTTTAATATCCCTACGTTTTTATTATTTTATCAAAAAAATATTGTTTGAGGGGATTTTAAAATCGAAAGATTGCAACACATATCGCTCTTGGCAACACTATTTTTGACGTTCCGTTCGGCCGACACACGATAAAGCCACGCTTGATGCAGCTCAAAATATAATTTGTCATTATAAAATGATTTTAGATACACTTTTTTTAAATATTCCTGATTAAATCTGTAGTAAAGTGTAGCTAGATTTTAATTACTCACCATCCGAACCATTCTAAAATAATAACTTGTATGGACAAATCTAGCGTTGCGTTAAACGAAACGCACTTTGGACTTCTGTCAATAGGTAGATAAAGACCGACAAACTTATCTGTTCCGGTGGCGGCGTCGCTACTGTATATTTAGAACTGTCATTAATCGTTTATATGCATTGCATTTCACGTAGTTCCAATTTTGGCCACCGGAACAGATAAGTTTGTAGGTCTGTAAATAATTACCTTAATCTTCTACAGACCTACAAACTTATCTGTTCCGGTGGCCAAAATCGGAACTACGTGAAATATCAGGCAAAAACGATTTTTAATGACAGTATTACAACGACAGTAGCGACGTCGCCACCGGAACAGATAAGTTTGTCGGTCTAACCTAATCTTTCTTTCATAAAATAAAATAATTTGTAGGCTTTAATAAAATAACTGACTTTATTTTATTTAAGTATCCAATATGCTCTTTCTATTAATACATAAATACCGGTGGTTCGTTTCAAATTAATATTATACCAATTTTAATGATCTCCTTTGACATTTGGGCCAGCCTAAAGCAATTCACAGTCACTGACTCACCGTTCATATTTTAATCAGATGCGTGATTTACAACCACCAAGGCCAAAGAAAGGTGGGTGGGTTTAAAACTGGCACAGTAATACTTGTTCCAGTCAAGGTTACACTTTCGTGCGTAAAATTATAATATTATCATGATAATAATACGAGTATGTACGATACAATAACTTAAGAACTCGTTTTTGCCTTTATGCTCTTACGAAAATGTAAAAAACGCTGGCGAGTTTTTTCGAATTCGTATAAAAACTCAGATGAGTAATATGAACTGTATCAGTCCTGAATCAGCTTGTAAACAGTCAATAACCTTTTGATCTAGTCACTTATTTACCATAAAAATGGCATTTAAGGTATTTTTATCTGTAATTAGTATTCGTAATTTTACGCATCGATTAGTACAAGGCCATGATCCCGGTAATCTCAAATGCCGAATCGAAAAAAAAATGTGTCGGATTCCATAGCTCTGGTTTGTGATCACCAACAAGCATTTGACAAGCGCATTGATTAGGCCTTTACTCATTATTGTCATTTACTTGATTTTAGTGATATAAACCTTTTGCCATGCAGTGGGAAATTAAATAAGCTAGTTCGTAGTTTTTCATTAGTGAGTAGAGTTTACAAATAAGTCATAGTTTACGCAATAACCGAGAATTCTGATATTTAATTAGACCAAGATACACATATCAGTTAAATTTTTTTTTAGTTTTGACCAAAATAAAAGAATCCCTGATGTATTCTTTACTGTTTCATAGGTTGTAACTTCCCTCGCTATGATGCTTGCCATCGCTGCGGCGCGACCACAAGACAGCCACGGTCATGGTCACGGCCACGCGTACTCATCACAGAGCATTGTCCTGCATCAAAGCCACGGACACGAGGCGCACCACGAGCCTCAGCAGCACGTCGAGTACCACCACCAGCCTGTCTTAGTAGCGCACCACGAGCCTGCACAGCAACACAAGCAGGAGAAACATCACGAGGAACACCACGTCGACTACTACGTAATAACAAACAGCTTATTCAACAATATGTCAAATGTCACTGTGTGTAAGGCATAGTGTAACTTGTGTGTTGTTGCACAGGCGTACCCGAAGTACGCGTACGAGTACAAGGTGGAGGACCCGCACACAGGCGACAGCAAGACGCAGCACGAGACGCGCGACGGCGACGTCGTGAAGGGCTTCTACAGCCTGCATGAGCCCGACGGCACCGTGCGCATCGTCCACTACACCGCCGACAAGAAGAACGGGTAAGACATTTTACAACAAAATGTGCTCGTATATCCTTACTTGCTAGTTATCTGCGAGTGAAAACTGTCACCATAAATTCTGTCGATGTTCCGTTGATTTAATGTGAGAGCCTGTTTACCAAAAGGCTCGAAGATTAAGAGGCCAGTGGCACATAGTTAATCGCTCTGTATCATGGATAATGGATAAGCTGCAGTGACTAATTCACATGACCTACGTGAATGTCGATTAACTGAATGAACATAAAAAATATTAATTCAATAGGTATTTAATTTTGTTTCAGATTCAACGCTGTTGTAAAACGCACAGGACACACCAAACACATCATTCCTGAGCACCACCACTAAGACTTCTAGATCCATGATATTACTTGTTGATTATTTATAACGTTAAAATAATTTGTTTGTTACTGTGTGATAAGATAATAATATGAGCGTATAATGAATCAATTAAAATTATAAAACATATATCGATTTTACTTTATATTTTCCCCCCTAAATTATGAACCAATAAAGCGGAAAAAGTTTCGTAAGAAAATCCTCTCTAGATAGAGGACTTGGTAATTTTTTTTAACCACGACTGGTTACTTTTTATTTGTTGTGTTGTCAACAATTCAATCAAAGCCTACTAAGTGGCGCTCTCATTGAATCAAAAATCATAGCATAACAGCATCTAATATAATGCTCGAAGATTCCTACGTTACTTTCGTTACAAAAAGTGTCCAATATTTATTTCTTATGTCTTCAGAACGACTTTTACGATACCAAAATGTTAGATGAGAAGTGGTAGCCGTGTGATATGAAATGTCGCTATACACCGATGAGGTGGATCGTTCGGATCTCAAGAAGCACCTTTGGATTTTTCAATGTGCGTATTTACCATTAGCTGTCATCTATGAAATTATGATCGTTAAAATTATTATTGTAGCGTTATGGAGGTTGGATGGCAGTTCCTCTAATAAAATTATGATGACTGCCCACAGAACACAATTCTTAAGTATTACTTGTGAACAGATGCCCTTTTTTTCATTTTGATTCCCTAGATATTTTTTTTTTATTTTGATGTTTGGTTTAGAAAGCTTGACTTATTGAGAATATACAAATGATACTATTGATGTTATTCTTGTGAAACTTTGGCAATTAAAAAGAGTAGCTATCGAGTTTTTTTGCTGGATTGGATAGATAACAACATTCCGAAGTAGATGGTAAAGTTACTGGAACTTTGTTTACGGACCTTTTATAGTCATCTCCGGAGCATACATGACAAAAATTTATATATTATTCTGATTTCATTCGTAGGTAATAAACTGGACTTGTCTTATCCTGGATCACGTTTCAAGCACACCCTGACTAGAACGGATCTGACAAAATGTTCGAAAAAAGAACGCCACCACATGAGTTTTAAAAAAAATATTTAATACTTACTCAGTTACAATACAGTTTCCCTCTATTCTGTAATGATAATTATAACGTCAAATGAAGATTAAAAAAAAACAATATTTGCGGCAAATCGTAGTATGGATATTCTCTACTCGGATCTCGAATATTATGTAATCAGAAAGTAGCATGATGCCTACGACACTGTCATAAAGAGTCACTGACGTCTAATATACAAGTACTTGTATTAGAGGTCAGTGTGAAGAGTTTATTAGTGATGCGGTGGAATCGATTCCCAATTATACGAACACCGATTTTTAATCGTAAAAAATTGTTTTTACAATAAAATTTTCAATCAAGTATTATTCAAAATCTAGGACGATACCTGCGACATGTGTCACAATGACATTTCTAGAGACGTCGATTTATTTTAAACTAATTGATAAAAATCGATATGTAAGTACATAGATTCTATAATCAGATAGATCAGAATAAAGCTTTTAAAACAATAAATTGTTTATGACTTTGATTAAGAAAGGCAGGAGCGTTGCTCCCGCCTTTGACCTCGTGGTTATTTTTTTTTATCTATCATTCGCCAATTTAACGAGTAAGTTAGTTTTATAAAACACTGTAAAACTTTTCTTCTCACCCAGTCCCAAAAACTGAAGCGTACCATAGCGGGAGTTTTTGGTAGGTATTTTGCGAGGGTGCCATAGCGGAACCATACCATAGCGGTACCAGCGGTACTAACCCTTTAGTTGGGTATGGGTAAATAAAATTTTGCATTAAATTATCATCATCATAAGCTATATTTACAAAACTTAACAAAACAAGGAAAACATAATCAGTAGCTAACATTGATATCACAGGTTTAATAAATTAATGATGCGAGTGATGTTCAGGGATGATGTGCTTAGCATGACCCTCGTGTTTCACGATAGCGTTGAATCTGTAACAACAATATAATATTAATATAACTGTATTATCACAAGTAAAGTCCACGTGATGATTGAGTCTCTTGTGTGTATTTAATTTTGGAGCCAATTCTTGATTGTTAAGTCACAATATGATAATAAAAAAATGGTTAACTTCGAATGCAATCTTTTACAATCTCGCTTAAAAAAAATTTATTCAGATTTTAAGTGCAGTTAGATGATTTAAAATGGTCAGGAAAAGTAGGCTTAGTAACCTAATCGATTTTAAAAATATAGCTTCATGTATTTAGTTTTTTCATGGAAAATCTAGACACGCGGCAGCGTGTCAAGCCAAGTTCAAGCAAAGGAACGGGCTAGCCAGCGCCAAGGTATATTTACACGAACCATTTGGTGTCACTTTTGACCCTTCTATAACTTAAAACCTATTTAACCGAAACACATGAAACTACGTGAGTTTAATCAGATCCATAAGGACACCTAGAAGCCCAAATTTCATGAAGCTATCTCAAACGGTTATAAAGATATGAAGGTCAAAAAGTCGTAAAAATTAGTACTGACTGACTGACTTATAGTAGCAAAACCTAACCAACTTCCAGATGACCTAGAAAGATGAAATTTGGAATCCAGCTTGGTAATTGTGTGTAACCGTAGGAAAAAGTCCAAAAATAGAAAAAAGTTAAAAAATTGGGGGGAGGGGGGACGTTCCCCCCTATATTTTAACTTTCTTTTTATTTTTAGATTTTTTCCTACGGTTACACACAATTACCAAGCTGGATTCCAAATTTCATCCTTCTAGGTCATCTGGAAGTAGGTTAGGTTTTATCTGACTTATAGTAGCAAAACCTAACCTACTTCTAGATGACCTAGAAAAATGAAATTTGGAATCCAGCTCGGTAATTGTGTGTAACCGTAGGAAAAAATCTGAAAAAAGAAAAAAGTTAAAAATTAGGGGGGGAGACCCCCCCTCCTCCCCCTATTTTGTTATTTTTTTCTATTATTCGATTTTTCTCTACGGTTTCACACAATTAGCAAGCTGGATTCCAAATTTCATACTTCTAGGTCATCTGGAAGTAGGTTAGGTTTTGCTACTATAAATCAGTCAATCAGTACTAAAACCTAACCTACTTCCAGATGACCTAGAAGGATGAAATTTGGAATCCAGCTTGGTAATTGTGTGTAACCGTAGGAAAAAATCTGAAAATAGAAAAAAGTAAAAAGTCAGGGGGGCAAACCCCCTCCTCCCCCTATTTTTTATTTTTTTTTCTATTTTTAGATTTTTCCCTACGGTTACACACCATTACCGAGCTGGATTCCAAATTTCATCTTTCTAGGTCATCTGGAAGTAGGTTAGGTTTTGCTGCTATAAGTCAGTCGGACAATACTACATTTTTTTTATTGTAGCGTTGGAATTGAAACTATTTCAATATGTTATGTATTATTATATTTTCTATATAACAGAAATAAAAAAATAAAGTAAAGTCAAAAAATAAGTGGTGTCCCCATACAAAAAACTTGTAATACGCGCTAAACAACCGGCCAACGCGATGGTGCGTGTCGTCGGCGGCGCGTGGTACCACATTAAATCTCAATACTTGCCTAGTTTTCTTTACAAAAAGTAATGATATCCCACCAAAAACATAAATGTAAAAAAGGAAAGCCAAGTTCAATACAAAAATTATGTTTGGCTGTGGGCTTCGCCGCAAAAAGAATGGAGATCTTAATGAGTGCCAAGTTCTATGATCTTAAAGTAGGTAAGATTTGACTTGGCCAGTTTTTATCAGAATTAATATATTATATGTTGAATAACTTTATAAAATGACTGATATAATGAAAACTGGCCAAGTCAAATCTAACCTACTTTAAGATCATAGAACTTGGCACTCATTAAGATCTCCATTCTTTTTGCGGCGAAGCCCACAGCCAAACATAATTTTTGTATTGAACTTGGCTTTCCTTTTTTACATTTATGTTTTTGGTGGGATATAACTTTACCCGTTCTTCTTGTCGGCGGTGTAGTGGACGATGCGCACGGTGCCGTCAGCTTCATGCAGGCTGTAGAAGCCCTTTACGACGTCGCCGTCGCGCGTCTCGTGCTGCGTCTTGCTGTCGCCTGTGTGCGGGTCCTCCACCTTGTACTCGTACGCGTACTTCGGGTACGCCTGCGCAACAACATACAAGTTACACTATGTTTTATATACAGTGACATTGGGTATATAATTGAATAGGCTGATTGTTATTACGTAGTAGTCGACGTGGTGTTCCTCGTGATGTTCCTCCTGCTTGTGTTGCTGTGCAGGCTCGTGGTGCGCTACTACGACAGGCTGGTGGTGGTACTCGACGTGTAGCTGGGGCTCGTGGTGCGCCCCGTGTCCGTGACTTTGATGCAGGACGATGCTCTGTGATGAATACGCGTGGCCGTGACCGTGGCCATCTTGTGGCCGCGCAGACGCAATAGCGACGAAAGCAGCAATGAGGATGATCTGTGAAGAGGAAAAATTAAGTGGGAAGTGTCGTCTTTGTGTTCCTAATTCCTTTTTGCAGTCTATTAGGTTGTAAAGCACAATTTGTTATTATACTGACAAAGTATTTCTAATCAGTAAATTGACTTTAAATTGTTATTGTCAATCTACCAAATCTACGAAATAGTGTAGATTTTGGTAGATGATGATGAATTGATTAGGCAACTTTTGTTTTCAAAAGTGCACCTGTGTCCTACAATTGAGGTGTTTTGAACACACAAATACAATTTTAAAATCCGATTATTAAAACTTTGTATTAAAATTAACATTTAAAAATACCTTTAAATTCATTTTTATTGTTTAAGGGACTAGTTAACACTGTAAGTATCGTACAACAAGTGATAATTAACTAATAAAGCAAGGGCTTTTTATACAACGTGCAAAGTTCTGTAATAATAATGTTTTCTTAAGAAAGTGGTTTTAAAACTGGTTTTTGAGTTGCCAAGTAAAGATTGAGAGTACGACCTTGACGTTGGTAAATGTACCTACTTACATACTTTCATGATAAAAATAAAACAAGAGAGGTCTCAAAGTTCTTAATAAATTCTAAACCGAATAATACTGAAAGAAAGGTATTCTATTGTGTACTTAATTTGTTGCTTTGAGACAAGATTTTTAGTTTATAAGTTGCTAATCTAATAATGATTATGATGACACCGGCATCAAGCAAGGAGGAGCATCCAAAGGTTTAGTGGGTAGAGATAATTAAAAAATATTTATACGAGTATATTATCGAGATTGAGACGTCAAACCAATGAAAATCTAATAGGACCCTATATCTATTAATTAATTCAGCTATAGTTACAGGATCGGAGAGTTTAGTATTTGATTGAAGGGGTTCACTATTTCATTTCCAAAAAGGTTTCGTCGAATTACAATTCATCGATTTGTCGACGACGCGAAGACGACAACTAGTCGATTATTTGTTAGTGATAGGGCCTAATCAGCTAATGACCCTCAGTTACATTGCAATATCGTAGTTTCATGGTCCTACTCATAGAATGAATATTAGGTATTATAAATAGCAATCATAATTACGTAAAATAATATACGTAAAGGAAACTCTAGATTTCTGCTTTTTTACGATTAAGTATTACTCCAACGCATTACTAGAGTTAAGAAATAGAGAGAAAATCACTAAAGTTGTGCATTAAGTTTCATATAAATTAGGTAAAATTTACTGTGTTTTATTTGATTATATTTTTAGTTTTATAGACAGCGGACTGGACTGGACTGTACAACCCCCTACAAAGTCCTTAATGATGCACCAATGTGCCTGTGTCAAGATTGTGAGCCTACCAAATGATGCTGATCGGAATGTTCTTTGTCTTTTTAGGTTTTACTGGCAAAAGTGGATAGTATGTATAAATCTGTTTGGATTCAAGCAAATCCGTGCGAAGTGATAACGATGATTCGTTTTTGTTCGATTAACAAATAGGTACTTTGTTTCAAATCTTCTTATCCTATATTGACCCAAAGGTCACCCATAGGCCAAAGCCTATGGCACTACAATGGTATTCACTCTGTTTAATGCGCCACAGATCATGACGTGTTCGAATCCATCCCGTTTATGTGATGAATATATTTGTGTTTGTTCTGTGTCTAGATATTAATCGGTGCTATATATAAGATATCTGTAGTACCTTCGTTGTTTTAAATGCTCAAGCTAATTTACTATGCAGTCATATAAATATTGTGATATTGTGTAATATCTCTCTATCTATACAAAATTATAAATTTGAAAATAAAATTATGATTCTTATAAGTTGGATGGATTTTTTCTTTTACTCCTCTTTCATAAATGCCTATCAAAATATAGATTAAGTATTACAGTAAAGGGCGCTCTACACTTAGCCCGCGGATCGCGCGCGATGGCTGCGAAACGGCGCGAACGCTAAGTGTGGAGCCGTTTCGCATATTCTTCGCGGTTTCGCGCATTGTTCCCCAATTTTTGTCGGTTTTTTGTTCTGCGTCAAAGGGAGCGCGAAACGCGAACGCGACGCGAACGTGCATGACTCCACACTCGCAGTCCGCGACGGTCAGTATTGTTCATAGAGTAACTTATTATGGGGAATAGAGTCATCAGCTTTATCGCCGATCAGCGCCATCACGTGAAACCGGAAGAAATTAAATTTTTCTATATCTCATAATTAAAGTACGCTAACGCGCATATTGTTAGGGACGCAGCAACAGCTACTTCGACGTCCATTTCATTCAACGTTGCGAACTTAACTGTGAAAATACCGCGAACCATTGCGAGTGTAGAGTCATTGTTGAATTCGCGGCAAGTATCGCGCCGTGATCCGCGGGCTAAGTGTAGAGCGCCCTTTATGAACCTTTATATGAGAAAAACATTAAGACTATTTATCTACGTACAACACCAGCGAAGTCGTCTGTGGCTCCATCTACATACAGAGCAGGTTTCCTCTTATACAAAATTATAAATTTGAAAATAAAATTATGATTTTTATAAGTTGGATGGATTTTTCCTTTTGCTCCTCTTTCATAAATGCCTATCAAAATATAGATTAAGTATTACAGTAATGAACCTTTATATGAGAAAAACTTTAAGACTTAAATTATCCACTTACAATACAAGCGAAGTCGTGGGTGGCTCCATCTACATACAGAGCAGGTTTCCTCATATACAAAATTATTTTTTTTTTTTTTATTTTATTTATTTGGAAAACAGACAGCTTATTATAATGCATATAAATAAACAAAACAATTTAAATATTACATTGAGCCAAATAGTTTCCACTACTAATTAATACATGGGTAGCTTAATTGTTGAACTATACACTTCATTAAATATCTGTAGCGGTTATACAAATCAGTTTTATTCTATGATGAAAGTGATGCTAAACATTTTTTTATTTCAACTTTAAATTTTTCTGGCTTAAGGCCAAAAATATCAATGTGGCAATATTTAGTGTTGTATGACTTCATAGCCCTAAGGATAAATCGGTTGCATGCATAGTTTCTACGGCAAGCTGAGATAAAAAATATATCTCGAGCTCGCAAATTAGCTCTTGGACACTTCAGAAGAACTTTGCTCAAAAGACTGGGGGAGTCAACAATACCATTAATAACCTTATGAAGAAAGATTTGGTCGAAATGTTCTCTTCGTAATTCAAGCGAGACGATTTTCTCTGAGCTAAAATCCTTAAATTTATATTTAATCCTCTTTATAAATTTATTTTGTATCCTCTCTATGGAGTGAATGTAGGTTGAGTACTGTGGATTCCAGACTGTCGACGCATATTCTAGTTGGGATCTGACAAGGGTATTATACAGTGTTATCAAAGTGTTTGGATTAATAAAATCAGCACTTTGCCTAAAAACAAAACCCAACATTTTATATGCTTTAGAGGTAATCTTGTTGATATGAGAGGCAAACAACAGTTCACTATCTAGGGTGACCCCCAAGTCATTAACCTCAAACACGCGCTTAAGATTTTGATTAAAAATTTGGTAATCAAACGTTATTGGACTTTTTTTTCTGGAGTATGAAATCGTGCAACACTTGTCAACGTTAAGACATAGTTTATTGACAACACAGTAATTACAAAGCCGATCCAGGTCTTGTTGTAATCCAATACAGTCTTCCAAAGATTTGACAACAGTGAAAACCTTGGTGTCGTCAGCAAATAAAAGAAATTTTGAATTTTGAAAACAGTCAAATACGTCATTTATAAATATATTAAATAACAGGGGTCCGAGGTGAGACCCTTGGGGCACACCCGACAATACCGGTATGAAGCTGGACATATACCCTTTAAGCGTCACAGCCTGGGACCTGTTAAAAAGATAGGATTCCAGCCACCTCAATAAATCGCCATGTATACCAATGTACTCGCATTTACTTAAAAGAATCCTATGCGATATTTTATCAAAACATTTCGAGTAATCGGTATACACAGCGTCCACTTGGAAACCACTATCCATCCCGGTAAGAACTTCATCCATAAATTCGCATAAGTTAGTTTCTGTAGATCGTTTATTAATAAAGCCGTGCTGTTGAGATATAAGATACGGTCTTATTGCAGGAAACAATGAATCGTATATGATTTTTTCAAAAAGTTTAGGCAGCACAGACAACTTAGAGATCCCCCTATAGTTGCGAATATTGTGTTTGTTACCGCTTTTATGAATAGGAACCACGAGAGATCGTTTCCATACAGCCGGCATTACCCCACGCGATAGTGAAGATTGAAATAGGAGAGATATAGGGGGTGCCAGTTCCTTGCAACACTGCTTCAAAAAGAAAGGATGGATATCGTCTGGACCCGAGCCCTTACTCGCATCCACGCGCGATAAATATTTTTCAACTATTTCCGTTGTTATTTCCACCGTCTGAATGATACAGGTATTTGGTTCACGAGATGGCTGATTGGTAGGTGCTACGTAAGATTCATTTTCGAAGACGGAGTGAAAAAATGTGTTAAACATATTTGCGATTGTCAACCCGTCAGACCCAGTATAATCATCGTAATAAACTGTTTCCGGAATTGCATTCGTACCCTGTTTAGATTTAATATATGACCAAAAACTTTTTGCATTCCTATTAATATTGTTTTCTGTTTTGGCAATAAAAGAACGAAAGCAGGAAGTCTGTAATAATTTTATCTCTTTACGAAGTTCAGAAAATAACAAATGAATACCGGAAATAAAAAAGGGTGTAAGTGCCAAAAAATTCGAAACTTATTTTATCCCAGAAATGTATTCTATGTGCCATCGCCAATAACTTAAAATAAGCATTAAGTGACTAGTGTAGTATTTTGCTCGGTACTTACATCTATAAGAAACACGGGGGAGCGAGACGCATAGCGCATTGTTTTTTAAAAGGGTTTAAGTCCCTGGCAGCGAGCCGCCAGTGTTATGAAAATGGTGGACATAGCACCTGTTGTTGTTGCCGGTTCGGGAAGAAAAAGGCGTAAAAATGGTACGAAAAGTGTGCAGGTTGTTAAAAACCATTAAAGGATGCCAATACATGTAAACAATACATGACAGCTAGTGGTAAAGTAATTCCGGAAAAAAGTTGGCAATGATTCCGTATCTCAAAAACGAAAACCATCAAAGGTATTATGAAGCCATTTTAAATTGAACAGTATTGATTATTTTTACTTGATATTTTAACATGTTGATTTTGTCACTCGAAAATTTGGAAACTTTGTTGTTTTCAATTATTTACTTCTATAATGTCACGTCACCAGTCTTTGTGTGTTCAAATGGCCTAAGTGCCAACAAGGCCAATACCAAAACGAACTTGGAACTTATTTTAAAATATAATGCTAGGCACTTAGAGCCTAATTTAAGTTAGTGAGAATTGGACTTGGAGTTTTCTTTAGACTGACAATTAATATGTAAGTTTGTTGTACTAATTGATAAGTAAAACACTTTGTTGTTTCTACATAAAAAGATTATATCGTTATATTAGTATTTCCATTAAAAAAATAAACAGATATGATTATGAAGATGAGTTATTATTTTAATCAACAATTCCTCCACATTTTGATTTTGGCACTTACACCCTTTTTTATTTCCGGTATTCAAATAATCACTGAATCGATTATAAGACTTCCATTTTTTGTGTATTTTTTGTTTCTTTTTAATCATTCTAATTAATGATTTTGTGTACCAAACAGGATGACGACTGTCACGACTAAACGTTTTTTTAGGGACATGATTATCGATGATTGTATAAAGCAGCTTGTAAAAGGTATCCACCGCCAAATCAACGTCAGGAACGTTTAAATGTCGCTCCCAGTCCACTTCCAAGATAGCTTGGCTAATCACTTCATAATCCGCCGCATGGAAGCAGCGGACAGTGCGGGGTGCAGGCTGTAAGAAGTTCTCCCCGGCGAGAGCATATTCGATGCCCAGCGCCGGGTGGTGCAAATCTTCTGGCAGCGACAATGGCTCAACGCGACTAACGGTGCATTTAGAGTTAGATATTACTAGATCCAAGTATCTTTCATTATGATTACTCACACTATTATATTGAGACCATCCCGTGAAACACAAAAACGTATTAAGTTGACTAATAAGTTTGTTTTTAAAAGGGTTAATTAAGCTCATCCCTGGCTCTGAACCAAGTGACCAACATGCTTCACGTATATTAAAATCACCTACAATAATATACACATTATTCGGTTTACCGATACTAAGCTCAGAGATATATTCGAAAAACGTTAATTGAGATAACTCTTGGTTCGCACTTTGAAGAAAATAACAACAAAATATACTTAAGGTTCTCATTACCCCGGACTGGTTAATGGTTACGTTCACGCTTGTGATTTCCGTATCGGCAAGAGAGGGGAGAGGACTCACCGACCGCACATCCACCGGGATGCCGTGACGCACAGCGATTAGCGTCCCGCCCCCCCTCGATGTACCATGAGTATCGTAATCCCTATCAGTTCTGTATACTCCATATCGTGAATCAAAAAGTTCCGCATCAAAGATGCCAGGCAAAAGCCAGGTTTCTGTCAGACAGATTATATCGTAATCAGCATTCAATAAATTTTTTAAAAATAAACCTGTTTTACTCCTCAATCCACGCACATTCTGGTAATAGAACTTTAAGAACGCGATGATAATAAAAACAAAATTAAAATTATGAGTAGTACGTATTTGCATAATAAAATAGTTAAAAATGAATCACAGATAGTACCAGTCCTCGTATTGTCTAAATAACAATAACAATAGGTATGCTCGCCGTTATGCCTATTCTTAATAATATATGAATAAGTAGTCTTCCCCGAGAAAAAATATACACGCGTTTGACGGTAAAATACATCCAAAGGACAGCATTTAAAAACATAAAAGAAGCAAATATTATAATAATGGTAATGTTCGAAATACATTGCTTCACGTGCATTTCCTTGCAATATAAATACGTGCACTAGAACCGCAATGGTTATTTTATGAATAACTATGATTGTGAAGTGATCAAGAGCGGGGTAAAGGCCACCGAACAAAGGCTCCGTGAACAAGCCAGCAGTCATTAAATACACAGCACAAATGTAGTACGGAATATTATTGCCACATTGATACCTTGAAATAAACATAACAAAAAACCCAGATATAACTAAATCGATACAACTAAGTTCAGATCGAACAAGTTCAAAAATACACATACAGACCCGATCTCGCGAGAACACTATGGAACTAGCAACACAGAACGATAAGCTCAATGTCACACAACTATTAAGTATGCAAGCAGAATGACAGCTCTTAAAAACAAAACTAAAAACATGTGTGAAAAAGAAAGCCAATAACTTTGACAGTTTATGAACATTATAAACAAAAATAGTTCTCATACTATTTTGTTTAAAGAATCCTCCGAAGAGACATGTATGATAGGAGATTGGTCACTACGACGAACCATAACCGTGCAGTTCCGGACCCAGCAGTACGCGTAGCCCTTTTCCTTCGCCAGCCTCTTTGCTTGTCTGAGTAAGAACTTATTCTTTGCCGAGAGATGGTCGTTGAAATATATTCTGTTAGCACTCTGAGCTCCCGAAATACCAATATCACTCGCGGTGCAATTCTTAAGATTACGTAAACATGACAAAAAGTCGTCCTTCTTGTATCTTGAATGCATTTTCAAGATAATTGGCTTTGGTGTCTTATTATCTGAGTCATTCTTGACCGCCACTCGAGTGATGAAATCAATGTCAATGTCGGTATTAATCACAAAATTACACTTCTGCGCTAGGGACTTCACAAGGCTCAAAAGATTCTCACCCTTTTTTTCAGGGACTCCATTAATCTGAATGTTTGAGCGACGTACCCACTGTTCATTTCTACTGTTGCTATCAGAAATATCTTTTATATTCGAGCGAAGATCATTAAGCTCACGTTTTAACTGCTCATTTTCATCCACGAGGTTGGAGATTCGTGTATTAACTAAATCAATCGAGGATGCGAAGCCATTTATTTTAGTCTCCCACGAGTTAACTGTGGTTGAGAGTTTCGCTAACTGGTCGCTGACATCAGTCCTGAGGGAGTCGATTGATGATTGTATGGCACTAAACCTGCTATCGAAGTGCTCCATAATGGCATTTGCGTCTATGTTTATCATAGAATGGGATGAGCTGCCCTCCGAACGCGGGGCAACGGGGCTATTATTATTTCTCCTACCCGTTTTGCACGATGGACACTTCCATTTAATTTTATTCATGGGCAATATCTTCTTATACTCTGTTTCATTAAGCCCTACACATATGTAGTGATACGAGCCTTGGCACGCAGAACATTTAATTAAGTCCTCCACCTTTATGGCATCCAAACATTTCTTGCAATCCATGTTTAAGTAGGTGTTAAATAACTTAAAAGGCAAGCGTGCGCAGCCACAGTTGTTGTTTACTTCGTTCCGAGCTCAAACCGCCGCGTCGAAAAGGGCCTATGCGCCGTGCATTGATTGTCACTTACGCGTAAACGTCAACAACACATTCGATTCACTGACACTTGTTGCCACGAAACAGTCTCCAAGATATTTCTGCTATTAATCGATTGTAAACCACAAATAATTTATTCCCAAATGAAGATAAATAGATTAAGTCACAATTGCACAAGCCTCCGTTTAATACAGGCACTGATTCTCTGGTTATTTTATTTAAAAGGTTAACACAGATGTTACGCGTGCGAGGTGTACGCCGTATATAAATATGAAAATAAAATTATGATTCTTATAAGTTGGATGGATTTTTTCTTTTACTTCTCTTTCATGAATACATACCAAAATATAGCTTTTTTATTTTAATGCTTTAAGAACACATGATTTATTTATTAGCATTAAAAATTAACAACGAATATTAGCATTAAAAATATATACAAAAAAGAACTAAACAAAATTATAAATAAAAAATTTGGCCGAGATCTCCGTCCATGGGAAAAGTACCCAGGACACTAGCAACGTTTAAGAAGTATTAGAGAAATGAACCTTTATATGAGTAAAACATTAAGACTTAAATTATCCTCGTACAATACAAGCGAAGTCGTGGGTGGCTCCATCTACATACAGAGCAGGTTTCCTCACGATATTTTCTGCCACTGCCCAGTTGGTGTTACTAAATACGCTATTCATTGCCATCTCTACATGGAGATTCAAATTAAAGACTTCATAATGTGAAACGACGTTTGCAACCACTCGGTCACCACAGCTCTTTCAGTGTGTACTTAACGTTAGTAATTAAATGCTGGCCAATAGGAATATAAAAATTTTATGTTTGAAATTAGGTCGATAATTACGTTATTTGAAACTATTATTTACCACTAATAATTTCCCGGAAAACTTATATGTAAGACGAAGTATGTTAGGGATTTTTATTTAATAAAAGAAAATAATAGATTTCCGTACACTAATTGACTATATTTACACAACTTAACAATACAATATTTTCAATAACAAGAACGTTATGGTATAATTAATGGTGGTGCTCAGGAACTGTGTGCTTGGCGTGTCCGGTGCGTTTGACAATAGCATTGAATCTGTAATAAGATAATTATAATAATAATATGTAAGGATTCACAATTGACAAAAAAGTTGTTGTTAAAATAAAGATCTCATTAACCCTACAACTACAACATCCAAATTTAGTTAAATGAACCACAACACGGGTCATGGGTGACCCCATTAAAAAAAATATTAGATATGTACAAAATATCAAACTTGAATAACTTTTAACAATTCTTACAAGTTCTTTGGATATGAATGGACTACATAAGGAATAAAAATGAAGTAAAAATCTTAAAATCTAGACACATTGATGACAAATAGGTAACCTGTGTTGTGCACATATATTTTTGGAGCACTTAACACATTTCTCTCTGCCCTTCCTATCTTTGGCTCTAGTGCATAAATAGCAGCGGGAACTTGAAGTTGATCGAGCTTGGGCTACTTGAGCACTGTTTTCTTCATCTACTTCCAAAACATGAAGCATCTCTATGCTTCATGTTTTGGGAGTAGAACTGAAAAATCTGAAAAATCTCTGAACCTAATGAGCGTGCGCACGCCGCCATGCTTCACGGGCCACTGATTACCAATTACGGAAGGTACCTAGAGGCACAGGATTGTAGGTGCAAAACTCGCTAAATTAAAATAAAAATACTTGTGTGTGGGGTCACCCATGACTTCATGTTGTGGTTCTAGGGTTAACATAGATCAAGCTTGTCTAATTACCTACACTTGTAACTGAAAGTGTTAAGCACTACATGCTACAGATGCTATTCTATGATTAGTAGTGAAACATACCCGTTGTGTTTGTCAGCGGTGTATTCAACCACTCGGAAAGTTCCATCAGCATCGTGCAGACTGTATACGCCCTTTACAACATCTCCGTCGCGCGTCTCATGCTGGTACTTGCTATCGCCTGTGTGGAGATCTTCTACTTTGTACTCGTATGCGTATTTAGGGTGCGCCTGTAGAGCATTAATTAGATCATAAAAACTTTATTATCACTAACGCATATGACGGGTACGGTACATTTTATTCTGCGTGTTTATTCCTCATGACGTAAGGTTGTGACTCCTTTTTGCACACAAACCTTCTTCTTCAATCTTGGGTTTGTCTTTTGGTAGTGGTAACAGCGGGTTAGCAAAACCGGGCCAGCGATGTTAGACATAAAATCTAAGAGAATGTGTAGCTTAGTAGGTAGTTTATAGGGTAGACAACCAAACCATAATGAAGGTTTGTTTCGTTCACTTTTACTATCGAAGCTTACCTTATATGGATAACTAATGTAATTAATAGAAAAGAACGTATTCTTGTCTGTCTGTAACTCGTTTCATGCTTAAACAACAAAACCAATTTTGTCGAAATTTAGTAAGTAATATTTATAGTTTAGGCCTCGGGAAAGGACATATACAATACTTTCTATTCCGGAATAACGCTCCGTTCTCATGGAATAAGGGAAAAAGAAGCGTTTTTGTTTGTCCTTCTTTCGGATCGTAACGGAGCAACCAATCCACGCGATTTTTGGTATGGAAATGGTTTGGGAGCCGAAGAGTGATGTGTACTACTTATCCCGGACATATATAACGAGCCTGCGGAAAAAAGTCCAGCCGACGGGCGGAAGCCTAGTAAAAAATACGTTTGGTTATTACATAGTAATCGACGTGATGCTCTTCATGTTTCACTTCAGGGTGGTGCTCGTGGTGGTGCTCGTGGTGCTCCTCCGCAAAGTGGTGGTGGTGTATCGGCTCATGGTGTGACTCATGTCCGTGGCCAGCGTGGAGGATGATGCTCTGTGACGAGAACGCGTGGCCGTGGTCATGACCATGTTGGGGCCGTGCTACAACGACGGCTATGAGAGCGCCGATGAAGATAATCTGTAAGTCAAGGAAATGAATGTATAAAATTGTTAAATTATGTCAGAATTTTTGGTTCGTAGTAGGCCCTGCAATAATAATGTGGTAAATACCCTTGAAATTTAAGGCTCGAACACTATAGCTTACAGTATAGCAGCACATTGAGCGAAGATTCTTAGTCAAGTATCTTTTCTTCCTCCATGGTAAACTGAAATAGGCCGCAATCATCGCTTACCGTCAAACTAAATTGATTTATAGTCGAGTCATTTTAATGGGTCACATTTGACAGTTCATTTATGCAAAGAAAAATATCCGTTACGCTAAAGGAATAAAACTCAAGAAAACAACATACATAAGTTCTTAATAATATAATTATTTAGTTAGAAAATTAGATTCTACTCCTAATGTATGTAGCACTTTTCTTTATAATAGCATAAACTGTCAAATATGGCCTATTAAAATGACTTGACTATAGTACCTTAACAGTATCAACATCAAACTCGCAACCTAGGACTGCACCAAATCAGTCGAAAAAAATATGAACGAAAACCTCTTTAGATTATTATCTCTCACTTTGCGTGTTAGTAGTCAATTATTACCTTGGTGAACATTTTAATTGTTTCAGCTTCGGTTGTTAACTTGACGAATATTGTTTTTTAAATGATACTGCACTAATGAAACACATGTCTTTTATACAGTCACTGCAAATTTATTTTCATAAGAAAGTTACGAATTGGAGTCGTGAAAGGATCTAAAGTAAGTGAGGCCTTGATCACAAGATTAACTAATATGTACATTAAAATACTTTAATATGTAGGAAATTTTACAAACTGTTGGATTTTGTACGTTTTTATGTCTTATTGTTAATTTAATGAGTTACTATAAATGAGAAGTCGAGGTGATTCAACATCGGCCTTATCCTATTGCAATTAATTCATAAAAAATGCTTACAATACAAGTTTATAATCTTTAAAAATGATTACATTTATGTTGCAACTGGCCGTTGAGTTTTTTAATTACTTTAAATTTTCCTACATCATCAGAAATAGCTTATCATATCTCAAAATGTTTAGTTTAGAGGTCCACATCAGGTGCTCTAGGCCTTTCTTTATGTTAACAGAAAGTGTTCATCATGTCTAACCAAGCAACGGTTCCCCAAGCGCTATATTTAATTTCTTCTAGAGGTAAGACGGTGTTTCACATAATATGTTCAGATTTTTAAGCTAAATTCTAGCCTATATTATCTTGGCGGGGACAAGTAACTGTGCATATAAGAAAGAAAGTTTCCTTAAATTTTGTCCAGTAGTTTTCGTGCGAAAGGCAGCCATCAAAATATAGACAGTCAAAATATTTGTTGGCTCCTGTTACTGTGACAGACGATGCCTCCCAGATGGTAAGTGGTCACTTTTTGCATTTTTGTTTGAGAGATACTTACCAAAAAGCATTGCTTAATGTGCTGTCATTTTAAAGGCCCTCTGATCTTCGAGCCCTTAATTTTTCTTATTAAGTTTACAGCTGCCACATTATTTTGCCGGAAAACAGCAAGAGCTGTTATGGCAGCGGTATACATCTGTTGTACGAGCCAGCTAGTCGGACTTAGAAAATTTTCTGCTACAAACCCGACCAACGAACGAACCCGTGATCTTCAGGTAATATACCCGAGAGGTATAACTACTGTTGCACTGGGGCGGTAAAGTCAGTCGGTTGTATGAAGTTTCAAAATGTATATAATTTTCGAGGAGTAAATCCTCCTCGCTATCAAACTATTTTTAAAAAAGTACCTACCTATAGCGCAAAAAAGTGAGGCGTTCCAATTTCGAACTTCGCGCGTCAATTGTTTTCGTGTGAAAAATTAGCTCTCCTGTCTTAGCACGCCATTGAAACAGTCTGTTTACTATGTAATTTGTTTTAAATATTAAAAAAAAGACGACTTTCCTATCTTAAACCAGTTTTATTTACGAATATAACTAACTACGTCGCCATTTCTCGCCGCCGGCATAGTGCATGCCGGTTCAATAATTGACGTTCTTTACAGTTTTATTACAGGTGAGTTTAAGTTAAAATATTTGTTTTACAAAATATAATACCAAAATATTCTTTTTATCTCATTATGGGATACTTCTATATTTTACCTACATCATCAGAAATAGCTTATCATATCTCAAAATGTTTAGTTTAGAGGTCCACATCAGGTGCTCTAGGCCTTTCTTTATGTTAACAGAAAGTGTTCATCATGTCTAACCAAGCAACGGTTCCCCAAGCGCTATATTTAATTTCTTCTAGAGGTAAGACGGTGTTTCACATAATATTATGTTCAGATTTTTAAGCTAAATTCTAGCCTATATTATCTTGGCGGGGACAAGTAACTGTGCATATAAGAAAGAAAGTTTCCTTAAATTTTGTCCAGTAGTTTTCGTGCGAAAGGCAGCCATCAAAATATAGACAGTCAAAATATTTGTTGGCTCCTGTTACTGTGACAGACGATGCCTCCCAGATGGTAAGTGGTCACTTTTTGCATTTTTGTTTGAGAGATACTTACCAAAAAGCATTGCTTAATGTGCTGTCATTTTAAAGGCCCTCTGATCTTCGAGCCCTTAATTTTTCTTATTAAGTTTACAGCTGCCACATTATTTTGCCGGAAAACAGCAAGAGCTGTTATGGCAGCGGTATACATCTGTTGTACGAGCCAGCTAGTCGGACTTAGAAAATTTTCTGCTACAAACCCGACCAACGAACGAACCCGTGATCTTCAGGTAATATACCCGAGAGGTATAACTACTGTTGCACTGGGGCGGTAAAGTCAGTCGGTTGTATGAAGTTTCAAAATGTATATAATTTTCGAGGAGTAAAACCTCCTCGCTATCAAACTATTTTTAAAAAAGTACCTACCTATAGCGCAAAAAAGTGAGGCGTTCCAATTTCGAACTTCGCGCGTCAATTGTTTTCGTGTGAAAAATTAGCTCTCCTGTCTTAGCACGCCATTGAAACAGTCTGTTTACTATGTAATTTGTTTTAAATATTAAAAAAAAGACGACTTTCCTATCTTAAACCAGTTTTATTTACGAATATAACTAACTACGTCGCCATTTCTCGCCGCCGGCATAGTGCATGCCGGTTCAATAATTGACGTTCTTTACAGTTTTATTACAGGTGAGTTTAAGTTAAAATATTTGTTTTACAAAATATAATACCAAAATATTCTTTTTATCTCATTATGGGATACTTCTATATTTTATCTTCGCTACTGAAGCGACTTTTTACACAGTGAGTTTCCGGTGCCTGGTGGTCGTCTATACATATTAAGTACTTGCGGAACTTTTGTTGATCTACTTTGTGATCAGATCAATTTTTGCAAGTTTACACAATATTTTAATATTATATTTAACAAATTATGTGTTTTTTTAAATAAAACTCAGATCTAAAATAATATATTGCTGCCAGTTTAGCTATAAAATATTTTATTAAATGAATGAAAATATAAAGAATGAAAAGTCGAGTTAAGATGATATTTTAAGTTAAAAATTTCAACCTTTCAGCAAGGGTGCTTGATGATAGGCTTAGTTAACACTTTACTAAATAAAATTACGTTTATACGTTGGTTCAGCATGCATTAAAAATTTGTATCGACCCGCATATCAATCAACTTGACCACATTATTGCATTAGCCGAAGAAATTAGTTATTTGGAAAAGAATAATTTTCTTATTGACTTTCACTTTACGTGCCTTACGGATATTTAAAATGACCTGAACAACATACATAGATTTCTATTTATTAAAAAGCCACGGCAGGAAGCCAGTATGTTATGTATAGTTTACGTGTAATCAAAACTCAAAAATCAAATGTAACAGCTTTTTATTGGTATGTATAACAAAATATATTATGTACACTAAGTCAGCAGATAACAGAAATATTATTAATAGTGGTGGTGCTTCTCAGGAACGATGTGGTGGGTGCTGTGCTTCACAGTGGCGTGGAAACTGGAACAAAAAACACAAAATATAGTTTAAAAAAACAGACTTAACAAAATCAGTTGTTTTGGTGTGCCATTTCAGTTAATGGACACGTAGGTAAGACAAGCCACATCCCTAATGAACTCAACAAACCCAACCAAACGCAATCTTTTTAGGCGTCGCTATTTGCGTTTTTTTTCGTTTAGCCGGCGGTTGTGGTGTTTCCACTCATTCTGAAGACCATTAATGCAGGCTAGCGAAACTTGACTGCTGTGTTTGGGACTGGTTTCCTCTTGCCAATCTCTCTTGCTGGTACCTGACTCGTGGCGATTGACCTGCCCTCGGTGTTGGAGCTGCGTTTTGTGGTCACCAGCGTAATCTTTTATTTTCTACTCGACTTACCCGGTGTGCTTGTCGCCGTGGTAGTCGACATGTCGCACGGAGCCGTCAGATTCGTGCAGCGAGTAGAAGCCCTTCACAGAGTCGCCGTCGCGATGTTCATGCTGCGTTTTGTGGTCGCCGGTGTGGTGATCCTCCACCTTGTACTCGAACTCGTATTTGGGATGGGTCTGAAAAAAATATTGTAATTTTTTGTGATAAAAATAGACTAGGTATAGACCACTGATTTTAGAATATACGAGTAGGTACTTTGTTTTTATTAAAATATATTTTAGTTAACTTTTGTAACGAAAATAATAATATAAATGAAAATTACGTAGTAATCGTAATGGTGCTCTTCGTGTCCGTGTCCATGCCCATGTTTATGGACTGTCACAATTTCGGGGTGGTCGTCGTGTTTGGAGATGTGTTGAGACGAGAAACCGTGGCTGTGCTCGTGACCGTGACCGTGGTCGAATTGAGCAGCCACCACCATCACCACAGCAGCAAAGCACAGGATCTGTTTAATATTTAAAAAAATGTTGTAGTAAATTATTATTTTCATGTAATAATTGTAAGTGATTAATTAATTATATTCAATTCAAGATTTAATCACTACTAAATGCTTCTAGTTTTGTTAATTTGTCTTAATTCAAAAATGAAAATATTCAAAGAAGTTAATGTATCATTCTTATCTGATTTTTTTAAGTTATTAACTTCCCTCGGTCACCCTTACCTTTGAAAACATTTTAAGTTGCTATTGTTACTAAGTTCAGTGGTGAACTGATACTCACTAAGTAAATCTCGCCTCTTTTATATCAGTATCGATATTAAATGTGCTTTTAAGTATTGATTTCATTCTAAGTAATGGGTAGTTAAAAAATTATGCATGAACAGTGGTATGCGGCATTGCGATATTTACGTAACACATTTACTCCATACGAGGCGCCAGGGCGAGAAATTCAGACGTTACCTTGAACAGTTTCATTATTGTTAGGACTTGCAAATGTAAAAGAACAATTCTAACTATTTAATTAAAACGGAACATTTTACGTAATTATTTTCTATCGAGTAGATTTGTCACTGACCGATGCTCGTGACTCGTGACTTAGAACTCTTGTATCATCATCAACTTTCAGCCCATGTAAACACTAAGAAAAGTTGGTATAAGTAAGTTGAGGTCTTGCATAAAGGTTAAAAATAGATCCAGTACATATTATTGTCTTTTCATAGTAGCTAAGCTGATAGCAAACATAGAAATCTGAAAATTATTGAAACTTTTATAGCCCCCTGAATTCCCGCTTAGAATTTAGGCATTGGAAGCTTGGTATACTGTTAATATTTACTTCAAAAATTATAAATTCCAATTCTATTCAGCTTTTTTACCGTTCCGTATCGTAAAACAGCGTCATTTCAGTTTTTAATGCTATTTTAGTTGGCAGCTAGGAAATTCACTTTATTGTAAGCGGTTACTATGGCCTATTTGTAAAATAATTGTGTCTAAGGCGTCTTTGAAAAAATAAAAAAAGAGGTCCTCAGAATGCATCGGTCAAGGACTCAAGGCGCGGTCAGGTAGTTTTTACCTGTGCGGTTCGATGCTACGCAGAGCAGTAGATCCTAAAAAAAGACTACCAACAACTAGACGGGGGCTTCGTCGTTTGACCCCGGTCCCGAATACACCGCGGTGTCAAACGCACAAGGACGCTTTTTGAATTGGCCGTTTGACACCGCGGTGTCAAGTGGTGAACAACTTTTTTCGACTTCGTCACTTGACACCGCTGTTATTATTTATGTACAGTTAAAGACAAAATTGCATCGAGAAAAATATCCCAATATAAGTATCCGTTTTTTGTAATGACAACTTTGTCCCATAGGCCGCACCAATAGAACGCTCTCGTATTTCAGCTCTTTACTTCCAACCACTATCAGCCACTTTTTGGGATATGGTCACTTCATCTAGCTTCATTTCAGCTTGTTAACACGTTGACTGCGGCAAAGACACACCCCTGTGTTTTTAAAATTGCAACTCCAGTGCGGCATTACGTGTTTGACGCGAGCGCAAAAATGTCCATACGACTGTGCGGCTCAACACAAAACGTGTGATCAAGGCAGCCGCTTCGCGTGTGGCCACACACACCAGTACTTAATGATTTTTATGCTTTAATATTGTATTATTAGCTATTTATACATAATAATATATATAGATAGTTAAATTTTCGTTAATACACAAAGCGACAAGTAATTCATTTATTGAAACATTAAATTCGTTCATATTATAATACACATAAAATTTAATTCAGACCAAAAATAAGCGTCTTATGTCGTTATTTTCTATTTTTTTTTTACAAACAAAGCACTGCACACCTGCAGCTTTCATTTACACGTAACCATCAAATACTTAAAACTACTACTAAAAAAATACCGACAAGGCAATGCTTCCAGGAACAAGTGACCTTACTAATTGAACCATCTTACCCTTTTAGCGATAAGGCTATTGTAATAGCTACTCGTTTATTACTTATTTTGCAAAAGATACAAACTTCTAACGATTCCGATATCGCACACGTGTTCCATGCAAAAACCAATACACGACACGTTAATGCTTCCTAAAAACAAGTAACTTTTCAGACAAAAATATAACCTACTCACTAAAAGGATCCTTCAAATCTACAAATTACTTGTGTACTCAACTGTACAAATAAGATTTTTATTGGCGGTGTCAAATGACGAAGTCGAAAAAAGTTATTCCCGCTTGGAACCGCGATATTATTAACGGTGTCAAACGGCCAATTCAAAAAGAGTCCTTGTGCGTTTGACACCGCGGTGTATTCGGGACCGGGGTCAAACGACGAAGCCCCCACTAGACTAGAGGTGACCATAGAGCCAAGACCCTCTGGTTTAGGGGTACTTGGATGCGTTTTTTGGGGGCTTCGTCGTTTGACCCCGGTCCCGAATACACCGCGGTGTCAAACGCACAAGGACGCTTTTTGAATTGGCCGTTTGACACCGCGGTGTCAAGTGGTGAACAACTTTTTTCGACTTCGTCACTTGACACCGCTGTTATTATTTATGTACAGTTAAAGACAAAATTGCATCGAAAAAAATATCCCAATATAAGTATCCGTTTTTTGTAATGACAACTTTGTCCCATAGGCCGCACCAATAGAACGCTCGTATTTCAGCTCTTTACTTCCAACCACTATCTGCCACTTTTTGGGATATAGTCACTTCATCTAGCTAAAAAATCTGTTTACGTAGCTGGTTATCAAACTCTAGTTATAAATGCAGAATAATATTCTTTTTTGATAAGTAGTTATGAAACAGTGAAAAAAAGTCTGTTTATGTAGCCGGTTATCAAACTTGAGTTACGAATCTGGCTGAAGGGTTCATTTTAGCTTGTTAACACGTTGACTGCGGCAAAGACACACCCCTGTTTTTAAAATTGCAACTCCAGGAGGCCTACCATGAACTTTTAGTTAGCGATTCATTTCCGATGCAATTCATTTTAGGAACCCAAACTGAATCGCTAAAATTCGTACCATGAAGTGCCTTTAGCTGACTCGCATTTGCATCGCTCACGGAGGAATGAACGAACGAAATTTGTCTGTGGTCCGTGTGAGAAAGAGATAACGCTATACACTGTTGCATAAGTTAGTCTCTTTTACTCGTCTGGATTGCGAAGCTAGCTGTCAAATTAAACATGACATGAGTCAATCATGATTTGACAAATGGCTGACAGTACTTGAAAACTGCTGAGAGAAAATTACGTGTTTATATTATTGGAATTTAAAAGTCTTAGAAATTGTTTTTTTGCAGTAACACCTAAGAAACACTAAATACTTAACGGAAATAATTAAATTACGTATATTTTGACCATTTACTTTAAGTAAATAACAAAACGATTCAGTTTACGCTAAGAAATAGCAACTTTTTTTGAAACGCTTACTTTGACAGTTAAACGATTCAGTTTAGGTTGAAATGTCACGTCATGGTACGAAAAGTGAATGAATGAAAACAGTTTGCGATCCAATTGCCGACTTGATTTGGCGTCGCCCAAACTGAATCGCTTTAAGGACGTCGTGGTATGAAATCGCGAGGCAGTTTATTTTAGGTCGTCAATTGAATCGCAATAAGAGTTCATGGTAGGCCCCCAGTGCGGCATTACACGTTTGACGCGAGAGCAAAAATGTCCATACGACTGTGCGGCCCAACACAAAAAGTGTGATCAAGGCAGCCGCTTCGCGTGTGGCCGCACACACCACCAGTATTTAATGATTTTTATGCTTTTATATTGTATTATTAGCTATTTATACATAATATAGATAGTGAAATTTTCGTTAATACACAAAGCGACAAGTAATTCATTTATTGAAACATTAAATTCGTTCATATTATTATACACATAAAATTCAATTCAGACCAAAAATAAGCGTCTAATGTCGTTATTTTCTATTTTTTTTTACAAACAAAGCAGTGCACGACACCTGCAGCTTTCATTTACACGTAACCATCAAATACTTAAAACTACTACTAAAAAAATACCGACAAGATAATGCTTCCAGGAACAAGTGACCTTACTAATTGAACCATCTTACCCTTTTGGCGATAGGCTATTGTACTATATGGGTGAATATACGCTATTTGAATTTCAACGGTCTATAGAATTTTTTTATGTTAAACTTATTATATGATTGTTTTTCTATGCCTAAACAATAAATAGCATTGCCTTTTATCTGGCCCACACAGTCTTTTCACGATAATTATTTAATTTAAAGCATTATTAGCTTATAACATTAAAAATGTATACTCCTCTGGCCTTCCTATTAATGCATTATAATGTTTTAACAGCCATATCCGTTAAATACGTATGCAAATAAGTATTATTTTTAAATAGTTACTAACTTTAATAAACATCGAAGCATATTTTATCAAAAAACACTGTAAAAATATTTATTAATATATAAAAAACAAACTTCTTTTCATGTCATGTTACGAATACGTCACTTCATCTGGCGAAACTCTAAAGAAGAAAAATTTTACTTAACCTTCGGAAGGATAGCGGGGTGACTCATCACCCCACACGTTCAAAAAAGATGCGATAACTTTTTATACGTTTATTGAGGGTAGTTGTGTTTTTCAGTATTCTTTTATTTTATCTTACGTAATTAGTATTTTTGGTGGGTAGGTGTCAACTTAACAAGTTGATGAAAGTGATCTCTCTATTTGAAAAATTAATTTAAAATATATTGCAAACGTTTTTAATCTTTTAATGTGGTGAAAAGTGCACAGTACCTGCCAGTTTATCCATTTCATTAGTCACTTTCGCATTACACATTGCAAGACACTTATTTTATACAACAATGGAGTCACTGCAGTTAGCCATAGGGGATATGAGGGCTATGTTCACCTCCCAGCTTGCTGAATTCCAACAGAGCCTGGATAAGGCTACTCCGTCGCCTACAGTTGCTACGCTGTCCGCTGAGTACACCGCCTTCAAGAAGTTTGTTCTCACATCGTTGGATCATCTTCAGCGACAAGTTGATCTTCTTATACAAGAATGTGACAGGCTGGAGATGCGTGGCCGCCGCAAGATTCTGTTGGTGCATGGAGTGCCGGAGACTAATGGTGAGGATATGGTGGCCACAGTCACTAAGCTAGCATCGGAGCGTTTGCATTTGCCATTGACTGCTGATGCCATTTCTCGCAGCCATCGCATTGGTCGGACTGTCGGTGGCAAACCTCGGCCTTTGCTTGTTAAGTTTGCTCGAGTGGCTGACCGTGACAAGTGTTGGATGGCGAAAACTGCGCTTAAGGGCTCTGGCATCACTATCTCAGAGTTCTTAACTAAAATGCGCCACGATGCCTTTATGGAAGCTCGGAAACGTTTGGGAATCACCAAATGTTGGACGAGAAATGGCGTGATTGTGGTCGTGATAGCCGATGGTTCACAACACCGTATCTCGACGATACAGGAGCTCGACAAGGTCTTCCCGGCGTTGCAGACTGGTGCTGCCCAGGCTCCCACTACTTCTGGTGGTCGTGATGTGCCCACGTCAAGAACTAGGCGCCAGAGAAAGTGATTTGTGATCAGTGCACGATGTTTTTGTGTTGTTCTCTCTATTATCCTAAGGTTTTGTTATATTAGTTTTGTATACTTGTTCCCTTTTTGGTCGGTTATTCATTCATTAGCACTTTGTTTGGTTGAGTAATATTTAACTTGCTATACATTTTCTGGTTTAACTGCGTTACCCGCATTTAAATTACAATTACAACAACTAAGCAAAATTACAATGATCAAATTATTATTTTCTTGAAGTGACATTGACATTTGTTTTTTTTTTTCTCTCACCAAACCGCTGATGAGCTTCGGTCCGAATCGGGGTCGCGCTGTTTTTTGTATATTTTTATTTTGTTTTACGATTTTTATGTTTCTCTCTTTTATTTTTATTAACATTTTAATATTGTGATGTTTCTTGTTTTGTAATTACTATTTTTTTGTTTTTTTTTTATATACTATCAGAACAAACTGGCAAGTGCTGGTACTACACGTGGAGAAAAGTTATAACTTAAATATTTTTATTTATTGCTTAGAAACCTAGTATTTATTGGTCGTTAGGTTAATTATTATATTGTTTTTAAATATATATATATATATATATATATTTTTATATCATATTATTATGTTTAGTAATGATAGTAATAGTGATCAAAGTAGCAACTTTCACTCTTTTTCTTCCACTTCTCTTAGTGATGATGACAGCTTTCACTCCACCTCTTTACCTCTTTCAGATGTGCTTGAATCCACTTTTTCCGATGCGCATCTTAATTTTAATGTTGTCCATATAAATGCACAAAGTATTCCAGCTCATTACACGGACATGGTTACATCTTTTGACAATAGGAATATTCATGCGGTTCTCGTTTCGGAGACGTGGTTAAATCCATCACTCCCTTCTACTTCTTACTCCTTACCTGGCTTCCAACTTATTCGGAATGATCGCATAATTCGATCTGGTGGTGGGGTCGCAATTTACATTAGATCGCACATTCCCTTCTCAATTGTGAATGCGTCAGCACCCTCTTCTTCTTCGGATATTGCTCAGCATCTTTTCTTGGAGTTGACCCTCTGTCACACAAAAATTCTTCTCGGTGTCTTCTATAGTCCCTCTTTAAGAGTAGATTACTTTTCTGCTTTTGAGAACCTTTTAGAAGACCTGACTCCCTTATACAGTCACACAATACTGATGGGAGACTTCAACACTTGTCTGCTGAAGCAAGATTCTCGTTCCTCTCGTTTAAGAACCATCATAAACTCCTGTAATCTGCATGTCCTTCCTCTCAATGCCACTCATTCTCTTCCTAATTGTACCCCTTCTCTTCTTGACCTTATAATGGTGTCTTCTACTACGCATGTATTTAAGCACGGTCAGTGTCATGCAGATGCCTTTTCTTACCATGATTTATTATATTTATCTTATAAAATCCGCCCTCCCAAACTTAAACGAAGAATTCTTTTGCAACGCAATTTTGGTGGTATGGTTGTGGAAGATCTTAAGCGTGATGCTTTGAACATTGATTGGTCCGTGATTGACAATGCTGAAAGTGTGGACGAGAAAATCGCCCTCTTTAACTCCTTGCTAATAAGCCTTTATGATAAGCATGCTCCTATTCGACCAGTCAAAATTAAACATTCTCCTGCACCTTGGTTGACTGATGACTTAAGATCGCTTAGAGACAGAAAGAATGCTGCCAAAACTAGATACAAAATGGATCCGTCCGAAAAAAACCGTGAGAAATATAAAATTATTAGGAATCGCTGCAATACGATGTGTAGAGACGCTCAAAGACGCCATATTCATAGTTCTGTAGAAAATGGTGATCCCGCTAAAGTGTGGAAATTTCTTAGGTCGCTTGGAATTGGAAGGTCGCGCAATAGTTCAGTGCCCAATGACTTAAACATTTATTCTTTAAATAAACACTTCTCTTCTTCTGTGTCTATTGATGACCAAACCAAGACTAATACTCTTCATCTGCTTTCAAGTCTTCCAATTCCTGACTATCAAAGTTTCTCTTTTAATCAAGTGGCCGATTGTGATGTTAAGAGAAACATTATGTCCATTGCTTCCAATGCTGTTGGTAGTGATTGTATTAGCCGTCATATGATTATCCCCATCATTGATATCCTGACTCCTATTATTACACACATTCTCAATTTTTCCCTATCTACAAGTTGTTTTCCTACGGTCTGGAAGGATGCCCAAATCATTCCTCTTCCTAAAAAGTCCAATCCTTGCTTGTATTC
This sequence comes from Mecyna flavalis, assembly GCA_949319885.1. Lineage (NCBI taxonomy): Eukaryota > Metazoa > Arthropoda > Insecta > Lepidoptera > Crambidae > Mecyna > Mecyna flavalis. The sequence continues at coordinate 13,689,108 of OX439430.1, forward strand.
TGATTATCGACCCATATCCATCCTTCCTTTCCTATCTAAAGTCCTCGAGCGTGTTGTTTATCATCAACTCTGTATTTTTCTTTCCAAAAACAATCTCCTAAATCCCTTTCAATCAGGTTTCCGTCCCGGTCACAGTACAGCAACAGCATTGGTAAAAATCTTAGACGACATACGCTGCGGCATGGATAAAAAATTTCTTACAGTTTTGGCATTGCTTGACTTCAGTAACGCCTTTAATAATGTTGACTTTGACATTTTACTCGGTTTACTTCTTTCTCTTAACATATCTCCAACGGCCACTGATTGGTTTCGTAGTTACCTGCATGGACGCCGGCAGCAGATAAGTGCAGAGGATCGGCAATCCGATTGGTGTGATATCAGCGCCGGTGTTCCGCAGGGTGGCGTACTGTCTCCCCTTTTATTCGCTATTTTTATTAATTCTGTTACTCAAAATCTCCCCTCTTCTTATCATCTATATGCAGACGATCTCCAAATATATTCACAGGGTAGTCTTAGTAATCTCGGAACAGTTGTTGAGAGCATTAACACTGATTTAAACCGCATTTCTGTTTGGAGCAGATCATTCGGGCTCACGGTTAACCCTAATAAAACGCAAGTGATTGTATTGGGCGGTACAAATCTTTTATCCAGGGTTGTCTGGAGTAATTTGCCTCCAATCATTTTTGACGGAATCCAAATTCCATTCAGTAAAGTTGTAAAAAATCTTGGCATTTATGTAGACAGTAATCTATCTTGGGTTCATCAAGTGGCTGAGGTTAGCAGGAAGATATTTGCTGCAGCAAGATCTTTAAATAGGCTGCGTAACTTTCTGCCCATTCCCACCAAAATTGCTCTTGTACAAGCATTACTTCTTCCAATACTTGACTACGCAGAGTGTAGCTATCTTGACCTTAACGAAAATCTCTTAAATAAGCTTGAGCGTCTCCAAATTTTTTGCATCCGCATCATTTTTGGATTGCGCAAGTATGACCATGTTTCCGTTTACCGATCTCAACTGAACTGGCTTCCCATCCGTCGTCGGCGTGACGCTCATGCTCTATTCTTTTTGTATTCCATACTTTTTAACCCAAAGTATCCTCGTTATCTTAGTGAGCGATTTAAGTTTCTGCAACCTGCTAGCGGTCATATGCGATCTTCCAAATCTCTTCATCTGCTGTGTCCTCCTCACTCTTCTCATTTCTACGCGCAGTCCTTCACCGTTCAGTCCATTCGTCTGTGGAATTCTTTACCACTCATGATCCGTCAATCCGAGTCATTGGCTATTTTTAAAACTCGAGTAAAAGCTCATTTCCTTGCACTCTGAAACTTTTGCTATCTTACAATTTCTCTTTTGTGTATGTATAATATGTAGTTTATGTATGTTTATTAATATATTTGTGGATATAATTATGTGTATGTATGTTTATGAATTTGTGTATAAATAAATAAATATATTTTGTTTACATGATTATGTTAATTAAATAAAGTAACTTACTCTTTTTTATTCTAATTGCATTGATATACCCATTCTTTCGGTAGTCCTTTACTTGGGGGTTGTCTGGTAGAGATCGCTTCAAGCGATAAGACCGCCTATATTGTTCATAATTTTGTTCTTTTTATTGTAATTTTTATTTGTTTTGTGTGCAATAAAGAATATTTATGTTATGTTATGTTATGTTAGTAGCATATTTCACTGATTTGCGAACGATCGTAGATTTTGCTATATAAACCTCGCTGGGGTTGCCGATCACCCCACTATCCTTTTACGTTCGGGTTTTTTGTGATTTTTGGCATGATTGATCAGGTCGGTATTAGTTCTATGATACTGTACGTTGCTGCTTAACGCCCTAAGACTCTTGCCAACAAGTTTCAAAGCATATATTTGAAAAGCTTGGCAATGAACCGCATGAAAAGCGTCGTTTGAACACTAATTTACCATTAGAAATAGTTCAAAATATACGAGATATTCTAAACATGAACCAGGAACCTTCTGGAAGTGAACCCCCTTTAAGACTGCAAAAACAAGCACGGTGCTCAATGTGTTTATGGAAAAAAGACTAAAAAGTTTAAATTCTCTGTGTAAAATGTCATTTGCCGGTATGTTCCGATCACCGTAAAGATATTTGTCTGAACTGCATTAAAACATAAATATATAAAGATGTATGCATATGAGCTACTTGAAATTGTTTTTCAGTCTTTAATTTGGTACTATATCACATGTTTCTTTAAAAATAAAGTAATATTTTTGTGTACATATATGTTTTATTTATGCAAATAAGTTGTGGGGTGATGAGTCACCCCCCTATCCTTTCGTGTATGCAAGAAAAACCTATCCTTCCGAAGGTTAAAATCGCCGATGAATGTTTTAACCTTAAACTACTCGCGTACAACAGTCTGAATTTAGAAGCAAGCCACCGGTTTTAGGCAAAACTTAAATAATATAGCGTCAATTTGCGATTCACTCGTTGGAGTATTTCCTTTGGCAATCATAAGTATTTGTATTTTATTGTTACAAAGCAGTTTATATTCTCAATGCACGGTTTACTGAGTTCAGATGTCATGTGTTACGTCAAACTGTGGTGTGAAAATCGAGTGATGTTGTTTTTGTAAGTTATTTACGATTTAGTCACTTCTCTGGCGTCACTTCTGTGGCAAAGTTATCGGGCTTTTCGTAATTAAGCGCCCATAATTGTAGATCGCATAGTTGTTTAACATCAGCCATCTTTGTGGTCAAGTGATAAATAAATATGTATACAAAAACCGTTTAAAATAACAGTATAAAGTATTTTCTGCTTTTAATCAGTCTCATCTAAGATGAAAATTACAATAAATGATTTTGCTTTTTTCTGCACACCCTTCCCTTGTTTGTTTTTTTTTTAACATTCTCCATGATGTCTGATAATGCTAGAGTATGTAGAACAAATAAGATAAAGTCTTAAGAGATTAGATACTTAACGAAACAGAATTTTGACACTTCTCTGGTATCACTTTTTCCTCTGGTACTTATAAAACACAAAAAAATGAGAAATTCTTCTGGTCTCCGTCATTCCAAACATTAGAATAGTGTCAAATAGAGATATAATAAATATAAAGTGGAATAGATTACATTTTCTTGTGGGACACAAAAAATACAAATAGCGTATATTCACCCATATGAGGCTATTGTAATAGCTACTCGTGTATTACTTCTTTTGCAAAAGATACAAACTTCTAACGATTCCGATATCGCACACGTGTTCCATGCAAAAACCAATACACGACACATTAATGCTTCCTAAAAACAAGTAACTTTTCAGAAAAAAATATAACCTACTTACCAAAGGATCCTTCAAATCTACAACTTACTTGTGTACTCAACTGTACAAAAATCAAAAATAATATTTTTATTGGCGGTGTCAAATGACGAAGTCGAAAAAAGTTATTCCCGCTTGGAACCGCGATATTATTAACGGTGTCAAACGGCCAATTCAAAAATAGTCCTTGTGCGTTTGACACCGCGGTGTATTCGGGACCGGGGTTAAACGACGAAGCCCCCCGTTTTTTTTTACTAGAAAAAGTGTTATAAAAATTAAAGTCGTTTACGAATTGGTTTGTCTATCGTGTCTTACAAGTGTTTCTAAGATTTTCTGAGTTTTATGATAAGTATAATCATCATCAGCATATCACAGTCATTGGACTAGTGATTGCAAAGGCTCTTGTCCAATAGTGGCTGGACATAGGCCTCTCCAAACGCTTGCTAGACTGATCGATCCTCGGCTACACTCATCCAGCTCATGCCATCCATCTTGCGCAAAGCGTCACTCCACCTGGCCTAAAAGCGTCCTACACTACATTTACCAAGACGCGGTCTTCACTCTAGAACCCGTTTACCCCAACGGATCTTTGTTCTACGGTTGATATGGCCAGCCCGCTGCCACTACAGATCGCTATGTCGATAATTTTGGTTCTTTGCCGTATCACATCATTTAGGAAACGATCCCACAGAGATAATATGTATAAAAATATACTATATAATATGTGTACTAAAGCATAAGCTTTAACTAGTAACTTTATTTGCATGATGTAAAAAACGCTTATTTAATACACCATCATTGTCTATACAGAAAAAAATTATTATTTCTTGCTGTTCTTCATTTATGTGACGTTTTGTTTATTTGATATTCTTTATAGTAAGAATGTAAAAATATAATAGTCTCTCAACATAATATGTATTGTGTTCCTTGTCTTGGGGTATTACCGCATTATTGTTATCTAATTTAGAATTAAATATAGGGTGAATAACTTATAAATGGCTTGTTTTAAGTTGTTTAATTAAACTAGTTTTTAATAACTAGCTACTCAAAATTGACACCAAAATTATAAAATGTTAAAAATATATTTTTGGTAATTTTTAAGGTTTTGAAAACCTGGCAACTATTTTTACTAAAATGTTTGTAATTGTTGTATACATACTGAATCGAATCATTGTGTTAGATAAGTGGTGTGATTGACCACCATATTATTTTATTTATGGAGCATACTTTGTGGCCCTAGAGGCTTTAAGTCATACTTCACTGTGTATTTTTAGTGTCGGTCTAAACATTCTAGGTTTTTTCATAGAAGCAAATGAGTACACATAATAAATATTGAATAACAATTTTATTTAATACAGTAACAGGCCTTTTTATAATTTCTAATAGTGGTGATGTTTCTCCGGTACAATGTGGTGGGTGCTGTGTTTCACCGTAGCATGGAATCTGAAAATGCAGATATTGTATAAATTATTATCATTTGAAGCAGTTTTTGTTATCTGTCGTGGTCGTCACCGCGGTGTAATTGGCGTTCATAGTACTTAGCCGTTTAGCTCGTACTGCGTTTTGTGGTCACCAGTGCAGTAGTGGTATTATACCTCGTAGTGGACTTACCCGGTGTGTTTGTCGCCGTGGTAGTCGACGTGTCGCACGGAGCCGTCGGGCTCGTGCAGCGAGTAGAAGCCCTTCACGGCGTCGCCGTCGCGGTGTTCGTGCTGCATTTTGTGGTCGCCGGTGTGGTGGTCCTCCACCTTGTACTCGAACTCGTATTTCGGGTGGGTCTGTGAAATATATTGTTATTCTTAAACTCTAGTAAGTTCCACTTAGACCTATCCACTGATATTTTAGAATAAATTAAGTGCAAATAAAACATTTAGTATAAACAACTTACGTAGTAGTCATAGTGGTGCTCTTCGTGTCCGTGTCCATGCCCATGTTTATGAACTGTAACAATGTCGGGATGGTCGTCGTGCTTGGAGATGTGTTGTGACGAGAATCCGTGGCTGTGACCATGACCGTGGCCGGACTGAGCTGCTACTACAGCTACAATAACAGCAAGGCTCAGGACCTGTACAATAATAGACTAAAATTAATTATAAATACATATAGCATTATTATGATTTAAATAAAATAAGGAGTGAATAACTTACAAGAAAAATACGTAATATGTGACAAGTTTGAAGCAGAAGCAAAATATGATGAAACTATAAAGAAGGTGAAGATAGTGGGAAAAATTAGTTAGCCGTGGTATCAACCAAAACTTGTTAAGTAGAAAATTAATATTAAAGAAGCTATTCAAATATGTTTTTAAATTAATGTTGTTGTTTCATTTTATAAAGTAGTCTTATAATAAACTCATACTTGCCTTAGAAATCATTTTGTAGTCGTTATTGTCACAAAGTTCAGAAAGAACTGATACAAACTTGCAAATGCTTACTCCTTTTATATCAGTAACGGGATTAAAAACGATTTAATTATTGATCTCTTTCTAAGTAATGGACAGTTAAAAAATTATGCATGAACAGTGGAACACGCATTGCAACAATTTCGAAATGCGCTTACTCCACCAAACGCGGTCCACATTTCCTTGGACAATTCAATTTTATTGTATACTCTCTCCAACTTAAATATATTATTCGAAACAAACAAAATATATGATACAAATTATTATAAATAAATAATAATACATTTCCTGGGACAATTGCCACACAGTGCCATGTGGCCCCAAAGTAACAATAAGTGTGCCAAGAAACAATAAACTTTACTTTTTGTTTGTAAATAAATAATAATTTTATAAATGCAAAATTGACTCTGTTCGTCTATCAGTCTGTAATCAACACTTTCAGGCCTAAACTACTAATTTAATTTTTTTAAAAATGTCAGTGACAGACGAGTCCTTTTGGGCGGATATAGGTTACTTTTGTCTCGAGATAATTTATGCTCAGTTCCTACGGAGAAACAAAAATATAAGTATTTTTGTCCTTCTTTCTCGTCGGGGACGGATCAACGAAGCGACGAAATTTTTGTTTTTGTGATAGTTTGTACCGGCAATCACTAGGCAGGCAGGCGGCGAGATATGGCGACGTTGTTGGTATATTGTATAAAATAAAACTTGTAAATGCAGGAAAATCAACAATATAATTACATTTTAAACTTTTTATTTAATATAAGGCGTGCTGAGAGTCGAGGGTGAATAATTTTCACAGAAAAAAAAACAATAGACGCGCGATGTTCGAAATTGGAACGCACGACGTGTCCCGCTGATATTTCTTTTTAAAAATAGTTTGAACGCGAGGAGGTTTTACTCCTCCACATAGTTTGCAAGCTACTGCTTACCATTAAAAATATCATATTTCTACGGAATTGCGTCGTATTGTCCACAAACCACAAAACCCCATTTTGGTGGATAAAGCCGCAGCTGGAAACATCCAAATCAATTAAAAGAAACGTTTTCATGTACAAAAATAGATAGCGATAGTCCAAATTCCATTACGCTTAAGCGGATGTCAAACTAAATAAATCTCTCTACATTATTTATATAGCGCTTGTCTAGACTTAGTATGTGGTAGTTTCATATGTAGTATCGGTTTTGATGCTCGTCACTAAGACAGCCATTAAATAGATAGATAATATTAGATTGTGATTGGACCTAGCAAAGTTGTCTCCACTAGTATACATAATTTTGCTCTACACGGGCGCATAGTAGGCAACACCTAAAACACTACGCTAAGGAGACACTATTGTCTCTTTTTTCATAGGCGTAGATAAAATTATGTACGTTTTAGTAATTGGACATTAGTTTTGTTGTTTTCTGTTTTATAGGGATGTTTTCTTTTTATTTTTCTTCAATTAATTATTGTATGAAGATGGCCTACGAGAACTACTGTCGACAAACTGCTGCGCAGTTTGGCATCTATATGTGTTTTTGGTTACGAATAAATAAATTCAAATACTGCACATCAAATTGGTACACAGGACAAATAATTGCATTGTTGTTTGGCACGTAAATTGTACAGGGTATGCTTTGGTTTAAGAGTACCTATGTGGCTAATGATAGTTTTCTTTTATTTAACGTTTTCTTTTATTTTCTTGACAAGCGGTCGCCTCCGCGGTTGCACCCGCGCGTAATTTCTTTTTTCAAATATCCCCCCTTCCCCCCACATTTCCGCGATCAAAAGTATGAGTATCCTATGTTTACCGGGGATAGGGAAGCTTTCGAACAGTGAAAGAATTATTCAAATCGGTTCAGTGTTTCGGAGCCTATTCAATAGGTACAAACAAACAAACAATCAAATCTTTCCTCTTTATAATATTAGTATAGACATATTTATTTATAAAATTTTTCTTTAAATATACCTTTCAAAGTCATAATTATAGTTGTCTGATTCAAAGATAGAATTGAAATTCTTATTTAACAATAGATTGACTGATCAATATCTAAAGGTTATGTTCAAAAGTATGCCGTAGTTTCAGCCAACATTTCAATCAACTATATTTTAGCCTAATAGTATGTATGCTGCTTATTTTTAGAACCCTTTATTAAATAGAACAGTATATTCACTGTAATGTCGGTTAAAGAAACCAGATTTATTAGAAGAACAATCATATCGGTTCTTGTTCTATATAACTTGGTCGGGCTATTAGCACAGATTACTAAGTTACTACGTAACAGATCCATCACTTCTCCGCAAAACGACCAATACCTATGCTTTATTGAACTCAACTTTCTAGCTGTCAAGCGACGCGAGTGAAAATGAACTTAACGGCTTTGACTCAACGGAGCGTTTCAAGTGCACAACGCGCGGTGACGTGCGGTCGGTGGTGTGAGAATACGTTAGGGTTGGTCGAATGAAATAAAATACAAAGGTAGGTAAACGTGCCGCGCGACTGCACAGGCGGGCGTGTGGCGCCCTCTGCTCACTTGTGTGTTCGAACACACGGTTAGCAGTAGGTGCTTATCGCGCGACCTTGAGCGAGTGACGGAGGCCTGCTATTAGCCCGACCAAGTTATATAGAACAAGAACCGATATGATTAAAATTAATAACCTCTCCATACTGCGGAAAAATATTGGAACTAATTTCTTCAAGTGCAACAATCAAATTAAAAACAATAAGATGTAATTTATTATTGCTGTCTGTTAAAGTGTGATGTCAATTGTCAATCGTGCCTTGTTATTATCGGATATTGTTAGTTATTTGTAAATATAACCATAGCAGCAATCAAGTGTTCCTATAACCATAGCTAAGGTGGCGCCTCAGTCCAGAGCAGGTTTTTTATTTTCTTGGTCAGGCTTTAGAATTAATAAGTGGATCGAAACAAGATATTGACGGCAGTTATTTCTTTTAAAATCACAAACTGAAGTAATACTTCCTAGGAATAAAAGTAAACAGATGATTTCGTGAAAAACTTTTTAGTTTCAAGCGAAATCAACGCTCTGAATTCATGTTTGCACATGCAATAGACTACTATGGTTACCCGTCTATTATACTCGTAATTTCTACTCAAATTTTTTTTATGTACTTGGTTTGGTTCGTATTGGTTTTAAAATAAAAAAGACAGAATATTTTTTAATTTGACTGTATTTACAAACTTAACGGTAACAACGACTTTAAAAATGTACGCTAGTATCACAGAGGATGTATGATGTTAATGGTGGTGCTCAGGAATGATGTGTTTCGCGTGACCTGTACGTTTTACAACAGCGTTGAATCTGAAACAATAAAAAGAAAATGATTTATTTATACAATACCTAAAAAGGTTTAAGTACAAATATAGGGTCTTTCATTAAAGAAATATTTACCCATTCTTTTTGTCGGCAGTGTACTCGACGATGCGCACGGTGCCGTCAGCTTCATGCAGGCTGTAGAAGCCCTTCACGACGTCGCCGTCGCGCGTCTCGTGCTGCGTCTTGCTGTCGCCTGTGTGCGGGTCCTCCACCTTGTACTCGTACGCGTACTTCGGGTACGCCTGCGCAGCAACACACAAGTTACACTATACCTTATACACAGTAACATTAGGCATATTATTGAATAGGCATATGGTTATTTACGTAGTAGTCGACGTGGTGTTCCTCGTGATGTTCCTCCTGCTTGTGTTGCTGTGCAGGCTCGTGGTGCGCTACTACGACAGGCTGGTGGTGGTACTCGACGTGTTGCTGGGGCTCGTGGTGCGCCTCGTGTCCGTGACTTTGATGCAGGACGATACTCTGTGATGAGTATGCGTGGCCGTGACCATGGCCGTTGCCGTCTTGTGGTCGCGCCACAGATACTGCGACTAGAGCACAGATGGAGATGACCTGTTGAAATTAAGATATTAAAAAAAACTTCTTGAATTTGATTGAAAATATTAATGAATTATAGTAGACTGTAAATTTTTTATGATTGTCTTATTATAGAACGCGATGTTACCTTAACAAACATTTTAATAATTTTCTTGTAAGTAGCTGTTGACTCTACGAACGAATTAAGTTAAATGATATTGATTAAATGAAATACGAGTCTTTTATACAAACAGTCTCACAAATATGCTATCTCCAGCTTTTCGTAAGAAAGTGGTTTTAAACCAGTTATTGGCATGATCGGTCAAAGGCGTAAGAGTGACCTTGGTAGAAATGAATGCAGTTACATTGTCTTTTTTAACAGTACCTCTACGTGTTAAAGTAATAAATGATTTTTTGATTTTTCATTCTATTTTTAAGAAAACGAAATTTTAATTTCAAGTTACTGCCTCCTTCCATTCTATTTTTAAGAAAACGAAATTTTAATTTCAAGTTACTGCCTCCTTCATAGTGTAATGTATTACATTGATATTAGGCTGAGAGAAAAAAATGTTTTTTTAAAGCTAAATAATAAATCAATAACGTGGTCTCTTAATATTATGGAAGAAACCAAATAATTATGTTTGATATCTTATTGAAGGAGTGCCAAGAATTTGTTTATATTCATTAAAAACATTCAACGTATTCTGTTTTCAGCTTTAAACTTTTAAAGTATTTTTTTTATGTGGTATACTCATAAAGAAACGTCATATCAACAAAAAAAATATTATCTCATTCGTCGGTATTGCTCTCAAGTCCTGTAAGTTAATACATTTTTTATTTTACTCGATTATATTTTTCAAAGCAGAGAAATCCTTTTTGGATACCCCAGCCGCTTGGAAAAGGGGGCTGGAAACATCGCTAGGATCCCGTTTGGGGATTCTTACCCCACACCAGGGAGTACGGTGGAGGTACTCTAAATAATAAATAAAAAACTAGATAATATTAAAACTTTATTTTCAATATTTAATAAAACCATGTTGCACAGCTATGGTAACAAATAACACGCAAACAATGTTTTAGTCTAATGATGGTGGTGTTTGGGCACGATGTGATGAGTGCTGTGTTTCACTGTGGCGTGGAAACTGCAACAGAAAATATCAATGCATTAATACATTTGTCATGAATATGTATACTAAAACAGTAATAATATATTGAACTAGGTAGGTATAATATTTGACAGGAGAAGGAAAGAAGGTTGCGATTAGTTAAAATTTTTGACGTATGGCTTAAACTTAATAAGCCGTCAAATAATTATTGTGGAGAAGATAAGTTTTGTACTGTACCGATGTATCTGCTTCCATTTTTTTATTTTTTATTCAATTGATTTTGAGTAAGTACTTTCTATTTTTTAGAATGGATAGTAATTTTCTTTTAAAATAGTATGCAATAATTACCCGGTGTGGTGGTCACCGTGATAGTCGACGTGTCTGACGGAGCCGTCAGGCTCGTGCAGGCTGTAGAACCCCTTGACGACGTCTCCATCGCGGTGTTCGTGCTGCGTTTTGTGGTCGCCTGTATGGTGGTCTTCTACTTTGTACTCGAACTCGTATTTAGGGTGGGCCTGAAACATCAAACGCAATACATTGTTTGAAAGACTTTAATGCTGAAATCATTGAAATAAAAATAATACCTATTTGTTTTTGAAGTTAAACATAATATTTTGTTCTTTATTCAAACTATTTAGAAAATCTTATTTTCCACCAGAACTAAGAGCAAACTGATTAACCGAGATAAGATATAATTATAATATTATCAACTAATTGAATACATATTTATTATATTCTATTAGTGATATTTTAATATTATGTTCCCCGAACGGCCGTAAAAAGGGCATACCTGGGACGACCATCCAGGCGACGACCAGTGGGTCGCCCCAGATATCGCTGGATGGGAAAAGAGGAGAAAGACCTTAAAGAGCTCCAAGTGCCCTACTGGACAAATTTGGCTCTTGACAGACTTGAGTGGCGTTTTATGATGTTGGAGGCCAAGACCCACTTCGGGTCGCTGAGCCAGCGCAGTAAGTAAGTAGGTATGTTCCCCGGTTAATGCGCTACTCAAACTAACTCTAGTCAACCTTATCAGGGAGGTGTATTTGATGCCTTACGTAGTAATCATAGTGATGTCCGTCATGCCCGTGTCCGTGGTCATGTCCGTGTTTGTGAATGGTAACAAGCTCAGGATGGCCATCGTGACGGGAGATGTGTGCTGGGATGAGAATCCGTGGCTGTGCTCGTGACCATGCCCGTGGTCAAATTGAGCAGCCACAAGGGCCATCATCACAGTAAAACACAGTACCTGTGGTGTAAGAGAAATACAATTATTATGCAAATGCAATGCAATGCTATGAAGTGTATATCGATAATATACATATATTTTTATTTTTACTACTGAATTTTTTTACGTACAGTATACGAGTATGAAAGATTTATTAGAAGAATTTGATATTTCGATTGATTGATCGAATTTGATGCATAGCTCAAATATCATTACTTAATTGTTAGATAATAAATTTAGCGTTTCCCAAACTTAACGAAAATATAATAAATAGAGAAAATACTTGCTTTTGATAACATGACGTCTATTGTTGTTGTTACTAAGTTCAGTAGTTAACTGATGCAAATTATCATAGTTCAAAGTCTTTTATAGCAACGTTATCGTATTTCTTTCTAAATTATAGGCAGTTAAAAGATTATGCACGACCTGTGGTATGCGGTATTGTCATTATTTCGCAAAACATTTTACTTCATACGTGAGCACTGAACGACAAGAACTTAAAAACGAAAAAGCGAAATTAAGAGTACTTTTAAATGGTGTGGAGAAAAATTGAGACATTAATAAAGTATTGAATACTTGACACATGATTTCAATGATGGCCTTTGCCCTGCAGCAGTGCATAGAACATTTACTACTGGTACTTACTCACTTCCCACATTTGTTTATACATATAGGGTCTTTAGGTCAAATGGGGTTCACAACTACAATTATTGACTAGCTTCAAAATGTATATTGTTACAAGAAAGATAGCAATTCTGTTGACTTGTGGCACAGAATATATAATAGTACTAACGTACTTTTGGGCCTAAGTATATACTCCAAAACCCGTAATTCGGATACAGCCGCGTCGCGTCGAAGAGTACTGTCTAATTTATGTAGCCGATTCGTACATAGTCATACCTACTATTATTTCGCCAGGTTGATGATGGGTTTATTACAGATAATGTTTATTGCGCTTCCCTAGTATTATTGTGTTATCCAGGATAAAAGTGTCCAACGTTTATAAAATATCTTCATCACAAATTGTGTTTTATGATAATTATATATTTTTTTTTATTCAGATTTGGCTCTTAAAACGCACATATGAACGTCAAAAAAAATTGTTCATACATGTCACAAATTATAATAAATTAAAAGTATGTCAAGCAAATATTAATTTTTCCGTGCATTCAAATTCGATCCCGTTACACAAATTCGTGTAACGAAACGTAATGAGATTATTGGAGTGCTCTTGTAGGCTTTTTTAAGAATACGGCATTGTCATTGGCGTTTTCGTTAAATAAGTTACCTCAAAAATAATACTGGTTTAAAATTATTGGGTTTGGAAAGGTGGGCTATTTATAAGTGGTAAACAATTTAAAAAAAATATGTTAGTTTAATACATTACATTTAATATTTACACAACATAACAATACAAAATAACAAAGTCAACAATATCACAGGTTTAATGATGCGAGTGGTGGTGCTCGGGGATGATGTGTTTAGCGTGTCCTTCGCGTTTCACTACAGCGTTGAATCTGTAAGACAAATGTTGCAGGTTAAGTATCTGCATATTTTACTAGAATGACATAAGTTACAACATTACTTCACATACCCGTTCTTCTTGTCGGCGGTGTAGTGGACGATGCGCACGGTGCCGTCGGGCTCGTGCAGGCTGTAGAAGCCCTTCACGACGTCGCCGTCGCGCGTCTCGTGCTGCGTCTTGCTGTCGCCTGTGTGCGGGTCCTCCACCTTGTACTCGTACGCGTACTTCGGATACGCCTGCGCAACAACACACAAGTTACACTAATGCCTTACACACAGGGACATTTGACATTTATTGAATAAGCTGTTTGTTATTACGTAGTAGTCAACGTGGTGTTCCTCGTGATGTTCCTCCTGCTTGTGTTGCTGTGCAGGCTCGTGGTGCGCTACTACGACAGGCTGGTGGTGGTACTCGACGTGCTGCTGGGGCTCGTGGTGCGCCTCGTGTCCGTGACTTTGATGCAGGACGATACTCTGTGATGAGTATGCGTGGCCGTGACCATGGCCGTTGCCGTCTTGTGGTCGCGCCACAGATACTGCGACTAGAGCACAGATGGAGATGACCTATTAATATAAAATATTAATTTAAATAACATTCAAATAAAATGTACTGACTATTTCATATTTGCAGAATAAGTACTGTTACCTTAATGAACATTTTGGTTTTTTTATTTATTGGCGTTGTTGACTTTATGAACGATTTAAGCTGAATGATAAAAACGAAATGTAAAACGAGGCTTTTATAAGATTAAACAGTACCTACAAAAATGCTATCTCTTACTTTTCTTTAATGGTTGGTTATAAACCAGTTATTGACATGATCTGTTACAGGCATAAAGAATGACCTCGGTAGTTTAGTGTCACATTATTAAAATAACTTGCATGTATGCATTACAAAATATCATAAGACATTATTAACAGTGGCACCTAGCACTAAATTAAGCACTGCTTTAAAGAAGAAGTACCTAAATTGAACAAGTGCATTTGGTTAATAAATCATGTGACTTTTTTTATGAATGATTACGAATTTTTGCGGGCTTCGTGCATTTGAATTTTTTTTTATTCGTGTTTTACAATACATATAATTAATGAGTGTGTATCATGCTATCGAGCCTTTGATGGCTAGTTTGCTATTATGGTTTGGAAGTCGGTCACCACGCCAGTGGTGTCAGTGAGTTCGATCTCCGCAGAGAATACCTCTAAATGAATTTGCATTTGAATAAAAGAAGTCGAGCGTGGTGATTTAGCCAGCGCCCAGTATAAATTGTGATGATGACTTGACTTCAATTACTAACTGACTTTGTGTAGTAACTTGACTGGTAGTGGTGCGATTAATGAGCCGACTTTTCTATAATAATAGCATTATGTAATAAGTGTTTTTTATTTTAAATTGACTTTTATCTAAAATACTTATCAGTTTAGGCATTAAAATCATCTTTAATGTTCCCTTCTACACAACTACATCTTTAGTTCTATACTTACAGATTTTGCAAACAAAAATTTTACAAATTTTTATTTATGCTAATTAGCAGGCTCCAAAAATTGCTCACTGTTATTAACCAGGGACCGGAAAACCCCTTTTTTATTAAGCCTATTTTTAGGGACACCCTATTGAAATCTTACCCAAATTAAAAGGTAACTTACTGATAGTGTCAGTCTATCGATGTGGAAACCCATTTGAGTAAGGTTAACTAACTACTTCTGATGCGCTTATTACCATATCATAGGATTACCCTATGTTTATCTCTTTTCACCTTATGTTTATCTCTTTTCACCTTTATGTTTATCTCTTTTCACCTTATGTTTATCTCTTTTCCGCACTCGTACTGTTGATTTCTTTCTACTTCTTCTTTATGTGCATTGAATTTGCTTGCGCGTTATAAAACCATATGAATGGGTAAGCTTCAATGGAGTTTTCGAATACGGATAGTGCTTACCCGAATTTACTCAATTGATTTGGTTAGCCTATAACTAAACTAAGTCGACGATGTAATATATTTTATAGGGTTTTTGAAAACAATTCTATGAAAACCCAATCAAATACCCCTTTAAGGGTAAGCGGTTCTGGTCCCTGTTAACAACCATATTTTTTTCTCTTATAATATTATTACCAAAATGTATGTTCATAACTTTAGCACGATTACAGTAAAATAGAAAATACTTTTTGTTGTGTTTGTTATTATCATTATATTTGTTTTATTTCTTAATAGCAGATTCATTCACATTTAAGTGTGGTACTTTAATGTGGCACAAGTATTATAGGTACTAAACTTTATTTGTAATAGTTATTTCTCATAATATCATGCTTGTTTCATTAAGTAACGAGCATTAAATACATACTTTAATAAACATTACCATTAATAAACATTAGTCTACGATGGAAGGACACTAGCACCCGTAGTCCTTCCTATGTACATATTAAAAACTGTATAAAAGGGGACCCAAAGGGAAATTATCAAAAAAGAAAGTAAATCTATGAAATATAAAAAAGTTTATTTTTAACAAGAAAAAAGCGTTTATACAGCAGAACAACAATAAGGACAAATATTTATATAGTCGACAGAAGGTATTTCAGTTCAATGATGGTGGTGTTTCGGCACGATGTGGTGAGTGCTATGCTTCACTGTAGCGTGGAATCTGAAACAAAATTTATTACATCTTTTTTGTGAATCTTATTGAATTTAGACCGGCAATCGGTTCTGCGTTTTGTAGTCACCGGTAGATTTTTTATTCTGTACTCGACTTACCCGGTGTGGTGGTCGCCGTGATAGTCGACGTGTCGCACGGAGCCGTCAGGTTCGTGCAGGCTGTAGAAGCCCTTGACGACATCGCCGTCGCGGTGTTCGTGCTGCGTTTTGTGGTCGCCGGTGTGGTGGTCTTCTACTTTGTACTCGAATTCGTACTTAGGGTGGGCCTGAGACGTAGGATAAAACCATAAAATATATTATTTGATAAGGAAATTCGTACAAGACAAGAACTATTTTATTTTCACTTATGAGGCAAGATTTTTTTATTCATTTTTGCAAGAAAGGAATTTTAAGTTCAAGTAGAAAATTTATACTGCATTTTAGATCAGATATTTTTAAGAAAACTTTGTAATTATTTAGATTGACTTTACCCATTAAATTGATTTTAGTTAACATGTATTCCTTTAAGTATAGTAAACATAACAATGTTGATTATATATGAGGGAATAGTTGATGTTATTAATAATTACATTTACAGAAGCACAAGTCTAAAAAGCATGTTAAATGTAACGTACCCATAGGAACAGCCAGCGAAACCTATTCGATACCAATATTACATGAATCCCTTACGTAGTAGTCGTAATGATGTTCTTCATGCCCGTGTCCGTGGTCGTGTCCATGTTTGTGGATGGTGACAAGTTCGGGATGGCCATCGTGTCGGAAAATGTGCTGGGATGAGAATCCGTGACTGTGCTCGTTGCCATGTCCGTGGTCAAATTGAGCAGCTACCACGGCTACTATGGCCGCAAAGCATAGTACCTGTGAAACAAAGTTTTATGATAACAATTTTGTATGGTGTCGACCACATAAACAGTGTTTTATGATGATTTGGAACGAGAATTTAAAAATCTAAATCTAAATATTTCATACAACTGGAAGTTTGTGCTTTAGTATATTTGTACGATTTCTAAGTTTCCAAAATAGGTATCCAGATTGAATTCTTACTTTAAAAAACATTTTTGTTTTGTTGTTATTGTTACTACAATCAGTGGTTAACTGATACCAATTATCAAAGTTCACTGGCTTTTATAGTAAACGTGGTTATGAGAGATAATATTGATATCTTTCTAAATTATTGGCAGTTAAAAAATTATGCATGAACTGTGGTATGCAGCATTGCAATTATGTATTTCGTAAGACGTTTTGCTTCATACGTTTTGTGCCGGATGACAATCAAACTAAAGGATGTTGTTTTAAAAATACTTGTCTATGTATGTAAAATATTCATTGGTCCTATCAATTAACGTTAATAATATAATAAATAACACGATTTCTACATAATAAATTGGTATTAATTTACTAAAGTAACAATTAAATAAACTTAATTTTAATAAAGATTTAACGTTCAATTATCTGGGAAATCGTCATATATGAATTATAATAATAATAATAGTTTATTTCTCACCATAATCTTACAGGCATATTATTTAAATTCTTAATTATTACAATAATATAATTATGGTAACTATCTTAAAATTAAATAACAGAATATTTAATAAATTATTCTAATCTATGGCATTGCTACAAGATTATGGCGGATCGACACCTGAACTAGGACTGGTCCTGTATTTCAGGTCGTCGACCCTCCACCCCGTACCATTACAGGATTTCTTTAAATTACTTTTATTTTCAAACAATAGAACAATGTGCGAGTAACAACATTAATCAGCCTATGCGTTAAAAATTAGCTACACATACCCACCAAAGAACACACGAATATGTGAGAGGGTAGATTTCGAGTTATCCATGCCCCATGTTTAGTGCCCGAGCAGCTCAATTATATTAATTTCTTTTTGTTATTTATTTATTTGTATTGGTTTATCTCTATAAACTCTTAAATGGAACAATTAAAAATTAAATAATATTTTTTGATTTGCGATTTACTCAGTCATATTTCAAACTTGTTAATTAGGTTAATTAAATATATTTATGAATAATAGATGAAGTACGTTACAGCTCCGGTAATCACTTATTGTATCGAAATTTAATCGGGATAAATCCATCAATAATTTTAATATTTTTAATTAACATCGAATTATTCATCATTATTATTTATCGAGAAAAAAAAGATATTGTAAAAATGATAAAATAATTTTAATAGGTTTTTTATTCAAAATTATTTGGCAAACAGGTTTGCAGCCCTCCTGATAGCAAGCGGCCACTGTGGCCCATTTTACATAAAGGACACAATATCACCATGAAACCTTCAAATCTTCTGGCACCCCTATGAATATTAAACACAGTCAGAGATGTTATAAATGGTGACGGATTTCTAGGGGTGGTAGTTAGGACTCTAAAAAAGTCCTACACCCAACCATACCGTCTTTTAATGTCTTTATTATTATCAGGAAATAATTATTATTGATTTAATTAGAATATAATCTACTTTAAAAAAAGAAATTATAGAATTACAATTTCATCTTAAGGAAGCAGGTTATTAACAGTCAAATGAAAATTCATACATAATTCATTTCAGTATTAACTATATTCTGTCATATTTACAAAACTTAACAAAAACATCATAACAATAGTCAGCTTATATCATAAGCTTAATGATGCGAGTGGTGTTGCTCAGGAATGATGTGCTTGGCGTGGCCGGTGCGTTTTACAACAGCGTTGAATCTGTAATATGAAAAAGATAATCATTAAGAAAAACATAATAGGTATATCATTTGATCGTTAAGAGCCTAAGCGTTTTTTTTTCTCTGAAAAATCTAGAGACATTAAATTTAATTTGGATCATAAACTTTGTTTACCCATTCTTCTTGTCAGCGGTGTACTCAACGATGCGCACGGTGCCATCAGCTTCATGCAGGCTGTAGAAGCCCTTCACGACGTCGCCGTCGCGCGTCTCGTGCTGCGTCTTGCTGTCGCCTGTGTGCGGGTCCTCCACCTTGTACTCGTACGCGTACTTCGGGTACGCCTGCGCAACAACACACAAGTTACACTATACCTTATACACAGTAACATTAGGCATATTATTGAATAGGCTGATGTTTATTTACGTAGTAGTCGACGTGGTGTTCCTCGTGGTGTTCCTCCTGCTTGTGTTGCTGTGCAGGCTCGTGGTGCGCTACTACGACAGGCTGGTGGTGGTACTCGACGTGTTGCTGGGGCTCGTGGTGCGCCTCGTGTCCGTGGCCAGTATGTAGTACAATACTCTGCGATGAGTAAGCGTGTCCATGACTATGGTTGTCCTGAGGTCGACCAGCAGATATCGCCACAAGAGCTCCAATAAGAACTACCTGTTAATTACAAAACACAAATATTTAAAATGTTTTATTTCTTTATTGATTGGTTTTAATAAATTCACATATGAAAATATATTTTATCACCTTCGCGAACATATTGTTTATTTTCTGATATTGTTGTTAACACTGTAAGTATGGTGAGTCGAATGATAATGATTAAATAATTTCACGCCTTTTATATTATGACTGAAGTATAATATGCTAACTCCAGAAAGTAGTTTTAAACAAGTTTGCTGAATGAAGTAAGTGCGACCTTGATACAGAGTATCGTATGTAAAAGAGATCATTCATGTTGGGTAAAAAGGTCAAAATATAAGAACAGTAGGTATAATTATGCATTATTTGTTATCTTCTCGTTCTAAGACAAACATATATGAAAGCAGAAGAAAACATTTCTACTAGCTTCCGCTCGTGCCTTCAACCATATAGAACGTTAATAAAAAGTACTTAGTTCGTGTCTGTTATTTTGATGTATATAACAACCTATAAATATTCTACGGCAGAGCAAAAACCTCCATTATTGAAATCATTTTATCACTACAATGATATCTACTGTCCTCATCACAACGCTTTCCAAATGCGAATTGGTTATAACAAATCCGAGCTCTATCCAAAAAATCAAGCAAAATTTGCTCGATTTGAAAATTAAACCCAGCACCCCGACACTAGCTAGGTACCTACTTAAGCCACTAGACTAGTTCTAATAGGAACCTATTTTTTTGCATTATCACGCTATTATTATTAGTCAGTGTTAAGTGTCTTGGCTTTAATTAATACGGTAAACAAGAGACTTAACGCTGAAGGGCTTTAATATTAGAAAGCAACGTCGTAAATATTTATTTCAAATCAAAATAATATGTTGCTCTATACATAATTATGTTTAGAGCATATTTTTTGAAATCTGGCTTCAAAGAATGAATCGTCGGTTTATCTTATAGAGTGACTCTACCACCGAATTCGGATTCTTAATAAAAGTTATTGTTTTGAATCGACAATATTGATACTTTTTTTTAAAATACAATCTTTTTGTTTTATAAAACTAAGTCATACAAATACTTCAAGTATATAAGTCAAGTAGTTTTAAATCATGAGATAAGATAGAAAAAGTTGTAATCGTTCCTTAGGACTGCTTCAGGGCTGGCTATAAAATAATAAAAGAAAAATAGGTAAAATTAATTATCATTTATTTATCACATTTAAAGCATAGATACAACCAAAAACACTAACAATACGCTTATAAATTAATAATGGTGGTGTTTTTCCGGTACAATGTGGTGAGTGCTGTGTTTCACGGTCGCGTGAAAACTGAAAAGAAAAAAGTATAAGGTGTTATATTATCAATTATGATATCATATATAAATATATTAGAAAAAAATCAATTTGTCCAGGTAACAGGCGGGACTCGAACCCACGTCCCTCGCTGTCCGGGCGAGTGCACTACCAACTATGTTATGAATTGTTTTTATTTTAATTTTTTTAACTAGTGTCCAATAGCCATCGAATATATTATTATACCTATGCTGCGTTTCAGGTCGCTCAGTGTGGTGGTATCCCACTTAGTACTCAACCTACCCGGTGTGCTTGTCGCCGTGGTAGTCGACATGTCTCACGGAGCCGTCGGGCTCGTGCAGCGAGTAGAAGCCCTTCACAGCGTCGCCGTCGCGGTGTTCGTGCTGCGTTTTGTGGTCGCCAGTGTGGTGGTCTTCCACCTTATACTCGAACTCGTATTTAGGATGTGCCTGAAAATCAGATCGAAATTAATACAATGTTAATATTATTGAGACAAGTGGTTGGTGGTTGAGGTCATTGTAAAACAACACTGCATCTAAAATGATTATGACAAGTTTAATTTATCTTTGAAGACTTTTTTAGATATTAAACTGAAACCTCGTAAAATATATATTCTTGTAACTAAAATAAATAAAAAACTTACGTAGTAATCGTAGTGGTGATCCTCGTGTCCGTGCCCGTGTCCGTGTCCATGTTTGATAGTCACTAACTCGGGGTGGCCGTCGTGTCGGGATATGTGCTGGGATGAGAATCCGTGACTGTGTCCATGGCCGTGACCATGGTCAAACTGAGCTGCCACCACGGCTACAACGACGGCGAAGCACACGATCTGCAGGGTTTGATGGGAAAATGTTTAATATTTTTGATAAAAAAAATATTTATTGGACTGGTTAACTGTAACTGTCATTTAATTTATCTATTTACAAAATTACAAACGGTACAGAAAAAGTGTGATCAGGGAATAATCAAGCCTCAATTTTTCCTCAAATCTCAAAAAAGCTCAGTTTCAGTTAATTTAAATGTCACTGAATACAATATTTTACAAACCTTAGAAAACATTTTTTATTGTTGTGGTCTACTCTGTAACAAAGTTCAGATGTGAACTGATGCAAATGACTAAAATACCCTGACTTTTATACCAGTATCGAGGCTAACAAAGATAATATAGAAATTTCTAAATTATCGGCAGTTAAAAACATTACGATCGAACCGTAGTAGGTGCGCTGTATTGTAATTATTTCGCAAAACGTTTGCCCCACACGCGTATGCGACAAAATTAAATAACTAAAGAAAGGCGCCTTAATATCGTGTTGAAATTTAATAAGCTTTCATGAAACAGTATCGGTGTTATAAAAAATAAGTATGAAGTAATAAACCTTTTAATTAAATTATTCTCATAAAATACTAGTACTGTTCCTTGCTTTAAACAATTGAGAGTGTTAAATATGTTTTATACAACAAATAAATGAAGAACTCACCATTTTCCAATTACTTTACAGCAAGTAGGTACTTGCTTTGTATGAAAACTATCTAATATTGTTGGGTTCATAGACGTTTATACCCATAAAAAATGTAACTGCTTGTTTGTTACCCGTGGTTCGCTCAAATGCACTACCGAATGGAAGTTACATGTAAGAAAGATATATTAAGCAGATAACACTTATTGCAAGTCACATTACAATAAAATTATGGCATAAATTAGTGAGGGGATAGCAAGCAACAAGGGCCTGCAAATATTTTCTTTTCCAGATAACTTTTAGTTCTCCTTTTCTATTTTTAAAGAATCAATCAAAAATATAAAATTACAATAGATGGTGCCTGCGACTTCATTCTTGTGGAGTTTCAAAGCAGATGCATGATGTTAATTTTTATTCTCTCAGTAGAAAATGCTCATCAGACTGAACCACTTTGGCTGAGATGTCATTCCTATGTATGTTGTTTATCAGGGTCTTAAGAGTTCCAGGTCAGAATAATGTTTTAAACCTTTGATTATTATCACAGCAGAAAATGCTCACCAGACACAAAATCTAGGGGAAATTTAGGTATATAACGCATTATGTTGTCCAGACTTATAATTTAGAACTAAAACAGTTTCATTCGAAGGAATATGTGTAGTTCCGGACATTATGGTGTACAAAAAGACAAACTTTTTTTTCAGATTCGTGTTCTGTGACTGTTTCTTAACCCCCCTCATCATTTTTTGTAAATATGTTCAATGTAAAGACACAACTTTTTAGTTTTATATTAAATTATTTTGTATGTATAGAAGACTCAACTACGAACGTGGCAATCACACGCCTGAAAGCGTATCAAAATTGGTTAATAAGATGTAACTAACAGAAATCTTTCTAAAATCTATCTCAATTACAAGCCTGAAAGCGTTTTACAATTTATCAATGTTAAAAGTAATAATTTTTTTGGAATTAAATAATACTTAACTACCCGCCATACTAACTAGGTACTCAAATCGACATAACGCCTACTCATTAAAAATGTTTTTGATGATTTTTTTCTGCCATTTTCTTTCATACTGGTTCTGTTGGCTGGTCGGCTGGTTTCATACTCACAAGTCGTTACTCATTTCCCAATCATCTGAGGAGGGTAGCAGTTATTTCTAGATTTCCACCCTGATTCAGTTTAATACCTTTACTTACTTGTGTATTGATTAACGTTAAGGATGATTATATTGTAGATTTTTGTTGCTTAGCTCATTTTTTATTTTTTTTTATTTTTTTATTTTGTTTATTTAGGAACAGCAAACAGCTACAAAATATAACATTAAATAACAATATAAAATAACTAAAGAAATTAACAATAATGTAGCCCACAACGCTATCCACATTACTCTATTTTTGTAACATAACGGGCTGCTTAGAGGTCTAAAAATAAATGTATTACAAATATGTACTACAAATGAAAGTTATACAAACACAAAAAGAAAAATAAAGGAACAAATATATGCAAACGGTTTTACAATGACAACTTTTCAAGGACTTTTCTCTTAAAGTATAAAATATTATTATCAAATATATCAATAGTGTCATTCGGATGAAAAACATCATTGTAAGAAGTCATCATACGACGAATAGGTACGCGCCAGCCGGTGTTTGTGCGACTTTTACAAACTGCAAATAGCCGTCCAGCACGCACCCCTCGTCTGTGTACGGTTCTAGGTACAGCATAGAATAAATTGGAAACTAATTCAATGCAATCGAATTTGTTATTTACTAATTTCGATACCTCCAATGAACACTACGCTAACTTCAAAAGTGCAGGTTTACAGGAGGAGCTCTTAAAAGAAAAAAGTTGATAAAATCTTTATTTTTGTAGTTATTTTCTTGATATTTTTTGTGTGAGTAACTAATTTACTGATGCTTAAGATCCGCATAGTAACATTTAAAAAAACTTATGGGTTTTTTAATTAGCCTCACTTAGCGGGATGTAACGCAGAAAGCTCTAATTTAAGATCGGGATACACTCCGCCAATCCTAAGTTAGCGGAATATATTCGGGAATATTACAGGCTACAAAATAATAAATTAAATGTATACTACATAAAATAAAATTAATAATTACATTTAAAATCGACTTCATTACCAATTTAGAGTATTTTGAACAATGTTTTTATTATAATAAGATCGTAATTTATGAAAAAGAAAAGTTAGCGTTTTGTAGTAGGATAAGCCGAAAATCGTTGAGCCGTTATACAAGCCGCTAACAAATAAATAGCGTAGAGTATCTTAACTGTGTCATTACTTAGCGGCCTTTCGTCCATATTGGTAACTAAGCTTATGTAACCAGTTCCAAAAAATATTATTTTTTCGTTGGTGTTTTAAGTAGTTGTGAGGGAAAAATTATTTTTCCACTTCGTAGATTAAATTATTTCCATTATAGTAACCCGAGACATTGTGCAAAAAATCCCGATATGATGTGGGATTGTTGTGATATACAACTGGCTCGGTGTAGTTGATTTGAATTAAAACGTACTATGCAAAACACTTTTAAATTATTTATTAATACTTAGAAAAATTTTAGGCAGTGGACTACTGTAATATCTTAAATTTTAATTGCTGAATAGTTGCACTTATTTCTGTGTCAATATCATGATAATTATTTGATATTTTGTCGTTTTTAACTGCTGAATTTATTTATTAAATTTTTGTTTCCTTCATTAGAATGCCCAACACTTATGCGATGGATGGGTTATTATTTTCCACAAAACGATTAATTCTAGCATGCTATCCTTCCAAATGGCTGCCATTCTTAATACTGTTTAACTGTTCCCCTTCACAACACCAGATTTTAATGAATCTTGTAGCCAGTTACGATCGAAGTAAAAATTTAATTGTGGTATTAGATCAGCTAATATATTTTATAAGCAATTGGGCCAAACCTGCACATCTTACAACATGCCGCCTCTGAGCTGGCTTGATACTTAGCTGTTCCGCTTTTTTAAAAAGATTTTGACTAAAGTGGTTAAAACAATCTTTTACATCTGTTTGAGGATATGGTTTCTGAATGCCATTAAAAGCAAATCTTCAAAAGCAACAAGCATTTTACGTGGTTTCCAGAGAGGAAATTTAGTTTTGATTATTTGTAAAGGATTTTTTTTTCTTGTCTTGGTTTTGGAGGATGGCAAAAAACAATGGTAGTATTTTTGGGTAATAACAATCTAGCTGTGAATGGTAAAGTAAAAAAAATCAAAAGTGCAAGTAACAACTTTTTCGTCAAAATTCTAACGTCATTTTAATCAGCCAATAAAAATATGAAAAACAATCGTTTCCTCCATAACTAATAAAATTCACAATTATTAATATTTGGTTTCCTTGACACCCAACACATAGTATAATAAACAATCATTATAAATGACTGCAACTCATTATACTAATAATTATTTTCCGATAGAAGTGGCCAGTCACAAACATTTAACGTTCATAATAGATAGAAAAAAGTTACAAAAATGGAAAAATTATTCTTCTTCCACAACTAGGTAGTTACCAAACAGCAAAAAAAATATATTTTGTAACTAGTTACATAAGCTTAGTTACCAATATGGACGAAGGGCTAAGCGGTTCGTTTTATACTAGAAAACAAAACTCTTGTATTATAATTGTAGCATTTCATGCAGCTAATTTCGATTTTAATTTACTACAAGTTAGTGAAAATTATTAAACTTAGTAATGTTTAACTCTGATTTACACTACGTTATATAATTATTTGTTCAAAAGTGCATTCAACGGGCGACACACACCGCTAACTGTCACATGAACAAATACTTTCCCGCGCAACACCCCGCCAACTCCTAGTTGGCGGCGTATCTCCCGCGGGCCGGCAGTCGCCCTAGCCGAATACACACCGCTATATTAAGACAGCGGCTTGTCCACCCCGTAATTGAAGAAAGTACCTTTACTTGGCGTTATGTAAATCTCAAAACTTTTTTGTTTTTAAAGATATTGTCATGAAAATTTGGGGGCATAATATTAGTAAAAAAGTGGGTCGATTTCTATAAAAAACGAAAAATGGCAAATTTTGAGTTAGCGTAGTGTTCATTGGAGGTATCGATTTATACAAAATAACAGTTTCCAAGTATCTACGTCTAGTAGCAAGCGGGATCAAATTGAACTTTGTTAGCAACGGAACACGGGTGCGATATGTTTTATAACATCTATAGTGCATGGCACGCATAAACTTGTTTTGAATTTTCTCAATTTCCTCTATATACTTCTTATAGTATGGGTTCCAAATAGGTACCGCATACTCTAATTGGGAACGTACAAGGGACTTATATAAGTATAAATATGTAGATGGACGTCTGAAATCAGTTGTTGACCTCATTACAAAACCATACATCTTGTAAGCCTTTATAATGATGTTATCAACATGTATATTTAGTTGTAATTTAGAATCCAATTGAATTCCTAAATCCCTCAAGTTATGTACTTTAATTAAAGCGGTATCACAAAGTTTGTAATCATTTTTATTTTTGGTAAAATCATGAGTCATGAGTCGTTTAGAAAGATGAAATTATCACATTACAAGTACAAGTATTTTCTTTTATTGTATAATATTCTAGCCGTTGTCCGCATAAAATTAGGGTATTCCATCAAATTTTTTGAGATCTTTCCTCACTTCATCAAAAACTATAATTTCCTTGTTTCAAAACTTTTCATAAAGCGCTATTTATTCCTCGTCTTTGCTGCGTAGCTGGAGTTCCTCATCTGGTGCTCCAGACCTTCCTTCTTTGTTTTCTGAACAGGAAATGCTCATCATGTAGACCAACTTTTCCCTAGGAGCTACATTTATATCTCAGAGTTTAGACAAGTTGCGAGAGTTTAACATTAGATATCTTTTCAAATATTCTTAACAAATTGAAGCACTTTTTAAATGCACTTTTTCAAACATAGATAGCTCAGTTTTCTGGTTA
The DNA here is from genome assembly GCA_949319885.1 of Mecyna flavalis. NCBI lineage: Eukaryota > Metazoa > Arthropoda > Insecta > Lepidoptera > Crambidae > Mecyna > Mecyna flavalis. The sequence continues at coordinate 13,716,227 of OX439430.1, forward strand.
AATATGTCGCTACTTATAAACTAAAAGGCCACAAATCAAAAACGTCCGGAATTCGTTTTTACTAAAAATATGGCTATTTTGACTAGTGTCTTTGTGAATTATAAAATTATGGGGTCTTTTAGCCATATTTTTAGTAAAAACGAATTCCGGACGTTTTTGATTTGTGGCCCTTTAGTTTATAAGTAGCGATGTGTATTTTGTATTTGGCAAAAATGGTGAGATTTCATTGATGGCAACCTTTGTCCTGCAGAAGGACATTAATAGGCTTATACTTTACTCTAATTGAAGTCTAATATCTATGTAACAAAAAAGTTTCATCAGTACAGTAAAGAAGAACGGCAGAATTGGGCCTAATCTTTAATGTTCGTTCCACAATAGGGAAGATGCATATAAAATAATTATGAAAATTATATGACTAAAATGTTAAAAAAATATAAAAGAAAGGCCTCTGCAACATTTTTATTTTATATAATGTTGTTTTTTAACAGTAATAACGAATTAAAAATTACTGAAACGAAACGTATTTTAAAACAGCAATCAGCTATGACAACTTATTTGAGGTTAGACCGACAAAATTATCTATTCCGTTGGCGGCGTCGCTACTGTCGATATAGAACTGTCATTAAATATCGTTTTTGCATTGCATTTCACGTAGTTCCAATTTTGGCCACCGGAACACATAAATTTGTCGGTCTATATGGTTGTAAAAGTATGATAATATTATTTTATGGGAATAAATTGAGTTTTTTTAATAAAAATGGAAGTTGGGTTTATCAAAGCAGACTCCAGGAATTTACCAAGAGTTAGTGCTGACATAGTTCTATCTTTATTTGTCGAAAAATGCAGAGTTTTCAAGTGTAGAAATATGAAAGGAACTAAATTACTACGGTATGTATAAATCATAGTTGTTAAACTTTGTATTTTCGCAGCTTGAAACCTTTTTTTCTCAGTTTTGGGTCAGAAGGTCCCGTCAAAAACAATTTATTTGGAAACTTTGTTGAAGTAGATGTCTGTTGACCGTGTTGACTCGTGTTTTATGCCAATGTCCACATTGGCATAAAACACGAGTCAACACGGTTTTTTTCGGAATATTAGTGGTATTGTTACGATCACCTGATGTTGATGGATAGTCCATTTTAAATTTTTACCAAAAAATATTTCGAAACTCGAAAAAATATGCAAAATTATGAAAGCCAGCGACGAACAAGTACGGTGAAGTACGACGTGAGGCAGTGTCAGAGTGGAGTGACGTCATACGTGTCATCGGAACCATAGGTCCGTTTTCGCGCGAAAGTTTAAACGGTCAATTTAAAACCGCATTTTTTCCGATAAATTACAATGTATTAATTTTTTGATTTAACTGTGGTTTATTCTACATGGAATTCTTTAAAATGAACACAAAAATAAAAACATTGCATGTTCCCTATTGAGAATATATTTAATATTCGTTACATGTTTTTAAATAGTTAAAAATATGATTTGATTTCATTGTTTTACCGGGGGATAAAAAAAATCTATTAAATGAAAATACTATTGGTTTTGTAGTGCATCCGGTGTGTTATGTGCATAGTGCATAGTATGTCCGGTAGAATATCGTAGAATTATAAAAATGTTGCTGGTTAAGATAAATAAATACAGATTTTTCGATCAATCCAATGTCAATCCATAGATTTAGTATATTTTTTATGTCAATCCCATAGAAATGACAGCTTATCATAGAGGCACGATAACTGAAAACATTATGGCAACAGAAAAGTCAAAAAAAATCAAATGTCAAACAACGTCTGTCAATCATTCGTTTCTGTTTGTTTTGAACTGAGGTTTTGAATAACATAAGTGAATACTTTTGCTTTGGTGTTATTGTTCGAATGCTTGGTTTATATTTGACGAGTTTCAGCTAAAACAAACGACCTAAGCTTTTCTCACAGCGGACCCAGTAAACTCGACAATTGGGGTTATTTTTGTAGAAATCAAAATCATCCTATAACAACTATTTTTCCCCTAGGAGGGGATTTATAATTGTAGTGTAATTGGAATATTACTTCATTTTCTACATATTAAGAGTAAATCTGTAAGTGGAATTCATAAAAAATCAAGGCCCAAAGTTCTATGGATGTTCGCCCGCCTCCTTTTGAAAGGTTCAAAAAACATAATGCATTTCACAAAAAAAATATAAAATGATATACAGTAGGTATATGTTTGTAAAACTCGTATAGTAGAACAAATAAAAATAATCGTTTATATATCAAGAAAGTTTATTTCGTACAAAATATTATCAAAATAATCAACAGGGTAACATGAGAAATAAGATAGATTAATATAATCGTGAGCGAAATTTATCACAGTTTACTTTCTGTTTTGGTGTAAGTCTAGTAATGGTGGCCGTGATGGTGGTGGGGCACGATGTGGTGGGTGCTGTGCTTCACGTCAGCGTGGAATCTGGAAGAATAAAATAGTTATTTAAGCTTAGTTTTACTGAAAAAAGTTTTGACCCAAATAGTGGATTTAATCTGAAAATTTATTGAAAAGATGAACATTAGTAAATACAAAATGATTTTTAGTTTATGTGACCAGAATTGATTTTATATTTATCATCTAAAAGAGCTGGTGAATAGTTACAAGTCTGAAACCAGCTCGTCCCAATAGGGTTTAAAGGAGAAACTGGGGCAGTTTAGTGGGTAGTTGGACGCCTTAGTCACTTACTTGCCGGCGGTTATAGTGCCTAAGCACATTTTACAACATTAGCAAAGGTCTAACCGAAACTTTATAATATTTCATTTGTTACGTATTATCGCGTATAGATATTTTTTTATATTATAGGGGGGGGGCAAACGAGCAAGTGGGTCACCTAATAATAAGTGATCACCGCCGCCCATAAGCACCCGAGACCCCCTTGAGGTCGCAGGCGCGTTGCCTGCCTTAAGAGACGACAGTTATTAGGTCTCTTAGACCCAGTAATTTCACTAGCTTCAGTGCCCTTTCTGCTTGACGCACTTCTATTTCACGGGAAAATATGTATCTGGCACTGCGGTTGTACACACCTAGACGGCCTAGTACAGGAACCTACCACCTGGTTAAAGATTTTCAAAGAAAAGTTTCGTAAATTCTCAAAACCTCCTTTAGATAATCAATAACAGTTGTGTGCTGAAACTCAACGCGCAGAACTAATTGAATTACCCGGTGTGGTGGTCGCCGTGGTAGTGGACGTGTCTGACGGAACCGTCAGGCTCATGCAGGCTGTAGAAGCCCTTGACGACGTCTCCGTCGCGGTGCTCATGCTGAGTCTTGAAGTCACCGGTGTGAGGGTCCTCTACTTTGTACTCGAACTCGTACTTAGGGTAAGCCTGGAAAACATAAATGTAAAATTAGAGATTGTATACATGTAGTTTCTCCGTATAGGAAGTAGTGAAGACATAGAGTTTGTGGTGGAGAAAAATAGACTAGGCTTTGTGAAACAACTTTTCAGTAGAGCCTTTTGCATACATTATAGTCTACGTATGCACTATGTGAATGTTTCTGCAACTCTTCCATTAATTTTTTTCATTAAGAAATTATAGATGAGATTAAGAGCTGCACCTCTTAACGTTTTATTTTGAACTCTACTAAATGATACATAAAGTATTACTTAAGCATTTTTTTAAAATTAGAATTTAAAGATTACTTGGTAGATTTTAATTGACAACTATTTATTTACTTAACACCTATTAGGAGGCCGCGAGTCAATTATTTTTTAATCAAAGTAGAAAATGCTACAATGGTCTTAGCTACGCGTAGCAGTTTACCGAGGCCACACGTAGCATTGCGTAGTCACATGATGTGTATTTAAATTTGAACACGTAGAGCTACAACAATGTTTTATTTTAAGAAATATCTAATGTTCTGGTTCGTCTAGACACATTTTGATGCAATAATCTATTTGTATCTGTAATATATTTATTTGTTGAAAGCGATTGGGTGCGCAAGACCGGGGATCAGTCAAGTGGAATGCCTAGGTCTTTCACTTACGTCTATATATTAGTCAATAGTTTGCTTATTAGGTTGAAAAGCCAATTTTCGATAAAACTAGAATTCCTTAAGCAAGTTTCTCCTGCGGTGGGTATTCTCAACAATTAACACTGTGCAGGTAATATTACAGAGGGTGAGTTAATTGCCAAACGGCATGTACCGCCTTCCCGTCCATCCCTTTCGGAAGTGAAGGGGAAATCGGGAGAGTTGAGTAGGGCGTCGGTCTTAGATCCTAAATCACGGCCGCATCTCATTTCATTTCATTTCATTATTATAATATACTTTTTTTGCGGAGGAGAGTGCAGCACATGTAGTAAGCACGCAAGCACAAGTCAATTTCCTATTCCATCACTATCACAGCGTCACATCACTATACAATACACAACGAAATAGTGATCAGACGAAGGTAGGATAGTAACAAACAACCAAAGATCAGGCAAACAATATACGTACATAATAGTCATGATGATCGCCGTGTCCGTGATGTCCATGTCCATGACCGTGGTACACGGGCTGGGCGTGTCCGTCATGTCTGTGGATGTACTGAGAGGAGTAGCCGTGGCCGCCGGCAGCCACCACCGTGGCGAAGGCAATGAGGCAGATTACCTGCGGAGAAAATATGGTCAGATAAGTTTGAAAGAGGTTCTTAGATATATGTTTTGAGCGCTCTGTCCAGATCTGATCAGAGTATCACCGTAGCCACCATGTGGTTGCAAGTTCAGTTATGACATTGAAGTGATTGCTGTAAGACTTCAGTTATCCTTAACAGATTAATCGGACTCATTGTTGTTTTTCTAAATGATTAACAACAACAATACAAAAAACGCCATATTGATGTAGTATAAGAAAGTGATTAGCAAGATGACTACGCAATATCAAGGAAGGAAAAACTTGTGATTATTAGTAATAAATTATTCAGAAATATACTATGTCAAAGTATGAAAGAAATTATTAAATCATGACTTTGCTAAGATATCAAAAACATTTGAAGAAATATTGAGATACTTCACGACAAACGTAACAGTTATTTCTGAAGATCGAGCTAGCTTTTCCGCGCACTCAGCAAATGGTGGTGACCAGTAGTGACTTATTAGGGAAAAATTACGTAGCACAATTGATTTTTATAAATGAATTTTTACCTTAGAAAACATTTTGGCTATTGTTGTCCTAATGTTTCTAATACCAGAAGTAAACTGATACATATTGGTCTAACTCCACGTCTTTTATATCGGCAGCAAGGGCACCCAAGGTAAGAATTGATTTCACTTTGAAGCAAATTATTCCTCGAGCTTAGAATGTGGTTGCAATAATTTCGTAAAACAATTTCGTTTTACATGCTTGTACGTTTTCCAGTGTGGTGTGACAATGATCTACATAAAGCACATTGCATGACAAGCACCCGTTAATAGTTTTAAGAAATATTTGCGCTTAGCTTATCTCAATCAGATGCTAGCTACGAGTTTTTCTACGTGAGGTTTTTTCTTAATTGATGCGGGTCAGTCAATGACGTTCAAATAAACAACTAATAGATACCCAATCTCTAAGAAAAATTCCTCAAAAAACGTCCGAGCGGCGTTGACACAGATGACATTAACACATTCGTAAAAAATAACGCCTTATCTCGTGGCAGTTAGTGTTTAATGTCAATTGTATACAACTAAACGGAAACTCTGCCCAATAGTCGGGTGGGCAGACTTTTGCTTCGGACAATATTTGAGCGTGAATGGGAGTCTAGTTGTATAATGAACGTCATTGAGGTCAGTTTAATGTTTTTATTATAAAGGCAATTTACATGGAATTTCAAGATTAAGATAGTAGCATCATGCAATTATAAAAAGTAAAAAAAGAAAAATCAGTAAAACTCTGAGCTTGCTTTTTTTATGGAGAGATACTTGACCAGGATGCATCACTAATTGATGACGTACTATTCTGCGGGCTTCTCTAATCTTCGAGCTTCTCATTTGAAGCATACTGAGTCTCACATACAATATTGGCGGCAGAAATTACTTATAGGGGTTGTACTAAGAATGTATGTTCTTATTATCTGTATAAAAGGTAGTAGTTACGTGCTGAAAAAATAAATAAGATATTCATTGTACAAGCTTGCTTTGGTAAATGTGGTCACATGCCAGTCTCTCCAATATGTTAGACTTGGGATATCAATCGAGATTATTAGCTTGGGACGAGTCACTCAGGGACAGATATTGAAATAATGAATGAAAGAAGACTAACAGAATTTAAAATTGTGACTTGCATTATAATAATATGGAATTCACTTAGAATGACAGTGTCTTAATACATTGTTTCGTACATACTTCTTTAATAAAGGATCTGTACTTAGAAATTGGTGAACACGTTACATTATAATGTTAGTATTCGGTATTATGTTTGGTTCATAGCATATCTGCAACTGAACTCGAATGAAGTACAAGGAGAATTGGGTCTTTATATATTTTTCCTTGTATTTGAATACGCTTGCACCATGGTTCGGGTCTATTAGAATGACAGCCGTCAGGACTCCATAACGGGGAACGAAAAAAAATCCATTATGACTACATGATAATATACAGTCATTTCAATCTCTTTGTGCAGGTTCCCTCACATTGTTTTCTGTTACCCACCAACTAAGTGATAATTATATATTTTCTTGTGTGTGTGCGTTCGGGCCATCGACTTTACGTATGTGAAACCTATCGGTAACTTATCGCACCCATTTAGGTAATAGTTATTTAAGTCTCAGTAACACCCTATTGACATACGTTTGTTTTTGCATTTGATGAAATTAATAAGCATGCTTAAAATATTTGATAAAAAGTTTGGTAAGAAAACACTTTTTTATTTTACTTTTTTGCACAGTACACCTAAAACTAAAATTATTTGTCTATTGGTTTCATTTAAAATAGGCATACATTTCAGATGGAAAAAATGCTGAAAATTCTTTGTTAAGATTTGATATTTAAAGTAGGTTGATGTGGTGCTTACTGTACTGGTGGTAGTGATGAGAATGAGAGAAAAAATGTACACTGTACATTCATACATGTAAAAAGACATGTTCCTGCTTGTGATATGCGGATGTGATACCCGCTATCCCTGGTGCAAGCCGTCATATCAACCATCACCCTAAATTGGTCTTCAAAAAACCATATACCTACATCACAATATTGAACGAAACGTAATCGTAAGTTTTACCGTGACCTTGTAACGTGCAGTTACTCATAAACATGCAATGTTTGTTGCATTCAGTAATTGAATTGGAGAACGAAAGCAATTAATATTCGCTTTACAATACAATCTCATTAAGTTTATTTTATGTGGTTTTTCTGTGGAAATACGAGTAGACACTGGGTTATTTATACCTACTGTGCTAATCAGAATTTATTAATTTATGGTCTGGTAGTTATGTTTATTTTTATTTCTTTTTCTATATGATATGAATATATATACATATATGATTTTTTTATTTTTTATACTAAGTCAGTTGGCAGACAGACACGCAGCCCACCTGATGTGATGGTAAGCAGCCACTGCGGCCTATTCCATTGAGGGACACTTCACCAGGAAGCGTCGCTCAATGTGCTGCCAGACTGTAGACTCATCTGATCTTCGAGCCTTTGATTTCAAGTGTACTGGTTCCCACATTAATATTGCCGGAACACAGCCAGAGCTATTATGGCGGCAGATTTCACCTGTGGGGTGGTAGCTAACCAGTAAATGAATGAATGCGCGAATAAATAAATAAAATACCAGCATAATTATGATTGAATTTATTTTTGTGATATATTAAATAATAATGATTTACAAATCAATATTGTCAAGTGCATCGCACGATCTAGGCAAGGAAGTTTTTGAAAGGAAGTATTACCGCACTTTTTGTGTCTAAAATAAAACTTTTGTGTTTAAAATTGAAATTTAATTATAAATAATGAGAGAACTCTGTTGATTATCCTCTGTAAATGTCATTTACAGAGGAAAATCAACAGAGATTTCTTATTACATAGAGTAATGAAAATATTTTCTATATGATATCTTACAAACGATACGTTTATTAACCGAAGCTTTCATAAAAAAACAATCCTACTAATCCTACTAATTCCTACTAATATACATATTATAAATGCGAAAGTCTGGATGTTTGGATGTTTGTTATTCAATCACGCCTAAACGGCTGAACGGATTTAGATAAAAGTTGGCACACGTATAGTTTATAACCCGGATTAGGACATAGGCTTACGTGAAACGTCTCATTCCCGCTAGATATTTGAAAAAAGAAATAACGCGCGGGTAAAACCGCAGGCGGAAAGCTAGTAAAAAAATAAAACTTAAGCTTAATAGAAAATCTTTATTTGGTACAAAAATATGAACATAATTCAAAATCACAGTCAAACTTAACAGTTTAGGCAGTCAAAACAGATGTAACAAACAAATGTTTAAGTTTAATGGTGGTGGTGGGGCACGATGTGGTGAGTACTGTGCTTCACGGTGGCATGGAAACTGGAAAAAAAGGAAAAATTTTGAAATTAGTATCTAAAAATTATAATCGTAAATCGTATCGTTATGTCTGTAATATAACTTTATAACATGTTGAAACAGGCTGAAATATCTAGTAATTCCTTATCAAAATATAACATTCGCCTGCTTATGTAGCAGATGTTAATAAGAATATATTCGCCCTAAAATATTATTTTATTTATATAAATAGAGTTTTTTCTATTCCTATTTAAAACATTTCTTCGCAATACGTATAAAAAATTCAAAAGCAAAAATCCAAATTTAAATATCCTTATTCATGTATTAAAAAAGTACGCCATTGATTGGCGTACTCTGTTGAACAGTGAAAATTGTCTGATTAGGAGGTAGCATGTGTTTGTATTTTACGGCGTCGTAATGTTTAGCTATTGCGTCAACTGGATACAAGATGTTTGTTGTTCAAGTTAGAGGTCCAATGCATAAAAAAAGCTCGAAAATTGTACCTAAGGTAATTGCATTGCATAAAATTATAAAACCATTAAAAAGATAAGTTCGCTTACCCAGTGTGCTTGTCGCCGTGGTAGTCAACATGTCTGACGGAACCGTCAGGCTCGTGCAGGCTGTAGAAGCCCTTCACGACGTCTCCATCACGGTGCTCATGCTGAGTCTTGTGGTCTCCAGTGTGGGGGTCCTCTACTTTGTACTCGAACTCATACTTCGGATAAGCCTGAACAAAAGGTAAGGTTTTGTTAGACAGATGTGTCGCTACTTGTCACTAAGTAATTTAACAAAGGTTGGGTGGTAAGTAATTTTTGTGGGGAATGTGTTTACATAGCCACTATAAATTCTTACACTCTTTTATTATGCGGTTTTATTATGGCATTAACTACCTATATAACAATCAGAAAAATAGGTGATTCAAGTAGCATTGCAACCGCTTAAAACGCTATGTTTATTAAACCGGACAACAACTAAAAAGTACTTAATATCTTTTCCATAAAAAATCAAAATCATACAGATATCAAAACTACAACGCCACAAAAATTTTACATACGCCTCAAGACAAAGTATCAGTATCCTAGTACCTATGTATAATAAATTTCTATTTCTAAAGCGGTAAAAATTAATATATTACAAATATCCCACTCACGTAGTAGTCATGATGTCCCTCGTGTCCGTGTCCGTGTCCATGGACGGACACAACATGTGCTGGACCGTCGTGCTTCGATATGTGCTGGGATGAGAACGCGTGGCCGTGGCCATGGCCGTGGCCGTACTGGGCCACCACCACAGATACCAGAGCAAAGAGGCAAGCCACCTGAAAAATGTAACAAGATACTTTTATAGAGTTGCCTCTGTGGAACAATGGTAATGCGAACGATTTTGCATTCAGTTTTGGAGATCGTAGAGAGAACCTAAAAAGTACAAAGTCACTTTTATATAACAAGCATATTAATTCGCGTATGATAGGATAAAGTTCACGAATTTTATGTAATATTCTATATTCCTAATTAGTGACGAGGCAGTTTAAATGTATGTCAAACGTTCTCGGTGCCAAAGGTAAAAGGTAAAGATTGCATCTTTTCGTATCATAATGAAATTATTATTATTCCGACAAAAGTACTAACTTTTTCAATATCGAATGTGTCTTTTTTTTAGGATTGTTCTTGATTCTTCTATTGGTATAGGTTATCCCATTGTAAAGTGTAACCATTTCACACTAAGAATGTTCAAAGGGGTCCTACTCCCGATCCAATACACTGCCAGGATAAAGCATGGAACGAGCATATCAATGTAAACACTCATAAGTGGAGTTTACGTTATACTGGATACGTTTGGAAGTCAGCACCATATATTTTAAAAAAAGGTACGAAGAGCATTGTGTCCGCAAAAACAATGTTAGTATACTTGTCCTTCGCACCACCAATCACTAAATTAACAGTTTAACACTTCACAAACTAATTACCTTAGAAATCATTTTGCTTAGTTGTAGATGCTAATGATACTAGATCTAACTATGAACTGATATTTATCTGAGGTTACCCCTAGCTTTTATATCAGCTCCAAGGGTAGTCAAGGTAACAATGTAACAATAAAATGTGCAGCAAATTTACGATCTTAGTATGCAGCTATTGCAAGATTTCGCAAAAGAATTAGCTCGCCGCCTACCTACACTTACTGTGACATTGCCACAGTTTTGTTATTAACAGTCAATTATGCAAGGTTCAGAGTACTATTGACACGAATTTAAATGAATGCACAAAAAGTGACCCAGCGGCCAAACTGTTCCAATCTCACTTAGAATAAAAAACCTAATAAGTGTATTGATAGCGCTATAATTTGCTATTGTATTATGCAGACCATCCTTTCCAACATGACCAATATTAGGTACGAAAAAGAAAATTACGCGCTGGTGAAACCGCGGGCGGAAAGCTAGTTACTTAATAAAATACTAAACTTCACACAGCCTCAAACTAAGCTTGCACTATGGGTTTCAGACAACGGTTGAATATGACTTGGATTCTTTTTTATAAATACAATATTATACATTTAAAGCACACGGACACGTACAAGCAAACATGTTGTATGCACACAAATGTTTGTACCATGCGAGTTTTGAACCCGCGACATCTGGTGTAATAGCCGACGATGATTACATCAAATTGGTCATCAATTATTAAGTCAACAGTTGCTATTGTCAAGATATATGAATTAATAATAATTCCTATGTTGACAAGTTGATTTAGTACAACATAAAGATTAAAATCTAGGTATTATCTACAGTATCTTTACAACTTAAATATTCTCAGCAATAATTGTATCGTTTTAAGGTATTATAAGGGTATTAAATAATTGATGCTTCCGATCGTATCTAACAATTTAGATTAATTAGGTAATCATAATTTTAGCGTAATTAATTAATTGAATCAATCTGGTAGCAGGAAAAGTAGGCTAAGGTAGTTACTGCAGACAAAGGAATGTGTGTTTAGTAATACAATGCTTAAACGCGAAACTACAATATAATAATACTTAATTTTCTCAGTGTTTTCTGGCTGATTTGATATACATGTTTGCTAAAGTGTTTTCTGATGACAAACCTGATCCTACATTTGAGATTTTTGTCTGACCCAAGAATCCAACCTTGAACTACTCGACCACGCATAAGTGTTCAAATCGCTAGTTCAACGGAGCGTGAACGTTTTAACGGATGAAACATTACATGTTTGTCTTAGCCGGTCTCTCATTTGTAGGAACTTGGATATTTATAATCAAAGTCAAACTTTAAGTCATCTTTAGTAGATGATTTAAAGTTCCCGGACTTTAATTGTATTTGAAATTAAAAAAAAACACATCTGTTAACTTTTTAAATCATAAATATGATGGACAAACAAAACAAAACAAAAGTACAAAGTAAATATGGATGGATAAATTTGCTCGAATATGGCTACTAAATCTAAATCTGCGTAGTTGTGACTCTCGCAGAATTAACAAATTAACAATTAAGTAGTATAATTATGATTGTACAATTGAGATTTGAAGCTGTTTAAGGACTCTACAGCTTTAATATGAGATGGTATTCTGTTAAAAAAGTGTGCTCCCTCAAAGGTTATACATACTTCATTTTGCTAAGTTCTTGCAAACAAATATAGCATCTGATCAAATTATTTATATTTGCAGTAAAGCACAACAGTGTGCAAAATTTCACATGAATAATTAAATTGAAGAATTAAGGGTTGCGCAAGGTATCCAATTTCGCCGGTTTAAATTACACGCGATCGAATGCTCCATATGAGAGTGAAAAGAGTGCTCTCCCTCAAGGTAAACAGCCCAAATTGTATCAAAAACAAGTTTTCGGTGCACTTTTTCGTTGTATAAATTCGAAGGGTGCTGATGCATTCAGGATCAGACCTACATACGCGTTTGTAAAGACAACAGCAACATGTTCGCTAAGGTAAATATTAAGTTCTTTCAGTTATTTTTATATCAAATACAAGTTATAATTTATAATTAATTTCTTTATTGAATTGATCAGCCAGTTGCAGCTTATAATTAAAAAAATATAATTAGTTTTGTCAATGAATTTGCTTTTATATTCGGTTCTATAACTAGTCTACATAGTTTAAGGTAGAACACCATACATTTCCTATCACTACTGCTAATTTGAATCGTTCAAAATGATTACGGTAAGGGTTTTTGTTTTGTTACCATTTAAACTGAGTCTTACTATTTACTGACAAAGTTCGGTAGATCTATAGACGAAATATTTATACCATAATATGTTAATATATACTAAATCAATTTTATACGTACGAGACACTAAACAAAATATTTCTTTCACAGACCCTAATCTTATCCGCTCTTGTAGCGTCAATCACCTGCCAAGACTACCAGCACCAATACAAAACCATTATCACGCATGAAGCGCCTAAAAAAGTGGAAGTTCACCACGCCCTCCCCGTCCACACTATCTCTTACAAAGCAGTTCCAGTCCAGACAGTCCACGTAGCGCCAGTCCAACAGCACAATCCTCAAGTGCACCACGCCGTGTCTTCACAAAGCATCGTCCGACATGAGACCCAGGAAAAGCACGAAGCTCCTCATTACTTTGTCCCGGTCCATCATGAGCCGGCGCCTGTACATGAGACCATTGCCGTCCACGCTGCGCCTGTAGTCCATCAAGTTCCAGTCCATCATGAGGCGACACACCAGGTGGTGGCTCAACAAGGACACGAAGAGCACCACGAAGATTATTATGTAAGTATCACTAGTTTTATAGAAAAAAAAAACTTTTTTAATTTATTCGTTCCACTGTTGTACAAAGGTCTATCCTAAATTTCTTAACAAGCGTCTGGTTTGCGCTAGAGTATAAAATCTGTTATTTTTTATGTTATAGGGGGGTAAACGAGCAAGTGGGTCACCTGATGGTAAGTGATCACGTGGCTCTACCAATTCTAGCTCAACTTTCCGCATTGATTCAGCAAACATGGCCCGCGTAATCGCAGTTCACGTTTTACTTACACCAATCAACTAATGCTCCTTCTTTTTCCACCAGGCTTACCCGAAATACGCGTACGAGTACAAAGTGGAGGACCCTCACACCGGAGACAGCAAGTATCAACATGAGACGCGCGACGGCGACGTCGTGAAGGGTGTCTACAGCCTGCACGAGGCTGACGGATCCATCCGCACTGTTGAATACTCCGCTGATAAGAAGGCTGGGTAAGCGTGCTGTGAATCTTTATTAAATGCTGAGAATGTTTAGGGGGCTATAGACTAATTCAGTATCTTTGCTAGTGGTTTAAGTGAGGTTTGGTGTACTGTATGTCCATGAAGAAACAGGCGTCTCATACGAGCTCAATAATGTGAATAAATAATATTTTCTTTCCGACCCAATCTCACATGATAACATCCGATTTAAAAAAAAAATACATGGATCTAATTCGTACGCAAATGTGTGTACGCGTTCCGATTGGAAATTAATTCCGTAGTGCCCGCTTAAGTAGAAAGTGACGTTAGGAAGATATTAAATCTTCATCGTTTACGTGACGCGCCGAGATCTTAGATAATTGTAGCAGTTCGTGATTTGAAGGCCAATATAGTAAATATACTACCGCAGACATTACTTTAAAGTAAATAGACATGTTTCTAAGAAAGAGAGTGCATTGTCAGCTAACTGTAGTAATTATAGTTAGGTGACATAAATTGCTCCTATATTTCATTCACACATCTATGAGCATAATAAAAAGTGTCAATAAATCAATAGAGTGCTCCGCGTATTTCGCACGTAAAAATAAATAAATCATTAAGTATATGCATAGTTGGATGTATAATTTGACATAGATTTACGAGTATTATATTTATTGCTGAAAGTTAGTGAACAAATTAAAAGAGTTGATAAAATACAAACAACAAATAATTTACATTTAATATCCCACTATAAGGTGAAGGCAACCATAATTAAAATCGAGTCTCTGTCGCAATGATAGAGGTATATCACCCACCACGCTTGCCAAATTCGGAATGGTTTTAGAAAATTCTGACAAAAATTTGCCTTCAAACCTTATCTACTAGATTTAAATCATAGCCTGGTTTTTTACCATAAGTCCGAACTCTTTTAAATCGCTGTGCAAAGGGTTTATATCTATGACTTAATATCCGTACTGATCTTTTATTTCTTTACTGAATCTTTTATTTCTTTACAGATTCAACGCTTACGTGAAAACCTCAACCAAACATGTCCAGCCCGAACATCATGATTACCATCACTAATTAAAATACGACGTTAAGCTATGTTTAATAGTTTGTAAGCTGTTAATAAATGACGTTATGACCTCTTAAACTGTGTTTTTTTATTTCTTATATGGCTCGTATAAACAGACCAATTTTGTTGCGTTGTACCTAGGCCAAACATCAAGCTATACAGATCTGGCCAAAAGTGTAAATTGAAATAGTACCATAATATGCAATAGACATTAAGCTGAAAATTGGTAGTAGGAATTTGAGAGATTTGTATAGCTTGATGTGTGGCCCATTCTAACAGCAAAAATGTGCTAAGGCCTGTGTAGCTTCTGTGTTGGGTGATAGCAGACAAGTGCTACTTCTAACTCTCCGAAAGGGGGAACGCATAGATTTGCCGGTAGTATCAAATTCTAATTCTATCTCGGTTCCTTCGAAACTACCACCGAGACGTCTAAGGGCACTTTGGGGTTTAGTGAGTATATCAGCTGACCTCCAGCTGAGAGCACGCTTAATGCATTCTTAATTTATTTTGCCTAAAACCTAATCTTAGTGTTAAGCTTTGGGACGGAGTTGGTGGAGTCTGGAATATGTTCCAGGTTCTCTACAAGTATTTATTTACTTAAACTTCTACAAGGAGACTTTCGCCGACGAATGTTTAACCTTGGTAAGGTCGCCGTACGATTATAAATTTGTTAAAGCAAATCATTTGATTATTGGATAATAGATTGCGAAATTTGGTTCATGGCTCTTGGACAGTTTGCCAGTGCGTAAGTTAGAACCGTTGAGTTTGACAAAAAGTGCGTTCGACATTGACATGCCCACTTTCGATAACTTTTCTGAATAAGGGTAATAATATTCAGTGGCTCACATTTTATGGAAATTATGAGGTAAAGTCCGCATACCGTCCGCATATTCAATAAATCATAAGGGCATTTCTAGAGAGGCTTTATGTCATCATTGCGAAATATGCAAAATATACCAAGTCGTTTGGAGATCCCGACTTCCTGTCTTCCACGAGAATTGTTACTCGCAATAACACTCAAATCCAAAGTCTGTCAAAAGTCACAAGGCACATGAAATTTAAAATTCTTTTGTTGTGTGTTTTTATGTTTCCCACTGAAGCAGTACAAGTAAAATCTTAAGTATGAAGATTTATAATAAAGATAATATTTTAATGCTCGTCTCATTTGTGCATTGTAATACTGTAGGCAAAGTTTCACTGATGTGTGGATTTCATTTCATTTGATACGTTACTTTCGTTCCTAATTATGATTATAATGTTGCTGTATCATGATGAAAAATTATAAATTATAGAATTTATAAGACTATGTTTAGTAGGTAGGTAATAGTGTATTCGGTAAATCTATCCATTTAGATGTCGGGTCATTAAATTCCCACTAATAGGGTTGAATAAAATTATGTCTGTCATACCTTTGAGCACGTGACACATTTGGGGACTGGTCGTCTAAGATCCAGTAACTCCAAGTTAGAAAAGCTGAGTACTTAATACTTATCCAGGAGCATCAAAGTTAAAGTGCATTTTTTAATTTGGAAAACAAACAGCCTGTTACAATGCATATAAATAAAACTATTTAAATATTATCTACATTTAGCCTACAAGTTTCCACGACAAAGTAATACATTAATTTCTACCCAATAGTGGACTGAGGGTGCAAGTGTAGTTGTCCCACCGAATATAAACTTACTACCGATTCTCTCATTGAGTACTGACTCAAACTACCAATGACCTGATATATAAACCTAATTACAATAGACATATTACACATGACGCTTTGCACGGAGTGTTTAATTGCACCTTATAACCAGTTAGTCACATAATACGGTGAAACAAAAGCCAGGTTATTATAAGGATTAATAAACTCATTAATATTAAGTACATTGCGATTTGAAGTGCATTAGCTGGCGGATAGACAACCTTCACATTGGTTACGTAAATTACGTCATGCGGGCTGCGCGCGCGCCGGGTTACAAACATCATGCCCCAAGCGGTAACAAATTGATTCAATACTCTCTCGTAACGTCTCCGGTATATATTGAGGTAATAACCTATGTTAATTCATCAGTTCTATCGCGGAAGTCAAAGGAGAAAGATCAACATGTTAGCTAAAGTGCGTAGACAAAACTGTATCACAACTTTGCTCAAAGGATATAGAGAAGCTATAGGTTTAATTTTTGTTATTTATTTGCAGATTCTAGTCCTTGCCGTCGTCCTTGTAGCGTGTGTTTGTGAAGAACATGCATACACCCTCAAGACACATATCCAGCATGAGCAGCCAAAGGAGTACAGACAGAGCTACGAGCATTCTCCTTTGAGTCAGCAGCAGGAGGAAGTCCAGTACCAAGCAGAAGCCGAAGGGCACGGACATGCTTACGCGTCTGAACGCCAACAGCCTCAACAGGAATCACAGGAAGAACACCGCGCTCCTGTCTACGAATACGTCCAAGCTCACTCCAGCGAAGAGTTAGACCAACACAAGCTGCAAGCCATCAAATACTCGCCTTACCAACACGAGAGCCAGGCGTACCATGTCCCTGTTCACCAAGCTCAATCTCTTCACTCCGCTCACGGATCCCATCATCAGCAAGCTCACCAGCCGGTCTACACCCACAAAGCCAGCGGGCACTCTCACTCTCACGAAGAGCCCATCGACTATTACGTAAGTAAAATAAAGTTTCAGCCTATTAATGTCCCACTGCAGGGCAAAGGCCTCCATCCTTGAAATCAAGTTATCTTTACAATGATGGGTACTGGCTTAATCACCACCCTTGCTAAATCGGTGATCACAAACCCGAGCTGTGTCCGAAAAAAGCGATACAAACTTACTTCGACCCGGGAATTGAACCCAGGACCCCGAGCTCTCGGGCGTGGTACTTAAACCACTAGACCATCGAGACGTATTACGTAAGTAGTGTCTTCTTAACGCTTAATTTGTACGGACGACGGATTCCCAATTTATGGCAACTTTCCACTCATTTATTCTAATCACGGCTTTATCTATTTAGATCACGTGGCTGTGTGATGCGTAAGTGCGAACTTATGTAAAATACACTTTTACTGTTCCAGGCGTACCCTAAGTACCAGTATGAGTACAAAGTAGATGACCCCCACACTGGAGACAAGAAGTTCCAGCATGAAGTTCGTGATGGTGATGTTGTTAGGGGAGTCTACTCTTTGCACGAGGCCGATGGTTCTATCAGGACTGTTGAGTACACCTCTGACAAACACAACGGGTAAGTTATAATTTTTTAAAGTTTTAAATAAACCATAATTGAAAGTACTTTATGTTTTGGTTTAACGAAGGTATTGAATAAAAAAATTGGATAGTCATAACATTCCATTGAAGACCCTGACAAGCTAATGGATATAAGTATCTGGATGCAAATAAACGCTCTAATATGCATCTTAAAAAGTGAAAAGGATATTCCGATACGCTTATTATTATGTATCTACTGCGTTTGGATGTAATGTGATAAATTAAGTATTAATAGCAATAAAATTTAGATGTTTTTTCTTTTGTTTTTGCGCTAGTAATTAGCGCGTTTTAACTTCGTTAGTTGTTTAAATAACCATGTTACGAGCCTATTTGGCAAAATACATCGATCTTTGAGCACTTTAATGCAGTTCCGATTATCCGGCTCGAAGTGGTTGTCATGATCGATGCCGGTGGGAAGTTTTTTGATTTGGTAAAATAATTAAAATCAAAATACCTAATTTTATTGTTTACAGATTCAACGCAGTAGTGAAACATTCCGCGCCCGGTCACCATGTAGAAATCAAGAGTCATCATCATAATTAGAATTTAAATTAACTTGTTAAGACTGACGTTGAGTATTATGAATTGTTGCTAAATGTGTAACTGATAATAAATTATTATTGTTTTATAAACTGCTGTTTTATTAGATACAAGTACCCACCCAGTAAATATAAGTGCCTAATTCACTTTCTGCATAAGTGAACAAAATATGAGTAATTGAGGCGTTTTGGTTACCTGATTTTTTATTTTGTGTCAACTTCTGTTGTTTCATTTTCTAATGTAATTTCATTAAAAAATGCTTCAACATAACATTGAAATATTATGTACTGGTAGCTCAATGCAACATATGCGATAATTGAGATAAAAGTAACAAAATTAGAGAATGTAGGTCTAACCGATCCTAATGTAAATTAATTATTATAGAACTACGAATTGCTATTTCTTTGATATATAAATTATGACGATGTAATAAATATCATAATTTAAAATGTGAAAATCATGCTTGTTAAAAAGAAACCTGTGTAAAGGAGCAGCCGACATCCGTCGTCTATACCTTTATAATCCAAACAAAATTGCATAATATTTAGCTCTTAATAACACGGAAGGCGTTACGGATCGAATGGGTCATAATAATGATTAAATCATTGATGATTTTATTTCTTGACCCCTATTCCTTTCCGCTGCAAACTAGCTGAGTTAATTATCTGCCGTGTTTGATGGACGGCTGTGTAGAAATCCGTGTCAAATAATTTATTTATTTATTTATTTAAACTTTATTGCACAAAAATAGTACAAAATGGCGGACTTAACGCCATAAGGCATTCTCTACCAGTCAACCATTGGGCGTGACTGAAAGTAGCGATTGGTGCGGTAATTTAAAAGGAGATATATATATAACCTAAGCAGAAATTGCAATATTAATACTGGATCATAATAATATAAATAATAAAAATACATGAATAAAAAAAAATTATATATAAACATAAATATACATACATAAATACTATAATTATATACCTACATTAATAAATATAGATAAAAAAAAAACATATGATATATATATTGAACAATTGAATCGGAATGAGAATGAGAAGGGACAAGACAAGAGAGAAAAAAAAAAAAAAAAAAAACTCGTTTTATTAAAGAGAGTTCAAAAGGGAGGCACGAATACGTTTTTTAAAAAGGAACTTATTTGTAGAAAGTTTAAAATCGGTTGGGAGGGAGTTCCACAGCCTAATAGCAGAGAGCGTAAAAGATTTAGAAATATAATTAGTCTTATGAGAGGGAGTGCAAAGATTGAGCATATAGGGAGAACGGAGATTGCGCGAGCTGGAATTAGATTGTAACACGAATTTAGACTTTAGGTATTCAGGAGCAGAAGGATCTTTTAGGATGCAAAAGAGGGAGGAAAGAGTTCTCAGCTCTCGACGTTGACGGATAGGGAGCCATTTAAGGCGAGCTCGATAGGGAGATATATGGTCGTACTTGCGCACACCGAAAATAAATCTAAGGCAGTTGTTGAGAAGGCGGTCAATTTTGTTGAGTAGAGACTGAGACATGTTAGAACAGCAAACATCGCCGTAATCAATGATCGGTAGTAATAAAGCTTGAACCAGGAGCACCTTAGTTGCAGGAGGGAGAAAATTTTTAAGGCGGTAAAAACTACGAAGTGCCCCATATACTTTCTTGCCGACCTCAGCAACATGCTTTTCCCAACTTAATGTGCCATCCATATACAGACCCAGATTTTTAACGGACGAATCATACGGCACGACCAATCCATCAAAGACAACCGGAAAATCGGCAGCATTACCGATTTTAGCCAGCTGGCGTGGGTTACCAAAAATGATAGCTTGGCACTTCGAAGGGTTGACTGACACACCAAACCTAGCCGACCAATCACGGATACGCTGCAGATCCCGGTTCAGTCCACCAACCACATCCGCAAAATTATCAGGCCGTCCCTGTCTGTATAATTGCAGATCATCGGCGTACAGATGGTAAGAGCTGTCAAGATTAACCGTAATGTTATTAATAAAAATGGAGAAAAGAAGAGGTGAGAGAATTCCACCCTGAGGGACACCGGAAATCAGATCACACCAGCGAGACAACTGATCGTCAACACGCACTGCCTGACTTCGACCGCGAAGATAAGACGCAAACCACTCTAGCGTTTCAGGTGATACTATCTGAGCAAGGACAGCTAGAAGTATGTCATGGTCAACGACATTAAATGCATTTGAAAAGTCGATCAAGACCAGGACAGTCAGTTCAGATACCTCCATACCAGACCGTATGTCTTCAATAACCTTAAGAAGCGCCGTCGTGGTGCTGTGGCCCGGGCGAAAACCAGACTGAAACGGACTTATAAGGTTATTTTGAAAAACAAAATTAGAGAACTGCTTATGGACTACAGCCTCAAGGATTTTAGACATAAAAGGGAGTATAGATATAGGACGGAAATGGCTAAGAAGGGTGGAATTTGAAATTTTGGGCAAGGGACGGACAAGAGCCTTTCGCCATATGTTTGGAAAAATACCAGAATCGAGTGAGAAATTCACAATGTGGGTGATTAAGGGCAATAAATAATCAATAATGGGAATAAGCATATTTCTACCCACATCATCAAAACCCACAGCTTTTGAATTGATTGAGGAGATAACTCTCCGAATCTCCTCGTCACCGACCGGGTTAAATTTGAAAAGGTCCAATAGGGGAAAAGACAAGCTGGATATCTCAGATATAGTTTGGGACTTAATAACATTACAAAGTGAAGGAGTGCTGGAGAAATGGACGTTAAGATCGTCAATGGAATGGGGAAAGTTATTAGGGGCTAAATTAGAGGATTTTCCGAAGCCAAGGGAATTGAGGAATTTCCACATATCAGCGGAAGAAACTTGCACTAAGTTTTCATGAAAGTGGCGTCTCTTGGCAGCTCTTACCATATGATTACACCGGTTTCTGGCTCTCTTAAATAACACCCAATTTTCCTCAGTACGACTGCGTTTGTACTTCCGAAAAGCTCGATCACGACTAGACATAGCCATTCTAACCCCTCGGGTAATCCAAGGAGCTGGAGGGCGCCTCAGTCTAACCGGCCGCACAGGCGCGTGTTTGTCATAAAGCTTCAGTACTAGGCGATTAAAATGAGAAACCTTGTCATCCACTGTAGAAGCCGCCCATATCGCAGAGAAATCTAAAGAAGATGCATCAGCCTGTAATTTGCCTCTGTCCAGCTTAGCAAAGTTCCTCAAATAACGCACACGAGGTATTGGTTTTGGTGGTTTTAATTTATAACATAGAAAAACCAAATCATGCCGAGAAAAACCAGGAGCAGATAATTGCCCGTGGCTAACGACATGATCTGGTGAGGAGGTGATTATTAAGTCAATCCAAGAGTCGCTGGTATCTTTATTATGATGAGTGGGGTTGAGAGGAAGTAAATCAAGATCAACAGACTCAAGGATAGCTCGCAACTTAGACGACCGAGAGGAACACCTCATAAGATCTACATTGAAGTCACCCATAATAATAATGTGCCTGTAAGAGGAAGAGTGAACCTCTAAAAGATGTTCAAAGTCTCCAAAAAAATCTACTGTCGGTGGACAGTACACAACACCCAAGAGTGCTTTACACCCCTTGACCGTAACTTCCACAAAAAGAAATTCAATTGATTGCGAATAAGGGGACGGAGAGGCTGCAACTGTGAAATGTGGGATATCACTACGGAGATAAATTGCAACGCCACCACCACCCTTACCGACACGATCATTGCGCAAAAGAACGAAACCCGGCAAACTATAGCTAGTAGAAACAAGACTAGGTTTCAGCCAGGACTCCGAGATCAAGATGGCATGCGTGTTATTACACGAAAATGCATCCAGAAGTTCAGTATGATGGGAAGGGATACTCTGCGCATTGAGGTGACAAATATTAAGGCTGTGAACATTCTTAAAAGCAAGTTTAATATTATCCCGGAGTGTGTCATCAGTGTCATGTCCCGCAGAGAGAAACGAGTCTGAGGATTCATTTGCAGAATAAAAAGAATCATCATCCGACATTATTATAAAAATTATATAATTATAATATATATACAAAATATAAATAAAAAAAAATGTATAAATAAAATATACTAAAATTTTATAGAAAATAATAATAATAATAAAAAAAAACAACGGTACCAAATTATACCTTATCAGCACAACCTGCCGGCCAACTGCATAATAATAACAATTACAATATAACAGAAAACAAAACAAAATAACTTAAATAATCTAAATATATAACAAAACAACATATTATATGGAACCAAAAAAGGAAGGAAAACAAAAAAAGAGACAATATATTATGTAAGAATAAGTTTGAAACGGCCACCGTGCAAGACTTAAATTATTACAATAAATCATAGCAATAAATCAAAACAAATGGAACAAAAAAAAACAAAAAAAAAAAAACAGGAGGTAAAACAAAACGCAAGCAAGTGACATTTGGTGTTATTAACAAAACAAAACGCAAGCAAGTGACATTTGAATTGTATGACACATTGTTTGAGGTTAAAAAAATAAAACTACAACTCAGTGGCCAAGAACAAAACAAAAATTACAAAGCGGGTAAATTCTTACATTAAAAACTGAGACTGACCGAAAATAAATCCACTTTCAAAGACAGAAACCAAATATAAATTAAATAAAAGTAGGTAGAAAAAAGTTATACGTGCAGAAAAGTGAACCTATTTGTTTCTTGCGGAACGCTTCAACCTGGGTTGATTGTGTGTGATGGGCCTGGTTTGAGTGGTGTCTTGGCCCTTAGTAGACGCCTCCGCCGAAGGAGTCTTCGAACTTGGCACCGAGGGGGAGCCCTGCAAGTCCTCTGCAGGCATGCCATGCGCGGTTATAAGCTCGCGAAGATCAGCGGTAGTCCAGATGCGTCGTCGGGTCCCATTAGGCAATTTGACGTTGATGCTGCCGTCTAGTGTCCATACGTTACGCATGCCAAAATGTTTTCGGGCAGCAACAAATAAAGACTGCCTATTCTTAGTCAGAAACTCACTCAAAACAATGCCAGATCCCTTCAAACGGGCTTTGTTCTTCCACGCAGCAGCTTTAGTGGAGACATCAGCAAATTTTACAAGGATAGACCGGGAGTTGCCTTCAGAGAAAGCACCCAACCTATGACAGGTCTTAATATTAGCGTTAGACAACTGCAGCTTGGCATGTAACAAATCTGAAATTATGGCCTGGATGTTCTCACCATTTGTCTCCTGGATACCACTGACAACCAAAAATTTCCTCCGGAGCCGCATTTCAGTTGTGTCGACCTCCTTGCTCAGCTCATCCAGTTGTTGGCGTAGAAGTTTAATCACCAGCCAGACTGACCTCTTAAAGGCCTGGAAGTCCCGGTTCACCTGATCGATGTTCGTCACTGATGGAGATGGCTTAGACGGATCAATTAGTGCTTCAAACTCGTCCATTCTTTTCATGAGACTGACTTCCAGTGTCTCAGCAATCCTCTCCAGGGTTGACATGGTGAAAATCAATAAAGGATGTCACGTTTTATATGAAGATTACAGCTGCCAGCAGGTATGTGCTTCCAGATTAATAAATATTCATCGGATAGTGCAGCTTTCACTTGAGGTTATGATTTAAACTAATCCGAGAATAAATCGAAAAAAATAATGTGAATAAAAGTTGTTTTTACAAAATTAAAATAAATTGAAAAAGGAGCGACGTGTTAACAGTTTCGACAACTACCGCCGAAAAAATAATATGTAGAAGCGGAACGAACATCCGCGATAGGTTTTATTGCATATTGCTGGAAATATAGGCGGATATTAGTTTAATTGGTTGTGGTTATAATAAGTAATTTTTTTTTTCTAGACAGAGTCAAACGAAGAAGTGAGTCACTTAAATGATGTAAGTGATCAGTTGATCACCGCTGCTGCCCAATATTGAGTTGCAGCGCCTTCAAAAAGGCTTTGTCTGCCGCCTAATAAAATAGACACCTCCAAAAATTACTGATGTAATGGCGTATTGGTTCAGAAAAGAAGTTTTGAATTTTATTTTAAAGTTATTAATTTTTGAAGAATTTGTAGGTTCATCTCAGTATAATCTGCTATTTTTTTTACATACTATCGCCAATATAGCAAAAATGTAAATGTCTGTGTTTTAATTACTTTTAAAGTTTTTGTTACCATATTACCCTATCTATAAAATATTATAAATATAATATATATTTTACGACACTTTCTTATTATGACATGCTTACAAAATGTAATCCGCATAATGTAATTCTTCAAAAAGTGATTGAGAATATAAATAATACTCAAAAGTCGTATGAAATGTTATTATATTAATTTATAGTATCAGTCACAAAAACCGAAGTCTTTGCATAGCACCCCGTATAGGCGTTCGTCTAACGTTTCATAAAATGTATATTTTCAAGTTCATAAACCGGAGTGAAACTTACACACTACAAGAAAATATAATACAAAAGTCGTCTACGATAATAAAAGATGATAATCATGATAGAATTGAAGTACAGTCTAACTTTGGGCCGTGAAGTCCCTGGATACACCTTATGAAACGCCGAGCTGCGCCGATCGCGGTATTTCCTTTTTTTTCATTGCTAGATCAGTTGGCAGACAGGCCTACCCACTTGATGGTAAGCGGTCACTGCGGCCTATTCCATTGAGGGAGAACAAGCGTTGCTCAATGCGCTGCCACACTGCAGGCTAATCAAATCTTCGAGCCTTTTCTGTAATTGTTATCTTCGGCCGCGTAGCGTTTTCGTTGTCTCATTCCGTCCGAGCTTAGGCTAAGTATTGAATACGTTAGGTAATAAATAGTCGTCGGTTGTGGTGGGGATCTAGCCGAGGAGATGACCGTGGCCCAGGGCTGGGGCGGCGATGACGTGGGCGGGGGCGACAGCGGGGTGCGCAGCGTGCCCTTGTCTGCTCACAACGGCGTTGAATCTAAAAGACAGGAAAAATCCATGTTTGTAAAACTTGCGTATAAATAAAATGCAAGGAAATAAGGGGGGGCCTCAGCAAGGCAGCAGTTTGAGTGACGCTTTTATGAAAGCTTTTCCCTGGAATTGATAACAACAGTAGACTTAGCCGGTTATCAAAAAGGCGAAATCAAATTATCGAAAAGAGTTTTTTTAATGAGAAACCTTACTCACAAGGTAAAAAAATAAAAGTGCAGAAATAATTATATTAACAAACAAAGATCCTTGATCTTGACAATCTTTTTGCGCGTTGAAACCTGAGTTGAAGCTGTTCTATTAGCTTAAATAAATATTTTAAAATAGTATTTTTATAAAAGTATCAGCAATAAAAAATCGTTCTGAATCCACAGAAGTCTTCTTATTTTAGTAGCTCGCAGGGTTTTTAGATATTTTATTCAGATTAAATTACCTACATTTGTATAAATCAATTAATTAAAAAACAAGCTTAAGCAATATTTTCATCAACGCATCTTTAATTAATTACATAACTAGCTTTCCTACCGCAAGTCTCATCATACAGAATGATTTCCACTCAGTTTTAAATCGATTAATTATTCAACCTGACCCTTTTACCTTAGATACCTTTTCATCTTCCATCAAACATCCTAAATTTTGGATTCCCTATAATTTTGTAAAATCTAATAATTTACATAATATGTGGCTTTAAAGTTGTTTTTTTTTTTATACTACTTCTGCTGACAGTAGGATTTAATGTAACTAGATGGTAAGTCACCACGGTCTATTTTCGTTAATGTACTACTTGCAATAGCGCATCTGATCTTCTAAACCTTTTATTTGTGCTTACATTTATTGACGTGTGACTATAATAAAGCTTTTAAATCTTTTTTTTGTAGGAGAATGCGTTTAAGCACCTTAAGCGGAGCAGCCTAGCGACACTTAAGATTGAAACGTCCCACTACCTACTTAACTCCCCCGGTTTAGCTTCACACCCGAAGACGACAAGCCCGGTGCCTGTCTTGTGCCGATTGATCTAACTAAAGTATCGATATAATAAAACTTTCCTTTTTTGAATTTTTTCTTATTTCTTTGTGACTAGAATCCTCGACTTACCCGTTGTGGTCATCAGCGGAGTAGTTGACGGTGCGCACGGTGCCGTCGGGCTCGACCAGCGAGTATTGACCCTTCACGACGTCGCCATCACGCGCCTCCCACTGGCTCTTCTGATCGCCTGTGTGACCGTCAGCGACTCCGTAGTTAAACTGGTAGCGGGGGTGGGCCTGAAGAGAGAACGGTTTGAGAATCGCATGTATGCGTATTTATGTCTGATATATGTATGTATCGGGACATGTTGTTTTAGCCTAGTTTAAGTCTTACAGCAGGGCAAAGGCTTAATAACCACGCTTTGATAAGCGTGGTTATTAAGCACTTACTGCAGAATTTGATCACAAACTTTGTTTAAAAAATCCAAAATAATTTTTTCTTGACCCAGGAATTTAAATCTGAATCTACAGTCTCGAACTACCATTAGGTATTTTAAAAAATACAGTCAGCGCCACCAACATTTCCATATTTGTCTAAACTTCTCAATTAAAATTAAAATCTTTGCAATAAACATTCAGGTTTAAATTAGCAGTGTGAATTTGACAGATGTTGATAGACAAATATGTACCTACATTGAATAATACAGAAGAAAAAATATTTCTTTCTGCGTTTTCCCTTTTGTACACAATTAGTGCTTTATTCAGACACTGGCTTTGTCATAGTTAGATCAATTTATATTCTAAGGAGAGATAATAATAATAATGTCCTCCTAGCCGAGTTTTCGACTAGCGTCCAATCTTTTATGATCAGCCAACTACGCAGGATATATAATGCTTGCGCACTGTGTGTGCGTATTGTGAGTGCGCAAGCACAGATGCACTCCCTATTTCCTCACTCTCATAACACTGTGGGACAGCAGTCTGACACGACCGAAGAGAGATCAGGCGCAGGACCAACGGCTTGAGAGATAAATGATATACATGACAACAAAAACGTTATGTAGAGCAATGGACAGACTTACATAAACTTCAACAGGTGCTGCGTGCGCCAAGGGAGCGCGGTAGATGGGCGCGGCGTGGGCGACGACCGCACCGTGGCCTAAAAGTAATGAAAATATAATTTTATAAGCTACTACCAACTTAGTTTTTTTCTCAAACCCTATCTTTGTTTGGATAAAAAAGACAACAAAAAATATTTTATAATTTAGTGCAGTCGTTATGAACTCGTGCACGCAGGCACATACGAGTACAAATTCATACATCGCGCCCATGTTGCTGAAAAAATCTCGAGTATTTTACATTAGGTATTATCTATAAAATAGGGTTAGGGTGCTGATATAGCATTACGTTCTTCAAAAAATTAAGGATTAATGTTTAGTACTTCGCAATTGCACTCTTACCACAAAACTTGTTTGTGACTAATACAGGTAAAGAAGAATTTAAACAAGATAATTATAAACGCGTTTCTTTTATAAATTTTCGCTTAAGTAGACAGAAAGTCATAATTATCAAATAAAACTCTTAACCAAAACTTGAACTCACCAATCCCAGCATAGGCAGGGGCCCCGTACGCCGAAGCGTCGTACCCGGGGGCCCCCAGCACCAGGCTCGCTGTGGACAGGGCCCCATGGGGCGCCCCGATCAGTCCACCGTGGGCCAAAGCCACCAATGTGCAAGCCAAAACCACCTGTAAGGAAGCAGTTTTAAAGACAAAGGTCCCCTGTTAAATATGATAGGGTACTAACATTAAATTATATTAAATTACCGATACCGTTAAATCTTATATAGTAATTCACAGTAATTTCATTCAGGTACCAAGAAATTTTTGGGAAAATAAAAAATTATAACCCACATTGATTAAGTTTAAACTGCAATTCAAGTAAAAGATTTGGGACATTTAGTTAACACATTACACGCCATGTCATTAACCAGTGACGCCTATATGTATCCATTTTCTATTGTGTCTGGAACTATGGCAGTAAATTCTTTGACCGAATGACTCTTTATCTTTAAAACATATAAATAACTTACAAATGATTAACATGACAAAGTAAAACAAGTGAAAAAAAATCTGACGTTGTACATCTGATAAAGTTGGATGATATTTTTACAGCTTATAAGATAATAGATTGATAAAAAAGTATTTTGATTAAACGTAAAATAAAAATGGGAAAATTGTAATTTGCTTAAAAAAATTTGGTCATATCCAAAATTTCCCTATTTTATCACTCATTTACACGTATCTTGATAACCACCAAATACCACTTTACCTTGACGAACATATCTATTGTTTTTATAATATCTAACACTGTACTTCACTCTAAGCACTAGGGCTTGTTGTGTGCCAAATAACGAGATATCTGGCGCTTATATAGAGGCTGAATGTCGTATAGGTACCGAATCCTGTCTATGTCGTACGCGTAGGGCGATATACGTTAGTACATATATCTAATGGGCGCTGCCCGCGAATAAACTAGATCGCGGGCTTAGAGTAGATAAGACGAGGTATTGTCTCAAATAACGATCTATTTTTAAAATATTTGTGACAAATCTTTTATTTTTGTTAGAACATATAAAGACTGATTCTAAAGTTTTCATAGCAACTTTGCAACTAATGAAAGTCTTTAATGTTTTTTTAAGCTTTCATCAATAATATCCACACATACTTATGTAGTAAGCAAAAATAATAAAATATGCTCAAGAATAAAGTAGAGCTTTATAGGACCCATAAAATGTTGTTTGGAGACCATGTTCGATATATTCAACTGTTATTAGAAATGTATCATATCAAAAATAAATAAATATATCATAATAAGCTCATTCTTTATGTTTATCCAATTATCCAATAAACATACATCATATTACATAGTTAACATAATTTACAGCCATTTAGTAGATTTTACACGTCGTATGTAATTTGTACCAAATGTTTTTTGTTCAAAGTATTGACAAAGAAAGTATTGATGTGACCTAGATGACCTTAATCTATCAAATAAAGCTTATAAATTGTATTTAATTTTTAAATCATGCTATAACTAGCTCCACATTGATTTGACAAAACTGGTGTAAAACCCAGATTATAATTGTTAATTTGGGTAACAGAGACATGACCTGTTAGTCGATACTCTATTATATAATAAAAATAGTTTTATTGTTATTACATACAAATAAAAAAATAAAGTAAAACAAGGTCCATACAAATCCAACGCATACAATAATATAACAGTTCTAGTTAAGAATTGGTCATATGAACTCCTAAACAGTAAAGGTCCACTACACTAATAATAAAATATAGAATAAATTTAACTTTTGCACGGCACTACTATTAGGTGGTTGGTTATTGATGTAGAGACAATAAACCGTTGCAGTCATGAACTACGGTAGCTAGGGTTGCCAAAACTGCATTAAATATTCAACCATTAATCAGCCAGAAGTAAAACTAAGATTACCGTTTATGTGTTATTTCTTTATGGTTAAGACAATTTCGTTATATTATTTAGTGCAGTTTTATGTCTTCATCCTGGTTATGAAGTCCATGTCTGGAGATAATCAATAGATTAATGGAGGGTTACTTTCGCCACCCATAGACACTTAAGAGCAGAGGATTTTTCTAGTTTTCTGTAAACTAAAAATCTCTGTTACTAGTATGCTAGAATGATGATATATAACTAGTATGAGGGATATGATTATTCGAATATATTTAGTCGATAGCCCTACGTAAGTACTTACATTTAAACTGTGTGAATGTGTGTCAAGGAAACCATGTGGCTTAATTTTTTGTGGTATTGGCACAAGATTTATTATTTTTCTTTGCAATACCTGGTGCACATTTTGAGACAATAAATTACCTATATCTTAGTAAAAAGTCACTTTATAATGCTTTTAATCATCTATTTAATGTTTTAAAATTAAAACAGTTTTTACCATCCATCTTTATATTTTAGGAAATTATATTTCAATACTATAATTTAACAATAAAACTTTTCATTTCAATTATCCTGCCATAACACTATCATACAAATTACAAAAAGTTGAAATATTGACCAATGTACAGCGAGTTAGACGATAAAATTTTACATGCTTGACTTCCGTCCGCGGCTTTGCTCGCGTGGGAAAAAAGGCAAACTCTCCCAAACGACCTCAAAATAAAGTCGATTCGTAGATCCGTTGCGACGTGAAAAAAGAACAAACCAACTGCATTGTGAAGTGTTTTTTTGAGGTCTGGCTATTGCCGCCCAGAGTACGACAAGATTACCTAGTTTTTTTAAACAGGCTTTCTGTGTTTATTAAGATTAATTTATTATTGGGGATAGCTGTTCAATAATGAATACGAATAAGTGAAGTGTTTAGGATTTTTCGGTATGGGCATAGTTTAAGAGGAGAGTGACGCAGGTCAAAAAAATATTAAATTCCTGCGGGATAATGTCTCAAAGTCAACGAGAGCAAAGCCGCGGGTGGAAAGAAAGATAGGTATGCAGGTATTTGGGCTGCTTGCGGACTTTTAAAAATACTATGTCTCTAATGTCCGTAAAGTACTGCCTGTAAAGTACTTATGGTGGTAGATAGAGTGATTAGTATGACAATGGAGCGTGCTAAATTATAGCTACACTATGAATGCGCTTGGTCTGTTAAAGGTATATTTACAAGACTACAACCTTTATTGAAATACGCCGCCAAAGTACGATGTAGGAATTTGTAGAGTTCAGTTCAGTTTCACGTGGTATTTTCACTTTTTACATAGAAATCTCTGTTTAATTTTCATCATTGAATTTTGATTACATGAGTAGGTTTCTTACTTTTACTTCTGATCTTTTATATTATATTATGATTATACAAAATAAAGTAATAAATATTCCTTAGACACTTTTAATCTGCAATTTGGTTAATTCCAATTTATTTGGTAACGTTGCCGTTGCGTCAACATTAATAGCGATTTTGATTTATGACATAGTACAATTTGTGTAATTTGTTAGTTTGTGTGAAGTTGACATTTAAGTAAATTGTTATTTGTAATTGGATCAGATCTCTGAGAAAACCACAGACAGTCATTAAAGGGGGCGTTGCGCTGGCGACTGAAATGACATCAGTAGGTAATTTATTTGCCGATTTAATATTATGATAAGAGTGGATTTTAATTTAATTTTAACAACGACTACAGTACCATATGTAGATATGAGAAAATTGCTTTAAACCAATTGAAACGTTGGATTTTTTTTTGTGAAAACTTAATAATAAACCGAGATTATTAAACTATTATTTAACTATAAAGTGGTTTTGTTCACTCCAAATACTTGTTCCTAGGAAACCACAGCTTTACCAAGGTGTCGTAGACGCTTGCGCCCGCGCTCGGATGTCAAGTCTCGTGACTCATCCGGTGTCAACGAACTGGCCTGTTGGGTGAAACAGGTTCGCTCGCATTTGAATTGATACATTTTGGACCGTGACGTCAGGGCCAAGCTTCATTCATAAGATGCATTCGTCAGTTGTTTTGATATGTTTAATCTGGACGGTGACCAAATTTTGTATGATACATACAAAAATTGCGCTAGGCACTATAGCAATTACAAACAGCACTAGCACACCACACGCCATATAACTTACGCATACCTAAGTATACCCATATGCATAAGAATGAGGTATTGTTAATCAGAAATTGGAGGTAAACATTAAAATAGATAAGTTGCTTAAAAAGTGTTGTATTCATCTACGACGGATTAGTATGGAATGACCGACCATAGCCGCAGAACTTAATCATTTTTATTTTATATGAAAGACTTAGGGTGCCATTCTTGTTACATACAAGTGAAGTCAGAGGTGACTACTAGTTCAATAAATTGAACTAGTGACTAATCTTGCAATTCAATAACATCGTTCGGATATAATGGATTACCGAAACACTTCAATAATCGCCGACTCGCGTGGGCGCGTCCCACATTACATCTCGAACAACAATGTGTAATGTGATCGCCGAAACATGTTATTATGTACTTAACACTAAAGCAAACATTCCCTATCGTTACTGGCGAAATACTTAAATCTTTCATAAGCATTACATTTCAATCAATAAGGCTTATGAGGGCAAAGTGATGTAAGTACCATTTTCAAACTGTTCAATCATGGTGGATGTAACAGTATGATAGTTCAGAAAAGTTGTGGTTGGTAAAAGTATTTTGGTGATGTTTGAGATCTAGACATGTAGCAGCGTCTCCAGCCAAGTTGAAGTGTGTTTATTACATGCATTCTTACACAAACCATTTCAATTTACAACTGCTCAACTAATTATTTTGGTAAATTAGTTTAGAAAATGAATAACAACATCAAGTTTATCAAAAAAATTTGTTCCTGTTGAATAAAACAAAAGTTAAGTTATTCCAGCAACAACTAATAATTTGCTTGGGATATCTAATCTTATTTCACATTGATAAAGTGAAATGGGAGCCAAACTTAATATTGAAGAATAATTTTATCAAATAAACGATTGAATTTATTGCGTCAATTAATTATTCACCGACAAAGAACCGTCTTCACTCTTGATTTAATTCAAGCTAAACATTTTACATACTTGTTTCTAAAGACAGAGGACATACATTTTTTTACTTATTTAAAAAACAGCGCGCGTTCCGCACTACATGCATACGGTTTAGGAGAAAGGCCGGAGATGTAAGGCTTGAAGTGTATCGTCTTAAGTGTTGTTATAAACTTATTTCAATAAGTCAATCAAGATCTAAATACCGTGATAAGTGGGACTTCATCACGCATCTAATAAACAAATGAAATAATGATGCTATTAATCAAGATGTGAGTGTAAAGCAGACATTCGTTTTGCTCATAATAAAATACAAAATATTCAGCACTCATTCAGTAAAGCGTTACATAAGACACTTAGCGATGTTGATGCATATGTTTATTCTGACAGCTGGACAATCAGATATTTTTGATGTAGCTGGAACAGAACTTTTCGATCCATCATCGTTATTGATACGCGAAGTCATTAATGGCGTATGGATTTAACAGCAATACTTTTTATTTAATAAATCTTTATTGAGAGAAATTATGCAAGTTACGCCAGCTTTTAGGGAATGCTTAACCATGAAGCATTGCTCATAATAGCTCTTATCGTAGGCTCTTTTGATCTTCGAGCCATTTGTTTCAAAATGATATTGCCGGACCACATCCAAAGATATTTATTAACGCGTAAGATTTCATACTTGGGGGTGGTTAGCTAACCAGTCGCACTCCAAAAAAGTCCTACCACCAAACAGCGATAGGAATTGACCTCA